>JAKOOJ010000017.1:15688347-16288347 GCA_022577455.1 Arizona elegans
TAGATAGATGATATAGATAGCTAGCTATGGATAGATTAGATAGATAGATAGATAGATAGATAGATATGGATAGAAGAGGGTAGATAGATAGATATGGATGAATAGATAGATATGGATAGAAGATAGATTAGATATGGATAGAAGATAGATAGATAGATAGATTAGATATGGATAGAAGATAGATTAGATAGATAGATATGGATAGAAGAGGATAGATAGATAGATAGATAGATATGGATGAATAGATAGATATGGATAGAAGATAGATTAGATATGGATAGACGATAGATAGATAGATGGATAGATGATAGATATACTGATAGATAGATAGATAGAAGATAGATATACTGATAGATAGAAGATAGATATACTGATAGATAGATATACTGATAGATAGATAGAAGATAGATATACTGATAGATAGTAGATATACTGATAGATATACTGAGATAGATAGAAGATAGATATACTGATAGATAGATAGAAGATAGATATCGTGATAGATAGAAGATAGATATACTGATAGATAGATAGAAGATAGATAGATAGATAGAGATTGAAGATAGATATACTGATAGATAGTTAGATATAGTGATATAGATAGATAGAAGATAGATATAGTGATAGATAGATAGAAGATAGATATACTGATAGATAGATATACTGATAGATAGATAGAAGATATAGTGATAGAAGATAGATATAGTGATAGATAGAAGATAGTTAGATATACTGATAGATATAGATAGAAGATAGATATACTGATAGATAGATAGATAGAAGATAGATATACTGATAGATAGAAGATAGTTAGATATACTGATAGATAGATAGATAGATAGATAGATAGGTAGAAGATAATTAGATATACCATTAGATATAGATATACTGAGAGAGAGAGAGAGATTTGTAGAGAGAAGTGGATGGATGGATGAATAGAGATGTAATAGATGTATGAATGGAGATACATATAAATATATTACCAATCCCTTTTAGTAAAACTTTACTAATTTATTAAATTAAATTTCATGGTGTTATAAAAGGGCATAAGATAAGGAAAGCTCCAATCTTTTAATCAAATCGATAAATCGGCTATCACACTCTGGATATTTTATAATATCTGGGATATAATCTCGTTCCTAATCCAGCGACTGCATCAAAACCCTCATTCTAGCCAGCAATTCTTTTTTTTTTTTTTTAATGATTTCTGCTCAGGTATTTTCTAGGTCTTTCAGAAGGATAGTTTGAATCCCCCCCAGCCCCTTTCCGTGTCTACACGTGTATTCTAAAAACCCCTCGCGAGGAAAACCGGGTGCATCCAAACGACACGAGAGACCCCGACGCTGGAAGCTTCCCCGCTCTCAAGTCCCCCTAAAGGGTCTGATTTGGGGGGGGGGAGAGAGGGAGGGTCGCGCGCGCAAACACGTGTTTGATCATGGGTTCACACGACTTAGAAGTCCGTAGCACCGTGGAAGCTCGCAAAGGGGATGGTCTCGCTTTCCCGCAGGAACAGGGGCCTTGTGGAGAGAGGGAAACCCCTTCTTAATGTCTCTTTTTCCCTCCAGGGAGCATGGCCCATACCCTTCCCGTTCCCTGCCCGGTCAAACTCGGGACAGTAAAACACGAGAGCCCCGAAGCTCGTCTGCACGACTACGTCAAGCAAGGCAACTACGTCAAAGTGAAGAAGCTGTTGAAGAAAGGTAACGCGCGAGAGTGGCTGTGATTAAAGGTGATCAGAAAGCGATCAGAAAGGTCGGCTGTTCGAATCCCTAGTACGGGTCTCCTGCGTGAGCAGGGGGGTTGGACTAGATGACCTCCAGGGTCCCTTCCACCGCTCTTATTACTGCGAGCAAGTGGGGCGCGCAAAGGGAAAGAGGGGGGCGTGCTTTTTGCGCCGTTCTTTTGCTGTCGCATTGCAAATTTTAACAGGTCTGGTTTTCTTCCAAAGGTGTTTTTGGCTAGCCAAGATGCGTGAAAGCCACTTCAGACAACCGGTGCTCGGCAGAATTGCAAGGTGGATTTTGGTGGGGCTTGATTCGGGACCGGTGCAAAACTTTTGCACGGTACAATCGCTTTCCCTTTCCAACCATTCCAAAAAACCGGTGCTTGCATGCACTCTCCTGCCCTATACATCCTCGCCTTTATCTGCGGGGGGCTTTTCTTTTATATGTATGTATGTATGTATGTATGTATGTATGTATGTATGTATATGTAGGTCTTTGGTTATTCGGGTTTTCTCCCACGTAAAATTGGAGGTTTCTTGGCAACGTTTCGACGAAGTCTCATTCGTCATCGGCCACGAACACGAAGCCAAACAACAGCAACACAGCTCACCAGCTCAAATCCCCCTGCTACTCAGACTGACCCGAGCACAACCAAGCCCCCACCTAAACAGAACACACACCCATCCAATCAGAGCACAGCCAACCTCCCATCCAATCAGAGCACAGCCAAACCCCCAACCAATCAGAACACACCTCTGCCCAATCAGAATACAGCCAAGCTCCCACCCAATCAGTTTACACCCCCACTGGCAGTTAAAAGGAAGAAACAGCTGCGATCACACACATTGCTCCTAGAAGCACGAAGCCGAGAACACCAGCCTGAAGATGACGAATGAGACTTTGTCAAAACGTTGCCAAGATACCTCCAACTTTACGCGGGAGAAAACCCGAATAACCAAAGACCTACATACAAACACCCGCGAAAACCTCAGAAAACATATATGTATGTATGTGTGTGTGTGTGTGTGTGTGTGTGTGTGTGTGTGTGTGTATATATATATATATATATATATACAAAAAATTTAAAATCTCGGGTGTTTTCCTGCGTCATGTTAAATAAGTTAGTTAAAATGTTTAAAATACTAACTAATACTAAAATACTAAATAGTTAAATTAACTATTTAACTAACTACTAGTTAGTTAAATAACTAACTTATTTAACATAACGCGGGAAAACACCCGAGATTTTAATATTTTGCATGTACGCACCCGTGAAAACTTAAGAAGACACACACATACACACACACACAGACACGTCTTCTTAAGTTTTCGCGGGTGCGCATATGCAAAAAATTAAAATCTCGGGTGTTTTCCCGCATCATTGTAAATAAGTTGGTTAAAATATTTAAAATTCTGGTTAAAATCCCATCTTAAAATCTTCTAAAAATCCTTACAGAGCACTCTGCAAGGTCTTTAAAATCTCAGCTAAAATCCTACCAGTGACTTTAAAAGTTTTTTTAAAAAAGTTTAAAAGTTTTTTTTTTTAAAAAAAAAAACAACTTTTAAAGTCACTGGTAGGATTTTAGCTGAGGTTTTAAAGGACCTTGCAGAGTGCTCTGTAAGGATTTTTAGAAGATTTTAAGTTGGGATTTTAACCAGAATTTTAAATATTTTAACCAACTTATTTAACATGACGTGGGAAAACACCCGAGATTTTAATTTTTTGCATATATATTATATATATATTGTTCTTTATTATATATATATATATATATATATATATATATATATATATATATATATACATACATACATACATACATACATACATACATACATTTTGTACGCGTTGATCCCAAGTTACGGCGAAGGCTATGGAGGAAAAAGGGTTGGGAAGGATTGTTAAGGACGTGGAATCGCAGGCTGGAAAACCCGGGCACCGTCCTGGGCCGAGATTTTACACGCGTCATCCGTTCATAAAGGATGCATGCAACAATATATGGGCGATCAAACGTCATGTGAACGGAGGGGTTGCCACATAGGTTGACAATGTCCAAGTATAACTTGATTTCCCCCCCTCCTTTTTCATATGTCTTACTTTGGGGCAGGGATCTCCAATCTTGGCAAGTTTAAGACTTGTGGACTTCAACTCCCAGAATTCCTCAGCCAGCTTTGCTGGCTGAGGAATTCTGGGAGTCGAAGTCCACAAGTCTTAAACTTGCCAAGATTGGAGACCCCTGCTTTGGGGGATAGTTAACCCAGCTGAGATCAGAAGTATGACTTTTGTATGAATCCAGGTGCAGTAAAAGGTGTTAAGAAGGGTTGGCTGTCCATGATTCCCCCAAATCAAATCCGAATGGCACCAAATTCTCTCTCTTGGCTTGCAAAACTGCAAACAATTCGAGGCGTTTATTGCAATCGACGTGCGCATGGGCGGAACTGAAACGAGTTAATGAAGCTCCACCTCTCGGTCAAACCTGATTGGTTGTCCGGTTCCCCGATGCAAATGAAAAAAAAAACCCGGGGGTTTATGGTCTCGTTCGTTTTTGGCGAAGAACCTAAGACCTGGAATAGTATTTTTCTGAATAAATCCCGCGGGGTTGTTAGAAATTTTATTACAGCGGAGGGAGCGAAGCAGAATTTGTGGTTAGGGAGGCGGTCGCTGTGACTTGAAGAGCGGTGGCGGCGGGTGAGGCCGTAGAATCGCGGAACGATCCGTTAAGACTATACTTTCAGGGATCATTTCTATAGTATCTAACTAGAGAAATGCACTCGAAAGTGATCAGCTGAGCAAGCCACGAGGAGGAGGCGTAGTGTTTTCTCCTGAGCGCGAAGCCGGCAGGCGGTGCTACTTCGTGTAGCCGCCGCCTGCTCTTGATGACCGTTCCGCCTCTTCCATTCGCGGAGAGGCTGGAGGGAGAGAACGCAGTCTGAGTGGTTTGCTCGCTTCCCCACCCCTTTTTTTTACACGAGTGAAATGAAAGAGAAATGTTGTTCTGCAGTATTTTCATGCATGGTTTGTTAGCTGTGGTTGCAAATGTTGACATTTCTCAGTGGATTACTCAGAAATGAGTGAAATGAAAGAAAAAAATGTTGTTCTGCAGTATATTTTCGTGCATGGTTCTTTCCACTGTTGCCTTCCCACAGCTTCTCCAACTTCCATATTCCGAATGAAATCAAGCAAGTTGGTTGCAAGTGTTGGCCTTAAATACTCCTTAACATTTTCTGTGCTGATTGCCATTTCTTTTTAAGTCATTCCATCGTTTTATTTATTTTATTTTATTTTATTTTATTTCGAATTTATATACCGCACCTTCTCCCGAGGGACTCGGGGCGGTGTACAGCCAGATAAAAACATACAATAGAAACAATTAAAAAGATATATATTAATTTGGCCCCAATTTAAAATAACAAACCAATTAAAAATATTTAAAAAATATTTAATTCAACCTGCATGGACCTGTGCAATCATTCAGGACAAACCTACTTTTCCAACAGGGTATTTTTAACCTTTATTTTTAACTTCCTCTAGCGCAGAGGTTGGAGGGGGAGAACACAGTCTGAGTGGTTTGTTCCCCACCCGTTTTTAATCATTGTTAAATAATAGTAAGTTATGAATAACCTGTTTATCTTAGTGACTTCGTGTAGCTGCCGCCTGCTATTGATGACCGTTCCACCTCTTCCATTCGCGGAGAGGTTGGAGGGAGAGAACGCAGTCTGAGTGGTTTGCTCGCTTCCCCACCCCCTTTTTTTTTACATGAGTGAAATGAAAGAAAAAATGTTGTTCTGTAGTATATTCTCAAGAGCCTTGGTGGTGCAGCAGACTTAAATCACTGTTATCTTAACACCAGCTGCCTGCAATTACTGCAAGTTCAGATCACACCAGGCTGAAGGTTGGCTCAGCCTTCCATCCTTTCGAGGTAGCTAAAATGAGGACCCAAATTGTGGGGGCAATAAGCTGACTTTGTATAAAAAAGAACATCGCTTAGGGGGGCCCCGAAAGCCCTACTAAGCAGGTATATACAAAAGTATGAAGGCTATTTTTAAGAAGTGAAAGGAAAAAAGATTTTTTAAAATGGCGATTGCTGAGGCTTGAAGAGAGGCTGAAAAGGGAAAGTCCTTCCGTTTTCTATTACAAAGTAGCGGAATGAATACTTCTGGCCGTAATTGAGGCAAAACCTCACTCTCACTCTTGCTTTTTTTTTCTTTTTTTTTCTTCCTGGGGATCTGATATTGATCTTGGTTGGAAACAAGCCTTTTTTTCTCTCTCTTTTCCAAATCTTGTCTGTGTGGGAAATAGCATCGGGACTTACACAGCTAGACAAACGGGGGGGGGGGGGGAATTTCCCCCATTAATAAATTACATCAACAAGTTATAACTCTCCAGTGTCAGAAACCTGATTTTAATATAATAGAATTTCTTCTTGAAGAGATTGTAAGAAGGGATGAGATTGTGAACCAGCAACTCGAAAAATTTAAGCAGGAAATTAAAGAAATTGGTGAATTGGTGAAATCAAAGTTTGACTTTTTGAATCGAAAGATTTTAAATAGAGCTAATGGTTTATCAGACTTTCTGATTCGGTTGGATGCAAAGACTAAATTATTAGAGTCTAAAATGAAGGAAACTGAGGAGAATTTGGATGACAAGATTCAAAAAATTAAAAAGGATTTGGTAAACATTCAGGATAATAGAAGACAAATCTAAAATGGAGGTTGACCAAAAGACTGGTAATGGAGAAAATGTGCAACAGAGGATTGAAAGAGAAGTTTTAATGATTCAATATAATTTTACAGAATATGCAATTAGACTGAGAAGTCTGCAGGAAAATAATAGAGATGACTTAAGGAAAATATCTTCTGAAATTCTGGCTGGGATTTTAAAGGTTCAACCTGATGAAGTGTTTTGCAGGATTGACAGAATTTACAGAATAAACTCCTGGTTGGCAAAGCAAAGGCAATTGCCTAGAGATGTGGTGATCTATTTTACAGATAAAGAAATTAGGAATAATATTGTGCAGAACTCTTTTAATCCTACTTTGCAATTTCATGGAAGAAAGATTTGGATTTTTAAGGCGCTCCCGACTAAGATGCTAATGGAGAGGAAGAAATTTGGCTTTCTAGTGACTGAGTTAAAAAAAAGAAATATCCTATTTAGGTGGGATGCCCCAGTTGGTTTAATATTGAGACACCAAGGAGTAAGATATCAACTGAACACTGTTGAAAAAGCGGAAGAATTTTATCAAAAATTTTTAAAAATGAACTTAACATCTTTAGGCACAATACAGGATAAGCAAAAGGAGTTGGAAACAAAAGGAAAATATCAAATTACAGAGGCTGTGGTGGATAAATTGTCTTTGGACTCCCTGGATACCCCAGCTGGACTGTCTATAAATAAGAGAGCAGTGTCATCCGACTCCAATGTGATGAACCATCAAGTCACAGACAAGTGCGCAAATCAACCAGTTGATATACAAGTGATGGAGAAGAAAGATGAGATGACAAAACTAACCCAACAAGATCAACTCATAAAACAGAATGAAAATCGATCAGCCGACACACAATTGGTAGGCATGAAACGAGGATGGAAATTCAACCCGCAAAAGAAAAAGAAAAGAAATAGATCTCATAGAAACAGCAGTTTCTAAACCAAGCAACAGTGAAGCCAGGGACTTTAAAAAATGAATGAATATCTGAAAAGATAGTGGAGGCGAACAATTGTTTAATACTATCCTGAGGATTGTGGCAGATCTCTGTAATGCCGTGATTTTGGGGTGTGAAAAGCCTTACCTTGTTGGATTTGAATTATCTACTCTGGATTTCTTTTACTGGTAAATATATTATAATTATTTTGAGTTACAAGGCAAGAGAGTCACACTGGGGCATGCAGAAGATCTGGATGTTACCCATTAGGAGGATGGGAATCAACAATCCTGATGAACACCACAACTATAACTATATGGATAGAATTATAATGTCACTCGGGTGGTTGTTTTTACTTTTATATATATACGAGGATATCTACTACTGATGGGGGCAGAAGATGATTGAAGATTTTGAACAAACTGTTGCACCAGCATGTTATTTTACCCTATTATGGGTGATGGATTTAACAATCCAGTGGAAAGACACCAAAGAAGATATTATATGGATTATAAATTTAAAGTTATTGTCTTTTTTCTTTTTACAAAATGGAATGCATATATAGATATGTGTATATCTTAGTAAAGTGGGCAGTGGATTATATTTAGAATTGTATTGCATGATTTTGTAGGAATTGAAGGGTTGAAATAGGTTAGTTTACTGATTGATTAGTCAAAGAAAAAGGATCTTTAAGTCATATATTTAGGGGAGTGGAGGAATTGGATAGAACTGAATAAATGTTAAATTTGGATGTAGGGAGAAGGCCGCTTTAAAATGTTATATTAATATATATAAAAGATTAAATGTTAAATTGTAATAATACACTATAAGTTTAGGGGAGGAGAAAAAGGGCAGATTATCGTAAAAATGGGAGTTACAAGAATAATATGCTAAGGGTCAGTATTCTGAGGAGGGAGTAAGGGAAAGGAAAGATATTATGTATGTAATTAGTTATGAAATAGCCTATTGTTGTGAAGAAGTCACGGGGGATGGGTGGTGAGGGGGGGTTAGGGAAGACGGGGGGGGAAAAGGGGGAAAAACTTGTATTTGAAAACTTTTTCAATTAAAAAAAAAAAAAGTATGAAGGCTATTGCTTAACGCATTGTAAGCCGCCCTGAGTCTCCGGAAAAGGGCGGCATATAAATCGAACCAATAAATGGAAATCGAGCCAATAAATTCTCACACATGGTTCTTTCCGCCGTTGGGTTTACCCGGCAATTTCCTTATTCTGAATGAAAGCTAGCGGTGTTCCTTAATATTTTCTGTGCTGATTTGCTATTTCTTTTAAGTAATTCCACTTTTTATTGTATTCAACCCGCACGGACCTGTGCAATCGTAGGGTATTTTTAACCTTTGCCATTTTTAAAACGCTGGGACTTCCACATCCGGTATGCTGATTTACAAGATTCTGGGAGTTGAAGTCCACACGTGTTAAAAAATTCCACAAACTATTCCCAACATGCGCTTCCAGGTTCTGCTAATGGGTCCCTCATTCACATATTCACGCAGTCCAGGTCATAAGAATTTTAAGAATTCTTACGAAAGAATTGAAGAATTTAAATTTCTACAGAATTTTCTGTGAGGATGATCATTCCTCTTCTCTTTTAGCAATTCCTTTATCGTGTAAATACCCACGGACCCAGTGCATGAATTAATTCAGTGGAAGCGGAAGTTTTGCAAAATATTTTAAGGGTATTTTTAACCTCAGCAACTTTTAAGATGTTGGGACTTCCATTCCCAGGATTCAGGATGCTGGATAGGGCATTCTGGGAGCTGAAGTCCACACATGTTGCTGAGGTTGAGAAATTGTTACATGTGCTCCCAGGTCGGCTGATGGGTCCCTCATAGTTTAGTTTAGTTTAGTTTTATTTGATTTGTATACCGCCCTACTCCCGAAGGACTCAGGGCAGTGAACAGCCAACAATAAAATACATAGATACACAAAATTTAAAAACCCAATAAAATCAAATTAAATTATTTGGCCCAGACAAATTAAAACACCCCGATAATTTAAAAACAGATTAAAATTTAAATATTTAAAAAGGGAAGAGATTAGGCCAAGCCCGCTTGATGGAATAAAAAGGTCTTCACAGCACGGCGGAAGGAGCGCAAATCCGGGATCCTCCGTATCTCCGGGGGGAGCTCATTCCAGATAGTAGGTGCCCCCACAGAGAAGGCTCTCCCCCTAGGGGCCGCCAGTCAACACTGTTTGGCTGACGGCACCCGGAGGAGTCCCTCTCTATGAGAGCGTACTGGCCGGTGGGAGGCTATTGGTGGTAGTAGGCGGTCCCGTAGATAACCAGGTCCTAAGCCATGGAGCGCTTTAAAGGTGGTAACCAAAACCTTGAAGCGCACCCGGAAGACCACCGGGAGCCAGTGCAGCTCGCGCAGGAGAGGTGTTACATGGGAGCGCCATGTCGCTCCCATTACCACCCGCGCGGCTGCACTCTGCGCCAGTTGGAGCCTCCGGGTGCTCCTCAAGAGGAGCCCCATGTAGAGAGCATTACAATAGTCCAGGCGGGAGGTGACGAGGGCATGAGTGACCGTGCGTAACGAGTCCCGATCCAGAAAGGGACGCAACTGGCGAATCAGGCGAACCTGGTAAAAAATCCTCCCGGTCACGGCCGTCAAGTGCTCTTCTAAAGACAGCCGTGAGTCCAGGAGGACGCCCAAGTTGCGAGCCCTCTCCGTGGGGGCCAATGATTCGCCCCCAATAGTCAGTGATGGCGTCAACTGACTATATCGGGATGTCGGAAACCACAGCCACTCGGTCTTGGATGGATTGAGCCTGAGCCTGTTCCTCCCCATCCAGATCCGTACGGCCTCCAGGCACCGGGACATCACTTCAAGGGCATCGTTGGGGTGATCCGGGTGATCATTCACACACCTGCAGTCCAGGTCAGCAGAGAGAGTCAAAATCACCTTCTAGGCCAGTGTTTCTCAACCTTGGCCGCTGGACGATGTGTGGACTTCAACTCCCAGAATTCCCCAGCCTGCTCTGCTCTTCTCTGCTGGCTCTGCTCTGCTGGCTGGGGAATTCTGGGAGTTAAAGTCCACACATCGTCCAGCGGCCAAGGTTGAAAAACACTCTTCTAGGCGCAGCCAATTCTTTGGAATACAGGTAGTCCTCGACTTATAACAGTTCATTTTGTGACCAAAGTTTGAACGGCACTGAAAAAAGTTACTTACAGCCATGTTTCGTACTTAGAACCATCCCAGCATCCTCATGGTCACATGATCAGAATTCAGATGCTTGGCCAGTGACTCATATTTACGACGGTTGCAGTATTCCCAGGGTCATACAGGTAGGTAGTCCCGCAGTTAACGACCGCAATTGAGCCCAAAATGTATGTTGCTAAGTGAGTGGGAAACATTTGTTAAGCGAGCTCGCCCCGTTTTACGACTTTTCTTGACACAGTTGTTAAGTGCATCATTGCATTTGTTAAGTCAGGAACAGTGTCGTTAAATGAATCTGGCGTCCCCATTGACTTTGCTCGTCAAGAGGTCTAAAAAAGGGGATCAAAGGACCCCGGGACACTGTGACTGTCATAAATATGAGCCAGTTGCCAAGCATCTGAATTTTGATCACATGACCTGGGGGGAAACGGACCCTGCAACGGTTGTAAGTTTGAAAGATGGTCGTAAGTCACTTTTTTCAGGGCTGTTGTAAGTTTGAACGGTCACTAAATGAACTGTTGTTAAGTCAAGGGCTGTCTGTATTTCTGTTTGGCGAAGTCATCATTAATAACATTCTAACTAATCATTATTAACCAGATCCACTTGTTGCATTAAGGTACACCTCATGTTTGCAAGCAGCTGCCCTGTTCCCTAATGCAAATCGAAAACCAGGGGGATTATGGGTATTGCGTGGATTGCTAACTATATACGCTGCAGAACAGTCTTTTTCTACATAAATTCTATGGAATTCCCAAAATTTATTACTGGCTGTGGAGGAAAAGAAGCCTGCGAAGCAGAATTTGTGGTTAGGGAGGCGGTCGCTGTGACTTGAAGAGCGGTGGCGGCGGGTGAGGCCGTAGAATCACGGAACGATCCGTTAAGACTATACTTTCAGGGATCATTTCTATAGTATCCAACTAGAGAAATGCACTCGAAAGTGATCAGCTGAGCAAGCCACGAGGAGGAGGCGTAGTGTTTTCTCCTGAGCGCGAAGCCAGCAGGCAGTGTTACTTCGTGTAGCCGCCGCCTGCTCTTGATGACCGTTCTGCCTCTTCCATTCGCGGAGAGGTTGGAGGGAGAGAACGCAGTCTGAGTGGTTTGCTCGCTTCCCCACCCCTTTTTTACATGAGTGAAATAAGAGAAAAGTTTGTTTTTTATTTTGTTGTTTTCTTGGTTGGTTGAAGAATTCAGTTGTGTTTGCCATTCCTTTTTTTTTTTTTTTAGTACTCCCTTGTTTTTATTTACTACTAGTTGATAATCCGGCGTTGCCCCAGAAGCGTCAGATAAAATGATACCACCTCGTTGTTTTGCCAGCTGATCCATGATCATTTGATATGCTTTTTTTCTGATCTTGATTTAGAAGTGGCTTCTTGTCTGCGATATATGCACTAATCAGTTTGACGTTGTAGTTCTTTTCTCGCATATAATCTGCGTGAAGTACGTCCTGTCAGTCTCCTAGTGGTGCAGGCAGGCCGAGTTGCAGTAATGTTTTATTGATCATGGCCATACATTTGTCCTCAAGAATAATCCAAGCCTTGTTGAAAATGTCCAGACCAAATGTAATTTCTAATGTTCCCCCTTACCAGAGGGAGCCCCCTTGTGGAGTACTGTGAAGCCGTTACCATGACAACTCCACTTTGCTGCACAGTAGAAGCCATTTTAAGGCGGTACAGTAGAAGCCATTTTAAGGCACAACAGGCTGTATCTTAACAGAACACATACCTCGAGGGGTGTTAAGGGTGTCTTACCCCCAGAGTATTTCTTTCCAGAGAGTAAGTTATCTATGTATCAAGTTTGGTTGAAATTGCTTGAAGCGTTCCAGAGTTATGCTGGAACATACACACATACACACACAGCCATTTTTATATACTGTATAGATCTACTATCTGGTTTAATCCAGCAGACAGGCCCTGCCTTTTAATACAGGAAGTTCTTGACTTATGACCACAATTGAGCCCAAAATTTCTGTTGCTGAGCAAGACATTTAAGTGAGTTTTGCCCCATTTTATGAAATTTTAATCACGTGACCATGGGGATGCTGCAACGGTCATAAACAGTGGTGAAATCCATTTTTTTTTACTACCAGTTCCGTGGGCATGGCTTGGTGGGCGTGGCAAGGGAAGGATACTGCAAAATCTCCATTCCCTCCCCACTCTGGGGCCAGCCAGAGGTGGCATTTGCCGGTTCTCCGAACTACTCAAAATTTCTGCTACCGGTTCTCCAGAATCTGCTGTATTTCACCCCTGGTCATAAGGGTGAGAAACAGTCATAAATCACATGGTTCAGTGCTGTTGTAATTTCAAATGGCCGCTTAACAAATGGTTGTAACTTGAGATCTACTTGTAGTATTTGTTAGCTGGAGAAAGTGCTACAATATTCTTGATTTTTTTTGCTGCAAGAAACCTGCATAGAGACCCATCAGTGGTGAAATCCAAATTTTCTTACTACCGGTTCTGTGGGCGTGGCTTGGTGGGCGTGGCTTGTGGGCATGGCAGGGGAAGGATACTGCAAAATCCCCATTCCCTCCCCACTCCTGGAGGAAGGATATTGCAAAATCTCCATTCCCACCCCACTCTGGGGCCAGCCAGAGGTGGCATTTGCCGGTTCTCCGAACTGCTCAAAATTTCCACTACCGGTTCTCCAGAACCTGTCAGAACCTGCTGGATTTCACCCGAGACCCATGCATTAATTCAGCTGGAGTTCCAATTCCACAGGGTAGTTTAAGGCACCGTTTCTCAACCACGGCATCTTGAAGATGTGTGGACTTCAGCCCTTGCTGGCTGGGGAATTCTGGGATATTGAAGTCCACATGTCTTAAAGTTGTGGAGGTTGACAATGTAGTAGATGGGCAGCTGTATATTAGTGAATGGTAGTGATGTGGAAGTAATCTGGCGCCCTTAAAAAAATCTCAGGGCATCTTTCTTAAAGTCTTAGTGGACAGCCAATTAAATGTGAGCCAGCAGTGTGCAGAGGCAACCAAAAAAGCCAACACAATCCTAAACTGCATTAACAGAGGGATACAATCAAGATCAAGGGAGGGAGGTACTAATACCACTCAATAAAGCCTTAGTAAGACCACACCTAGAGTACTGCATCCAGTTTTGGTCACCACACTATAAAAAAGATGTTGAGACTCTAGAAAGAGTGCAGAGAAGAGCAACCAGGATGATTAAGGGACTGGAGGCTAAAACATACGATGAACGGTTGCAGGAACTGGGCATGGCTAGTCTAGTGAAGAGAAGGACTAGGGGAGACAGGATAGCAGAGATCCAATATTTGAGGGGCTGCCACAGAGAGGAGGGAGCCAAGCTATTCTCCAAAGCACCCGAAGGCCAGACAAGGAATAATGGATGGAAACTGATCAAGGAGAGATTCAGCCTAGAAATAAGGAGAAATTTTCTGACAGTGAGAACAATCAACCAATAGAACAGAAGTTGCCTTCGGAAGTTGTGGGAGCTTCATCACTGGAGGCTTTTAAGAAGAAAACTGGACTGCCAGAAATGATGTCGGGTCTCCTGCTTGGATGGGGGTTGGACTAGATGGACCCACAAGGTCTCTTCCAGCTCTGTTATTCTCGTTTGAAGAAGCCACAATTAGCCAGATCCAAAGTTACATTTTTTAAAAAAAATTGATTTATATGCCGCCCTTCTCCGGAGACTCAGGGCGGCTTACAATGTGCTCAGCAATAGCCTTCATACTTTTGTATATTTATACAAAGTCAGCTTATTGCCCCCCATAACTGGGTCCTCAATTTACCTACCTTAGAAAGGATGGAAGGCTGAGTCAACCTTGAGCCTGGCAAGATTCGAATTTACAGTAATTGCAGACAGCTGGTGTTAATCACAATGCTTTTAGTCTGCTGAGCCATCAGGCCCTTTAAGCTGCACACCATGTTTTCAATCCATAATGTTAAAAAGACGATCAAACCCAATGAGGACTTTAAGGCGTTTGGGAATGGAGATGTAGTGTGTTTACAAAAAAGAGTTGGTTTTGCAATCATAGGATGCACCTTGATGTACTTTACTACATTTATACGCGGCCCATCTCACTATCCAAGCAATTCTTACAATGTAAAAATAATTCCCAGAAATAAAACAGTTAAAACACAATTTAGATCAAAATTGCACCACATTCTCCCTCCTTCCAGCGGTTGGAAGGCTTTGCAACCCTGTGTTACAAGTTAAGGAGCATTTAGTCCAATAAACACGTGAATGCGACGAACATTTGGCAACAGAAACGGATAGTAGCTTGTTCTATGTAAGGAAGCAGCCTTCTTTTGAAATGCTGTCACTTGCAGCCCTTCGGCAGTGAAATGGTTAACGGAGCGCTGGTTTAAGAGATTGACGCTTGCAGGACCCGCCTCTTCCGGTCCCTGTATCGTTGAGCCCCCTCTGTGGGAAAAAAAAAAACACCTCAAAGTGAAGCGTGATTGGTTGTCTCGTTCACTGATGCAAATCTAAAACCAGGGGGCTTATGGGTTCGGTCGTTTGGCTAAAAAATATTTTTTAGGGAAAATGTTTTTTAGGGAAAAAATATTTTCGCAAATAAACGTGATAATTCGACGTTTATTCCTGGCTGCGGAGGGAACGAAGCCGTGTTTGTGGTTAGGGAGGCGGTCGCTGTGACTTGAAGAGCGGTGGCGGCGGGTGAGGCCGTAGAATCGCGGAACGATCCGTTAAGACTATACTTTCAGGGATCATTTCTATAGTATCTAACTAGAGAAATGCACTCGAAAGTGATCAGCTGAGCAAGCCACGAGGAGGAGGCGTAGTGTTTTCTCCTGAGCGCGAAGCCGGCAGGCGGTGCTACTTCGTGTAGCCGCCGCCTGCTCTTGATGACCGTTCCGCCTCTTCCATTCACGGAGAGGTTGGAGGGAGAGAACGCAGTCTGAGTGGTTTGCTCGCTTCCCCACCCCTTTTTTTTACACGAGTGAAATGAAAGAGAAATGTTGTTCTGTAGTATTTTCATGCATGGTTTGTTAGCTGTAGTTGCAAATGTTGACGTTTCTCAGTGGATTACTCAGAAATGAGTGAAATGAAAGAAAAAAATGTTGTTCTGCAGTATATTTTCGTGCATGGTTCTTTCCACTGTTGCCTTCCCACAGCTTCTCCAACTTCCATATTCCGAATGAAATCAAGCAAGTTGGTTGCAAGTGTTGGCCTTTAATACTCCTTAACATTTTCTGTGCTGATTGCCATTTCTTTTTAAGTCATTCCATTGTTTTATTTATTTTATTTTATTTTATTTTATTTCGAATTTATATACCGCACCTTCTCCCGAGGGACTTGGGGCGGTGTACAGCCAGATAAAAACATACAATAGAAATAATTAAAAACACCAACCAGAATTGCTGGAAATGTAAAATACAGAAGGGGACCTATTACCACATGTGGTGGTTATGCCCGAAAGCCAAAAAATTTTGGAAAACAATTCAAAGTCAGCTGGAAGAAATCACCACCCAAAAAGTGCCCCTCAGACCGGAAACATACCTATTAGGATTATTGACTAAGGACTATAAAAAAGAGACACAATACTTAATAATACACATTCTAACCGCTGCCAGAATCGTTTTCGCACAAATGTGGAAATTGGAAGATACGCCACCAGAAGAAAAAATAATACAAAAAATAATGGAATGTGCGGAAATGGACAAACTGACCAAAGAAATACAGGGAAAAGAAGACTCAGACTATTATTTAATTTGGCAAAAATGGTACAATTGGCTAGATAAAAAGAACACGAAATAAAGAAATACCACCCAATGTTACCAAAACAAGGAAATAAAATGAAATATCGTTATATAAATACTGATATATGATGAAAGATAATATGTACAGATATATTGATATATAATTGCTCTCTACATGGGGCTCCCCTTGAAGAGCACTCGGAGGCTCCAACTGGTCCAGAATGCGGCCGCGCGGGTGGTTATGGGTGCAACTCGTTGCGCCCACGTGACACCCCTCCTGCGCGAGCTGCACTGGCTCCCAGTGGTCTTCCGGGTGCGATTCAAGGTGTTGGTTACCACCTTTAAAGCGCTCCATGGCATAGGACCCGGGTACCTTCGAGACCGACTTCTGCCACCAGTAGCCTCCCACCGACCAGTCCGCTCCCACAGAGAGGGTCTCCTCAGGGTGCCATCGGCCAGGTTATGTCAGCTGGCGACACCCAGGGGGAGGGCCTTCTCTGTGGGAGCCCCAGCCCTGTGGAATGAACTGCCCCCCGAAATACGTAGGATCTCCGGCCTCCGGGTGTTCCGCTGCGCTCTGAAGACCCTGTTGTTCCGCCAGGCAGGGCTATTAACATAACGTTTTAAATTGGGGGTATTTTAAATTTCTGGGATTTTAATTGGAGCCTAATTATTTAATGATTTTAAATTTTAAATTGTTGTTTTGTTTCTGTGTTTTTAAATAGGCTGTACACCGCCCTGAGTCCTTCGGGAGAAGGGCGGTATCGAAATAAAATTATTATTATTATTATTATTATTATTATTATTATTATTATTATTATTACCGAAGTAGCTCTATTTTCAAATTTCAAGCTTGATGACTTGATTTCACTGTATAGTTAGTTTATGTTTAGTTTGTTTAAATGTTTATATTTGTATGTGTATGTTTGTCTATAATAATTTTTTTTTTTAAAAAAAAGAAATAATTAAAAAGATATATATTAATTTGGCCCCAATTTAAAATAACAAACCAATTAAAAATATTTAAAAAATATTTAATTCAACCTGCACGGACCTGTGCAATCATTCAGGACAAACCCACTTTTCCAACAGGGTATTTTTAACCTTTATTTTTAACTTCCTCTAGCGCAGAGGTTGGAGGGAGAGAATGCAGTCTGAGTGGTTTGTTCACCGCCCCACCCATTTTTAATCATTGTTAAATAATAGAAAGTCTTTTAAACTCGATATTTTTGTAAGTAATGAATAATCTGTTTATCTTAATGACTTCTGTCTAGAACAGGGGTCGGCAACCTTTCGGATCTCCTTGACCACTAAATTCATAATTTTAAATCCTGCGGACCAGTAATATGAATTTTTTTAAAAAGATATTTAGTGCAATATAAAAAATGGAAATAATTCTTCTGCGGACCACCAGTTGGTGACCGCTGCTCTAGAAAGCCTTATGAGTGACTTTGGGCCAATCACCAGGATATAGTAAGAGTTTTAGTCCCAGTTTAGCTATGTCAGCTGATTGGGTGATTTTGGACCAATCACCGGCAGATAAGAGTTCTAGTCCCACCTTAGCCATGAAAGCTAATTGATGATTTTGAGCCAATGGCCAGCAGTTTGGTTTCTAATCCCGCTTTAAGGCCAGCTGGATAACTGGGCCAATCACTAGGAGACTGTGAGTTCTAGTCCCTCTTTAGGCATGAAAACTGTGACTGGATAATTTTGGGCCAATCACCAGGAGACTGTGAGTTCTAGTCCCTCCTTAGGCATGAAAACTGTGACTGGATAATTTTGGGCCAATCACCAGGAGACTGTGAGTTCTAGTCCCTCCTTAGGCATGAAAACTGTGACGGGATAATTTTGGGCCAATCACCAGGAGACTGTGAGTTCTAGTCCCTCCTTAGGCATGAAAACTGTGACGGGATAATTTTGGGCCAATCACCAGGAGACTGAGTTCTAGTCCCTCCTTAGACATGAAAACTGTGACTGGATAATTTTGGGCCAATCACCAGGAGACTGTGAGTTCTAGTCCCTCCTTAGACATGAAAACTGTGACTGGATAATTTTGGGCCAATCATCAGGAGACTGTGAGATCTAATCCTTCCTTAGGCATGAAAACTGTGACTGGATAATTTTGGGCCAATCACCAGGAGACTGAGTTCTAGTCCCTCTTTAGGCATCAAAACTGTGACGGGATAATTTTGGGCCAATCACCAGGAGACTGTGAGTTCTAGTCCCTCTTTAGGCATGAAAGCCGGCTGGGTCACTTTGGGGCCAGTTCTTCCTTCTCAGCCCAACCCACCTCGCAGGATTTTTGTGGGAAAAATAGGAGGAAGGTGTGTTGGATGTATTCTTGAGTTATTTATAAACAATAATAAATTGCAGAAGGGAAATAAATTTTGGCTCAGCAGGTTGTATTCACAGAATGCCGAGTTTCAAGGAAGGTTAGTTTTGTGATCTTTGTCGTTCTTGCAAAGTGTCCGGCTTGCTGACTTCTGTATCATTTCTCTTTAATGTAAATGAAGCGGGATCTGATAGATGACCACTGGATAACTTTCTATTCACTCTATTCTAAAAAGCAGAAAATGCAACCGGTTGGAAAAAGTACAAACTCAGCCAAAATCCTTTTGAAACCTTTAGGAGGCCTCTAAGTTGTCAGAAGAAAGGAACATTCTAATGACATACAGCTTAAAGGTTGGTTAGGTCAAGGGGATCCACATGGGCTAGAAGTCGTCTATCAACAGAAGATAATTTGAATCTATGCTCCAGTAATTTACAGAAGAATTATGATTGTTTGGCAAGGATAATGTAAAACTTTAGTAATTAGGAAATGTCAATTAAATATAACAAATATATATGACCATATAAACTGCTGAGTTAACAGAATCCTTTGTTTGAAAATGTATAAAACTGTGGTCTCAGAATCATAAGTTGTTCAAAGCTTCATGTACAAAACTGGCTCTGAACCTTGCGCAATAAAACTGTCTCTGGCTGACCTAGGAATGTTGCTTTGTCCTCATCGTTCCATAACATCTTAACAATTACATTATTTAATCTACATAGCAATTTATTATTTCTCCCTGTGAAATGCCAATTCTGGCCAACACGGCTATATTTCTAATTCCTATTTTTGGACCTGGTTTCTTGATTTCTTTCCTTCTATTATTTGGCTTAGTTCATTGAGAAGGACGACGATTAGCTCATTTCCATTCCGGGGGGGCTTCAATCTATTTGTTTTATTTATTAAATGAATTGCCCCTGTCACAGACACGCTCCAGAAGACAATTAAACTATTCAAGGTATCTTGGCTGTTGTAAGTTGGTTTTTTCCAGTGGTGAAATCTAAAATTTGTTACTACCAGTTCTATGGGCGTGGCTTGGTGGGGTGGGTGGGTAATGTGACTGGGTGGGCGTAGCCAATTTTTTTTTTTTTTTTACTTTTAAAACCATTTTTTCTAGAACCTCTTCGGCGGAGAGGTTGTAAAAAATGCTTTCAAAAGGCTCTGACGATCCCAGCTGAGTTGCCTGATCGGCAGAGGCTTTTTAAAAAACTCAGCTGGGATCGTCAGAGGCTTTTAAAAGAAAAAAAGCCTCTGACAATCCCAACTGAGCCGCGCGATCATCAGAGGCTTTTTTTTTTTTAACTTTTAAAAGCATTTTTTCGGCCGAAGAGGTTGTAGAAAAAATGCTTTTAAAAGTAAAAAAAAAAAGCCTCTGATGATTGTGCGGCTCAGCTGGGAATGTGGGGGTGGGGGGCAAGGATTTTTGCTACTGGTTGTCTGAACCACCCGCCTCCATCACTACCGGATCGGGCGATCCGGTCCGAACCAGGAGCATTTCACCCCTGGTTTTTTCCCTCCCTTTTCTTCATAATACATAAGAAGGATCATTCTATTTGGAAAGATAGAAACCAGGTGTAATGGATTTCCAGAAAAACCTGATTTCAGATCATGAAATGGAAGAGCAGGGACTGGCGGGAAGTGGAAAGTACTGTGAAACGGTATATAAGTCTGAAGTGCTATTGCTTTTACCTGGGTTTGGTGAATCGATCTCAGCAAACGGAGGCGTATGAACTGTAGAAAAGGATTTGAACCAGGGGTCCTACCGGTTCGGAAGTGCACGCTCCATGTCTGGCGCGTGCACGCGTCACATGAGATTTTGGACCTCTACACATGTGCAAAGTTTTCTGCGCATGCGCGGAGGGTCAAAAACAGGTTACTTCCTGGTTAAAACCAGGAAGTAATGACATCTGGGTGGGTGGGCGGAGCGTTGTGCTCCCGTCGCTACCAGTTCTCCAAATCATGTGCCGCCACCGCTACCGGTTCGCGGTGCGAACCGATAGCATTTCACTCCTGATTTGAGCGTGTTTCTATCTCCCTCCCCAAGGAAGATAGTGTAGGTATGAGAAGAACCTGAGGGCGGAGTCAAAAGAGGAATTAGCCCCGAATCCTTACATAGCCGCAAGCAAATTCAGTCCAACTCCCTTGAACTCCGCTAACCCAGCGGTCCCCAACCTTTCTAGCCTGGCAACTGAGCCTGGCATAGGAGTGTGTGTGTGTGTGTGGCAGGAGCACGCGTGCGCACACCTCCATTTGTGTGAGCAGTGCCCACAGTATTTTTAATTTGGGAAAGAAAGGGGTGCTGTTCTATTATTTGTTTGTTGTAGCCCACCTTTATTAGTTTTAACAAATAACGAAGAAACTTTCCTCTTTCTCATAACAACCCAATGAAGTCGGTTGGACTGAAAGTGACTGGCCCAAAGACACCTATTCGGTTTTCATGCCTAAGGCAGGACTAGAACTCACAGTCTCCTGGTGATTGGCCCAAAGGCACCCAGTCAGCTTTCATGCCTAAGGCAGGACTAGAACTCACAGTCTCCTGGTGATTGGCCCAAAGGCACCCAGTCAGCTTTCATGCCTAAGGCAGGACTAGAATGCACAGTCTCCTGGTGATTGGCCCAAAGGCACCCAGTCGGCTTTCATGCCTAAGGCAGGACTAGAACTCACAGTCTCCTGATGATTGGCCCAAAGGCACCCAGTCAGCTTTCATGCCTAAGACTGGACTAGAACTCACAGTCTCCTGATGATTGGCCCAAAGGCACCCAGTCAGCTTTCATGCCTAAGGCAGGACTAGAACTCACAGTCTCCTGATGATTGGCCCAAAGACACCCAGTCAGCTTTCATGCCTAAGGCAGGACTAGAACTCACAGTCTCCTGATGATTGGCCCAAAGGCACCCAGTCAGCTTTCATGCCTAAGGCAGGACTAGAACTCACGGTCTCCTGATGATTGGCCCAAAGACACCCAGTCAGCTTTCATGCCTAAGGCAGGACTAGAACTCACAGTCTCCTGATGATTGGCCCAAAGTCACCCAGTCAGCTTTCATGCCTAAGGCAGGACTAGAACTCACAGTCTCCTGATGATTGGCCCAAAGACACCCAGTCAGCTTTCATGCCTAAGGCAGGACTAGAACTCACAGTCTCCTGATGATTGGCCCAAAGGCACCCAGTCAGCTTTCATGCCTAAGACTGGAGTAGAACTCACAGTCTCCTGATGATTGGCCCAAAGGCACCCAGTCAGCTTTCATGCCTAAGGCAGGACTAGAACTCACAGTCTCCTGATGATTGGCCCAAAGACACCCAGTCAGCTTTCATGCCTAAGGCAGGACTAGAACTCACAGTCTCCTGATGATTGGCCCAAAGACACCCAGTCAGCTTTCATGCCAAAGGCAGGACTAGAACTCACAGTCTCCTGATGATTGGCCCAAAGTCACCCAGTCAGTTTTCATGCCTAAGGCAGGACTAGAACTCACAGTCTCCTGATGATTGGCCCAAAGACACCCAGTCAGCTTTCATGCCTAAGGCAGGACTAGAACTCACAGTCTCCTGATGATTGGCCCAAAGTCACCCAGTCAGTTTTCATGCCTAAGGCAGGACTAGAACTCACAGTCTCCTGATGATTGGCCCAAAGACACCCAGTCAGCTTTCATGCCTAAGGCAGGACTAGAACTCACAGTCTCCTGATGATTGGCCCAAAGTCACCCAGTCAGCTTTCATGCCTAAGGCAGGACTAGAACTCACAGTCTCCTGATGATTGGCCCAAAGACACCCAGTCAGCTTTCATGCCTAAGGCAGGACTAGAACTCACAGTCTCCTGATGATTGGCCCAAAGGCACCCAGTCAGTTTTCATGCCTAAGGCAGGACTAGAACTCACAGTCTCCTGATGATTGGCCCAAAGACACCCAGTCAGCTTTCATGCCTAAGGCAGGACTAGAACTCACAGTCTCCTGATGATTGGCCCAAAGTCACCCAGTCAGCTTTCATGCCTAAGGCAGGACTAGAACTCACAGTCTCCTGATGATTGGCCCAAAGACACCCAATTGGCTTTCATGCCTAAAACAGGACTAGAATTCACAGTCTCCTGATGATTCGTCCAAAGGCACCCAGTCAGCTTTCATGCCTAAGGCAGGACTAGAACTCCCGGTCTTGGCTTTCTAGTCTGGTTCCTTACCCCCAAGGCTGGATCAAACTGGCTCATACGTACAAGGGGGCAAACAAAATGTCAAACACATAATAAATCATGTTCCCATGAGCGCAGGATGGCCTTAGATGCTGAGCACTCCAAATGAAATCATGTGACTGTGGGAGAGGAGTATTGGCCATCGAATTTTGAATCTGGATCATAAATATGTGGGGTTTTTTTTTGGGGGGGGGCGGGTGGGGGGGGCTGTCGGGATTTCGAATGATCACTAAAGAAGTTGTCGTAAATCAAGGACTAACCTCTATACTTCACTCGGTATTCCAATCCGGGAGAGACACGAATGGCTGGGTGGCTAGTGGATTATGGGAGCCGAAGTCCAAAGCTTTAGAAAATCTTGATGAAATCGTATAGCTCACTGATGGCTAACCTTTTTGCCGTCGCGTGCCAAGAGGGGGGAACGCAGGGCGGTCGGGTGCCTGCGTGCCCACGCCCATAATTCATTGCACCTCACACACTGTGCATGTGCGTACGACCCCCCCCCTCCCCGGCTCCCCCCACTTTTGGCACGGTAGGCCTGTTTTTTTTACCCTCCCCAGGCTCCAGAGGTTTTTCTGGAGCCTGGGGAGGGTGAAAACAGCCTTCCCCACCCGGAGGCCAGACCTGTTTCCTGGCTTCTGGTAGGACTAGAAGGCCCGAAAATCAGCTAGCCAGCATATGCATGTGCACTGGAGCTGAGCTAGGGCAATGCTTGCGTGCCCACCTGTGGCACGCTGATCTGTCCCCGTCCACACACACACACAAACACAGCCAGCCGAGGGTTAAGGAAACACTTTGGCACACACCCAGGTCTTTATCTCCAACTTGGCAGCAATTTACACACCATCTGCCTAGTGTGTTTATTTCCACAAAGCAGAAAGATAAGATACTTAGCGTACAAAAGTCCAATCAGAATAATATTTCTCTCAGCAGTTCCGGACGAGGCTTTAGTGACTAGCCAAGGTTTACTTTGTTCGTCACAAAGATCACTGGCCACCACCCTCTATTATATAGTCTCTGGGGTGTGGTCCAGTGACTCAGTTCTAATCCCTAGCACGCCTCCTGAGCTGCTGCAATCATTTATCACGCCTTCGGAAGCGTGCGTCCAGGAATGATGTCTCTCCCTCGCTCTCATCCGAGCCACCTGGCTCCTGGCTAATCTCCTCTCCCTCGGCCGGCACCTGAGACAGTGCCAGAGGGGAGGGGCCTGGAGAGGGAGGCCTGGCTGACTCCTCTTCCTCATGCTCGGAGCTTTCTTCCTCCGATGGGACAGGCTCAGAGGGCGGGGCCACAACACATGCGTGTCATAGGTTCACCATCACAGGTATAGGTTTTCCTGTTTGGGGTTGGACTAGAAGACCTCCAAGGTCCCTTCCAACTCTTATTATTCTGTATTATATTCTATATTTCCCTAACAAGATTCAGACCTTGTAGGGAAGATGGGCAGCATAACATTGAATGAAGAAGTAAAGTTGAAGTTTTTCCTCCTCTCGTTCTGTTAGGAATCGCCACCCAGTCGGTCAACTCCTTAGGACAAACTCCGCTCTTCACCGCTGCCTTGCTCGGACTAGGGAAACTGGTGGATATCCTGTTGGATTATGGGTCGGACCCAAACCAGTAAGTACGAGACATAAATGGGTGAGAAGAAGCGGGATTCAGGTGAAGTTAGGTTTTTCTTTCTTTCTTTCTTTCTTTTTTTGAACAAAATTATTTTGTGGTTCTGAGGAAAGTATGAGGAAACCCTACTCTTTGCTTCTCCCTCGGGGCTCATATGAACCAGAGGGCGGGCCGTCTCCGAAGGGGAATTTGCAGTATCCCAACGGGGATCAGAAAAGTTAAGGATGGGGTTGTCGGCTGCAGGATTGGAACCCTGCCCTAGTAGCAGGTGCCGCGACCCCATCTAGATTTTTTAAAATTAATTAATGACATCATTTATTATGCTTTACTAAACACATTTATAAGCCTGCCCAACTCACACATGATCAACTATGTGTGGCTTACAACACTTCAAAATCCACCGCATAATAAAAAGAAATTACCCCATTCTTGTTAACTTTGTTAACTTCCTCCTGAAGATTCCTTCAGGTTTTGTTTTTTTACTTCTTCTACTATTACTTCTACTACTTCTACTACTTCTACTACTTCTACTTCTATTACTTTTACTTCTACTACTACTACTTTTCCTTTTACTTCTACTACTACTACTTTTTCTTTCACTTCTACTTCTACTGTTACTTCTACTTTTACTACTTTTATATCTACTTTTACTTCTTACTTTACTTCTACTACTACCTAGTATTTCTACTACTACTACTACTTCTACTTTTACTTTTACTACTACTTTTACTTTTACTTCTTATTTTACTTCTATTACTTTTACTTTACTACTACTTTTTCTTCTACTTCTACTTCTTTTACTTCTGTTTTTACTTCTACTTCTACTTTTACTACTACTTTTACTTCTACTTCTACTTCTTTTACTTCTGTTTTTACTTCTACTTCTACTTTTACTACTACTTTTACTTCTACTTCTTTTACTTCTACTACTACCTATTACTTCTACTACTACTACTTCTACTACTACTACTTATACTTTTCCTGTACATCTACTTCTACTTTTACTTCTACTACCTACTACTACTACTGCTACTACTCATACTTTTCCTTTACATCTACTTCTACTACTTTTACTTCTACTTCTACTTTTACTTCTGCTTTTACTTCTACTTCTACTTTTACTACTACTTTTACTTCTACTTCTACTTCTTTTACTTCTGTTTTTACTTCTACTTCTACTTTTACTACTACTTTTACTTCTACTTCTTTTACTTCTACTACTACCTATTACTTCTACTACTACTACTTCTACTACTACTACTTCTACTTTTCCTGTACATCTACTTCTACTTTTACTTCTACTACCTACTACTACTACTGCTACTACTCATACTTTTCCTTTACATCTACTTCTACTACTTTTACTTCTACTTCTACTTTTACTTCTGCTTTTACTTCTACTTCTACTACTACTTTTACTACTACTTCTTTTACTTCTACTACTACCTACTACTTCTACTACTACTTCTACTACTACTAATACTTTTCCTTTACATCTACTTCTACCACTTTTACTTCTACTTCTACTATTTCTACTTTTACTTTTACTTCTACTTTTCTGCACTTGTAAGCCTCAACTTACAAGTAAAGACATTTGGCAGCTGGCTCGTATTTATGACGGTTGCAGTGTTCTGGGATCACGTGATCCCCTTTTTACGAACTTCTGGCAACCAAAGTCCATGGGGAAGCCGGATTCCCTTAACAACCGTGTTTCTAACTTAACAACTGCCGTGATCCATTTAACAACTGTGGCCAGGAAGGTTGTAAAATGGGGCAAAACTCACATAACAGCAGTCTTGCTTAGCAGTGGAAATATTTGGGGATCAATTGCCGTCGTAAGTCGAGGATGACCTGTAAAAGAATGTGCTTTAGAGAGTTAGAGGAAATAGCGGAATCACGTGTGAAGTTCACGGCTTTGTTGTTGTTATTTCAGCCGTTGTTACGACGGGAGCACCCCTGTCCATGCCGCGGCCTTTTCAGGAAGCCAGTTCATTCTTAGCAAGCTACTGGACGCAGGCGGGGACCTGCGACTCCACGACAAGGATGGGAGGACCCCGCAAAGCTGGGCCATGACGGCAGGGAAGGAAAGCAGCGCCCAGGTATGTCGTGACGTGCGTTTAACGATGTGCCCTTGGGAAGCTTGTGGTAGGGGTGAAATCCAGCAGGTTCTGACAGGTTCTGGAGAACCGGTAGGGGAAATTTTGAGCAGTTTGGAGAACCGGCAAATACCACTTCTGGCTGGCCCCGGAGTGGGGTGGGAATGGGGATTTTGCAGTATCCTTCCCCTGGAGTGGTGTGGGAATGGAGATTTTGCAGTATCCTTCCCCCAGGAGTGGGGAGGGAATGGGGATTTTGCAGTATCCTTCCTGTGGAGTGGGGAGGGAATGGGGATTTTGCAGTATCCTTCCTGTGGAGTGGGGAGGGAATGGGAATTTTGCAGTATCCTTCCCCCTGGAGTGGTGTGGGAATGGGGATTTTGCAGTATCCTTCCCCCAGGAGTGGGGAGGGAATGGGGATTTTGCAGTATCCTTCCCCAGCCACGCCCACCAAGCCACATCCATAGAAGTGGTAGTAAAAAAAATTGGATTTCACCACTGGCTTGTGGGTGAAGTTTTGTAGCATTTGGGAGGAAGTGAGCAAAACATGGAGTATGGTGGTTAAAAAAACTCCCACTGAGTTAAAAACTGGGAGATGGATATTTGGACCGCTTGATTTTCCTCTTCCTCCCTCAGCCCTTTTTTTTCCTTTCGTGCTATGTCATTTTTTCCCCCCCCCCATGCCATCCCTCTGCTCAACAACTCATTCCCACAACGCTGTCAAACTATTTAGTCAGGCCGCATTACTATTCTTCTTATCATCCTTCCTATTACCTATCTCCTTTTTCTACTTAACGGCTATAACTTTGTTGCTTTGTATCTTTACGATTTATATTGGTTTTATTTAGTTTTCTAAGTACGATTTGTGTTGATGGCTTATTTAGTATCCTATGGCTATCCCCAAATCTTACGATTTATGATGAATGTATTTTTACGATGACTATGATCGTGATTTATGTCTTACAGCTTTTCTGTGCAATGTGAGCTTATGCACCGAAGACAAATTCCTTAGGTGTCCAATCACGCTTGGCCAATAAAGAATTCTATTCTGTTCTATTTTCTATTTCTATTTTCTATTCTATTTTATTCTATTCCATCCCATCCCATCCCATCCCATCCTATTCTATTCCATTCCATTCCATTCTATTCTATTCCATTCCATTCCATATTCTTTTTTCTATTTCTATTTCTATTCCATTCTTAATTCTATTCTATTCTATGCTATGCTATGCTATGCCATGCCATGCCATGCCATTCCTTATTCTTTATTCTTTTTTCTATTTCTATTTCTATTTCTATTTCTATTTCTATTCCATTCCATTCCTTATTCTTTATTCTTTACACTTTACTCTTTACTCTTTTTCTATTTCTATTCCATTCCATTCCATTCCATTCCATTCCATTCCATTCCATTCCTTATTCTTTATTCTTTATTCTTATTTCTATTTCTATTTCCATTCCCATTCCATTCCATTCCATTCCATTCTCTATTCTATTCTATTCCATTCCATTCCATTTAATTCCATTCCATTCCATTCCTTATTCTTTATTCTTTATTCCTTATTCTTTTTTCTATTTCTATTCCCATTCCATTCTCTTTTCTCTTCTCTTCTCTTCTCTTCTCTTCTCTTCTCTTCTCTTCTCTTCTCTTCTCTTCTCTTCTCTTCTCTTCTCTTCCCTTCCCTTCCCTTCCCTTCCCTTCCCTTCCCTTCCATTTTCTTTATTCTTTATTCTTTATTCTATTTCTATTTCTATTTCTATTTCCATTTCCATTTCCATTTCCATTTCCAATTCCTATTCTATTCTATTCTATTCTATTCTATTCTATTCTATTCTATTCTATTCTATTCTATTCTATTCTATTCCATTCCATTCCATTCCATTCCATTCCATTCCATTCCATTGCATTCCATTCTTTATTCCATTCCATTCCATTCCATTTTTTTTCTTTTTTCTTTTTTCTATTTCTATTCCATTCTTATTTCTATTCTATTCTATTTCTATTTCTATTTCTATTGTTTTGTTTAAGAAACGTAACACAGAGAATTTTTCTTACTAATTTAGGCGCTCTGAAAACTCTCTAATTAATCAGCAGCACACAAAATACTTTTGAGTTTATACTGACTGGGGAATTCTGGGAATTGAAGCCCACAAATCTTAAAAGTTATCAAGCTTAAGATACCCTTGCTTTAAAAAATGTCACCCAGCAGTCCCTATCCCTCCCCCGCCCCACACCTTTCCGTGTTTTTCAAAAGTGGTCCTTCCCTCCTGCCCCTTTTTCCTGGGTGGGGGGGGAACTAATTTCGGCTTTGCACGGAACCCACAGCTTTACCTGTTGGACTGCGGTTATGCTTTCAGATGCTCGAATTTATCCAGCGCTGTACCACTCACATGCAAGTCGTCCTGCAGAATCAGTCCTTGGATTTATTAAGGAAAGTGGACTCCCCCCGGGCCCTGGTCCACAGCCCCTCCAAGTTTGGGGGGTTTACTCAAGGGTAAGTCAAAGGAACTCTGGGTTTTCACTATCCCATAATAAGCCAGCAGTCCTGGGGTGTGTGTGTGGTGAGGAGGAGATTTCCAAGGAAAATGTCCCAAAATGCCCATGCTGGCTGGGGAATTCTGGGAAATGAAGTCCACCCCTCTTAAAGCATCCTGGCTGGGGGATTCTGGGAGTGGAAGTCCACCCCTCTTAAAGCAGGCTGGCTGGGGATTCTGGGAGTGGTAGTCCATCCCTCTTAAAGCAGGCTGGCTGGGGGATTCTGGGAGTGGAAGTCCGCCCCTCTTAAAGCATGCTTGCTGGGGGATTCTGGGAATTGGAGTCCACCCCTCTTAAAATTGCCTAGACAAAGATGTTAGCATAGATATAGTGTAAGATATTGTAGGGTTATTAATAAGTAGAAAAAAAGTTCATTTGTCCATTTTTAAAAATAACAATTTTCCTAGGGAAACATAAAACTCTCTTGTTCGTGGCTACTCCATCCCATTTCCCAAAATCCCCCTCACAATTCTCCCTCTTGTGCTTCAGGGCAGCTGACAGCCCACTTGGGAGGTTCATGAAACGTGTGAGCAGCATGTCGCAAAGCATCTTCAGTTTCGGCTTTGGGAAGGTAAGAGGACAGCTTCAAGATGACGGAGATCCTGAGGCCTCCATTCATTCAGGGTGTGTACGCACAACACGACAGTCAAGGGTCCCATAAGGGGCTTTGTGAAGGCTGCCCAAAATGGTGTGAAAGTCCAAGGAAGTGGATTTTGGTGGCCCTCAAAGAGGATTTCCTGAAATTACAAGCTGTTAGCCGGTGGAACAGACTGCCACATGATGTGAAGCAGCACTTTTTTGGATTTTTTTGAGGTCTTCGAAGAGAGGCCATCTTGTAATAGGCAAGATGTTCTCATGGTGATTGCTAAAATACCTTCCTATTAATTAATTAATTAATTAATTAATTAATAACATTTATATAGCCACATGTCCTCCCTCTTTTCTCCTTCCTTTTTCTTCTTCTCTTTTCCCCTCTTTTCTCCTTCCTTCCTCCCTTCTTTTTCATTTCCTTTCCCTTTTCTTTCCTTCCGTTTCCTTTCCTCGACTTTCCTTTCCTCCTACCTTTTCTCGCTCTCTCTTCTCACCCTTCCTTCCTTCCTTTCCTTCCTTCCCTCCCTCTTTTCTCCTTCCTTTTTTTCTTCTTCTCTTTTCCCCTCTTTTCTCCTTCCTTCCTCCCTTCTTTTTCATTTCCGTTCCCTTTTCTTTCCTTCCGTTTCCTTTCCTCGACTTTCCTTTCCTCCTACCTTTTCTCGCTCTCTCTTCTCACCCTTCCTTTCCTTCCTTCCCTCCCTCTTTTCTCCTTCCTTTTTTTCTTCTTCTCTTTTCCCCTCTTTTCTCCTTCCTTCCTCCCTTCTTTTTCATTTCCGTTCCCTTTTCTTTCCTTCCGTTTCCTTTCCTCGACTTTCCTTTCCTCCTACCCTTTCTCGCTCTCTCTTCTCACCCTTCCTTCCTTCCTTTCCTTCCTTCCCTCCCTCTTTTCTCCTTCCTTTTTTTCTCCTTCTCTTTTCCCCTCTTTTCTCCTTCCTTCCTCCCTTCTTTTTCATTTCCCTTCCCTTTTCTTTCCTTCCGTTTCCTTTCCTCGACTTTCCTTTCCTCCTACCCTTTCTCGCTCTCTCTTCTCACCCTTCCTTCCTTCCTTCCTTCCCTCCCTCTTTTCTCCTTCCTTTTTTCTTTCTCCCTCCCTCCAGTTTTTTCTCAACAGCAAGAGGCAGCTGGGCTACCTGGCTTCCCTTCCCATCATCGCGGATAAGGAAGTGGTTCAGGCCGATGATGAGCCCACATTCTCTTTCTCCACTGGGCCCTACATGAACATGACCAAGTAAGTGTCGAACATATGACCTTCAAAGCAGATATAGGACCTGGCACTAACGCCAGGTGAAGACTTGCCCCCCTCCCCCCCGGGCCAGGCTACCCAGCCAAACCCAGCCTCCACTCCCTGCCCAACCCACCTACCTGCCTACCTTCCAGGGTTGTCGTCGTGCTACTCCCCCATCCTAATTTAACCTGGTTTCTTCCACTTCGGCCTACTCTTCCACTTCGGCCTACTCTCGCCTTTCCCTCCTGCAAGGCATATGTCCATTGTGGGCAAAACCGACACTCCCTTCTTTCTCCCCACAGCCTGATGTGGGGTGGCAGCCGTGTGACGGTGAAGGAGCTGAATATCCAGCCTCACCAACATTGCAGCAAACTGCGTCTCTCCGACCTCCTTTTGGCTGAGCAGGAGTATAGCAGGTGCGCACCTTGTGTGTGTGTGTGTTTGTGTGTAAAGCCAGACAATTGTGCGTTCAGGATGGGGTTTGCACAGCCCCCGCAATCATCATCATCTTTTAATGACCCCGTAATCCCTTGCGGGGTGGAGTTCTGGGCAACTGAATGGAGCTGAGTGTTTTACTGGCCGGATGCTTTTCCTGTTGCCAATGCGGAGTTACATTCGGCAGATATATTCTCATGGCGCCCAGAGAGAGAAATTATCTGCCTCTGCCTAGGATCGAACTCGCGGCCTCCTGATTGTGAGGCGAGAGCTCCGCCTCTCGGCCACGGCACCACTCTTGCAGCCCCTCCCCGCCCCCCCGCCCCCCGCAATGAGAGGGACTTTTGGGTTGCGGGTTTTCTCTGCAAACGGGGTCCTCTCTTCCCGCTTTGCAGCCAGCTCCACCACCCTCACCTGCTGCTGCTGATGGCCGTCTGTCTGTCCAACGACTTGGAGAAGACCCGGCTGGTGTTCGAGAGGGTGAATTTTGGGTCTCTCTACAGCATCCTTCACGAGAGGGTAAACCTTGTGTCTTCCTAAGAGCTTCTTTGTGGGGTGTCGCTTCCCACCTGTGGAGGCTCCTGAGCAGCGAACACCTCTATTTCTTGTCTGTGAACAACCCTGCGAGGTAGGACAGTGTGCTGAATGGAAGGTCCCGGATTTAAAGGGGTGTTTCCACCTGGATTCAGCTTTGGAAGGACAACTATGGCCCCTTTAAGACCCATGGGCCATGAGGGGTGGGTTGCGCATCCCCCGCCCCATTTTGGCCCTAGCAGGCCTCCCTGCAGCCTCCCGGGCCCAAAAACGGGTCATGAGGGGTGGGTCGCGCATCCCCCGCCCCATTTTAGGCCTAGCAGGCCTCCCTGCAGCCTCCTGGGCCCAAAAACGGGCCGTGGGGGTGGGTGGGTCGCGGGTCCCCCGCCCCATTTTGGGCCTAGCAGGCCTCCCTGCAGCCTCCTGGGCCCAGGAACGGGCCTTGGGGGGCACACCGCACCCCTCCGGGCTCCACCCCTGCCCCCATCCATGTGCGCACGACCCCCCCCCCCTGCATGCGCACTCATCTCCCACATGCGCCCCGCTCCCCGCACGTCTTGAAATTCAGCTGTCCGGCAGGAGGCGTGTGCGCACACATGCGTGGTAGAACTGAACTGGGTGACGGCTTGCGTGCCCGCAGAGAAGCCTCTGTGTGCCAGCTGTGGCATGTGTGCCATAGGTTCGCCATTACAGCCCTACACCCTTTCTGACAGATGGCAGCCCAGTCTCTTGGAAGTCTCCAGTGATGAAGCTCCCACAACTTCCGAAGGCAACTTCTGTTCCATGGGTTGATTGTTTCTCACTGTCATAAAATTTCTCCTTATTTCCAAGTTGAATCTCTCCTTGATCAGTTTCCATCCATTGTTCCTTGTCTGGCCTTCAGGTGCTTTGGAGAATAGCTTGACCCCCTCCTCTCTGTGGCAGCCCCTCAAATACTGGAAGATGCTCTCCTGTCTCCCCTGGTCCTTCTCTTCACTAGACTAGCCATGTCTTCTGTCCATCTATGGTTCATTCAGATGTCTGTCTTTCTTTCTTTCTTTCTTTCTTTCTTTCTTTCTTTCTTTCTTTCTTTCTTTCTTTCTTTCTTTCTTTCTTTCTTTCTTTCTCTCTCTCTCTCTCTCTCTCTCTCTTTCTTTCCCTCCCTTCCACCTTCCTTCCCTCTCTCCCTCCCTCTCTCCTTCCTTCCTTCCTTCCTTTTGCTTTGGAGAATAGCTTGAACCCCTTCCTCCTCTCTGTGGCAGCCCCTCAAGTATTGGAAGATGCTATCCTGTCTCCCCTGGTCCTTCTCTTCACTAGACTAGCCATGCTCAATTATTGTTATTGTTGTTATTATTTAAATTTATTATCCATCCACCTTACTGCAGGGTAACTCTGGGACGGCTTACAATATTAAAAATACAAAATGGTATGAATAAAATATTACAAAAATGTTCTTTTAAAAAGCACGAAACATTTAATATTAATTTACCTATGCCCTTGCAATGTTTCTGCACTGCCCATCTCCCCTGGACTTTGAGGGGGGGTGTTTCAAAGTCTTGTAGCTGCCCTGAGTCTCCGGAGAAGGGCGGCATATAAATCGAACCAATCAATCAATTAAATGTTTATTTTCTTTCCCTTCCTCCCTCTTGCCCCTTCCCATCGCCTGCTCTAGCGCTCCGAATTCCCGGTGTTGCACATGGAAACGATTGTGCACCTGCTGATCCAGGTGAGCGACGCCCTCCGGTACCTCCACCTGCGCGGCTTCATCCACCGGACCCTCAGCTCCTACGCCGTGGTGATTGTTCTGACTGGGGAAGCGAAGCTGACCAACCTGGAGCATATGATTGAAAGGTAAGCCCACACCGCCTCCCCTCCCCTTCCCTTCCCTCCCTTTTTCTCCAGTGTCGTTTCCCTCCCCTCCCCTCTCTTCTCTTGCCCTCCCTTCCCTTCAAGGAGGAAGAGACTGGATAGATATTTGTCTGAAATGGTATAGACGTCTCCTGCTTAAACAGAGGGTTGGACTAGAGGACCTCCAAGGTCCCTTCTAACTTTGTTATTCTTTGTTCTGTGTTCCTTCAATTTACATCCCCTTCCCTTCCTACATTTTCCTCCCTTCCCTTCCCTGTTCTTTCCTCCCTCTCTTTTCTTCCTTTCCTTCCTTTCTTCCTTTCCTCTTTCCTTTCTTCCCACTTTTCTATCTTCCATTCCTCCCTCCCTTTTCCTTCCTTTCCTTCCATTCTTATTACTCTTCTCTTCTCTTCCCTTCCCTGTTATTTCCTCCCGCTCTTTTCTTCCTTTCTCCTTCCTTTCCTCTTTCTTTTCTTCCCACTTTTCTATCTTTGATTCCTCCCTCCCTTTTCCTTTCCTTTCCTTCCCTTCCCTTCCCTTCTTATTACTCTTCTCTTCCCTTCCCTTCCCTGTTCTTTCCTCCCTCTCTTTTCTTCCTTTTCTTCCTTTCCTTTCCTTCCTTTCCTCTTTCCTTTCTTCCCACTTTTCTATCTTCCATTCCTCCCTCCCTTTTCCTTCTCTTCCCCATCCCCATCCCAGATTCTGACAATATAGCTTTACAATAAACTAGATTTCGCCCATTGGGTTGCGATTCCAATCTGGTTGACTCGGCGCAGCCAACCTTGGTCTTGTTAAGTCTGAAAGTACCGCCCTCCCTCCCGTCTCCTTTACTCCCTGAGAAACTAGGGAGGGTCCCTTCTCTTTCCCTGTCCCTTATGGAGCAGAGGGCTAAGACGTTTCTTCTCTGATCATTCCCTCGGCTGAGTCTCTCAGCCTCGGTCTCCCAAGGTCTTTCCCTCATACCCTCACACAGTCCCCTTTTGTCCTCCATCTCCAGGATGCGAGAGATCCAGTGATGGTATTCAGCTGGTTCGGACCAGTTCGGGCAAATTGGTAGTGGCGACCTGCGGGTGGGCACCCACCTGTCCTAGCGCTATGCTGTCCTATTTAGCCGCGTGCATGCAAGCAAAGCGCATGTGTGCACTCACATTTTCGGTGCGGCGAACCGGTGGTAAACGTATGTGAAACCAGTGGTGAAATCCAAATTGTTTTACTACTAGCTCTGTGGGCGTGGCTTGGTGGGTGTGGTGTGGCTTGGTGGGCGTGGCTTGGTGGGCATGGCAGGGAAAAGATACTGCAAAACCCCCATTCCCTCCCCACTCCTGGGGGAAGGATACTGCAAAATCCCCATTCCCACCCCACTCTGGGACCAGCCAGAGGTGGTATTTGCCGGTTCTCCGACCTACTCAAAATTTCCACTACCGGTTCTCCAGAACCTGTCAGAACCTGCTGGATTTCACCCCTGCGTGAAACCTACTAGTGGTGGGATTCACAGTTTTTTACTACTGGTTCTGTGGGAATGGCGTGGCTTGGTGGGTGTGGCTTGGTGGGCGTGGCAGAGGAAGGTTACTGCAAAATCCCCATTCCCTCCCGATCAGCTGGGACTCGGGAGGCAGAGAATAGACGGGGGCGGGGCCAGCCAGAGATGGTATTTACCGGTTCTCCGAACTACTCAAAATTTCCGCTACCGGTTCTCCAGGATTGGTCAGAACCTGCTGAAACCCACCTCTGGAGAGATCTCCAAAGGACGGTGATCTCGGCCCCCAAGTGGGTGGGTGGTGGGGCTACCTGTTCTTCCCCAACCCTGAGCATCATCTTCCCTTGTCGGCAGCAAAGACGGAGGGGAGCACAGCGACCTGACCCGGGTGCCCATCCCTCCCCAGCTGTACAAGTGGTGCGCCCCGGAAGTGATCCTGGAACGGACGGCGACTTTCAAATCGGACGTCTACAGTTTTTGCGCCGTCATGCAGGAGGCGTTTACAGGTACAGCAAAGAATTAAAATCTCATTTTTTTTGTTTTTCTTCCTCCTTGGATTTCCTTTTTTTCTTAAAAACAAATTCTTTTCGGTGTTTTCCTCTTGTAAGGCTTAAAGATCGCTTTAGAAAGATAGAAAAACCGACAGTGCAAAAGGACCCGGGGTTCCATCAAGTCGGTCCTTTTTTTTTCCTTAATTTATTTATTTAACCGTTATTATTTTAAGTTTTCTTCTTCTTCTTCTTTTGGTCCCTCGAGGCTGCTCTTTGAGGTTTGTTTTCTTTTTCTTCTTCTTCTTCCTCTTTTATTTATTTAATTTTTATTATTTTTAATTAATGTTTTTATTTTGGGGTGCCATCGAGTCTGCCCTTTGAGGGGGTTTTTTTTGGGGGGTGGGGAGGTTTGGTGTTCTTTTTAATTTATTTACAGGTAGATTTGTATTTTCAAACCTGCAAGAGTCTATTAACATAGTATAATAAAGGGACGCGGTGGCTCAATGGTTAAGATGCTGAGCTTGTCGATCGAAAGGTCGGCAGTTCAGAGGTTCGAATCCCTAGTGCTGTGTAACGGGGTGAGCTCCCGTGACTTGTCCCAGCTTCTGCCAACTTAGCAGTTCGAAAGCACATAAAAACATGCAAGTAGAAAAATAGGGACCCCCTTTGGTGGGAAGGTAACAGCGTTCCGTGCGCCTTTGGCGTTGAGTCGTGCTGGCCACATGACCACGGAGACGTCTTTGGACAGCGCTGGCTCTTCAGCTTTGAAACAGAGATGAGCACCGCCCCCTAGAGTCAGGAACGATCAGCACATATATGCGAGGGAAACCTTTACCTAGTCTTCGATTTACGGCCACAATTGAGCCCAACATTTTTATTGCTAAGCGAGACAGTTGTTCAGTGTGCTTCGCCTCATTTGGCGACCTTTCTTGTTACAGTTGTTAAGTGAATCACTGCTTTACCCCATTGACTTTGCTTTGACAGAGAGTCTCAAAAGATGATCCCACGACCCCGGGACACTGCGTCCGTCGTAAATACGAGTTGGTGGCCAAACCTCTGGATTTTGATAACATGATCACGGAGATGGTGTCAGGGTCATATGCGTGAAAAACCGTTCCTAAGTCCCTTTTTTCAGTGCCGTTGTAACTTTGAGCAGTCATTAAATGAACTGCTGTAAGTTGAGGACTCTCCTTTAAACAACCCTCGCGGGGTGGAGCAAGAGAGTTGTTAAATGGGTTCTGCCCCATTTTACAACCTTTTCTTGCCACATTTGTTAAGTGAATCACTTCAGTTGTTAAGATAGTAGCATGGTTGTTAAGTGAGTCAGATTTCCCCATTGACTTTGCTTGTCAGACGGTCGCAAAAGGGGAATCAGATAACTCTGGGGGTTGAGGTTAATTTTCCTTTCCTGAGCACTGAACAAACATTTTGGGTTCAACTCTGGCCGTAAGTCCAGGACTGCTTTGTTTTAAAAAACAAAGCAAAAAAAAAAAAAGTGAAAACACTGAGCTGTAGATTTCCCTCTTTTAAGTGGCTGGCTGGGGAATTCTGGGAAATGAAGTCCACCCATCATTCAACTAGCCGAGTTTGAAAATTTCCCATCCTCCTTGTCTTTCTTTTGATGCAGTAACAGTAACATATTTGGAAGCAGTGGTTGAATTCAGCCAGTTCGCACCTATTCAGGAGAACCGGTTGTTGGAAGAAATCTTCTTTTGGTTTTTTTCACTTTACAGGGCTAATCCTGTAAGGAAGGCAGGAAGGAAACATTCTGGTGGTGTTTCTAGCCTAATCTTTATTGCCCTGCTTACAGAAACTGCCTCTCTGGTTAACCCTTATTACATTGTAACAGCTAAGGCGAAGCATTCATGAGTGACATTGAGTTGGGCACGCCCACACGGTCACATGACCACCGAGCCATGCCTACCCAGCTGGTCATTAGGGCAGAGAACCGGTTGTTAAATTATTTGAATCCCACCACTGGTTGGAAGGGACCTTGGAGGTCATCTAGTCCAACCCCCTGCTCACGCAGGAGACCGGTACTAGGGATTCAAACTGCCGAACTGCCGACCTTTCTGATCGAAAAGCTCAGTGTCTTAGCCACTGAGCCACCTCATCTCCCACGGTGCATTCCCGAAGTGTGTGTGTGTTTTTTTTTTTCCAGACACCGTTCCCTGGGAGGGATTTGATGGACCGTCCATCAAAGATTGCATCACCTCTGGCCAGTGGTTGGAAGCTGACGCCAGACTCCCCAAGCCTTATTACGACATGGTGAAGACGGGCCTGGAATCCAGACCCAAGCAGCGCACCATGAACCTGCAAGATATACGTTACGTTCTGAAGAACGACTTGAAGGTAAAAGCGGAGAAATTTAATTTTATTATTTTATTTTATTTTATTTTATTTTATTTTATTTTATTTTATTTTATTTTATTTTATTATTTTATTTTATTTTATTTTATTTTATTTTATTTTATTTTATTTTATTATTTTATTTTATTTTACTTTATTTTATTTTATTTATTTTATTTTATTTTATTTATTTGTTTTATTTATTTCATTTTATTGTATTTTATTTTATTTTATTATTTTATTTTATTTTATTTATTTTATTTATTTTATTTATTTTATTTATTTTATTTTATTATTTTATTTTATTTATTTTATATTTTATTTTTATTTTATTTATTTTATATTTTATTCTATTTTATTTTAAATTTTATTTTATTTGTTTTATTTTATTTTATTTTATTTATTTTATTTATTTTATTTTATATTTTATTTTTATTTTATTTATTTTATATTTTATTTTATTTATTTTATGATTTTATGATTTTATGATTTGATTATTTTATTTTATTTCATTTCATTTCATTTCATTTCATTTTATTTGTCTTAAAGTTGCGCAGTTTGGAGACCCTTGATTCAAAGCCTTAGTAAGACCAGACCTAAAGGGACGCGGTGGCTCAGTGGCTAAGACGCTGAGCTTGTCGATCGAACGGTCAACAGTTCAGCGGTTCGAATCCCTAATGCTGCGTAACGGGGTGAGCTCCCGTGACTTGTCTGAGCTTCTGCCAACCTAGCAGTTCAAAAACACATAAAAAAAATGCAAGTAGAAAAATAGGGACCCCCTTTGTTGGGAAGGGAACAGCGTTCCGTGCGCCTTTAGCGTTGAGTCATGCCGGCCACATGACCACGGAGACGTCTTCGGACAGCGCTGGCTCTTTGGCCTTGAAACGGAGATGAGCACCGCCTCCTAGAGTCGGGAACAACTAGCACATATGTGCAAGGGGAACCTTTACCTGCATCCAGTTTTGGTCACCACACTATAAAAAGGATATTGAGACTCTAGAACAAGTGCAGAGAAGAGCAACCAGGATGATTAGGGGACTGGAGGCTTAAACATATGATCAGTGGTGGGTTGCTCCCGGTTCGGACCGGTTCGCAAGAACCGGTAGTAAAAATTTGTAGTAGTTTGGAGAACTGGTAATAATATTGGCTGGCCATGCCCCCAAACCGGTCCCTGGCCCGGTCGCAGTTCGCTTACCCCACCCACCTCATCAGAGGCCTTTTTTTTTTTTTTTTTTTACTTTTAAAAGCATTTTTTCTACAACCTCTTCGGCTGAAAAAAATGCTTTTAAAAGTTAAAAAAAAAAGCCTCTGATGATCGCGCGGCTCAGCTGGGATCGTCAGAGGCTCCTGAAAGCATTTTTTTCTGCAACCTCTTAAGGTTGTAGAAACAATGCTTTTAAAAGTTAAAAAAAAAAAGTTGGCCACGCCCACCCATTCACATTACCCCCACCAAGCCACGCCCACAAAATAAGCCACACCCACAGAACCGGTAGTAAAAAAATTTAGAACACACCCTTGCATACGATGAACGGTTTCAGGAACTGGGCCTGGCTAGTCTAGTGAAAAGAAGGACCAGGGGAGACAGGAGAGCATCTTCCAATACTTGAGGGGCTGCCATAGAGAGGAGGGAGGTCAAACTATTCTCCAAAGCACCCGAAGGCCAGACAAGGAATAATGGGTAAAAACTGAACAAGAAAAGATTCAACCTAGAAATAAGGAGAAATTTCCTGACAATGAGAGCAATCAACCCATGGAACAGCTTGCCACCAGAAGTTGTGGGAGCTTCATCCTTGGAGGCTTTCGAGAAGAGACTGGACAGGCATCTATCAGAAGTGGTGTAGGGTTTCCTGCTTGGGCGGGGGGTTGGACTAGATGACCTACAAGGTCCCTCCCAACTCTGTTAATCTGTGAAAGGTTTCAAACATGTCCTCCCTTTCCCTTCTTATTCATTCCTATTCAGTCTTCTTCATCACATCTGAATAAACTACAGGTAGCCCTCAATTTAGAGCCATTCATTTAGTGACCCTTCGAAGGTACGAGTGCAAAAGGCGATCGCATGATCCTAGGACATTACAAACGTGAATGTGAGTCTGTTGCCGAGCGTCCAAATGGCAGCAAACGGTTGTAAGTGCGAAAAATGCTCGTCGGTCTCTTTTCTTCAGTGCCGTTGTAACTTTGAAACGGTCATTAAACCAACTGTTGTAAGTCGAGGGCTACCTGTATTTGATATTCTTCATTATTTCTGTCTCTGGAACACTCCCAACACTGGAAGCTTTAAAGAAGAGGTTGGATAACCATTTGTCTGAAGTGGTGTAGGGTTTCCTGCCTAAGCAGGGGGTTGGACTAGAAGACCTCCAAGGCCCCTTCCAACTCTGTTATTCTATTCTATTCTATTCTATTCTATTCTATTCTATTCTATTCTATTCTATTCTATTCTATTCTCAACAAAGATTCTATTCTATTCTATTCTCAATAAAGATTCTATTCTATTCTATTCTATTCTATTCTATTCTATTCTATTCTATAAAGATTCTATTCTATTCTCAATAAAGATTCTATTCTATTCTATTCTATTCTATTCTATTCTATAAAGATTCTATTCTATTCTCAATAAAGATTCTATTCTATTCTATTCTCAATAAAGATTCTATTCTATTCTATTCTATTCTATTCTATTCTTTCATTCCATTCCATTCCATTCCATTCCATGTTTTTTCCTATTCTATTCTATTCTATTCTATTCTATTCTATTCTTTCATTCCATTCCATTCCATTCCATTCCATGTTTTTTCCTATTCTATTCTATTCTATTCTATTCTATTCTATTCTATTCTATTCTATTCTATTCTATTCACAGGAAAAACATCCATCCATCAAATTTAAACATAAGAAACATAATTAATCCAACCACAAGTTGGATAAAGAGTTCTGCTAACCCATTCTTCGTTTTCCTTTTGTTTTCTTTCTGGGGTTTTTTTGGCAGGATTTACTAGAATCTCGCAAGCACCGTCCCGGAGAACATCCAGAATCTCCCAAGCCTGAAATTCAACCCAACATCAATATCTGTTTGCCTTCCGCCTCGGCTTTCGAGGTGAAGAAGCCAAGATTGCAAGAAGAAAAGGCTCACGTAGGTTCGTGTCCAGGAGTGGGCTTCAAAAATTTTAGCAAGGGGTTCTTTTGCCCGGTTGCTGGGTGGGCGTGACCATGGTGGGTGTGGCCTAGTCGGCCCCCTGAGCCATGGCAAGCGGGGTATGTTTTTGCCCTCCCCGGGCTCCAGAGGCTTTTCTGGAGCCTCCGGGAGGGCGAAAACGGCCTCTCCAGGCTCTGAAGGCCAGAAACAGGCCTGTTTCCGGCCTTCCCTAACTTCTGGTAGGCCCATTTTTCGCCCTTCCTGAGCCTCCCATGTGCGCCCTCCAAAACTGGCCGTGTGGGGACTCCTGGGAGGGGAGGGACAGGGTGGGCGGGGCCAGCCAGGAGTGGGATTTGGGGGTTCTCCGAACCACACAGAATCTTAGCTTAGAGGTTCTCACGAACCTCTGCGAATCCCCAGTAGCCCACCCCCTCTTTGGGGCTGAGAGGCTGGGTGTAATGAGAGCCCGGAACTGTGTGTGTGTGTGGGGGGGCGGAGATCTCTGCTTGGTGAGGTTTCCCCACTGCCCAGGAATTCTGAAATGGAGGGGTAAATTTGGGAGGTGGGAGGGAGAGGAGATGTTAGAAGGTGCAGTAGAATATTTTGAGCTGGGAATTGGCGTAAATTGCGAAGGCCGGCAACTTTAGGCAGCTCAAATATTGTTCTGTTGGGTGAATCAAGTAGCTGGTTAATTTCTTTGGCGGTTGCAGTGGTGGGTTCCTCCCGGTTCGGTCCGGTTCGGCCGAGCCGGTAGCGGTGACGATATGACGTCACCGAACCGGTTCTCCCACCCCCTCACCCCACCCCCCACGTTATGCTTACCTTTTATTTGGTCCCACCCCCAATCTATTGCTGCCTCCTGAGTCCCAGCTGATGACTAGAGGGGAAAAAACTGTTTAAACTCTTGCCGCGGGGCTTCAAAGGGCCGTCCTACAGCTGATCAGTGTTAAAAGCAAACAAATGAGTCGAGTCGTAAGTGCGAGGACTGGTCGTAAGTGCGAGGACCTTCCAGACTCTGACCAGCTAGCCACGCCCACCTAGTCACATGACTTCCAAGCCACACCCACAAAATAAGCCACGCCCACAGAACCGGTAGTAAAAAAAATTAGAACCCACCCCTGGGCGGTTGCATCCACATGAATGCAGTTGTGTGTGTGTTTATGTGTGTCTGTGTGTACAGTGGAGTTGATAATGACCCCATCAAGTTCTTGTAAGGCTGATACGAAACCGATAGAAGGGGAATAGAAGCAACCTTAGAACTAAGAAGAAATTTCCTGACAGTTCGAACAATGAACGAGTAGAACAACTTGCCTCCAGAAGTTGTTAACGCTGCAATACTGGAAGTGTAGATGTAATGGTTAAGGCACCAGGCTAGAAAGTGGGAGATTGTGAATTCCAGCCCTGCCTTGGGCACGAAACCCGGCTGGGTGACTTTGGGCCAATCACCAGGAGACAGTGAGTTCTGGTCCCGCCTTAGCTACGAAAGCCAGCTAACTGACTTTGGGCCAATCACTAGGAGACTGTGAGTTCTAGTCTCCTTAGCCCTGAAAACCAGCTGCATAACTTTAGCCCAATCACCAGGAGACCGTGAGTTCTAGTCCAGCCCTTGGCATAAAAGCTGGCTGGGAGACTTTGGGCCAATCACCAGGAGACAGTGAGTTCTGGTCCCGTCTTAGCTGCGAAAGCCAGCTAGCTGACTTAAGGCCAATCACTGGGAGACTGGGAGTTCTAGTCTCCTTAGCCATGAAAACCAGCTGCGTAACTTTAGCTCAGTCACCAGGAGATAGTGAGTTCTAGTCCAGCCCTTGGCATAAAAGCTAGCTGGGAGACTTTGGGCTAATCACCAGGAGATGGTGAGTTCTAGTCCTGCCTTAGCCATGAAAGCCGGCTGGCTGACTTTGGACCAATCACCAGGAGATTGTGAATTCTAGTCCATCCCTAGACATGAAAGCTGGCTGGGTGACTTTGGGCCAATCACCAGGAGATGGTGAGTTCTAGTTCCACCTTAGCTATGAAAACCAGTTTGGTGACTTGGAGCCAGTCCCTCTCTCTCTCAACCCATCCCACCTCACAGGGTGGTGGTTGTGGGGAAAATAGGACGAGGGAGGCGTATTGGATATGTCCACTGCCCTGAATTATTTGTAAAAAATTATAAAAGGCAGGATACAAACGAATAAAATTAAAAGATAAATTGTTAGCGGGTGAGAAACTGGACCGAATTTTCCCTTGACGCACTTCCTTCCATCGCCATTCTCGCTTCGTTCCTCAGCCAGGAGTTTCACCACGACCAGATGCGCTATTTCCTCGCCGGAGATCAAACCCGTCGTCGTCCAAGTGTCCGAGCCGGTTCTCCGCACGGCGCAGTCGACCCCCTTCTTTGAGAGACGTTTGAGTGACGTCGTCCAGGTCTCCGAGCCAGTTGTCCGCACGGCGCAATCCAGACTTTCCTTCGAGGGACGTTTGAAAGACGCGGATGAGGACAGCAACGCCAACCTGAGCTTGTCCAGCGTGCAAATCAACGAGATATACACTTGTTACCCAGAGATGGGCGAAGAGACGGAGGGGGATGAAGAGACATCGAGAACCGAGCAGGACCCCGATTCCCGACGAGGATCGCTGAGCTCTCCTGGTGATACAGCCAACCGCTCTTCCCCTCGATTTGCCGAGATCCGGGACCGCGAGGCGAGCCTGTCCTCAGACGCCGAAACCGAATACAGTCAGGAGGACCTGAACGGCGTCTCGGTGATGAACGAGGTGCTCAGGGGCGCCCGCGGCAAAAACAGGAATGTCCAGTCTCAGTTCGAGCACAAATTTGGCAAATGCGTTCTAGATCTCAAGATCTGCCAAACTTTGCTCCAGCAAGCTACGGATTCCCTCTCCCGCACCGAAACCAAACTGGGCCCGCTGGAGAATTTCAACAAACCTGGGCAGCTCTTTTGGGGGACCCAGGCAAAGGAGCAGTTCCCCGTCGGGATTCCTGCCCAGGGTGGCCAGGAGAAGCTGGAGAGTATCTTGAGAAATATTAAGCCTCCCTTAAACGGTGACCGCGCCTTCCAGTGGAAGACGATAGGTCCCCCGACGGAGAGCTACGTGCCGCCGCCATTCCGGGTTCCGGGGACGTACAGATCCCTGGTGATCCAGTCTTATCAAGCATCCGAAAACAAACCCAAGAGTACCAATCAAAGCCAGGATACCACCTACTGGAGCGATTTTGGACCGGAAACAGCTAGAAGTCCCATCAGTCCAAAAGGAACAGAGCCAAACAATCAGGTAAAGTGGGACAAAGAGAGGAGGCTCTTGATGGCTGCTTTTCACCGGGAAGGTTTTTAAGATCATGAAACAAGGATCCAGCCTAGAACCAAGGAGAAATTTCCTGAAAGTGAGAACAATTACGGGTCGTTCTCGACTTACAACCGTTTGTTTAGTGACCATTCAAAGCTACAAACAGCATTGAGCTCCTAAGTCGAGGACTACCTGTCATTGCAGCATCCCGGGGTCACATGATAGCCATTTGCAAACTTCCCAACAGGCTTTTGATAAACCAAGACCCAATGTATCTGGATCCGTTCCAGTTGGGCTTCAGGCCTGGGTACAGCACGGAAACGGCATTGGTTGCGTTGGTTGATGATCTCTGGAGGGCTCGGGACAGGGGTTGCTCCTCTGTCCTGGTCCTATTAGACCTCTCAGCGGCTTTTGATACCATTGACCATGGTATCATGCTGCACTGGTTGGAAGAGTTGCGGGTGGGGGGCACCGTGTTGCGGTGGTTCTCCTTCTTTCTCTCCGACCGGTCGCAGTCTGTGTTGGCAGGGGGGCAGAGGTCGACCCCGAGGCCCCTTCTAGGTGGGGTGCCACAAGGGTCAGTCCTCCTCTCACCCCTTCTGTTCAACATTTATGTGAAGCCACTGGGTGAGATCATCCGTGGTTTCGGGGTGAAGTACCATCAGTACGCTGATGACATCCAGCTGTACATCTCCACCCTGGACCACCCCAATGATGCCCTTGAAGTGATGTCCCAGTGCCTGGAGGCCGTGCGGATCTGGATGGGGAGAAACAGGCTCAGGCTCAACCCATCCAAGACTGAGTGGCTGTGGCTCCCGGCGTCCCGATATAGTCAGCTGGCACCATCTCTGACTATTGGGGGAGAGTTGTTGGCCCCCACGGAGAGGGCTCGCAACTTGGGTGTCCTCCTGGATGCACGGCTGTCCTTAGAAGAACATGTGACGGCCGTGGCCAGGGGGACCTTCTATCAGGTTCGCCTGATTCGCCAGTTGCGTCCCTTTCTGGATCGGGACTCCTTGCGCACGGTCACTCATGCCCTGGTCACTTCCCGCCTGGACTACTGTAATGCTCTCTACATGGGACTCCCCTTGAAGAGCACCCGGAGGCTCCAACTGGTCCAGAATGCGGCCACGCGGGTGATTGTGGGAGCAACACGGCGCTCCCATGTAACACCTCTCCTGTGTGAGCTGCACTGGCTTCCGGTGGTCTTCTGGGTGCGATTCAAGGTGCTGGTTACCATCTTCAGAGCGCTCCATGGCTTAGGACCTGGGTCCCTTCGAGACTGCCTTCTGCCACCGAGAGCCTCCCACCGGCCAGTACACTCCCACAGAGAGGGGCTCCTCAGAGTGTCATCGGTCAAACAGTGTCGACTGGCGGCCCCCAGGGGAAGAGCTTTCTCTGTGGGGGCACCTGCCCTCTGGAACGAGCTCCCCCCAGAGACACGGAGGATCTCGGATTTACACACCTTCTGCCGTGCCCTCAAGACCTTTTTATTTCAGCAGGCTGGCCTGGCCTAACTTCCCTTTTAAATTGTAAATTGTAAATTTGTTTTAAAACATTAGGAGCGTTTTAATTTGTTTTGGGCCAAATTATTTAATGGGTTTTTTATACTCTTTTAAATTTTGTAGTTTGTGTGTTTTATCTTTTTGGCTGTTCACTGCCCTGAGTCCTTCGGGAGTAGGGAGGTATATAAATCCAATAAAATGAAATGAAAAAAAATGAAATGTTGGAAGCTGGATTTGCTTAACGACCGCATGACTCACTTAACAACTGCAGCGATTCGCTTAATGACCATGGGAATTTTACATGTGAAATCGGAGGCGACTCGCTTGATAACCACCTTTCTTAGCAGCAGAAATCCTGGTCTAGATTCTGGTCGTAAAACGAGGACTGCCTGTAAATTTGTATCTGCAGAAATCTTTCTTTCAGAGGTTGCATTGGCAGAGTAGAATATATTTCTGCATTTAATGGAGACTGTATTCCAAAGCTGCAGAAGGTTAATTCGAACTCCCCTCCCAGTTCCAGGTAGTCCTCGAGTTACGACCACAACGGAACCCCCAAATTTTCCATCGCTAAGAGAGACAGTCATTAAGTGAGCTTTGCCCCACTTTACGAACTTTCTCTCCCCGGTGGTTAAATGAACCCCTGCAGTTAAACTAGCAACGCGGTCGTTAAACAAATCTGGCTTTCTCGTTGACTTTGTGTGTCGGAAGTTCGCAAAAGGGGGGGAGGTTACAACACCCCTCCTCCCCGGGGCACTGCAACCATCATAAATGTGAGCCAATTGCCAAGTGCTTGAATTTTGACCATGGAGTGGTCAAAAAGTATGAAAGACGGTCGCGAGTCACTGTTTTCCGTGCCTTGGTTGCTTCGAACGGTCACTAAATGAACAGTTGTAAATCGAGGACTCCCTACACAGAAATAGTCATGTGCCCCCCCCCCCTCCCGGCCCCAGATTGTCTCCTTATCCATGTGGTTTTTAGCTCTTGCCCCCAGGTGTGACCTTCAGAAGGAAGAAGAGTACCCAACTACGTCGAGGCAGCTCCATGTTGGACGGGATCAAAGCAGCGGATGGGTGAGTCCTCCTTCCTCAATCCCCGGTTGTAGCTCAAGAGAAATAGGCATATGGAGGGCAGAGGAAAAGCGTGGCGTTGGGTGTATGTTGTACCTAAAAAGAAATCTGCGGGAGTGTCAGAGTTTTTATCTGGTTTTATCTACAATAGGAATATAGGAATACTATAAATACACCTGCTACAAGCAGTATCTAAACAAACAGCAATTACAACAGGGAAGAAAACTCGGCGAGCCGCAAGCACTCTAGCATGGCCTCCTCTTATTACACAGGCTCTTAAAGGGATAACAGCCAAAGATCCTGCTGACTCATTCTCATTGTTGCTTCAGCTGGTCACCTCTTAAATTATCACCTTGACAGACAGTCTGAATTCTCTCCATCAAGAGAAAAACAGTAAACGGTCCTTCGTTTATGACTACAAGGATCTGGACAGACTGGAACATTGGGCGCTATCTAACAAAATGAAATTCAAGGGTGACAAAAGAAAGGTTCTACATTTAGGAAAGAAAAACCAAATGCACAAGTATAGAATAACTGGTACCTGGGACAAAAGCAGTAACTGCTAGAGAGATCTTGGAGTCCTAGTGGACAATCACTTAAATATGAGCCATCCGTGTGCAGCAGCTGCCAAAAAAGCCAACACAGTTCTAGGCTGCGTAAACAGGGAGAGACTCAAGATCAGGTGAAGTGTTAAGACCACTTTATAAGGCCTTGGTAAGGCCACACTTGGAATATGGCATCCAGTTTTGGTCACCACGATGTAAAAAAGATGTGGAGACTCTAGAAAGAGTGCAGAGAAGAGCAACTAAGAGGTTTAAGGGACTGGAGGCTAAAGCATATGAAGAACAGTTGCAGGAACTGGGGATGTCTAGTTTAATGAAGAGAAGGACTAGGGGAGACATGATAGCAGTCTTCCAATATCTCAGGGGCTGCCCCAAAGAAGATTTGGGGGTCAAGCTATTCTCCAAAGCACCAGAAGGCAGGACAAGAAGCAACAGATGGAAATTAATCAAGGAGAGAAGCAACTTAGAACTAAGGAGAAATTTCCTGACAGTTAGAACAATTAATCAGTGGAACAACTTGCCACCAGAAGTTGTGAATGCTCCAACACTGGAAGTTTTTAAGAAGAGGTTGGATAACCATTTGTCTGAAGTGGTGTAGGGTTTCCTGCCTAAGCAGGGGGTTGGACTAGTAACTCTGTTACTCCGTAATTCTGTTATTTAAATTAAGAGGGAGAAAAAGGCAGAAATGCTCTAGGGTGTTTAGAGGAATCCTCGATAAAGTGGGGTCTAACTGTAAGCGCATCCTATCTGTGGTCATTAAAAATGATGCCATTAATCTGGTTTTGCAGGTCCTTTAAAAAAACAGCTCCTGAAATGTATGAAGCGAATTTGAGAAGCGAGGAGAGGAGAATGGCCCAGTCAGAATGGACAAGTGAGTTTTGGGGGTTTCCAGTCCACAGAAAGGGTGGGGTGGGGGGGTGAGCTGGGACTACAATACCCATCATTCTCAGCCCTACAGTTAGAAGATCGACCCTCTTGGATTAGGTGAAGATGCTAATCTAGCATTTGGGATCAGCTAGATGTTCTTTGGTGGCTCGACAGATGGAGACACATCCTTCTCTCTCCCTCTTTTTTCCCAAAATTAGGATTTAGCAATGGTGCCCTCCGCTTGGAGGCATGGTGAGGTAATCCAGACGGGTAACCCTTGATAGACCTTCTTGCAGGAATTTATCCAATCCCCTTTTACGGCCATCTAAAGTTGTCGTAAAGAAGAGCCTTCGTAGTACAGTGGTTTAAAGCACCCTGTTATTAAGACCAGCTGCCTGCAATTACTGCAGGTTTGAATCTCGCCAGGCTCAAGGTTGACTCAGCCTTCCATCCTTTCTAAGGTAGGTAAATTGAGGACCCAGTTTGTGGGGGCAATAAGCTGACTTTGTATAAAATATACAAAAGTATGAAGGCTATTGCTTAACGCATTGTAAGCCGCCCTGAGTCTCCGGAGAAGGGCGGCATATAAATCAAATTTAAAAAAAAAAAAAGTTTGGGGCAGTGAGTTACACAGATTAGTAATAGGCTTCGGGCTGGTTCACTCATCAAGAATTCTTCATGCTGGCTGGGGAATTCTGGGCGTTGAAATCCAGACATCTTAAAGCCTATGCATAAACAGAGGGATGGAATCAAGATCACGTGAAGTGTTAATACCACTTGGTAAGGCCACATTTGGAATATTGCTTCCAGTTTTGGTCGCCACGATGTAAAAAAGATGTGGAGACTCTAGAAAGAGTGCAGAGAAGAGCAACCAAGAGGATTAGGGAACTGGAGGCTAAAACATATGAAGAACGGTTGCAGGAATTGGGTATGTCTAGTTTAATGAGAAGAAGGACTAGGGGAGACATGATAGCAGTCTTCCAGTATCTGAGGGGCTGCCCCAAAGAAGAGGGAGTCAAGCTATTCTCCAAAGCCCCTGAAGGCAGGACAAGAAGCAACAGGTGGAAACTAATCAAGAGAGAAGCAACTTAGAACTAAGGAGAAATTTCTTGACAGTGAGAACAATTAACCAGTGGAACAACTTGCCACCAGAAGTTGTGAATGCTCCAACACTGGGAGTTTTTAAGAAGAGACTGGACAACTATTTGTCCAGAATGTTGTAGAGTCTCTTGCTTGAGCAGGGGGTTGGACTAGAAGACCTCCAAGGTCCCTTTGGCAACCGTAAAGTTGCCAAAGGTTAAGAAGCATTGCTCTTTAGATAGTATAGCTGAAGTAAACTTAATTTGAACCTGTGTCTCGAGGGAGACCCTAGGAGAGGACTAGAACTCACAGCCTCTCAGTTTCTACTCCCCGTCATCTTGCCCGCTGCACCAAACTGACCACCGGTGAGTAGAAGAGGGTGGCATGGCCACTTATCTCCCAATCTCTGCTGTGGAAAAGTAGCTCCGTTGTTTCCTTTCTGCCCACTAGATGGCGGTAGAGGACAAAGAAAAGGAAATTGTGGAGGTTTTTTTTTTTTTTAAATCTCTCCTTGAAAATATCCACTTTGTGGGTGTTTTATTGATTTATATTTATTTATTAAATTATTATGCTGCCCATCTGACCGACACAACAACTTTGGGACGCTTACAATATAATAAGAAAAGGCAGTAAAAGGTCATTTGTTTAAGGACTGGTTATGATTGTCCTCACTGTTAGGAAATTTCTCCTCAGTTCTAGGTTGCTCCTCTCCTTGATTAGTTTCCATCCATTGCTTCAAGCCAAGTCAATGGGAAAGCATAACCGTGTTTCTAACTTAACAGCCACAGTGATCCATTTAACAACGGTGGCAAGAAAGGTCGTAAAATGGGGCAAAACTCGCTTCACAACTGTCTCACTCAGTGTCATAAAGTTTGGGATCAATTGTGGCTGTAAGTCAAAAGACTACCTGTAGAGGTATTCCTCATTTACGACCAACAATGGAGCCCAAAATTTACGGGGCTAAATGAGAAATTGTTATGTGAATTACCCCCCTTCTCCCATTTTACGACCTTTGTTCCCACCGCTGTTAAGTGAATCGCTGCCGTTTGTAAATTAGTCACACGGTTGTTAAGCGAATCCGGCTTTTCCCCGTTGACTTTGCTTGTCGCAAAAGGGGATCACGTGACACCTCCCCCCGGACACTGCGACGGTCATAAATGTGAGTCACCTGTCAAACGCCTGAATTTTGATCACGCGACCATGGAGAACGCTGCGACGGTCGTAAGAGTGAAAAAATGGTCCTAAGTCACTTTTTTCCAGTGCCGCGGCAATTTTTGAACGGTCACTAAACGAGCAGTTGTAAATTGAGGACTACCGTATTTAATCCTATGTCGCTTCCTCACCGTATCGGCTGAAGTGGTCACATCCCACTAAAACCAGTCCAAAGATTGATTGATTGATTGATTGATTGATTGACTGAATCCAACCGACTCGTCCTTTGTGTCGCGCTTTTACTGCAGCCGAAGTGAAGCAGATGGCCAAACAGGCAGCCTCAGGGCAGCTTCATTTACCGACGCAGCACCCCGCCACCAGATGGATGTTGCAAAGCCAGGCGCAGGATGCCCTGACCGTTTTCCCAAGCCCCACCATCTGCGAGCGAGTCCGGTTCAACCAGGAGAACATCACGGCGGGAAAGGGGCAGGGCAGCAGGGCCAACGGCGACCACAAGGTGCTTCGCGGAGACGAAAACCAGAAAAATCCAGACGGGGCGTTAGGAAGAGTCCCGGGCCTGGAGAAAGAAGGTAAGGAAGATTGAGTTACAGCTCTGTTTCTCATCCTTAACAACTTGGAAGATGTGCGGACTGCAACTCCCAGGATCCCCCAGGCGGCACAGCTCGATTAGGTGGCGTTTACTTCCGTGTGTCTCCCCATAAAAAAAGAGACTCCCCGAAAGTAGCCAAAATTCATACATTTCGCTGCCAGATTTTAGCAGCCCCAGCGATGCAGATAATAAGTTTTAATCTTGCCGTGGTGGTTTTGGTCCAGTGGTTAAGGCAGCAGGCTCGAAACTGGGAGACAGTGCGTTCTAGTCCTGCCCTAGGCATGAAAGCTGGCTGGGTGACTTTGGTCCAATCACCAGGAGAGGGTGAATTCTAGTCCTGCCTTCAGTATGAAAGCCAGCTAGGTGACTTTAAGCCAATCACCAGGAGACTGTGAGTTCTAGTCTCACCTTAGGCATGAAAGCTGGCTGGGTGACTGGTCCAATCACCAGGAGAGGGTGAGTTCTAGTACCACCTTAGGCATGAAAGCCACTGGGTGACTTAGGCCAATCACCAGGAGACTGTGAATTCTAGTCCTGCCTTCGGTATGAAAGCCAGCTAGGTGACTTTAAGCCAATCACCAGGAGACTGTGAGTTCTAGTCTGACCTTAGGCATGAAAGCTGGCTGGGTGACTGGTCCAATCACCAGGAGAGGGTGAGTTCTAGTACCACCTTAGGCATGAAAGCCACTGGGTGACTTAGGCCAATCACCAGGAGACTGTGAATTCTAGTCCTGCCTTCGGTATGAAAGCCAGCTAGGTGACTTTAAGCCAATCACCAGGAGACTGTGAGTTCTAGTCTGACCTTAGGCATGAAAGCTGGCTGGGTGACTGGTCCAATCACCAGGAGAGGGTGAGTTCTAGTACCACCTAAGGCATGAAAGCCACTGGGTGACTTTATGCCAATCACCAGCACGCAGTGAATTCTAGTCCTTAGGTATGAAAGCCAGTTGAGTGACTTTGGGCCAATCGCCAGGAGACCGTGAGTTCTAGTTCCACCAGCTAAGTGACTTTGAGCCAATCATCAAGAGACGGTGAGTTCTAGTCCCGCCTTAGGCATGAAAGCCAGCTGGGTGATCTTAGGCCAGTCTCTCAGCCCAGCCCACCTCGCTGGGGTTGTGGGGAAAATAGGAGGAGGAAGGAGAATTTGATCCGATCACCACCTTAGGTTATTCATCAAAACTATTAAGATGGGTTTAAAAAAAAAAATTAAATTAATAACCCACCGCATCTTAATTCTTCTTCTTTCTTTTTTAACCTTATCCTCCGTGTAACTGTTGAGCTGTGCTGTGAATTGCCCACCCCTTCCCTGGGAAGGAAGACCCTTCCCCAGATTAAAATGGCCAAGGAGCAGGAACGCAAATCGACTTTGACATAATTGGTGTGCAGCGAGAGAGGTTGTCTGTAGCGATTTTAGCGTTTTGGGTACGTTCCATTTTCCTGACGGTTTTCGACGCTCTCGGTGAGCGAGCGGATTCGCTGGGCCTGGCTCCCAGGAGGAACCAAAAGGGATGGATTTTCTTTTTTCTTTTTTTTTTTCCCAGAGATCGTTTTCCAAAATACGCATTTATCGGGGATGCTTTATCCCTCTTCTCTAAAGGATAATTTATTTATTCCTTTCTGGGCTCTGCGGATTAGCCATTTAATTGCTATTATCATCATCCCCGTCAAATCGGCCTCTATTGGCGTTTTCTGAATTATTTGCTTTTCCAGCCTGTCCCTCGTCCAAGGAACCCAGTTTTGTCTCTGCATGCTAATTTCGACTCCCTCCCCTCCTCGTTTCCCTGGGGTGGGAGGGTGATGCTGCATTTCATGTTGTCTTAATTTATTATTAGGAAGAGACAGCCCAGTTCCAGCCTGCGAGAACGGCGCAGTGCCACGCAAACCCGTGTGCCTTTCTCTCCCTTCGGAGGATTCGTGCCGGGTACGGATTTTTATTTATTTATTTATTTATTTTTGCTCCTTCGGCCGTGGAATAATTAAGCAATCGTTCTTGGTCCCATCGGCCAATCCCGATCCAGATCATTGAGTAAAATAAGAGTCTAGAACTACACGGCGTTAAGCCATTCCGGAGATAATATTTTAATGCAATCAATCCCGCTCCAAAACACCCGAACATTTTTCACAACTGGTGCTTTGGATCAAAGCAAAGAATCTGAGCAAAAAGTTGTCAGTAAATCCTGCTGGAGAGAGAGGAGACCTTTCTAACAAAGGTTAGCACGTGAGGTCCTTGGTTCTCTCTGAGCTTGGTTGTTTTCTTGAGAGACGTTTCGGGACCCAACTAGCTAACATCATCAGTTGCTACAAGGGAGTGGGGTTTGTGGAGAAGAGGAGGAGGGGGGAGGAAGAGGACTGTGGGGTCCTCGGTGCTTCCTGAGCTTGGTTGTTGTCGTGTACACGTTTCACGACCCAACTAGGTAACATCATCAGTGCTATTAGGAAGTGGGGTTTGGGCTGTGTTTATATAACAAGTGAGTTGTTAACCCTGACAGTGTTGGTAGGAGAGTTCTTGGAGCTTCCTTCATTGGGCTTAGAGAGAGAAAGACACAGAGAGACAGAAAGAGACACACAGAGAGAAAGAGAGAGAGAGAGAGAGACAGACAGACAGAGAGAAAGACGGAGAGAGAGAGAGTGAAAGACACACAGAGAGACACACAGAGAGAGAGAGAGAGAAGACACAGAAAGACACAGAGAGAGACAGAGAAAGACAGACATAGAGACAGAAAGACAGAGAGAGAGACAGAAGACACAGAAAAACAGAGAAAGACGACACACAGAGACAAAAAGACATACAGAGAGACACAGACAGAGAGAGAGAGACAGAGAGAGAGACATACAGAGAGAGAAACAAGACAGAAAGACAGAAAGAGAAGACACAGAGAGAGAGACAGAGAGAGAGAAAGAGAAGACACACAGAGAAAGACAGAGAGAAAGAGAGAAAGACAGGCACAGACAGAGAGAAAGATGGAGAGAGAGAGAGAGAGAAACAAGACAGAAAGAAAGAAAGACAGAGAGAAAGAAAGACAGAGAAGACACAGAGAGAGAGAGAGAGAGAGAAGACACACAGAAAGACAGAGAAAGACAGACACAGACAGAGAAAGACAGAGACAGAGAGATAGAGAAGACACAGAAAGACACAGAGAGAGACACAGAAAAACAGAGAAAGACGACACACACAGACAAAAAGACACACAGAGAGACACAGACAGAGAGAGAGACAGAAGACACAGAAAGAGAGAAAGACAGAGAGAGAGAGAGAGAAACAAGACAGAGAGAAAGACAGAGAAGACAGAGAGAGAGAGAGAAAGAAGACACACAGAGAAAGAGAGAGAGAAAGAGAGAAAGAAACAAGACAGAAAGAAAGAAAGAGAAAGAGAGACAGAAGACACAGAGAGAGAAAGAGAAGACACACAGAAAGACAGAGAAAGAGAAAGACAGACACAGAGACAGAGAAAGACGGAGACAGAGAGAGAAAGAGAAGACACACAGAGAAAGAAAGAGAGAAAGACAGAGAGAAAGACAGACACAGAGACAGAGAGAAAGACGGAGACAGAGAGAGAGAAAGAGAAGACACACAGAGAGAAAGACAGAGAAATGTCAGGTATAAATGCCCTACCCGTGCCAGGGACCAGCTATAGCTCAGCAGTGCAAGGGTTAACCCAGACACCCACCTGGCCAGCTCCTCCCATAGGCCCCTCCTTACCTGAATCCCCGCCCACAGGTACAAAAGGTGGGCACACTCCTCCATGTTGCTCAGATCCTAATGTAACCAAGTGATGATGTGATGAACCTGCAAATAAAAGGAGAGATATTTTACTTGAAGTCTCAAGTCTCTTTATTGGGCCTGATCCACCAATCCTTGTAACAAAATGGTAGCAGAGGATGGTTGGTAAGGCCCAGAGATCCCAAGACACAAGACAAGGACCCGTACCTACCTGCAGAATGGCGACACCCCCGAAGCAATGGGAAAGCAACCCATCGGACTCGCCAGGGAAGGCAGGAACCTCAACCCCCCCCAAAGCCTCCGCGACGGAAGAAAGGGGGGAGATCGAGAAAGGGAAAAGAGCCCACCACGACCAAGAAGAAGAGAAGCTACGACTCGACGTCCTGCAGCTGTTGAAAGAGCGAGCCGGCGACAAGAACCTACTTGCCGACCTGCGGAGCTTCATAATCAACCGCGAGGTGGCAAGGAGCGAAGAAGGCTCGGACTCCGAACTCGAGGAGCTGGACTCGGTGAGTGGATCGCCCAAAAGGGCACTCCCAACGGCCACCGAGCCCCAAAGCCCCGCTCTAAATTTGAAACGGCGGCCATCTTTGTCCACATGGTCGGACAAGATGGCCGACCCCCAACCAATCAACAAACAGAATTCAAAATGGCCGGCGCGCGAAAAATGCCGGACCATGAGCCATGATGAAAGTGACCGGGGAGAGGGGACTGAATCCGACTCCGACCCCTGGTACACCCCCAGCGAGCGGCAAGTGGATAGGGCCATGAAGACCCTTGCTGCCGCCTTCGGCCCAGGCCTCAAAATCACTAAAGAGAAACCGGAGAGGCCAAAACAAAAGGGAAAACGAGGAGAGGGGCAACGAAGCACCCACCCGAGAGCCACCGACGCCCGCGACAGCTCGCCAGCCCACCTTCGCACCCCAGGGACACCGCGCCTCCGATCGCCTAGGCCGCACACCCCGGACCGCATGGATTGGGGCAGCTACTTACAGCCACCGCCGGAGCCCCAGCACCGCCAGGATCTTCATTCGGGAGAAGCAGCTGCTGGACGACGCCTTCCGGAGCACACCTGGACCCCCAAGGCCGAAGCCGAGGCCTACCCGACCGGCAGAGACCTCTACAGCGGAGCCGCAATGAACAGGTCCTTCCACAGCGACGGCGGAGCTGAAATGGACTTCGCGCATGCGCTCTTCCGCCTAGAGGAAGAAAAAAGAAAAAAATTACAAAGCGGGACTTTTAAACTACCGGCAAGCGTTCCCATGCCTTACTGCTGCTATAGGCACATAAGGAACCATGGACAACAGCCAGCAGTAAGTAATTTTACTAATAGTGCTGGGAACTTACCTGTTGACTTTCCCAAGTTGAGAATGGATGGGGGCAATATCCTAGAGTGGTCACAGCAACTCCAAGTGGTATTCCTAAAAGAGAATATGTCTCATTTTATTAATGATCCCCCAGAGAGACCATGGTCTTTAGAGCTGGATTGCATGCACCACAGGGCATTCTACCTTTTAGTTGCAAGCATATCACCCACTATTTACCACTGTATTGGACATAACCTCACTGTATCAGAAATTATAGGAAAAATGTTTGGGTTATTTTACAGTGAGAGTGTGTCCACCACCACCCAAATCTCCAAAGACTTCTTTTCTGCCAGACTTAAGCCAGGAACACCCATGAGTGAGCACCTAGTGTCCTTAAGCGGTACCAGGGCAGAGCTACACCTCAGGGGAGAGGTTATTTCCGACCAGATTATGAAGAGCGTAATAATTAACTCTTTAGATCACTCATGGAATAACTTCTTGACACACTTAGATACCGTTAGCCTGGGAATGCTATCCGTGGAGAAGCTATCCAATAAGCTGATCGCGGAAGATAATCTGAGAAGGAGCCGCCCCGGCCCTCCCAGAGAACATAAGAGTGAGAAGAGAGTAGTCTTCCAAGAGAGACAACACAACATGCCAGAATGTTATATCTGCGGGTCAAGGGGACACATCAAAAGGGACTGCCCCAAGAACTATAGGGAGAGAGGCAGACCAGAGCACAGGCACAGACAAACGGAAAGGCACACATCGGAAGAAAGGTATAGGCGCAGGGACTCACCCAACCCCAGGGACAGGAGGGGGAACAGAGACAGCTCACGCGACAGCAGGACAGGGTCCTTATACGGGATAGGTGAGCGCACACACATCACATACCAAGACAAAGACACCAGCTCATGGCTCCTGGACTCGGAAGCCTCCAATCACACCACCTACAATCAGAAGCTACTCTCATCATTCAAGAGGGAGGACTTTTCGATCAAAGTCGCAGATCAAAATCAGGTTAGGGTGACAGGCAAAGGGACAGTTACATTGCCAGGCTTGGGAAAAATAGAGGGGGTGCTGCTAGTCCCGGGGATACCCCACAACATCCTAGCCGCAGTAAAACTTAGCAAGGAATCAGGGGCTGAGGTGACCTTTACAAATGGTTATGTCAAAGTTAGCAAGAATGGGGAAGATATAGGGAGAGTAACCGTCAACCAAGGGTTACCATACATAACTTTCCATGAGGATGACGCCCACAGCGTGTGCATCAGTTCAGAGGACACAGAGGGCACCGATCAGGGCAGGACTGAGGGAGAACAGGTAGATGAGAGAGAGGTAGATAGCGATGGCGACACGACACAAGAAACACGACACAACAGACACACCCAAAAGGGGCCCTCAATAGGCAAACCCATGCATGACGACTGTGCTCATCTGCTACACCGGAAGCTAGGGCATGCCAGCTTCCCCGTGGTCCAGAAAATGGCCAATTGTACCGAGGGTGTCAAAATAAAGAACTGCGAAAACTACCTCGAGTGCTCGGTGTGCAAATGTTCAAAATTAAAGGTAAAACCCAAGCCCAAGAAGTCGTTACGCGCCGCCAAACAAATATTCGACCTAGTTCACATGGACCTGGTAGGGCCCCTAAGGCCATCCATAAATTACAAGAAAAGATACTTTCTCACCATAGTAGATGACTTTAGCCGATATGGCTTCGTCTATACTTTAAGGAAAAAGGATGAGGTCTTCCAGAAATTCAAAGAGTTTTACAAAAGAGTAGAAACACAAAACAACACACAGATCAAGCAAATCATGACTGACAGAGGATCTGAGTTTCTATCTAAGGACTTCTCCCATTGGCTCAGATCCAAAGGCGTGATTCACTTTACGTCGTCCCCGTTTTCCGCCTTTCAGAACGGGGTCGCAGAACGGCGCAACTCCACGCTCCAGACGATGGTCAGGTGCGCCTTAGAGGACGCGGGCATTGGCCAGCACTTCTGGTCTGAAGCCCTGGTCTATTCCAACTACACTCTCAACAGAACATGGTCCAGTGTGATAGACAAAACACCATACGAGCTCATGTATAACAAAAAGCCACAGATAGCACACTTACATGTGTTCGGCGTGACCGCTGATGTCCACATACCCAAACAGTTACGCAAAAAAGGGGACAAGGTATCCAGAAGACTGAGGTTTATGGGATACGAGCCAGGAACCAAGGGCTTCAGGTTTGTGGATAGCAATAATAGATTCGTGATATCTAGGACAGCGACTTTCCATGAGCAGGCCAACTGGTCCAGAATACACTTAAACGAGGTACTCACCAAGCGAGAGGATAGTCCAATTGAGCAAGCTCAAGACGAAAGCGAGGCAGTGGATAGACGGGAAGGGGATAGGCCCAGGCCCAACCTCCAAGGCATCAAGGTTGAGGGATGGAAGGAGAATCACCCCAAGATAAGTGTAGACTCACTGACCCAAAGAGAGGCCAGACATCTGCATGACACTGAGCAGACGGTAGGCAGACCGGTCAGGTCTACCAGAAACCAATTGCCAAGAAGACTAAATGATTACGTGATGCACGTGCACACGAATCACGTCACACCCAACTCCTACGAAGAGGTATTGAGACTACCCCAGGAAGAGAGGGCAAAGTGGGAGTTAGCCATGGCCAAAGAGCTGGACAGCCTGAGGAAGCTAGAGGTCTACACCCCAACCAAAGTCCCAGAGGGCAAGAACACAATAGGCACCCGATGGATCTTTAAGATCAAAAACTTAGAGGGTGGGCAAAGCCTATACAAAGCAAGATTAGTTGCCCAGGGGTTTGCTCAAAGGTTCCCGGAGGACTACACTGACACCTACTCGCCCACCGTAAGGACAGAGAGTGTAAAAAGCGCCTTGGTCATCGCATCTCTGCTAGGACTGGAGGTGCACCAGTTTGATGTACAGACTGCCTACTTGCACGCCAATCTAGATAAAGAGATATACATCAGAGCGCCTCACAGCAAAGAAACCAACAGGGGGGACACCTGGTTACTCCACAAGAGCCTATACGGACTGAAGCAATCGGGCAAGCGCTGGTACGAATGCTTGGTAGAGGCACTGAAGTCTATGGGGTTCACGGCGACCATAGCTGACAACTGCTTCTTCACCAGGAAGGAGGGGGACTCGCCAGAATACATCCTGGTTTACGTGGATGACATACTATATATCAGCAAGCACGAAGAGAACCGCGACACCTTCGCCAGCAGACTGAGCGAGCACTTCACCCTAAAATACCTCGGAAAGATAAACCGGTACCTGGGGGTGCAAGTCAACCAAACACCAAAAGGTTTCCAGCTGTCACAGAAAGAGAAAATAGAAGAGTTACTCCATAAGTGCAACATGGCAGACGCCAAGGGGTGTGATTCGCCCATGCAGACGGACTTCCTGAGAAACATGCATGATGAATCACCCGGATTTGAAGACAACACGCTGTACAGGTCAGTCATAGGCTCTCTCCTGTATATCGCTAACTGGACAAGACCGGACATTGCTCTATCAGTTAATTTATTGTCCAGACACGTGAGCAAACCCACCACATACCACTGGGACGCGGTGAAAAGGGTGCTAAGATACCTGAAACAAAGTGCCAATGCATGCCTAACCCTAGAGCCTGAAAAATCCAACGAACCCATCCTCTCCTGCTACGCCGATGCTGACTGGGCCGGAGACACCAAAGGCCGGAAGAGCACGTCTGGATACATATTCTACTTAAATAACAGTCCGGTGCATTGGTATACAGGCAAGCAAATCTTGGTGGCAACCTCGACTACCGAAGCTGAATACATATGCCTCTCCAAGGCCGCCAACAACCTCATCTGGTTCGACGACCTACTGGCCAGCGTGTGGAAAGAACCAGCTTACCCAATAAATGTTTACGAGGATAACAAAGCCGCTATAGAAATATCCATGTCCGACGCTGTAGGGCAAAGGTCAAGGCACATAGATATAAAGTATAAGCATGTGAGACAGCTCTCCAGAATCGGTTTCATAAAGGCCATACACTGCGATACAGAAGAACAGACTGCAGACATACTCACAAAACCTCTGCAGGGCAAACAACACTCACACTTAGTTTCCAAGCTCAACATTCGCCACAGGGTACCAACCAGTCAGTCAGGCCTACAGACACAGGTCAGGCATTTAGAGGGGGATTTGTCAGGTATAAATGCCCTACCCGTGCCAGGGACCAGCTATAGCTCAGCAGTGCAAGGGTTAACCCAGACACCCACCTGGCCAGCTCCTCCCATAGGCCCCTCCTTACCTGAATCCCCGCCCACAGGTACAAAAGGTGGGCACACTCCTCCATGTTGCTCAGATCCTAATGTAACCAAGTGATGATGTGATGAACCTGCAAATAAAAGGAGAGATATTTTACTTGAAGTCTCAAGTCTCTTTATTGGGCCTGATCCACCAATCCTTGTAACAAGAAAGAGAGAAAGACAGAGAAAGACAAGACACACACACAGAGAGAGAAAGACACAGAGAGACACACAGACAGAGAGAGAGAAGACACGAAGAAAGACAGAAAAACAGAGAGAGAAAGACAGATGCACAGAGAAAGACAGACAGAGAGAGACAAGAAAGAGAGAGAGAGAGAAAGAGAAGACACGGAGAGACAGAGAGAAAGGCACAGAGAGACACAGAGGCAGAGAGGATACACAGAAAGAGAGAGAGAGAGAGAGAGATTAGATAGATGGATGTAGGGTTCTTAGTTCGTTTTTTGGAGATATTGGTTGATTCAACTAAGCAACATCATCAGTGCTAGAAGAGAGTGGGGTTTACAGAGAGAAGGGAGGAAGGATTGGCGGGAAGGAGAGGACTGTGGGATCCTTGATGCTCCCTGAGCTTGTTTTCTTGCAGACGTTTCATCACCCAACTAGATAATGGCATCAGTACGGAATACTCTCAGTTCATATACAAATGGCTTGCCCTGTCAGCATTGGTGGGTGTATTCTTAGAAATGTAGTTTACTGATTGTTTGTCTGAGTTGGTAGCTCCCGGATTGGGGTATTGCAGGGATCTCTACACTATGATAAATAAGCAGAGAACTACTTCCTTAGCAGTCCTCGATTTAACGATGATTCACTTAGCAACCGTTCAAAGTTAACAACAGCACTAAAAAAAAAAAGGGACTTGCGGACAATCCTCATGCTTACAACCGTTGCAGCATCCCCAAAGTCACAGGATCAGAATTTGAAGGCTTGGCAACTGGCATGTACTTATGATGGTTTCAGCATGATGGGGTGATGCGATCGCCATTGGCAACCATCCCAGCTGGTTTCAGGAGTCAAAGGGGGGTGGGTTTCATTTAACAACCACATGATTCGTTTACCAGCCGCTGCGATTCCCTTAACGGCTGTTTCCAAAAAAAGTCGTAAAATGAGGTGTAACTCGCTCAACAACTGCCTCGCTTAACGATGGAAATTTTGGGCTTCTGATAAGCAAACTCAATTGGGGGGGGGGGATGGATTTGCTTAACGACTGCATGGTTCACCTAACGGCGGCAATAGACTTAACAACCGGGCCGAAAAAGGTGATAACATTGGGCGTGACTCACTGAACGACTGTCTTACTTAGCAACAGAAATTCTGATCCTAATTGTGGTTATAAATTGAGGACTGTCTTGAGTCTCAAAGGAAAGGCGGAATATTCACTAAACAGATACGGGGCAGGTAACAAAATAAATATTTTTCCTCCCACTCTGGATAAAGATACCGTTTTAATTTCCGTCTCTCTTGCAGGAGCAGCTGGAAGAGGTGACCCGTTCTCCATCTTTGTCCCTTAACGTATCCGAGGAGTTTTTCACTCCAGACTCCAATTATTTTTTGGGCAGTTCTGCTCCTCCCGAGCCTTCAGAATTGGAAGTAAGAGAAAAAGGTTGATGGAATTTGCCGAGGTGGCTTAAATTGACTGCTTTGATTAAAGGAAAGAACGCAGCTAATTTTGTTCCTACCTGGAAACCGTTTCTGGACTTTGTGCTTGAGGTGGGGAAAAAAATAATGAAACTCTGATTTGAGGTTCTGCCGATTGGTTAGGTTTGGTGGTTATAGAAATGGCTAGTATAATATGAGTACATCAAAGTAAAAAGTTGAGGTTTCACAAGTAGTCCTCAACTTGCGACCGCCCAATATTTATGTTGCTAAGTGAAATGGTTGGTGAGTTTTGCCCCATTTTCTGACCGTTCTTGCCCCCGTTGGTAAGTGAATCACTGCAGTTGTTAAATTAGTCCCACGGTTGTGGAATGAATCTGGTTTCCGTCTGGACTTTGCTTGTCAGAAAGTCGAAAAAAGTGATCACGTGACCCCAGGATAGTGCGATAGTGCGTTATAAGTACGAGTCAGTTGTCAAGCATCCGAATATAAATCAGGTGGCCATGGGAATGCTACAACGGTCATAAGCAGAGGTGGGTTTCAGCAGGTTCTGACCAATTCAGGAGAACCGGTAGCGGAAATTTTGAGTAGTTCGGAGAACCGGTAGTAAAAATTCTGACTGGCCCCTCCCCCATCCATTCTCTGCCTCCCAAGTCCCAGCTGATCAGGAGGAAATGGGGATTTTGCAGTATCCTTCCCCTGGATTGAGGAGGGAATGGAGATTTTATAGTATTCTTCCCTTGCCACGTCCAAGCCACACCCACCAAGCCAACCGGTAGTAAAAAAAAATTTAAACCCACCACTGGATGTGGAGTATGGTCACAAGTCACTTTTTTAACGTGTTTCCCCGAAAATAAGACCCTGTCTTATATTTTTTTGAACCCCGAAATAAGTACTTGGCCTTATTTTGGGGTGCGTGGAACAAGATGGGGTTCCTATTGACGTCTTACCTGAGCTCCAGCTCTGCATTTAAATATTTTCAGGGGGAGGCTTATTTTAGCACATGCACTCAAAAGCCCGACTGGGCTTATTATCAGGGGATGTCTTATTTTCGGGGAAACGGTAGTGCCGTTGTAACTTCGAACGGTCACTAAGCGGACTGTTGTAACTCGAGGACTACATGTATTGCAACAAAAGGAGTCCAAAGTCAATGCTTTTTTCACCTTTTCTCTCTTTCCCTTTTCCTTTCCTATTTTACCTTTATTTTCATTTTTTCTTTATATTCTTGTATGTTACGTTTTGATAAATTAACCCAATTGGGAACCTATTTTAAAAAAAATAGAGAGAAAGGGCAACTTTATACACACAGAGAGAAAAGAGCCCTTGATGGAGATTATCCTGGGGAGTGGAGGGAAACTTTGGTTTCAGGAAGATGTCAAGAAACTAATGTAGGCAGTCTGTTATGGCTCCGTTACCGGAGCCTGTGTCATCGGCAGGAGAGGACTCCGAGAGTGAAGGAGAGGAGTTGGCAAGGCCTCCCTCTCCAGGACCCTCCTCTTTGGCAATGCCTTCGGTATCCACCGAAGGGCAAGAGATAGGGCCGGGGCCAAGCACGTCCACGCAGCCACAGCTGGACAGTAATGAGGGAGATGAGTCTTGGCTGGATCCTCGGCAGCGTCACAGAGATAAGCGTGCACAACAGAAGAAAAGGCGTGCCAGAGATTAGGCTGAGTCACTGGACAACACCCCACAGGGTATAAAAGCGGGTGAGGTGGCCATTCAGACTCTGTGACGGACAAAGCTAACTACTATCGAGTCACATTGCGTCTTTGGAAACAACATTATCGGCCTTGGATTTATTTTACGAACTGGACAATTCTTGACTGTGGGTATTTTGTTTATTGAGTAAAAGTTCTTGGCAAGCAACTACTGGGTTGCTGCCAAGCGTCTTATCGGAAGAATTGGTTGTCTGCCAGTTTATTTAACCCCCGGCTGTCTGTTTGTGTGCGTGTGTGAGACGGGGACAGAACACAGTCCTCGAGATACAACTATAATGGAGATGGTATGTCGTGGTGGTCATTAGGTGCAATGTCTCACTTAATGTTCCCCTCCCATCCCTGCTCTCCCCAATGAATGTGGGGGTCATTAAGTGGAACACAGGTAACTCAGATCTGGGGGAGACCTTTGGAGGTCTAACACAGGCCCAGGACAACCTGCCCCGGCCCTCCCAAGGCCTCCTCCACCCCATAAGATGCCTTGTGCTTTGCTTCCTGACTTTGGGGTTCCCACAGACCTATTCCCATTCCTACTGGGAGTGGGACGCCCCCTCCCCAAGCCTTAGGACTGATTCCCACCCCCCCACCCCCACCAGGTCAAACATCTTCCTCCTTCTCACCTTTTGAAGAGCTTTGAGGCCTTGTAGAGCAGGGTTGGGCAACTATAGCGAATTTACAACCTGTGGACTTCAACTCCCAGAATTCCTGAGCCTGGGGTGGGCAACTACCGGACAGCGCCTTATCTCCGCTCCTTCCGTCGGGGCCTAAAGACTTGGCTATGTCAACAAATAGGTTGAATTCTGATTCTGGGGTTTTATTATTTATTATTTTGATTTTAATTGGCTTTAATTAGACTCTTCTTTTATCATTGTATGTTTCTAGCTTGTGTTCGCCGCCCTGAGTCCTTTGGGAGAAGGGCGGCATATAAATTTGTGTTAAATAAAATAAAATTAAATTAAATAAACTGGTGAATTTACAACCTGTGGACTTCAACTCCTAGGATTCCTGAGCCTGGGGTGGGCAACTATTGGTGGCGTTACAACTGTGGACTTCAACTCCCAGAATTCCTGAGCTGGAGTGGCCAACTATGGCAACTTTACAACCTGTGGACTTCAACTCCCAGAATTCCTGAGCCTGGGGTGGGCAACTATGGCCACTTTAGGACCTGAGGACTTCAGTTCCCAGAATTCCTGAGCCAGGCAGCTTCCGACAAGCAAAATCAATGAGGGACGCCACTTAATGAGCACATGAGCCGCTTAACAGCTGCAGTGATTCACTTAACAACCATGACAAAAAGGTTGTAAAATCTGAGGGGGGGCGCGGCTCAGTTAACAGCTGACATGCTTAGCATCAAAAATTGTGGTCGTAGGTCAGGGAGTACCTCTATGCCTGCCCTTGTGTTCAGGACCCTGGAGAGTTCCTGGAAAGAAAATGAAAGGCTGGGTTATTTGCCAGGAAACTGGCCACCTTCAGGACCTTGGAGAGCTCCAGACAAGAAGCTCAAATGTTGGGTTACCTCTGTTGGCCAATTAATTATGTCTCCCAATCTAGGGGATCCTTTATTTGTACCCCACTTGATAACTGCTCTTTCCTCAGATTCCTTTCTGGGAGGTATAGCAATTATAGTATAGTAGGTGAGTCATTGAGTCTGAATGTGCATCTTTCTTTCTTTCTTTCTTTCTTTCTTTCTTTCTTTCTTTCTTTCTTTCTCTTTCTAATTTTTTTCCTTCCTTCTTTCTCTGGCTCCCTCCATTCTTCATCTCTCTCTTCTTTCCTTCCTTTCTGCCTTCTTTTCCTTCCTTCCTTCTTTCCTTCCTTCTTGTCTGTCTCCCTTACTCCTTCCTCCCTTCCCTCCTTTCCTTTCTCTTTCCTTCCTTCCTTTCTCTCTTCTTTCTCTTCCTTCCTTCCTTCTGTGTCTCCCTTGCTCCTTCCTCCTTTCCCTCCTTCCTACCTCTCTTTCCTTCCTTCTTTCTCTGGCTCCCTCCATTCTTCATCTCTCTCTTCCCTTCTTTCCTTCCTTTCTGTCTTCTTTTCCTTCCTTCCTTCCTTCTTTCCTTCCTTCTTGTCTGCCTCCCTTACTCCTTCCCTCCTTTCCTTTCTCTTTCCTTCCTTCCTTTTGTCAGGCTTCGATGCTATCTCAAAATAAATGAACTTCCAAACTGCCAATTGGCAGTTTGCCAATTGCGCTATGTCAGCGCTGAGACGCTGACACCTTTCTCTCTTCTTTCTCTTCCTTCCTTCCTTCTGTCTCCCTTGCTCCTTCCTCCCTTCCCTTCTTCCTACCACTCTTTCCTTCCTTCCTTCTCTTTCCCTTACTCCTTCCTCTTTCCTCCTTCTTCCCTCTCTTTTTCTCCTTCCTTTCCTTCCTCTCTCTTCCCTTCCCTTCATTCTCCTCTGTCTTTCCACCCCCTTCCTTCCTTTTTCCTTCCTTCCTTCCTTCCTTTACAAATAACTCAAGCCAGTGAGCATAAAAGGTGTCCTTTCTCCTCCTTTTTTTCCCTACAATGACAACCCTGTAAGGTGAGCTTGGCTGAGATTTCTATGAAGTTATTTGATGCTATAATCTGTAATTCAGTGCATCCTGAAGCCTGTTTGGGTTCTTTCAACTCCTGATTTGGAGGACTCATGAACTGGCGAGCGGAGAACGCTTGAGGTTGAGGTGATTGATTGATTGATTGATTGATTATGTGCCATGAAGTCATTCCCAACTCCTAACAACACAGATTTTTCTCCATGACGATCCATCTCTAACCTGCCCTTCCAAGACAAAATACCTTGTGTTACTATTGGGCAGAGCTCATTGTGCCAGACAGCAAATAACCCAGTTCACGTTGAGTAAATAAGAATAAATAGACGGACAATATCATCTTGTGGTCCATCTTAGTTGAAGCTTCGTTGAGACAACTCAATTCTTGCGCTGCTGAGAAACTCTGATTTATCCTTTTAGTATTCAACGGCTGAGGAAGAGGCGGGAAACGATATTCTAGGAAGAACGGAGGAAATTCCTGGGCAGAAGGAGAAATTGAGAAAACCTCAAGGAATGTGGGGTCAGAAAGAACGTCCCATCCATTCAGGGCAGAGTAAGGAATTTTTTTTTTGTTACGTGTGAGTGCAATATTAACTCGTCCTGCCGTCTTTAATTACAGGCAGTCCTCAATTTACAACCATTTGTTTAGTGACTGAAATTATAGTAGCACTGAAAAAAGTGACATGACCATTTTTCACACTTAACGACCTTTGCAGCATCCCCAGGGTCACATGATCAAAATTAGCTCACTTGACAAGTGACTCATAGTTATGACGGTTGCAATGTCCCAGGGTCATCTGATCCCCTTTTGCAACCTTCTGACCAGCAAAGTCAATTGGGGGGGGGGAAGCCAGATTCGCTTAACAACCATGTGACTAACTTAACGACTGCAGTGATTCGCTTAACAACTGTGGCCAGAAAGGTCGTAAAATGGGGTAGAGCTCACTGAACAATTGTCTCGCTTAGCAATGGAAATAGATAGATAGATAGATAGATAGATAGATAGATAGATAGATAGATAGATACATAGATACATAGATACATAGATACATAGATAGATAGATAATTTTATTTCTATACCGCCCCTCTCCCGAAGGACTCGGGGCGGTGCACAGCCAAGTAAAAAACACAATACAAATGCCAATTAAATTTAAAAATTATTAAAATTATTACATTTACGGCCAAGTTTCATTAAAAACCCAAAAATTTAAAACTCCGAATTTAAAACTACTTTACAAAGATAGGCCTGCCTGTTGGAAGAGCAGGGTCTTGAGGGCACAGCGAAAAACTCGGAGGTCAGAGATTGTGCGTATTTCCGGGGGCAGTTCGTTCCAAAGGGCAGGTGCCCCCGCAGAGAAGGCTCTCCCCCTGGGGGTCGCCAGCCGACATAGTTTGGCCGACGGCACCCTGAGGAGTCCCTCTCTGTGGGAGCGGACTGGCCTGTGGGAGGCTATTGGTGGCAGAAGGCGGTCTCATAAGTACCCAGGTCCTGAGCCATGGAGCGCTTTAAAGGTGATAACCAGCACCTTGAATCGCACCCGGAAGACCACTGGGAGCCAGTGCAGCTCGCGCGGGAGAGGTGTTACATGAGCGCAACGGGTTGCACCCATAACCACCCGCGCGGCCGCATTCTGGACCAGTTGGAGCCTCCGAGTGCTCTTCAAGGGGAGCCCTATGTAGAGAGCATTACAGTAGTCCAGCCGAGAGGTGACAAGGGCGTGAGTGACCGTGCACAAGGCATCCCGATCCAGAAAGGGCTGCAACTGGCGGATCAGGCAAACCTGATAGAAGGCCCCCCTGGCCACGGCCGTCATATGCTCTTCTAAAGACAGCCGTGTGTCCAGGAGGACATCCATACTGTGAGCCCTCTCTGGGGGGGCGGGGAGGGTAAAGATTCACCCCCTATAGACAGCGATGGCGACACCTGACTATACCGGGACGCTGGAAGCCACAGCCACTCGGTCTTCGAAGGGTTGAGTTTGAGCCTATTTCTCCCCATCCAGACCCGCACGGCCTCCAGGCAGCGGGACATCACATCAAGGGCATCATTGGGGTGGTCTGGGGTGGAGGTGTACAGCTGCGTATCATCAGCGTACTGATATACCCTCACCCCAAAACCACGGATGATCTCGCCCAGTGGCTTCACATAAATGTTGAACAGGAGGGGCGAGAGGACCGACCTTTGCGGCACCCCCCAAGCGAGGTGCCTCGAGGTCGACCTCTGCCCCCCTGCCAACACAAACTGCGAGCAGTCGGAGAGGAAGGAGGAGAACCACCGCAGCACGGTGCCCCCTATTCCTAACCCCCTCAACCACTGCAGCATGATACTATGGTTGATGGTATCAAAAGCCGCTGAGAGATCTAATAGGACCAGGACAGAGGAGCAACCCCTGTCCCGAGCCCTCCAGAGATCATCCACCAATGCGACCAATGCCGTTTCCGTGCTGTACCCCTGCCTGAAGCCCATCTGGTACGGATCTAGATAGACAGCTTCATCCAGGTACCGGGGGAGCTGTCGTGCCACCACACTCTCAACAACCTTCGCCAAGGTTAATTAAGGGCTCAATTATGGTCGTAGGTCGAGTGCTACCTGCGCTTAGAAAAAATCAGGTCATTTCCGCGAGCGATGGAGGAAAAAAAATTGACCTAAGGTCCTTCAAAAATAAGTTTAATCGCTTGGTTTTTCTGGTATATAATTGATGACTACAGGGGGAGAGTGGTATTTGGAGTCCTTGGTGTTCTCTGAGCTGGGTTGCTTTCGTGCAGACATTTCTTTACCAAGCTAGGTCACATCATCAGTGCTAGAAGGGAGAAGGGTTTGAGGAGAGGAGGAGGAGATGGGGTGAAGGAAGAGGACTTTTCATGACCCAACTAGGTTACATCATCAATGTTAGAAGGGAGAAGGGTTTGAGGAGAGGAGGAGGAGGAGATGGGGTGAAGGAAGAGGACTTTTCATGACCCAACTAGGTTACATCATCAGTGCTAGAAGGGAGAAGGGTTTGAGGAGAGGAGGAGGAGGAGGAGGAGGAGGAGATGGGGTGAAGGAAGAGGACTATGGGGTCCTTGGTGCTCTCTGAGCTTGGTGGTTTTCTTGCAGACGTATCACTACTCAATATCAGTGCTAAAAAGTGGCGTTTACAAGGAGGACTTGTAAGGAGGAGGACTATTTGGTGCTCTCTGAGCTTGGTTGATTTCTTGCAGACACTTTGTTACCCAACTAGGTTACAACATCAATGCTAGAAGGGAGGAGAGTTTGAGAGGAGGAGGAAGAGGAGGACTGTGGGGTCCTTGGTCCCAACAATCCTCTGCCTCTTCCTCCTTCTCCTCCTCTTCCTCCTCCTCTTCCTCCTTCTCCTCCTCCTCACATACCCCACTCCCTTCTAACACTGATGATCAGCAGAGGGTTTCCAATATTTACCACCAGTTCGCTGCGCGCGCACACATGCTCACTTTATGCATGGGTGCGCCTTCCGCCTAGGCGCCGGGCCTTTCGTGCATACGGTTTGCACACTCTGCGCGTCTTCCATGCATGTGGCTGGCCTTGAAAACCTTGCCGCCGGGGCGGCGGGGCGGGCCCACCCGTGATTTCCGCTACCAGTTCTCCTGAACCAGTACGAACCGGCTGAATACCACCTCTGCTGATGATGTTACCTAGTTGGGTCATGAAACATCTGCCAAAAAAAGCCCCCCATCAAGCTCAGAGAACACCAAGGAAACCCCACCCCCCTTTCAACCCTGAGCTACTGTTCTGCCCCAGCCATGGACCCCAAAGAACGCAGCACACACAAAGTCCGTTCAAACCTTAGTTTACTGAATAAACCAGTCTTTTAAAACAACGGCTGTTAATTAATTGCATTAACAGCAGCCAAGAATTCAAAGAATAGTAACTGAAAGCTTACTATGGTTGGCAGAATGCCCAGAAGCAATTTGCAGGAAGCTGATAAGATAAGCAAGACAAGACACGAAGGTATGTGAACTAAGTTGTTCCCTGAAAATTGCTTCAGTCGGTGTTCCTCCTTAAATAGGCTAGGGGAGTGGCCAATTAGCCCCAAGCCTTACTCTCGAGGAGACCTCCTCCTGAGGAGCCACTCCTGCCTTTTGACAGCTCTGCGCGCCCGTGCATCAAGAAGAGGCTCCTCCTCTTCGTCCTCTTCACTTAAGGGAGCTTCTGGAGGTTCTGAGCTTCTGGCTGAATCCGTGCCTCTGGCACCACATCTTCTCCAGCCTCCTCATTGTCCGACTTGAGTGCCAGCTGCTCAGGCTGCTGGCGCAGCACCACACCAGCCTCCTCAGAATATCTGCCTAGAATATCATCGGACTCCAGCTACCAGCCCTGGACGACATGTTCGCATCTCGCTGTTGTGGCCCGCCAGCGGCCTGAGCGGATTGTTGCTGATCCTGACGATGAGGAGGCTTGTGTGGTGCAGCTGGTCCTCGAGTCGGACAGCGAGGAGGCTGAAGAAGATGTTGTGCCAGAGGCAGGGATTCAACCAGGGCCTTCAGAACCTCCAGAAGCTTCCATAAATGAAGAGGAAGGAGAGGAGGAGCCTCTTTTCAATGCATGGGCACAGCTGCTAAAAGGCAGGAATGATTACTCAGGAGGAGGTCTCCTCGAGAGTAAGGCTTGGGGCTAATTGGCCACTCCCTTAGCCTATTTAAGTTTGCACACAGCTTGTAAAAAGCTGCAGGAAACAATGTACATTCGTTCGCTGATCATTGAATTTGGATTGTCTCTGCAAACCTGGCTTTCTGCCAACTCTTGTAAGACTCTTATCTGTGGAATTTCTGGCAGGTTGTTAAAAATGTTTTATTAACAGCTTGCATTTGCAAAAGACTGTGTTTTGAAGTAAACTGAGTTTTGTTCGAAGTTTGTGTGTGCTACATTCTTTGGGATCCGTAGCTGGGGCAGAACACTCGCTGTTTGAGGAAGTTGCATAACATTCTCCGAGACTCTTCCCATCTTGCTCACAATCTTTTTGGACTGTTGCCTTCTGGCAGAAGATACAGAACAATTCAAACTCAGACCACACGTCTTCTGAATAGTTTTTAATCCCAGAGCTATAATTGCACTCAACCATGAACTAAAGGGCCACCGTCGGTAAGCTGTTGGACAGCATTACTTGGTCTGTTGTGTGGATGTTTGGGTGGTTTAGGGGTGGGAAATTTGTGGTGGGTGGGTGGGAGTGTGTTTGGGGATTGTTACAGGGGTGAAATCTAGCAGGTTCTGACAGGTTCTGGAGAACCGGTAGCGGAAATTTTGAGTAGTTCAGAGAGCCTTGGTGGCGCAGCAGACTAAAGCACTGTTAAGTAACACCAGCTGCCTGCAATTACTGTAAGTTTGAATCTCTCCAAGGCTCAAGGTTGACTCAGCCTTCCATCCTTTCGAGGTAGGTAAAATGAGGACCCGGATTGTGGGGGCAATAAGCTGACTTTGTATAAATATACAAAAGTATGAAGGCTATTGCTTAATGCATTGTAAGCCGCCCTGAGTCTCCGGATAAGGGCGGCATATAAATCGAACCAATAAATAAATAAATAAACTGGCAAATACCACCTCTGGTGGGCCCCAGAGTGGGGAGGGAATGGAGATTTTGCAATATCTTTCCCCTGCCAAGCCCACCAAGCCACGCCCACAGAACCGGTAGTTAAAAAAAAATTGATTTCACCACTAGATTGTTATGTGTGTTGGACCTGGTCTTTGGGTGTTAAGTGAATTTCGTTGTATGGGTATTATTTATTTTATTTTATTTTATTTTATTTATTTTTATTTATTTATTTTTATATGCCGCCCTTCTCCGGAGACTCAGGACGGCTTACAATGCGTTAAGCAATAGCCGTCATACTTTTGTATATTTTATACAAAGTCAGCTTATTGCCCCCACAAATCGGGTCCTCATTTTACCCACCTTAGAAAGGATGGAAGGCTCAGTTGACCTTGATCCTGGTGAGAATTGAACTTGCAGTAATTGCAGGCAGCTGGATGTTAAATGCTGCCTTAGTAGGAGGCATTAGCCTCCTACGCCACTCAGGCTCCTCAGGTATACTGTGTATACACGTACAATGACAATAAAGTTATTATTATTATTTCAAAACATTGTCTTTGCAACTGGCCCATAGCAGGAGATGCCAATAACAGAAAATAAAATAAATGCATATTTTTTTTAAAAAAAAATTAGAAGTATCTTTATTTCAAGTTCTTTGACCATGTTCCTACTTGCATTCCGTAGGACGAGAGTATTCCTGTGGGACAGGTACGAAATATATCCATGACAACTTGCCGAGGAACGACCTGTTTACTTCTGCCAAAGGGTAGGAATTTTTTATTTAACGTTTAGGCAGCCCTTCCGAGGCAATCTTTCTTTTTTTTAAACGGGGGCTGGCGTTATTTTAACGGCTTCTTTTGCTTCTGTGTGTTTTTTTTTTTACCTCGTTTCTTTCCGTTTTTCTCTTTGCCTTCGGTTACCAAAGCTTGTTTGCTGTGGAATTATTTTACAGCCGCTTCGAGACCGTTTTTCTTGAAGGCAGGGCATAAATGTTCCTACTAATAAAAGTCTTCCTAAGAATAAATAAATAGATAAAGTTCCACACTGTGTTACTAACAATGTCTTCTTTTAATGACCCTGTAAATCCCTCGTTCGGGGTAGAATCCGGGCAACTGAATGGAGTTGAGTTGAGTGTTTTACTGGCCGGATGCCTTTCCTGTCGCCAATGCGGAGGTTTTTTTTTCAGCAGATATATTCTCATGGTGCCCAGAGAGAGAGAAATATCTGCCACTACCTAGAATCAAACTCACAGCCTCCTGATTGTGAGGCGAGAGCTCCACCTCTAGGCCACTGCACCACTCTCTGTGTTACTAACTCTCTGTGTTACTAACAATGCCTCTGAGTTATTTCTTTCCCCTGTCAGGAGCATATATTTTTGAAAACCAAAATGGAAATAGCCCTCAACTTACAACCATTTCTTCAGTGACCCTTCGAAGTTACAAACAAGTGACTTACGACCATTTTTGCACACTTACGACCGTGGCAGCATCTCCATGGTCAAGTGATTTACATTCGGATGCTTGACAACTGACTCGTATTTATGACCGTTTCAGCGTTCTCCATGGTTGGGTGATCAAAATTCAGGCACTTGACAACTGACTTACATTTATGACAGCGTCCCGGGGTCACGTGATTCCCTTTTGCGACCTTCTGACCAGCAAAGTCAACGGGGGAAGCCAGATTCACTTAACAACCGTGTGACTAGCTTAACGGCTGCAGTGATTCATTTAACCATTGTGGCCCGTGAGGTCGTGACATGGAGGAAGACTCACGTAACAAATTTCTTCACTTAGCAACATGGATGTTGGGCTCAATTGTGGTCATAAGTCAAATAAGACCAGGGGTGAAATGCTCCCGGTTCGGACTGGATCGCCCGATCTGGTAGTGATGGAGGCAGGTGGTTCGGCGAACCGGTAGCAAAAATCCCTGCCCCCCACAATTGTCCAGCTGAGCCGCGCAACCATCAGAGGTTTTTTTTTTTTTTACTTTTAAAAGCATTTTTTCTACAACCTTTTTGGCTGAAAAAATGCTTTTAAAAGTAAAAAAAAAGCCTCTGATGATTGCACGGCTCAGGTGGGATCATCAGAGGCTTTTAAAAGCATTTTTTCTACAACCTCTTCGGCCGAAGAGGTTATAGAAAAAGTGTTTTTAAAAGGAAAAAAAAGCCTCTGCCTATCAGGCAAGTCAGCTGGGATCATCAGAGGCTTTTAAAAGCATTTTTTCTACAACCTCTTCAGCCGAAGAGGTTATAGAAAAAATGTTTTTAAAAGGAAAAAAAAAGCCTCTGCCGATCAGGCAAGTCAGCTGGGATCATCAGAGGCTTTTAAAAGCATTTTTTCTACAACCTCTTCGGCCGAAGAGGTTATAGAAAAAATGTTTTTAAAAGGAAAAAAAGCCTCTGCCGATCAGGCAAGTCAGCTGGGATCATCAGAGGCTTTAAAAAAAAAAAAGAGGAAGCCTCTGCCAATCAGGCAACTCAGCTGGGATCGTCAGAGGCTTTTAAAAGCATTTTTTTTTGTAGAAAAAATGCTTTTAAAAGTAAAAAAAAAAAAAAGTTGGCCACGCCCACTCAGTCATATAACCCCCACCCCACCAAGCCACGCCCACAGAACCGGTAGTAACAAATGTTACATTTCACCACTGAATAAGACTATATCTGTAATAGAGTTGGAAGGGACCTTGGAGGTCTTCTAGTCCAACCCCGTACTAAAGCAGGAGACTCATTCCCAGTCTGCGCAAATGGCTACCTAGTCTCTTCTGGAAAACCTGTTTTTGAAAACATGAAAATATGACTGCCTTATTTATAAGCTTCTCAGTGATTGGGTTCACTCCAAATTTGGTCGAAGTCCAGATGTGGAGCAGCATAACTGACAGTCTCACAATCAGGTAGTCCTCGGTTTAACGACCACAGTTGAGGCCCCCCCCCCCATTTTTGTTGCTAAGCGATATAGTTAAATGAGCTGTGCCCCGTTTTACGACCATTTTTTGGCCACAGTTGTTAAGCGAATCTGGCTTCCCCCAATGACTTGGCTCATCAGAAGGGGATCGCGTCTGAATTTCACGTGAGCACGAGGATTTTGCAGCGGTCGTAAGTGAGAAAAAAACGGTTGTAAGTCCCTTTTTTGTAACTCCCGGTGGTCGCTAAACAAATAGTTACAAGTTGAGGACTACCTGGGTGGAATATTGACCCCTGGTTTTTAAGCGGATCGAGTGAGGAGCCCGATCCAACACGGGACAACGTCTTTCTAACGTTCCATATGGGAATTGCGTTAAAATAGTCCTCGGCTTATGACCAGTCACTTGTTTCAACTGTTTGAACTTACGTCAGACCTCCTGATTCAAAGTCCTGATGATGGTGTTGTGTCTGTGTGTGTGTGTGGGGGGGGGGTGTCCCTCAGCAGTCCCGTGATCGCATTTCTAGCACCTGGCAACTGACCTGCATTTACGACCATGTGCGCCGTTTCACCCTTCTGACCGTGACTTACAACATTTTTTTGGGGGGGGGCGTGGAAACTAGTTTGGTTTTCCAGCGAAAACCACCATTGTGGACAAGGGATCCACTAAACCAGGGGTCTCCAACCTTGGCGGTTCGAATCCCTAGCGCCGCGTAACGGGGTGAGCTCCCGTGACTTGTCCCAGCTTCTGCCAACCTAGCAGTTCGAAAGCAGGTAAAAAATGCAAGTAGAAAAATAGGGACCACCTTTGGTGGGAAGGGAAGAGCGTTCCGTGCGCCTTTGGCATTGAGTCATGCCGGCCACATGACCACGGAGACGTCTTCGGACAGCGCTGGCCTCTTCGGCTTTGAAACGGAAATGAGCACCGCCCCCTAGAGTCAGGAACGACTAGCACATACGTGCGAGGGGAACCTTTACCTTTACTTGTGTTCATTCCCCTTGCAGCCCTGGGACAGCGAAATATGGAAGTCTTGGTGAGCCTCCAAGAGAATTTGGAGCAGAAGACACGTAAGGATTGTTTCTCTGTTTCGGAGCAGAACTGGTTTCACTTGGTGGGAGGGACAGAGGGACACAGGAAGTGCAGTTGTGACAGGTCACTCATTGAGGAAAAGGGGGATTCGGCCTGGGGAGTCCGGTTTTAACCCAGTTTTGCACCAATGAATGGCGTTGTTCTCCGCAGTTTTGCAACTTTATTTTATTGCTCGATTGATTGTCCTCCTTTATTATTTTGATTGGTAACTCGAGTTGGCTAATCTATTTCATCCTCTTTCCTCCTCGTCCCCACAACGACAGCCCTGTGAGGTGGGTTGGGCTGAGAGAAAGAGAGAGACCTGGCCCAAAGGTCACCCAGTTAGCTTTCATGCCTAAGGCGGGACTAGAACTCACAGTCACTCTTGATTGACCCAGAGTTACCCAGCTGGCTTTCATGCCTAAGGTGGGACTAGAACTCACAATCATCTGGTGATTGACCAAAGTTACCCAGTTAGCTTTCGTGTCTAAGGCAGGACTAGAACCCCCAGTCGCCTGTTGATTGACCCAAAGTCATCCAGCTGGCTTCCATGCCCGATAGGACTAGAACTCACAGTCACCTGCTGATTGGCCTGAGGTCACCCACCTGGCTTTTATAGGTGAGACTAGAACTCACCATCCCTTGCTGATTGGCCCAAAGTCATCCAACCAGCTTTCGTGCCTAAGGCAGAACTAGAACTCACCATCTCCTAGTTTCCATGCTGGTGCCTTAAATCAAATCCATCCTAAAGTTTCAAAAAATCCCAATCTTGCAATCCCAGTTTTGCTTTTAACCAGGATCTCGAGAGTTATATTTTGATCGGTGTTTCAAGACTTTTCATCCCTTGGTTTTAACATGTGAGTGGTATGATTTCTTCTAGAATTCTGAGCTAGGACCTTCCAGATTGTCTCGTAGCCAAAATGGGGTTAATTAGGGGTCCATATCCTCACGAGTAATTTGCAGAGATGATTGAGCTGTTGGGAGGAAGAAGCTGAAAAAAATATAGGATTCCTGGAGTCCAGCATTTCTGGACAGACGAGAAACCAACAGCGATGTCTTCTCATCCATTTTGTTCTCTTTTGGCCAGATACCTTGGAGATATTCAACAAATATCTAGCATCATCTGCAACGACCCATCGAAGACGTCGGCGCTGAAAACTCCCAGAAATTCGAATTCCCCCATTAAGACCAGCACCCCTCTCAGCCCCGGTCAGTCAAGGGTCTGTGGAAGTACCAATAGGTGATAATTAATTTGTGGGAAGCACCCTTCAAGAAGAGACTGGATGGCAGCTTCCAGTGATGAAGCTCCCACAACTTCCGAAGGCAACTTCTGTTCCATGGGTTGATTGTTTCTCACCGTCAGAAAATTTCTCCTTATTTCCAGGCTGAATCTCTCCTTGTCCAGTTTCCATCCATTATTCCTTGCCTGGCCTTCGGATGCTTTGGAGAATAGCTTGACCCCCTTCCTCCTCTCTGGGGCAGCCCCTCAAATATTGGAAGATGCTCTCCTGTCTCCCCTGGTCCTTCTCTTCACTAGACTAGCCATGTCCAGTTCCTGCAACCGTTCATCGTATGTTTTAGCCTCCAGTCCCCTAATCCTCTTTATTGCTCTTCTCTGCACTCTTTCTAGAGTCTCAACATCTTTTTAATAGTGTGGTGACCAAAACTGGATGCAGTACTCTAGGTGTGGCCTTACTAAGGCTTTATAGAGTGGTATTAGTAGCTTCCTTGAGCTTGATTGTATCCCTCTGTTAATGCAATTTAGGATTGCATCGGCTTTTTTGGCAGCTGCCACACACTGTTAACTCATATTTAATTGGTTGTCCACTAAAACTCCAAGGTCCCTCTCACAGTCCCTACTATTAAGCCTGTTTTCACCGAGTCTATATGTGTCCTTTCGGTTTTTCTTGCCTAAGTGTAAGACTTTCCTTTTCTCCACATTGAATTTCAATGAATCTTCTCTGTCTGAACATCTGGCAGTAATTTGTATTTCCCCCCCCCTCCCCAGAGGTGAACCGAAAGGAGCTTATTTAGAACTTGTTTGAATAAATTGTGCGTGGGAGAAAGAAAAAGACGGATTAAAAACCGTTCCATTTTCTCTCCCTCTTTTTTTTTTTTCTTTTCTTTCCCCAGCGAATCCACCCCCAACGTTCTCCTCCACCGTCACAAAATACAAGGATTATTGCGTGATGACCATTGATACGTCCTCTTGGGTTACGCACGACGTCTCCTTGTTGGGAGTCAGTGCGTTTCCTGCACCCTGCGCCACAAGAGTGAGGATAGAAGAGGTACCTGCCACCCCATTTCCATCACCTGGGCTTGTACAACATGTAAGTGGATTCAGGAAATCACACAACTGTGGTTTGGGGTATGTCTTTTTTCACTGCCGGCCACCGCCTGAACAGGTTCTTGCAGCTTTCTTGGCAAGGTTTTTCCCTCAGTTAATGCTGTTTAGGATTGCGTTGGCTTTATTATCTTCCTTTTTTTTTTTTTTAATTTGATTTATATGCCGCCCTTCTCCGGAGACTCAGGGCGGCTTACAATGCGTTAAGCAATAGCCTTCATTCTTTTTGTATATTTATACAAAGTCAGCTTATTGCCCCCACAAACTGGGTCCTCAATTTACCTACCTTAGAAAGGATGGAAGGCTGAGTCAACCTTGAGCCTTGGCGAGATTCAAACCAGCAGAAATTGCAGGCAGCTGTGTTAATAACAGGGTGCATTAAACCACTGTACTATCAAGGCTCTTTATAGTATCGATTATATAACCGTCATAAATATACACTCATCTGTTTTTCTTTCTCCTATAAACCATATTTCACCTAATTCCACTCCTCTAACCTCAGTATCTGTCATTTATAGACATGTTATGAAATATATCCCATGTTATGAAATAGTCCGAATCTTCTTTTCCTTTAATTTTTAGGGTTAATCTATCAATCTCTGCACATTCCAGAATTTTTTTTATTATTATTATTATAATATCGTCTGCAGGGGTTTCTGTGCTTTTCCAACATTGGATATATCACTTGGGTTTTTTTATTATTATTTGATTTATATGCCGCCCTTCTCCGGAGACTCAGGGCGGCTTAAAATGCGTTAAGCAATAGCCGTCATACTTTTGTATATTTTATACAAAGTCAGCTTATTGCCCCCACAAACTGGGTCCTCAATTTACCTGCCTTAGAAAGGATGGAAGGCTGAGTCAACCTTGAGCCTGGTGAGATTTGAACTTGCAGTAATTGCAGGCAGCTGATGTTAATAACAGTGCTTTTTAGTCTGCTGCACTAACCAGGGCTCCTTGTTGAATGATGCGGTGGCCGAGAGGTGGAGCTCTGGCTTCACAATCAGGAGGCTGTGAGTTCGATCCTAGGGTAGAGGCAGATATTTCTCTCTCTGGGCACAATGAGAATATATCTGCTGAAACAAAACTCCGGATTGGTGACAAGAAGGGCATCCGGCCAGTAAAACACTCAACTCCATTCAGCTGCCCAGATTCCATCCCGCAAGGGATTATCGGGTTGTTAAAAGAGGATGATCATGATATATCACTTGTTGCTTGTACATATATGGAGAGATTCTGCAATTTGGAGACAAATTCCTTGTGCGTCCAACCACACTTGGCCAATAAAGAATATTCTGTTCTATTCTTTGCCGTCTCTGCTTCTTAAGCGGGAGAAGGAATTAGAGGAACTGTAGATCAAGGAAAGAGACCATCAGCCGCTGCCCTTGGTCACCCCGTCCTCTTTGGATTGACAGCTCAGCCAGGCGGTGCTTAATCAGCTCATTAGGAGCTGCAGTTTTTGCTGGCCTGCGATGGCCTCCGCAGAGCCTCAGTGTGGGAAAAACAGCTCCGCTAGAAGGGAAGGATAAATTATTGAAAAGATTTTGCTCCTTAAGAGTCTCTTCCTTTCCCCTAAGAAACGGGGTTGACGTGTTCGCCCTTAGAGCCAGACAAAGTCCCCGGAGAAATTGTAAAATAACATAGAGTTAGAAGGGACCTCGGAGGTCTTCTAGTCCAACCCCCTGCTCAGGCAGGAGATCCTATATCGTTCCAGACAAATGGCTTTTCCAGTGTTGGAGCATTCACAACTTCTGGTGGCAAGTTGTTCCACTGGTTTATTGTTCTAATTATCAGGAAATTTCTCCTTAGTTCCAGGTTGCTTCTCTCCTTGATTAGTTTCCACCCATTGCTTCTTCTCCTGCCCTCAGGTGCTTTGGAGAATAGCTTAACCCCCAAATCTTCTTTGGGGCAGCCCCTCAAATATTGCAACACTGCTATCATGTCACCCCTAGTCCTTCTTTTCATCAGACTAGACATACCCAGTTCCAGCAACCGTTCTTTATATGTTTTAGCCTTCAGTCCCTGTTCTGCCCCAGCTACGGACCCCAAAGAACGCAGCACACACAAAGTTTGTACAAAACTTAAATTTACTAAAAGAACTCAGTCTTCTCCAAACAAAGGCTGTTAATAAACTTTCTTAACAGCCTACAAGAAACCAAAAATAAAGTAATCACAATCTTACTAAGGTTGGCAGAAAGCCCAGAAGCAATTTGCGGAGAATCCAGACGCGAAGGAGAATGAACTAAAGTTGTTCCCTACAAATTGCTTCAGTTGGTGTTCCTCCTTAAATAGGATAAGGGAGTGGCCAATTAGCCCCAAGCCTTACTCTCGAGGAGACCTCCTCCTGAGGAGCCACTCCTGCCTTTTGGCACCTCTGTGCGCCCGTGCATCAAGAAGAGGCTCCTCCTCTTCTTCCTCTTCACCCATGGAAGCTTCTGGAGGTTGTGAAGGCCCTGGCTGAATCTCCGCCTCTGGCACCACATCTTCTCCAGCCTCCTCACTGTCCGACTCAGTTGCCAGCTGCACAGGCTGCTGGCACAGCACCACACCAGCCTCCTCGCTGTCGGAGGAAGGGAGGGTTGAGTGTGTGTGTGTGTAGCAAAGACAATGTCACAAAGATTTGCTGAGAGACGGCTGGGAAACACAAGTTATTCCTGCCGTAAGTGTTGAAATTGGATTTTGTCTCAGACTCTGCACATAACAGCCTCTTTGAAAGTGTTCCTTTGGGCCACTTTTGTACTGGCTGCTCTCGGGCAGAATTTAATTGAAGCTCACTCCAGTGCTGTGTCTTTAAATTCTAGGCTTTTTATGTGTTTCGATCCTCAGAACCAGATATTTGGTATGAATCAGATCTGGAAGGGATCTGGAAGGTCGTCTAGTCCAACATCCTGATCAAGCAGGAGAATTTATGCCATTCCAGACAAATGGCTCTCCAGTCTCTTCTTAAAAACCTCCAGTGATGGAGCAGCCACAACCTCTGGTGGCAAGCTGTTCCTCTGGTTAATTATCCTCACTGTTGGGAAATTTCTCCTTAGTTCTAAGTTGCTTCTCTTCTTGATTAGTTTCCACCCATTGCTTCTTGTCCTGCCTTGGTTCTTTGGAGAATAGCTTGACTCCCTCTTCTTTGTAGTAGCCCCTCAAATATTGGAAGAAATGGTTTAGGCTGGGGGTTGGACTAGATGACCTACAAGGTCCCTTCCAACTCTATTAATCTGTTAAAAAAGGCTGCTATCATGTCACCCCCTAGTCCTATTTTCTCTTATTTTTTTCATCTTGGCATTTTAATTCGGTAGCTGTCTGTACGGATGTCTCTCTGTACCTCTCTACCTGCGGCCTCGATTACAGGTAGTTCTCGACATACGACCACAATGGATCCCAAAATTTCTGTTGCTAAGTGAGAGAGATAAGTGAACTTTGCCCCCCCCCATTGTTAACTGAATCCGTGCACTCGTTAAGTCAGTAACGCGGTTGTTAACACGAATCCGGCTTTCCCCCATTGACTTTGTCAGAAGGGCGGTCACACGACCCCAGGAAAACTCCAACCGTCACAAGTACACGCCAGTTGCCGAGCGTTTGAAGTTTGATCACGTGACTCCCCCCTGGGATGCTGCGACGGGGGGTGGGGGTGGGGGGTGGGAAGGAGGTCATAAGTCGCTTTTCTTCAGTGCTGCTGTGACTTCGAGCGGTCACTAAACAAACTGTTGTAAGTCGAGGATGACCTGTATTCAGGCGAACCTAGCAGTTTAGCTACCAGGCGACCAACTTGCCAAAAAGAGTAGCCAAAAGGATGATTTTTGACAACGTTTTTTTTTTTTTTTAAAGGTTTAAAGGCTTTTTAAAGGCAAAAATTTCCCACAGGATACAATTGAAAGGAGCTTGTCTCCGCAAACAGCCTTCGGTTTAGTTAATCAGCTACCGCTCAGGGGATAAAATGTAATTTGTACGATATTCTTTCCATTAGTAGCTATTTTATCCGTTACTAGGCACTTAGGCTTTAACAACCGCTGGCAAAATACACTCCGGTGAAAGAACAAGATTGAACCTGCCAGGTTTTTTATATATATATAAACCTTGGTTATGTAGGGAAAACCTGGCTAGAAGAAAAACACACACACACACACACACACACACACATGTATGTATATGTATGTAGGTCTTTGGTTATTCGGGTTTTCTCCCGCGTAAAATTGGAGGTTTCTTGGCAACGTTTCGACGAAGTCTCATTCGTCATCTTCAGACTGGTGTCTTCGGCTTCGTGCTTCTAGGAGCAATGTGTGTGATCGCAGCTGTTTCTTCCTTTTAACTGCCAGTGGAGGGGTGAACAATTTTACGCGGGAGAAAACCCGAATAACCAAAGACCTACATACAAACACCCGCGAAAACCTCAGAAAACACACACACACACACACACACACACACACACACACACATATATATATTTAAGCTCAAGAAAATAAAAAGTTACAACCACGCACAATTGCAAAGCCGCCTTGGCTCTATAGAGGAACCCTAATTTTCCCCTGGCAAGGATGGTTTTCAAAGAAGAAGCAATTTGCCGAGCGGGCAGGTAGGTTCCCGGTTGCAGGTAATTGTGTTGCTCTGGGCAGGCACGGACACACAAACACACAGGCACAAAAGCGCAGGGAAGGTACATTTGAAGAGCATATGACCTCAATCCGGAGTCTCCGTCTAAGACAGGCTAAAGCCAGACTGAAGTTTTCCCAGGTGGAAGTGGGGAGTTTCAGACAAAACTTGTAGTTGTGTAGTTGTAGTTGTGGTTTGTGTGGAGGTGAGAAATCTGCAGAATTCTCCTTCTCCTTCTCCTCCTCTTCCATCTCTTCTTCTCCTCTTCCTTTTTGTCCTTATTCTTTTCTTCTTTCTCTTTTTCTCCTCCTCTCCTTTTCTGTCCTCCTCCTTCCTCTTTTTCTTCTCTCCTCCTCTTCCCTCACTTCTTCTCCTTCTCTATCTCCTCCTCTTCCTTTTTGTCCTTATTCTTTTCTTTTCTTTCTCTTTTTTCCCTCCTCTTCCCTCTCTTCTTCCTCTTTTTTCTTTCTATTCCCTTTTTCTTCTTCTCTTCCTCTTTTTTTCTTTCTTCTTTCTCCTGTTCTCCTCCTCATCCTCTCCCCCTTCTCTTTTTTCTCCTCTTCTTTTTCTTTTTCTCTTCCTCTTCCTCTTCTCCTTTCTTCCTTCTCCTTCTTTTCCTTCCTCTCCTCCTCCTCCTTTTCCATCTCCTCTTCCTATTCTCATTTTCCCTTCCTCCCTTTTTTCTTCTCTCCTTTTTCCCGTCCTCTCTTCCGCCTCCTGCTTCCCTTCTTTTTCTTTCTATTTCTCCTCTTCCTCTTCCTCCTCTTCCTCTTCCTTTTCTTCCTCCTCTTCTTCTTCCTCCTCCTCCTCTTCTTCCACCTCCTGCTTCTCCTCTTCTTTCTATTTCTCCTCTTGTTCCTCCTCCTCTTCTTCCTCCTCCTCCTCCTCCTCCCTAGCCAAGCCAATTCCAGCATTGAAAAGGCTGCTACTCACAACCCAGTGAGGGCAGAGATGAAGATTTACCACCCAGTCCGTGTCCGACATCCCACAGAGATAAGTGTCAGGTTTCGAGGTCGTCTCAAATAAATTGCATTTCAAACAAAGTCTTTGATGAAAAACTCCCATTTATTAAGCACGACATTCTAATTCCGACTCCATCGTAGCCAACACTAACTTCCAGACCCAAAACCCTCCCTTTCCGTTCCCCACTCCTTTGCACTCATTGGCCATCTTCCAAATCACTCTACCTCTAATCTACTGCTCCAGCTCAAAGGAATTTCCCCCCTCCCATCCCATCTCCTAGGGGATATTATCTCCAGGGAAAATAAGTAGGTGAAAAGTCAAACGTCCCTTGCCAGATGCCTCCGCTTCTCCTTCCTATGTCAGCACTAGAGTAAATGCAGCTTGAAGTGCTGACAATAAGTTTGGCTCCATAACGGAAGGTGAAGCCCTGAGCCGCCGAGGGCGCCAGGTTGGAGAAATCAATTCAAGCCTCCCTTCGGACACCCCACCCAGCCTCCCAGCTCACCTCCAACTTTTAATTCTGCCCTTTTTTATCTTTTTCAGGACGGTAACCTTTGGCTGCCCGTCTCGAGGAATCTGGCAGAATCGGGAAGGGAGATTCCTTCTGCTCAGCAAAACTCACCCCAAAGAGGTAGGTTGAGGCTCCTGCAAAAGTGTCCCAGTGCATCCAAGATACCTACAGCTAGTCCTCGACCTACGACCGCAACGGAGCCCCCAAATTTGTATCGCGAAGCTAAGGCAAGGCATTTGTTACGTGCATTTTGCCCTATTTTACAACATTTCCCGCTGCAGTCGTTAAGCGAATCACTGCCATTGTTAAGTTAGTCACACGGTCGTGAAGTGAATCTGGCTCCCCCCCTCCCCCCAATTGGCTTTCCTTGTCAGAAAGTCACAAAAAGAGGACCACGAGACACTGCAACAGTCGTAAGTACATGCCAGTTGCCAAGCGTTTGAATTTTGATCACCGTGATCTGGCAGGGGCTGCAGCAGCCACAAGTGTGAAAACCGATCATAAGTCCCCTTTTTCCAGTGCCGTTGTAACTTCAAACGGTCACTAAACGAATCGCCATAAGTTGAGGACTCCCTGTCCTTTGAAAAGTGGTGGGGGGGAAATGTAATCCTCTTCCTTTTTTCTAAATTCACCATTCGGGCTGCAGATCGCATCACCAGGGACTGTGTCCAAACTCCTGGGGGTTTTCTAAAGCGACTAGTCCTCATTGTGAAAGATTTCTGTGCCGTACCTCTTTCCGAAACGAGAGGCCTTTCCCACGTTGTGGGTTTGCGTGTTGTAGAAGTGTGAACGTCCGTTTGCTTGCTACGATCAGGAGGCTGGGTTTTAAAAGTTTTTTGTCAGCACCGTTATAACTTCGGACGGTCAGTAAACGAATGGCTATAAGTCGAGGACTGCCTGCATTATGATGAGATTGCAAGACCTTTGTCTGCCTTTCAAAAGTTTTGTACGGTTTTGCAGCAGGAATCTTGTCAGCAAGAGAATGGGAAGTGTATTTATTTTGTATTCTGCCGTTTACATTTTAATTATGTCTGATATATGATGATGAATGAATAATTAACCAGAAGCAGTTCCAATCTTTTTAATGTCCGCGGAAGGATTGCAGTTTTAATTTTTAATCATTTTGTTATGATGTCGTTTTGTCTCTTAGTGTTGGGTTCCGCTTTTAACTTCCGACCGCAGAAAATCGGTTTTAATCTTTAAAAACTCTTTTAATGACGAGGTAGTCCTCGATCTATGACCACAGTTGCCCCCAAAATTTCCGTTGCTAACCAAGACAGTGAAGTGAGTTTTGCCCCATTTTATGATCTTTCTTGCCACCGGTTTTTTTTTTTAAAGGTTTTTTTTTTTTATTTTTTAAGACAAAACATTTACTATATCATTCATTTCTTCCATGTGAAATCCCGGTGTGATCTCCAAAAACTTCTTTTCTTCTATTATCTCTTCTATCTTCATTCTCGCCAAATCCGTTACAAACATTTTCCACTAATATAGTATTCTAGTTATAACATTTTTTTATCAATCTCTTTTAAAGCTTATTTATATCTCTTTTCTAACCTGTTGTGGCCCGTCAGCGGCCTGTGCAGCTAGTAGCTGATTCGGACAGCGAGGAGGCTGGTGTGGTGCTGTGCCAGCAGCCTGTGCAGCTGGCACTCGAGTCAGACAATGAGGAGGCTGGAGAAGATGTGGTGCCAGAGGCGGAGATTCAGCCACGGCCTTCAGAACCTCCAGAAGCTTCCATGGGTGAAGAGGAAGAAGAGGAGGAGCCTCTTCTTGATGCACGGGCACCCAGAGGTGCCAAAAGGCAGGAGTGGCTCCTCAGGAGGAGGTCTCCTCAAGAGTAAGGCTTGGGGCTAATTGGCCACTCCCTTATCCTATTTAAGGAGGAACACCAACTGAAGCAATTTGTAGGGAACAACTTTAGTTCATTCTCCTTCGCGTCTGGATTCTCTGCAAATTGCTTCTGGGCTTTCTGCCAACCTTAGTAAGATTGTGATTACTTTATCTTTGGTTTCTTGTAGGCTGTTAAGAACGTTTCTTAACGGCGTTTGTTTGAAAAAGACTGAGTTATTTTAGTAAATTAAGTTTTGTACAGACTTTGTGTGTGCTGCGTTCTTTGGGGTCCGTAGCTGGGGCACGACATAACCAATAGTAAAATTGATTCCATATCTTAAAGTATTCTGAATCTTCTCTTTCTTTTATCATCATAGTTCTTGCCACCGTTGTTAAGTGAACCGTTTGCGGTCGTTAATTTAGCAACACGGTTGTTAAGTGAATCTGGCTTCCCCGTTGACTTGCTTTATAAGAAAGTCGCAAAAGGGGATCGCAGAACTTGGGACACAGCAACGGTCATAAGTACAAGTCAGTTGCTGAGCGTCCAAATTCTGATAACGTGACCCACAGGGACGCTGCGACGGTCGGTCGTAAGTGTGAAAAACGGTGCTAAGTCACTTTTTCAATGGCGTTGTAACTTTGTACGGTCACTAAACACATGGTTGTAAGTCGAGGAGTCCCTGGATTGTTAAATTTCAGGGCTTTTTCCAAAGTTTTGTACGGTTGCAGCCTGAATCCACCCGCAAATAACAGATGCAGAGGGAGTTGGAATTTCTATTTAGTTTCTATTTTATCCTTTAGGTTTTAATTGTTTCTGACAGACGAGGAATGAATAAATAATAAACCATCTTTTTATGTACCCCGAAGGATTGCAATTTAATTTTAATCGTCTTGTTATTAGATCGTTTCGTCTTGAGTTCTATTTTTACCTCCTACCGCAGAGTCTCGGTTTTAATATTAAAAAACCCCGTTGTATTCGCTCTAGTATTTTAATCGCACCCTGCTCTGCTCTTACACGAGCTGGTAGGTTTTACGTGCAGGTAGGCCTCGAGTTACGACTGCAATCAGGCCGGAAATTTACGTTGTTTAAGCGAATCACATTTGTTGAGTGAGTTTCCCCATATTGTACGGCTTTTCCGGCCACTGTCGTTAAGCGAGTCACTGCCGTTGTTAAGTTAGTAACATGGTTGTTAAGTGAATCCGGCTTTCCTTGTCCGAAGGTCGCAAAAGGGGATCACGTGACCCCAGGACCCTGCGACCGTCATAAATGTGAGACAGTTGCCAAGCCTCTGAATGTTGACCCCCAGGGGATGCTGCAGCGCTCGTAAGTGTGAAAAACGGTCCTAAGTCCCTTTTTTCGGTGCAGTTATGACTGCCAAATGGTCACTAAACGAACTGTTGTAAGTCGAGGACTACCTGTATATGTAAAATCCGTTGATTCCATCCATAGGCTTGGTTGCTGTGATTGAAATCGTTGTACTGGTAGTCCTTGATTTACGGCTGACTTGTCACTTAGCAACCGTTGGAAATTAGGATAGGCTCAAAACTTCTGGCCAGCATAAAATATACCACACACATACACAAACACAAACACAAACACACAAACACAACATTTCTTTGCAACCAGTTGCAGTGTCTGAGAGCAACACCACCCCCCACTCCTCCAACACTGATGATGTAACCTAACTGAGTAATGAAATGTCTGCAAGAAAACCACCAAGCTCAGTCCTCCTCCTCCTCCTCCTCTTCTCCACAAACCCCACTCCCTTCTAGCATTGATGATATTATCTAGTTGGGTCATGAAACGTCTATTAAGAAAACCACCAAGCTCAGAGAACCTCAGGGATCCCACAGTTCAACCCTGAGCTACAAATATATTCTCATCCCTTGGTAGCATATTCTGATCTGTGATCGAATTGGAGGGTTACCAAATACTCCAGCCTGCTCAGTGCTGGTTTCCCACTACAGGACCCATCTTCCACTGAGGCTCTCGTGGAATGGGGATAGTTTAATATCTGACACCTCCTGACTGTTTAATCCAGTGATCATTGAATTCGCCCAAATCTTGTCATGCATCGTCTCTTCTGGGAATCAGTTAATATTTTTTTTCTTGATTGGCCCAATTAGAAAAATCATCATAGTAGCGATCAGAGCAAGAAATAATTGTCCAAAGCTGACTTCCTCTTTTTGCTCCTTTCTTGTAGCTTCCTACAGGGCACCGTCAATTAAATATCTTCTTCCTTTTTCTTTAAAATAAAAGGGGATGCAGGAGGTTAATCCCGCAAAGAACCATTGTGATTAACCGTTCCATATTGTTATATGTTGGATTTTGTTGATATGAAGCCCTAACGGATGAGGTTGGACATTTGTTCAGGGACAGTTTGGTCTAGCGATTAAGGTTCCAGGCGATAAAACAGGAGACGGTGAGTTCTAGTTCCTCCTTAGGCCTGAAAGCAAGCTGGTTGTTCTGTCACCCGTCCTCACACAGACAAATGCAGAATCAAACACGTCTACCAATAATTTATTGTATAAACAGACCAGAATTTCTAGCAGACCAGAGTTCTGGCAGCTAACTGTAAAACGCCTGCCAAGTCCAATCAGTACTCCCAAAAAGCAGAAGAGGCCTTATCTGCAGTCCGTTTCCAGAGCGACAAATTATCCACAAGAGTTTAGTCCAAAATATATCTGAGCCGAAGTGCAGGATTCACGATTTGACTCTTTAGAGTTTAAACTTTTGTCTGTCACAAAGCCTGCCGAGCAATCACACCCCATTTTATCCCTTGTGGGCGTGGCTCAGTGACTCAGCTCAACCTCGGGCCCTCCCACGCCTCTTCCTTTGCTGCGCACGCTTCTCCCTCCGACGCTGCCTGGGATCAAGCCAGGATTCATCATCCTCGCTCCCTATCAATGGGTGCTCCGATATGCTTTCCTCCTGGCCCATCCCAGGCTGTTCCTCCTGGCCTTCGGATGGAACCTGAGGCATTGCCAGAGAGGAGGATCCTGGAGAAGGAGGCCTTGTCAGTTTCTCCCCATCACCTTCTGAGTCCTGTTCCTCCATGAGGACAGGCTCGGGAGTCGGAGTCACAACACTGGTTGACTTTGGGCCAATCACCAGGAGAGAGTGAGTTCTAGTCCCGCCTTAGGCAGGAAAGCTGGTTGGGTGACTTTGGGCCAATCACTAGGAGACAGTGAGTTCTAGTCCTGCCTTAGGCAGGAAAGCTGCCTGGGTGACTTAGGGCCAATCACCAGGAGACAGTGAGTTCTAGTCCCGCCTTAGGCGTGAAAACCAGCTGGGTGACTTTGGTCCAGTCACTAGGAGATGGTGAGTTCTAGTCCTGCCTTAGTGGTAAAAGCTGGCTGGGTGACTTTGGGCCAGTCCCTTTCTCTCTCTCTTGGCTAGCCCATCGCACAGAGTTGTTGTTGTGGGGAGATTCGGAGGAGAAAGATCTGTTGGATATGTTTGCCGCTTTGAGTTGTTTGTAAAAATAATAATAAAGGCAGGATAGGGAGGGTGGGAGGGAGGGAGGAAGGAAAAGGGAAAAAAGGAAAGAAGGGGGGAAGGGAGGGAGGAAGGAAGGAAAAGGGAAAAAGGGAGGGAGGGAGGGGGAAAAGGAGGGAGAAAGGAAGGAAAAGGGAAAAGGAAGGGAGGGAGGGAGGGGGAAAAGGAGGGAGGGAGGAAGTGAAAGGGAAAAAAGGAAGGAATGGGGAAAGGGAGGAAGGAAGGAAAAGGGAAAAAAGGAAGGAAGGGGGAAAGGGAGGAAGGAAGGAAAAGAGAAAAAAGGAAGGAATGGGGAAAGGGAGGGAGGGAGGAAAAGAAAAAAGGAAGGAAGGAAGGGGGAAAGGGAGGGAGGAAGGAAGGAAAAGGGAAAAAGGAATGAAGGGAGGGGGAAAGGGAGGGAGGAAGGAAGGAAGGAAAAGGGAAAAAAGGAAGAAATGGGGAAAGGGAGGGAGGGAGGAAAAGGGAAAAAAGGAAGGGAGGGGGAAAGGGAGGGAGGAAGGAAGGAAAAGGGAAAAGGGAAGGAAAGGAGGGGGAAAAGGAGGGAGAAAGGAAGGAAAATGGAAAAGGAAGGAAGGGAGGGGGAAAGGAAGGGAGGGAGGGAGGAAAAGGGAAAAAAGGAAGGAATGGGGAAAGGGAGGGAGAGAGGGAGGAAGGAAAAGGGAAAAAAGAAGGAAGGAATGGGGAAAGGGAGGGAGGGAGGAAGGAAAAAGGAAAAAGGAAGGGAGGGGGAAAGGGAGGGAGGAAGGAAGGAAAAGGGAAGAAGGAGAGAGGCAGAAAGGAAGGGTGGGAGCAGGGCTGGGATTCAGCCGGTTTTGACCTATTCAAGCAAACCGGATGGTAATTTTACATCTGGTTCACCGAACAGGTAGTTGCAAGGACTGGATGGCCCCGCCCACCCTGCCTCTCCCTTCCCAGGAATCCCAATGTGGCCCGTTTTGGATGCCAGGTAAACGCAGTGCCCATGCGGAGGCTTTGGGCGGGTGAAAAACGGGCCTTCCGGAAGTTTAGAAACGTGCCTGTTTTTGGCCTCTGGAGGGCCTCCAGAGCCCGGGGAGGCCATTTTCACCCTCCCAGAGGCTCAAGAAAAGCCTCCGGAGCCTGGGGAGGGTCAAAACGCGTCCCCCGGTGGTGCAGGAGCCTGAGTAGGCCACCCGCACCATGGCCACCCCCACCCAGCAACTGGGCAGAGAACCGGTTGCTAAAATTTTGGAATCCCACTCCTGGGTGGGAGGGAGGGAGGAAAAGGAGGGAGGGAGGAAGAAGGAAAGGAAGGAAAAGGGAAGGAGAGAGGGAGGAAGAAGGAAGGACTGTGTGACCTGCATGATTGAACGTACCACACCATGCTTCTAAATTGAACCCCCCCCTGCTGTGTTTTCATCAGGAGATCCCGATCCACTGGATTCAAAAGAAGCAGGGAAGCCGGAAGAAAAGGAAGCCCCCAACGCGACCAAACCGGAGGAGAGCCTCTGGTTGAGGGACAGCGTCTGTCTGGGAGAAGATACAGAAAGGTAGGAGAGCGTCTCTTGAACAGGAGGAGAAAAACGGGATGGTATTGTTCTACGAGCAGGGGTCCAAAAAAAGAAAATTTAGATCAAAAAAAGAAATTTAAATCAGAATTTAAATTTCAGAATCAGAATCCGAATAGAGCTGGTGGGGGGTCAAAACAGCCTTCCCGACCATCCCCTGAGGCCCTCTGGAGGCAGGAAACGGCTTGTTTCCCTTCCGGTGGGCTCAGAACAGTGGTGGGTTCCTCCCGGTTCAGTCCGGTTCGGCCGAACCGGTAGCGGTGAAGATATGACGTCACCGAACTGGTTCTCCCCCCCCCCGCCTTCCCACTCACCCACGTTATTCTTACCTTTTATTTGGCCCCACCCCCAATCTATTGCTGCCTCCTGAGTCCCAGCTGATGACTAGAGGGAAAAAAACTGTTTAAACTCTTGCCGCGGGGCTTCAAAGGGCCGCCCTACAGCTGATCAGTGTTAAAAGCAAACATATGAGTCGGGTCGTAAGTGCGAGGACTGGTCGTAAGTGCGAGGACCTTCCAGAAATGACTCTGACCAGCTAGCCACACCCACCTAGTCACATGACCTCCAAGCCACACCCACAAAATAAGCCACGCCCACAGAACCGGTAGTAAAAAAAAATTAGAACCCACCCCTGGCTCAGAAGGCCCGAAAATCAGCTGGCTGGCATGCACTAGTGTGCCGGAGCTGAGCTCACGTGCCCACCAATATGGCTACGCGTGCCACTAGGTTTGCCATCACGGCCCTATACCATTTCAGACAAATGGCTGTCCGATCTCTTCTTAAAAACATCTCCAGTGATGTATTTGTTAACACCAGAGCCTTGGTGGCGCAGCAGACTAAAGCGCTGTTAAGTAGCACCAGCTTCCTGCAATTGCTGCAAGTTCAAATCTCACCAGGCTCAAGGTTGACTCAGCCTTCCATCCTTTTGGTCATGGGGGATTTCAACCTGCCGTCTACCGGTGAGGCGTCTGGGATGGCTCAGGAGTTTATGGCTTCCATGACAACCATGGACCTGACACAATTAATTCATGGCCCCACTCACGTGGGAGGACACACTCTGGACTTGGTTTTTATCTCTGGTCAGTGGCTGAGTGGTCTGGATATAGGGGATATAGTTATTGAACCCCTGTCATGGTCGGACCATTCTCTCCTGAGGCTGGACCTTTTGACCGCTGCACCCCACTGCAGGGAGGCGGAACCAACCAGGTGGTTCCGCCCCAGGCGCCTGATGGATCCTGATAGGTTCCAGAGGGAGCTTGGGCCAGTTCCTGAAACTCTGGCTCACGACTCGGCTGAAGATCTGGTGGCTGCCCGGGATAGGACGGCCGCCGGTGCTCTGGACCGAGTCGTGCCTTTGCGGCCTCTGACCCGACGCCGAACCTGCCCGGCCCCTTGGTTTTCCGAGGAGCTGAGGGGGATGAAGCGCCGGAAAAGACGCCTAGAGAGTGGTTGGAGGGCCAGTCGCTCCGAATCCGACCGAACACTAGTTAGGTCTCATATTAAGACCTATCTAGTGGCGATAAAAGCGGCAAAGCGTAACCACTTTTCCGCTCTTATTGCATCGGCAGATAACCGCCCAGCCGCCTTGTTTAGGGTGACTCGCTCCCTCCTACATCAGGGAGCGCGGGAAGACCCCTTGCAAGGGCAGGCTGAGGATTTTGCACAGTATCTGCACGATAAAATCGCTCAGATTCGGGAAGGCTTGGACTCTGACTGGGTAGATCCCGGCGGGGTGACTGAGGCTGGTCTTGAGAATGTTATCTGGGATGAGTTCGACCCTGTGACTCCTGAGGATGTGGACAGGATCCTGGGGAGGCTAAACGCAACCACATGTTTATTGGACCCGTGTCCCTCCTGGCTGGTACTGGCCACCCGGGAGGTAACTCGAGGCTGGCTCCAGAGGATTATAAATGCTTCTCTGAGAGAGGGTTTCTTGCCTCCCGCCTTGAAAGAGGCGGTGGTGAGGCCCCTCCTCAAGAAGCCTTCTCTGGACCCGGCCGTTTTGGCAAACTATCGTCCGGTCTCCAACCTTCGCTTTGTTGCGAAGGTTGTGGAGAGTGTGGTTGCGCGACAGCTCCCACAGTTCCTGGATGAAACCGTCTATCTAGATCCGTGCCAGTCCGGCTTCAGGCCTGGGTACAGCACGGAGACGGCATTGGTCGCATTGGTGGATGATCTCTGGAGGGCTCGGGATAGGGGTTGTTCCTCTGTTCTGGTCCTGTTAGACCTCTCAGCGGCTTTTGATACCATCGACCATGGTATCATGCTGCGCCGGCTGGAGGGATTGGGGGTGGGAGGCACCGTGCTGCGGTGGTTCTCCTCCTATCTCTCTGACTGGTCGCAGTCTGTGTTGGCAGGGGGGCAGAGGTCGACCTCGAGGCACCTTGCTTGGGGGGTGCCGCAAGGGTCGGTCCTCTCGCCGCTCCTGTTCAACATTTATGTGAAGCCGCTGGGTGAGATCATCCGTGGTTTTGGGGTGCGATGCCATCTGTACGCTGATGACACTCAGCTGTAAATCTCCACCCCAGACCACCCCAATGATGCCCTCGAAGTGATGTCCCAGTGTCTGGAAGCCGTGCGGGTCTGGATGGGGAGGAACAGACTTCGGCTCAACCCTTCCAAGACCGAGTGGCTGTGGATGCCGGCGTCCCGGTATAGCCAGCTGGTGCCATCGCTGGCTATTGGGGGTGAGTCACTGACCCCCACAGAGGGGGCTCGCAACTTGGGCGTCCTCCTGGACACACGGCTGTCTTTAGAAGAGCATATGACGGCCGTGGCCAGGGGGGCTTTTTATCAGGTTCGCCTGATACACCAGTTGCGCCCCTTTCTGGATCGGGACTCCTTGTGCACAGTCACTCATGCCTTGGTTACGTCACGCCTGGACTACTGCAACGCTTTCTACATGGGGCTCCCCCTGAGGAGCACCCGGAGGCTCCAGCTGGTGCAGAATGCGGCCGCGCGGGTGATTATGGGAGCGACGTGGCGCTCCCACGTAACACCTCTCCTGCGCGAGCTGCATTGACTCCTGGTGGTCTTCCGGGTGCGCTTTAAGGTGTTGGTTCTCATCTTTAAAGCGCTCCATGGCTTAGGGCCAGGGTATTTGCGAGACCGCCTGCTGCTACCGATAACCTCCCACCGGCCAATACGCTCTCACAGAGAGGGCCTCCTCGGGGTGCCGTCGGTCAGGCAATGTCCGCTGGCGGCCCCCAGGGGGCGAGCCTTCTCTGTGGGGGCACCCGCCCTGTGGAATGAGCTGCCTCCCGGAATACGATTGATCCCGGACCTCCGGACCTTCCGTAAAGCCCTGAAGACGTTTTATTTCATCAAGCCGGCCTAGCCTAAATGGTTTTTAACTGGGATTTTAAATTTTATGGATTTGGGGTTTTAAATTGGGTAGCCAATTATTTAATTCTTTTAATTATCTTAACTTTTGTATTTGTATGTTTTTTAATTTTGGCTGTTCACCGCCCTGAGTCCCTTCTGGGAGAAGGGCGGTATACAAATTAAATTAATAAAATAAATAAATAAATAAATCCTTCCGAGGTAGGTAAAATGAGGACCCGGTTTGTGGGGGCAATAAGCTGACTTTGTATAAAAAAGAACACCTCTTAGGGGGGCCCGAAAGCCCTACTAAGCAGGTATATACAAAAATATGAAGGCTATTGCTTAACGCATTGTAAGCTGCCCTGAGTCTCCAGAGAAGGGCGGCATATAAATCGAACCAATAAATAAAATAAATTATAAATAAATTATACAGCTAGTCCTTGACTTGCAACCATTCCTTTAGCAACCGTTCCAACTGTGCTGAGGAAAGGGATTGAACGACCCATCCTCGTACTTAGGGCCGTGCCAAAAGTGACTGATGTCCGTTTTTCCGCCCTCAACCACCGTTGGCAGCATGCCCCATGGTCACGTCATCAAAATTCAGGTGCTCGGCAACGGGCATGTCCTTATACGACGGTTGCAGGGTGATCCCCGTTTGCGACCTCATGACGAGCAAAGTGAGTGGGGCAGCCAGATTCACTTAACACCTGCAGGATTCACTGAAGAATTGTGGCAAGGAAGGTCATAAAATGGGGCAAAGCTCGCTTAACTGTCTTGCTTAGCAACGGAAACATGGCCTCGGTTGTGGTCGTAAGTCGAGAACTATCGGTATTCTGCTTCCTCTATTGAAGTTCCCACCTGTTCTGCCCCAGCTATGGACCCCAAAGAATGCAGCACACACAAACTCTATACAAAGCTTATTTTACTCAAAGTACCTCAGTCTTTATCATTCAAAGGCTGTTAATGAACTGTCTTAACAGCCTACCAGAATTCTAAGATAAGGTAATCACGGTCTTACTAGAGTTGGCAGAAAGCCCAGAAGCAATTTTGCAGACACGAAGGAGAGAGAACTAAAGTTGTTCCCTGCAAATTGCTTCAGTTGGTGTTCCTCCTTAAATAGGCTAGGGGAGTGGCCAATTAGCCCCAAGCCTTACTCTCGAGGAGACCTCCTCCTGAGGAGCCACTCCTGTCTTTTGGCAGCTCTGCGCGCCCGTGCATCGAGAAGAGGCTCCTCCTCTTCATCCTCTTCACTTAAGGGAGCTTCTGGGGGTTCTGAAGGCCCTGGCTGAATCCCCGCCTCTGGCCCTACATCTTCTCCAGCCTCCTCACTGTCCGACTCGAGTGCCAGCTGCACAGGCTGCTGACGCAGCACCACACCAGCCTCCTCACTGTCGGAATCAGCTACAATCTGCACAGGCCGCTGACGGGCCAAAACACCACCGGACACTGCTGCTTCATTGGTCTCTCCACATGACATGTATCCTTCCTGCATCAACTCCTCCCACTCCCCTTCTCCCAACCCCCTTTCCTGCTCTAAGCTTCCCAAAAGGCTGGGGTACAGTGGGGCAAGACCCCCAAAACAAGTTTGCCTCCAGAACCTGTGGCTGCTGTAACACTGGAAGTTTTTAAAGAAGAGATTGGACAACAATTTGTCTGAAATGGTATAAGGTCTCCTGTTTGAGCAGTGTTGTGGTCCGCCAGCAGCCTGCGGAGCTGTTAGCGGAGTCGGACGGTGAGGAGGCTGGGGAGCACAATGGGCCAGTCCTGGAGTCAGGGGAATGCCCAGACGAGGGCTCTGCGTCGGAGGCAGAGAGGGGTCCAGGGCCATCGGGGAGTGATGTGCGGACTTCGGAGCCTCCAGAGTCGGACAGCAGAGAGGCAGAGGAATAGGAGAAACATGTTCCTAGTGCACGCATGCGAAGAGCTGCCGGAAGGCAAGAGCAGCTAAAGCAAAAGGGACGACTCAGGAGTAAAGCCAGGAGATGATTGGCCCCTCCCATAAGGTTTAAAAGAGCAGCAAACTCTTGGGCTCTTTGTAGGAAAGCAACGTTGCTACATTTGTTTCTTGTCTTGTTCCTGAACTTTGTGGGGCTTTGCCATGAAAAGCCTTTGGCAGGGTGCCAAAGAAGATAAAGGTTTGTGATAAGGCTGAAGGACTTTTCCTGAAGGACTTGTTTTGGAATTAATTTGGACTAAACTGAGAATGAACGTAATTCTCAGCTGTTCCAATAAAACATGTTTGTTTAGGACTGATTGTGTCTGGCAATAACTACTTGGGCCTAGGTCACAACAAGCAAGGGGTTGGACTAGAAGACCTCCAGGGTCCCTTCCAACTCTGTTATTCAACGTTAATCTTTTGGTTGCGGCCAGGCCTTGCAACTGCTCCCTGCGAGGCACAATCTGTGCTCGCTGCCCGTTTAGATTAACCTTGTAAAAGCGGGCAGGTTAGCAAATGGCACTGGATGGGTTTATCCAAGGCCATCAGCTGGAGGGGCGTGCAAATGACAACAACACACCAACCAGTTGTCTCTCTTTCTTTCTTTGCCAGTCAGTCCAACAGCTGTTGTCCTTGCTCGTGGTCTTTCCTTTTTTATTCTCTCTTTTTTCCTTTCCTTTTATTATTTTTGCAGAGCTAACTCCAGCCTTGACAAAGTGTTGGAGTTTCTTTGTCCAACTGCCGACAGCCATGACATCAATAAGGGCCTGTCAGATGCCATCCAGAGGTAAGGGTGCCGCTTGCCCGTCACATCGGTCTTCCCCCTCCAATGCTTGGCGTGGGTAGAGACGCCAAGATCAGGGTTTGTCAAGTTCAGGGACTTTAAGGTGGTTAGACTTCAGGTCCCAGAATTCCCCAGCCAGCTTTTTTTTTACAATGGGTCGGACTTCCATTCCCAGAATCCCCCAGTCAGCATGCTTTAAGAGGGGTGGACTTACACTCTTGTACAGTAGGCCCATTTTTCGCCCTCCCCAGGCTCTAGAGGCTTTCTTGGAGCCTAGGGAGGGCGAAAACGGCCTTCCTCACCACCACCCCCGGAGGCCCTCTGGAGGCTTGAAACAGCCCGTTTGCTGATTTCTGGTGGGACCTAGAAAGCCTCTGGAGCCTGGGGAGGGCGAAAAACGGGCCTTCCCTCCCCTGGAGGCCCTCCAGCCCTCCAGCCTGTTTCCTGTTGTGACTCCGACCCCCGAGGCCGACTTATCGGGAGAAGGGAGAAGGCTCCGAACATGAAGGAGAGGAGTTGGCCAGGCCTCCCTCTCCAGGACCCTCCTCTCTGGCAATGCCTTAGGTGTCTCCCGAAGGAGAAGAGATTGGCCAGGAGCCAGGTATCTCCTCACAGTCGGACAGTGATGGAGATAAGTCTTGGCTGGATCCACGCCAGCGTCGGAGAGACAAGCGCACGCAGCAGAAAAGGAGGCGTGCCAGAGATTAAGCTGAGTCACTGGACCATACCCCACAGGGTATAAAAGGGGGTGAGGTGGCCATTCACACTCTGTGATGGACAAAACTAACTCCTAGCGAGTCACATTGTATCTTTGCAACAATGTTACCTGTCTTGGATTTAATACGGACTGGACTTGACAATTCTTGAACTGTGTGTATTTTGTTTGGGTTTATCTGACGGAGGAACAACCCCTCCCTTTATGGGTAAAGTTTTTGGCAAGCAGTTACTGGGTTGCTGCCAATCCTCTTATCGAAAGAATTTGTTGTCTGCCAGTTTTATTTAACCCCTGGCTATCTGTTTGTGTGCGTGTGTGAGACGGCGACAGAACATTTCCCGACTTCCGTGGAGCTAAGGACGACCCGTTGGTTATATTCCCCCTCTTTGATAAATTATGCATGCCGATGTTTGCTTCGCCCTTCGAGCGCTTGCAAAAGCTGCCATTGACACGGGCTTCTCTGTCCTTGAAGGGGGGAGCTGAGCTGTGCCCACCACGGGAACATCGAGATGAAAGGGGGAGCCGAAGAAAGTTTCAGCGAGTCCGAAGGTTCCATCGAAAACATCGAAGGACTTTCTTGAGACGCGTAAGATAAAACTGGACACTCGGCTGGCTAATTGCGTGGCTCCTGTTTCCTTTATTATTTTCTTTTTTTCCTCCCTGTGTGATGTTGGAAACACTTTTGAAAAGGGGCAAGGGGGCAGGATTTCTTGCAAAGGCACTCGGGGGGTTTGAAGAACTGGAGATTGCAATAAATCCGTGTTTTTCGGACTTGGCGATTTTAATGTGGGTGGACATCAACTCCTACCTAGCACGTTTTAAAGTTAGACAGGCTTCAAGTCCCAAAAAACCCCAGATAGCATGCTTTAAGATGGGCAAACTTCAGTTCCCAGAATTCCTAAGTCAATCTGTTTTAAGATGGGTGGACTTCCATTCCCAGAATTCCCTAGCCAGCATATTTTAAGATGGGTGGACTTCATCTCCCAGAATTCCCCAGCCAGCATGTTTTAAGGTGAGTGGACTTCCATTCCCAAAATTCCCTAGCCAGCATATTTTAAAATGGGTGGACTTCATCTCCCAGAATTCCCTAGCCAAAATGCTTTAAGAGGGATGGACTTCAACTCCCAGAATTCCCCAGCCAGCATGTTTTAAAGTGAGTGGACTTCCATTCCCAGAATTCCCCAGCCAACCAGATTTAAGATGGGTGGACTTCAACTCCCTGAATTCCCCAGCCAGCATCCTTTAAGAGGGGTGGACTCTAACTCCCACAATTCCATCCTGCATGCTTTAAAACAGGTGCCTGACATACATTTACGACCGTTGAGGTGTCCTGGGGTCATGTGATCATCATTAACGTCTTTCCCAGGTTCCAAGCAAAGTCAATAGGGGAAGTTTGATTTGCTTTATGATTGCGTGATTCACTTAACGATTGTGGCAAAGATAAAATTGAGTGCGACTCACTTAGTGACTGCATTGCTGAGCAATAAAAGCTCTAATCCTAATTGTAATCATAAATCAAGGACTTCCTGCAATTTTGTGTCTGATTTAACCACAGATTGTCTGTTCCCCGGCTTGCTCTTGTCCTCGATTTACAACCACAATTGGGGCCAGAGTTTCCATTGCTAAACAAGGAAGTCGTTAAGCGAGTTGCACCCTATTTTTCAACCTTTTTTGCCACGGTTCTTAAGCAAATCACCGCTAGTTGTTAAACGAAGCAGGCAGTCATTAAGCGAATCCGGCTTTCCCCATGCTTGTTAGAAGCCCCCTGGGAAGATTGCAGAAGGGGATCATGTGACCCCGATACACTGCAACTGTCATAAATGCCCGTTGCCAAGCACCCAAATTTTGATCACATGCTCCTTTGGGAATGCTTTGATGGTTGTAAGTGTGAGGACTGGACATAAGTAACTTTTTCAGTGCCATGTTAATGGAATGGTCACTAAATCATCATCATTTAACAACCCCATAATCCCTTGTGAGGTGGAGTCTGGCCAACTGAATGGAGCTAGCAGAGTGTTTTCATGGCCGGATGCCCTTCCCTGTTGCCAATGAGGAGTTTATTCTCCATTGTGCCCAGAGAGAGAAATATCTGCCTCTATCTAGGATCAAACTCACAGTCTGCGGATTGTGAGGCGAGAGCTCCACCTCCAGGCCACCGCACCACTTTACGGTACGGTCACTAAATGAGTGATTGTAAGTCGGGGACAACCGGTGCTGCAGGCAGAAAAAGAACAAAAAAACTCAGACATTTTCTTTAAAGAAAAACCCTGGGAAATTAAAAAAAAAAACAAACCCATAGAAACCATATGGTAGAAAGAGAAGTGAGTGAACACTGTTATATTTTCTCCAGGGATGTGTGAAAACGACATATTGATGCCAGCTTGAGCAGATTTCGAGCAAGCTACGGTATGTTACAGGAGGGCAAGGCGACGGGGCACTCCTGAGACTTAATGCCAGGCGCCGGAATCTCTAGTTCAGGTGCATAGAAAAAAAATGTGGAATGACGTCGTTCGGTAGGATAAAAAGGATAAACCAGTTTTGGAAATTTCGGGTTAGGCGAGAATTTTACATGTTCTTAACACTCTTTCAGTTCAAAGCTAGCTACAACAGTTCCTTTAGCGACCGAAGTTACGGCTTCGTGACTTACGACTGTTTTTCACAGCTGGAATCCTGCATCCAGTTTTGGTCGCCACAGAATAAAAAAAAAGATGTTGAGCCTTTGGGAGGAAAAAAGGTGCAGAGAAGAGCAACTAAGATGATTTAAAGGCCTGGAGATTTAAAACATACGAAGAACGGTTGCAAGAATTGGGATTGGCTAGTCTAGAGAAAAGAAGGACCGGGGGGGGGAGGAGTGGGGAGGAGAAATATGATGGTGCCAATATTTGAGGGGCTGCTGCAAAGAAGATGGGGAAGTCAACTTATTTTCCAAACCACCAGAAGGCAAGACAAGAAACAATGGATGGAAACTAATGAAGAATAGAATAGAACAGAATAGAATAGAATCTCTATTGAGAATAGAGTAGAGTAGAGTAGAGTAGAATAGAATAGAATAGAATAGAATAGAATAGAATAGAATAGAATCAAATCTTTATTGAGAATAGAATAGAATCTTTATTGAGAATAGAATAGAATAGAATATTGAGAATAGAATAGAATAGAATCTTTATTGAGAATAGAATAGAATATTGAGAATAGAATAGAATAGAATCCTTATTAAGAATAGAATAGAATAGAATCTTTATTGAGAATAGAATAGAATAAAATAGAATAGAATAGAATCTTTATTGAGAATAGAATAGAATAAAATAGAATAGAATAGAATAGAATCTTTATTGAGAATAGAATAGAATATTGAGAATAGAATAGAATAGAATATTTATTGAGAATAGAATAGAATATTGAGAATAGAATAGAATAAAATAGAATCTTTATTGAGAATAGAATAGAATAGAATAGAATAGAATCTTTAGAATAGAATGGAATAGATTATTGAGAATGGGGGGGGCGTGGCCATGATGGGCATTTGACACAGAAACTTATTGAACTGCTTTCATTATTTTTACATAAATAACAAGGCTGTAAAGTTAGGGTCTCCTGCTTGAGTAGGGGGCTGGACTAGAAGACCTCCAGGGTCCCCTTCCAGCCCTATTTTGATTGATGGAATGCAGCCGGGGGTGGGGGGGGGAAATCTGGCATTAACGCCACGAGAGTAATCATATTCCCTGTAATTAGCTACAATTAATGTCCGTTAAATTTAAAAACATTTAATTTGCATCTCGGCTCTGGTCAACTCATTTGCACTGATTAAGTCTGCTTTATGAAGCATGACTGACACAAACATATGTGTGGCACACAAAACCCCCCTCCACACACACACAAAGACACACCCCAGACTTAATACTCAAAGGCTGAAGTTGTTTACGAGCAGGAAAGCTTTTTTTCCCATCCACCTGAAACTAATTACAGGTAGTCCTCGATTTATGACCACAATCCGAGCCCAACGTTTCCGTAGCTAAGCAAAGGCTGTTGTTAAGTGAGTCTTGCCCCCCATTTTGCAAACTTTTTTTGGCCACAGTTCTGAAGCGAATCGCTGCTGTCGTTAAGTGAATCATGCAGTCGTTAAGCGAATCCTGCTTCACTTTCCGACTGTTTGTTGGAAGCCACCTGGAAAGTTATACAAATAGGGATCACACAACTCCGGGACACTAACCGTCATAAATATGAGTCAGTTGCCCAAGCGTCTGTATTTTGATCACGTGACCAAGGAGATGCAGCGGTCGTAAGCGTGAAACCTGGTAATAAGTCACTTTTCTCACTGCCGTCGTAACTTCAAACGGTCACTGAATGGATTGCAAGCTGAGCACTGCCTGTATTTCAATAGCACTGATGGGACACGTTTCCCAGTTTTTCCAATACATGGTAGTCTTCGACTTACGACCACAATTGAGCCTAACATTTCTGTTGTTCAGCGAGACAGTGTTTAATTTTAATTTTGCCCCATTTTACGACCTTTCTTGCCCCAGTCGTTAAGTGAATCAGTTGTAATACAGTTGTTAATTGAGTCCGTTGACTTTGTCAGAAGATCGCAAACGGGGATCATGTGACACCAAGACGCTGCAACCGTCATAAATATGAGTCAGTTGCCACAATCTCTGAATTTTGATCGCATGACCACAGATGCTACAACGGTCGGGAGTGTGAAAAATGGTCATAAGTCACTATTTTCAGTGCCGTCGTAACTTCAAACGGTCACTAAAGGAACTGTTGTAAATTGAGGACTACCTGTAATTATTGTATGTTATCTCCATTGTGTGACACCGTTGTGTGTCACTTTTTTCACTGTGATGGTAACTTCGAACGGTCGCTAAACGAACTGTCCTCGACTTACAACAGTTCATTTAGTGACCAAGGTTACAACAACGCTGAAAAAGGTGACTTAAGACCGTTTTTCACCCTTATGACCATTGCAGCATCCCCAGGGTCACCTGATCAAAATTTCAGACTCTTGGCAACTGACTAGTATTTATGACGGTTGCGATCTGACAAGCCAAGTCCACGGGGAAGCCCGATTCGCTTAACAACCAGGGTTCCTCACTTACCAACTGCAGTGATTTCACTTAACAGCGGTGGCAAGGAAGGTCGTAAAACGAGCCAAAACTCCCTTCACCGAGTGAGTGAGTGTTTCACTGACCAACAGAAATTTTGGGCTCAATTTTTTTTGGTCGTAAATCAAGGACTCCCTGTTATTTCAATGCCAGGCTCATGAATGGAGCGGACGGGGTATTTTTTTTTTTTTTTTTCTGGTGCCACAGATTTTCAGGCATTCCGTCCATCCATCAAGGCCCTCCACCTTTTCCACCCAAAACTTTTTGATGAGCTCGTAAATCACATAAACCGGAGTTCAGGAATGTCAATCTGAGGTTTGTTGGGGTTTTGTGTGCAAAGCTGCTTTGAGATTTAGATGTCTTCTTTGGAGATAGTACAATCTCGCCGGCAGCGGACGGGCTTTGGAATATATATATATATATAAATAAATAAATAAATAATCAATCAATCAATCAATCAATCAATCAACATGGATTAGAGGAGCTACTGGCTGCGGCTTCAGAGTCCCAGCAAAATCCTTGAGAATATTGGATTGCCGGCCTCGGAGTTAAATTAAAAAAGGGGACCGAAAAAATATGGTGGGTGTTATGCTACAAATCCTTTGTTTTTTGTAACAGGTTTAAAAGGTGGGGTGGTGTTAGTGGGATTAACGGCAAAGGCAAAGGATGAATCCCTTCCTTGGGCAGGATTAAATCGGGATTAGGGGCGTCTGTGGGAGGAGGCGAAATTGTGAAGATGCAGCAGCCAGACAAGTCAACGCCTCATCTCTTCTTTCCTTTTCTCTTTCCTTTTCTTTTATTGCTCTTTTCTTTTATTGCTCTCTTTTATTCTTTTCTTTTATTCTTTTAGTTTAATTTATTCTTTTATTTAGTTTAGTTTAGTTTATTATTTTATTTAGTTTAGTTTAGTATTAAGTTTAGTTTATTATTTTATTTGTATTCACTGATTTAAAACATTTACATTATTCTTTTATTATTTTAGCTTAGTTTATTTTATTTCTTATTTTTATTTTATTATTTAGTTTTGTTTATTATCTTACTTATTTTATTTAGTTTTGTTTAGTTTATTATTTTATTTAGTTTAGTTTAGTTTATTATTCTATTTGTATTCACTGATTTAAAACATTTACATTATTCTTTTATTATTTTAGCTTAGTTTATTTTATTTCTTATTTTTATTTTATTATTTAGTTTTGTTTATTATCTTACTTATTTTATTTAGTTTTGTTTATTTATTTTATTTAGTTTAGTTTAGTTTATTATTTTATTTTTATTCACTGATTTAAAACATTTACATTATTCTTTTAGTTTATTATTTTATTTTACTTTATTATTTTATTTTATTATTTTTATTTTATTATTTAGTTTTGTTTATTATCTTATTTATTTTATTTAGTTTTGTTTATTTATTTTATTTAGCTTATTTTATTTTATTTTTATTCACTGATTTAAAACATTTTACATTATTTTACTTTATTTAGTTTATTACTTTATTTTATTTTTTTATTTTATTTAGTTTAGGTTCTTATTTTACTTATTTTATTTTATTTAGTTGTTTAGTTTAGTTTATTATTTTATTTTTATTCACTGATTTAAAACATTTACCTTTTTTCTTTTACTTTATTCTTTTATTTTCTTTTATTTCTTTTATTATTTTCATTTCATTTTATTTATTTTATTTTATTGTTTTATTTAGTTTAGGTTCTTATTTTACTTATTTTATTTTATTTAGTTTATTATTTTATTTTTATTTACTGATTTAATACATTTACCTTGTTCTTCATCGTCCAAGCAACTCTGTTGGGCAATCTCTTCATTATTTTATTTCTATCTATTTAAAACATTTATCTAGGGGTCCATCTTCTAAGCAATTCCAGTTGGCAGTCAAAAGTCTTTTATCTTTTTATTATTTTATGATTATTTATTTTAAAACATTTATAGAGCAGCCCCCCTTCTAAGCAACTCGGCTGAACAGTCAAAGGGTTTTCTCTTTATTATTTTATTTTTATTTATTTGAAACATTTGCATAGCAGCCCATTCATGATATTTATGAATATCAGTGGCCCCGTGGTCGTGCCGTCCTTCTCTTGCAGCCTTCTAACACAAGCAAATTCCATGGGGAAGCCAGATTCACTTAACAACCGTGTTTCTAACTTAACACTTGCCATGATTCATTTAACAACAGTGACAAGAATGGTCATAAAATGGAGCAAAACTCACTTGACAACTGTCTTGCTTAGTTTAACAATAGAAATTTTAGGTTCACTTGTGGTATTGTGCCCCCCCCCCTTCTCAGAGACCACCAAGGACCCCACAGTTGTCCTCCTCATCTCTACAAATCCCACTTCCTTACAACACTGATGATGTTATCTAGTTGGGTCATGAAACGTCTACAAGAAAACAACCAGGCTCATAGAGCACCAAAGACCCTGCAGCCTTCCTCCTCTTCCCCCCTCCTCTTCCTCTCTGCAATCCCTACTCTCTTCTAAAACTGATAGCGTTACCTAGTTGGGTCATAAAACATCTGCAAAAAGCCAACTAGGTCTGTGATGGCAAACCTATGACACGCGTGTCATAGCTGGCACGCAGAGCCTTCCCTGTGGGTATGCGAGCCGTTGCCCACCTCAGCTCCACTGAGAACGCACGCCTCCCGCAGGCCAGCTGATATTCGGGATGCGCAGGTGGCGGGGCACATGCGGGAGAAGTGCAGGCATGCGAGGGGGGAGCATGGGGTTAGGGTTAGGTGTGCCGTGCCCCCATGGCCGGACTTTGGGCACAAGAGGCTCCCAGGAGACTCACAGGAGTCTCCACACGGCCCGTTTTGGATGCCAGATACATGCAGGGCCCGTGCGAAATCTGGGGAGGGCAAAAAACAGACCTCCCGGAAGTTCCTGAAGTCTGGAAACAGGCCCGTTTCTGGCCTCCGGAGGGCTCCGGAGCCCAGGGGAGGCCGTTTTCGCCCTCCTGGAGGCTCAAGGAAAGCCTCTGGAACCGGGGGGGGGGAGCGAAAACGTCCCTCCCGCCGTAGTGCAGGAGGCCAAGTAGGCCACACCCACCAATGGCCACACCTACCCAGCAATGCATGGGAGGGTGTGAGGGGTGTGCACATGTGTCGGGGGGTGGGGTGCACACATTGCATTATGGGTGCTTTTGACACACAAAGAGAAAAAGGTTAGCCATCCCTGAACCAGGTTCTTAGAACACCAAGGACCCCGCAGCCTTCCTCCTCTTCTCCGCCTCCCTGCAAGCCTGATGATGTTACCTAGTTGGGTCATGAAATGTCTGTAAGAAAACAAGCAAGCTCGGAGACCTTAGAAACTTCTTGATTGAAAAAAAAAAATTGAAAACCAGGTTACAGCGAACCTGGGAAAAGTGCGGAAGGCTTTTCATTCCACCAATCTGGTGGCTGTAGATAAAGTGTTTTTCCAGTGTTCCAAATCAGCTGTTGACACCTTCGGTTCGGATTCCCGAGAATTATTCATGGAATGCAAAAGGGGATTAAACTGAGCGTGCGGCACCTGTGAGCGTGATATGCCAAAATTTGCAAGGGGGCAGGGGTGTGGTGGGTTCGCTACCTCACAATTTTCTGCTCACGTGTGTGACTTCTCATGCTTCTAAATATTTCTAAAATCGACACTCAAGAATTATCGAATCAGGTTCACATCCTTCAACCTTTGGGGGAAGCCATGAAGACGGTACAGTATTTGCATATAAAGAGCAGGGATGAGATTCAGTCGGTTCGGGCGAATCGGTAGCTCCGATGATAAGCTGAGAGTGAACTGGTTCGCTCCGACAATCAGCCGGGTCTGCCCACGCGCCCCTGCGTTATACCGACCTATATTTCCTTTGAAGCCCAGCTGATTGGCGCAAGCCTCAGCTGTTTTACTCCCTGGGGCTGCAGTAGAAGGTAAGTTTTAGAGCTGTTTTCAGAGACACTGTGCGCGCGCAGAGTGCCCGCTCAGCAACCAGTTGTTATACCGGTTGAATCCCACCACGGATACAGCGTATTATATAGGTAGTCCTTGGCTTCCAACTGTTGGAAGAAATATCCACCTGGTTCAGTTCCAATCCGGAAGAATTGGAAGACGAAATGGAGGTTGATTGGAAAAGATGGTTTAATGACGAAGCAGAACCATATGGGTTTGTGGTTCTGGGCAGCTGACCACATGGAGTTGAGAGTTGAGGGGTTTTATACCTTCCCTTGGGCTTCGCACTTGAGCTTCCTGTTCCTGTGCAAGATGTAGTATTCTATTGGCTTTTGTCAGACTCCCATGGGGTCATGTAAGGGTCATAGCTGGCTCTATAGGCAAAGTGCAAATCCTAGGTGTGTGTCTGAGCTAAGTTTGGTTGGAAGTTTCTGAGGGTGAGGCAATACCGTTAGGAGATTGTGCAAATGTGCCTTCTGCTAAACGGTAGTGGGTTAATCCTTTTGTGTCCTGAAGGATCGTGTCCTGTTTTTCTTTATCCCATCATCCTGGGGCTGAAGGTCTTTTGTTTTGTAGATAGGCTGGCCCAGTCTTTCTTAATGAGCACAAAATATCTGCTTCGGGTGGGCGGGGGGAGTCTGCTTTCTGTCTTTAAAAAAACGTTTCTCCATTTCTCATTTAGGGAAATATAATATTCTGCCTATTTTTTAATATTCCTCAAAATAGGAGGAGGTGGTGGCAACAACAGTTCCTTTAACGACTGTTCGAATTTACAGCACTCAAAAGAGTGACATAACTGGTCCTCGCACATACGACTGTGCAGCATCGGCACAGTCACGTGATCGAAATTTGAACACTTGGAAACTGGCGTGTACTTACAAAGGTTGCAATGTCACCTAATTTCCATTTGCAAACTTCTCAGCCTGCTCAAGGCTGACAAGCAAAGTCCACTGAGGGAAGCCAGATTCATTTGACGTCTGTAGGATTCACTTAACGACTACAGCAATTCATGTGATCAAATTCAGACACTCGGCAACTGGCTCATAGATACGATGGTCAGTCGCAGTGTCCCAAGGGTCATGTGATCCCTTTTTGTGACCTTCTGACAAGCCAAGTCAGTGGGGGGGGGGGAGAGCCAGATTCACTTAACAACCATGTTACTAACTTAACAACAGCAGCGATCCATTTAATGACTTTGGCAAGAAAGGTTGTAAAATGGGGCGAAACTCAACACTTAACCGCTGCCTCGCTTAGCAACAGAAATTTTGGGCTTCATTGGGGTTGTACGTCGAGGACTACCTATCCTGGAGTACCTGCTAACAATTGCGGCAAAAAAAAAAAAAGCTGCAAAGTCAGGCGTGACTCACTTAACGACTGTCTCACTTCGCAGCTGACATTGTGGTCGTAAGTCGAGGACTAGTTATACATTAGCACCTGAGGATGCCACGTTGGAACCACCAATCTGCAAAATGTTTTGTTTTTGTTTTTTAAAAAAAGATTTCAGGTTCGTAAGCTTTAACCAACTTGACAAACAATAAATAAATAAAGACAAGATAAAACGATAGTGGAATACAAAATTTATGTCTGAAGTTGTAGTCAGGGCTGCCTTCAGCGGTGACCACGTTGTAGCAAAACATTTGGTATCAAACATTTAACAAGTTCTGTTGCAGGACAACCACCCACTGGCATGCGATAATAAGGTATTTCGTTTAAATAGGCCTGTTATTTATATATTTATATGCTGTATAAGGATATAATCTATGTATAGGTCAGTTTATACAGAGTTTTTCGGGTGGGGAAACAAAAGGGTTTGATACAAAATGAAAGTGTCCACCACAGATCACGGGGAGAAGAGTAAAAACCCAGCCGGAGGAGAGGGGATTTACACAACGTGCAAACGAGGGACGTGAAGAAGGAGGCATCGCCCTGCCGGATCGAGATGGATCGGTTCCCACTTCCAAGCAGAAATAACGGGCTTTCTTTGTTCCTGTGCAAAGTTTAAAATGTCGATTCTATGTCGGGAAAAATTCAGAATGGGAAACTTTTGCTCTCAAGCATTGAAATAGGATTCGGAGATTGTGTTTCTCAACTTTTGTCAGCTTTAACATGGGAGGACTTCCACTCCCAGAATTCCTCAACTGACATGCTTTAAAATGGCTGAACTTCAACTCCCAGAATTCCCCAGCCAGCATATTTTAACATGGGAGGACTTCCACTCCCAAAATTCCTCAGCTGACATGCTTTAAAATGGCTGAACTTCCACTCCCAGAATTCCTCAGCCAGCATATTTTAACATGGGAGGACTTCCACTCCCAGAATTCCCCAGCCAGCCATGTTTTAAGATGGCGAATGTTTATGGAGATTTGCAATCCTGGCTGCCCCAGAAAAGGCTTCATTCCAAAAGGCAACTGGGCTTTCGTTGTTTGACCTTGAAGACATTTCACTTCTCATCCAAGGAGCTTCTTCGGTTCTTAAGAAGCTTTTTGGGATGAGAAGCAAAATGTTTTCAAGGACAAAAAACCAATGATGTCCAGTTGCCTTTTGGAAAAGCCTGTTTGGGTTAAGATGGATGGACTTCAACTCCCAGAATTCCCCAGCCAGCATGCTTTAAGATGGGTGGACTTCCACTCCCAGAATTCCTCAGCCAACATGCTTTAAAATGGCTGAACTTCAACTCCCAAAATTCCTCAGCCAGCATATTTTAACATGGGAGGACTTCCACTCCCAGAATTCCGCAGCTGACATGCTTTAAAATGGCTGAACTTCCACTCCCAGAATTCTCCAGCTAGCCTGTTCTAAGATGGGTGGACTTACACTCCCAGAATTCTCCAGCTAGCCTGTTTTAAGATGGGTGGACTTCAACTCCCAGAATTCTCCAGCTAGCCTGTTTTAAGATGGGTGGACTTCAACTCCCAGAATTCCTTAGCTAGCCTGTTTTAAGATGGGTGGACTTACACTCCCAGAATTCCCCAGCTAGCCTGTTTTAAGATGGGTGGACTTACACTCCCAGAATTCTCCAGCTAGCCTGTTTTAAGATGGGTGGACTTACACTCCCAGAATTCTCCAGCTAGCCTGTTTTAAGATGGGTGGACTTCAACTCCCAGAATTCCTTAGCTAGCCTGTTTTAAGATGGGTGGACTTACACTCCCAGAATTCTCCAGCTAGCCTGTTTTAAGATGGGTGGACTTCAACTCCCAGAATTCCTTAGCTAGCCTGTTTTAAGATGGGTGGACTTCCACTCCCAGAATTCCCCAGCTAGCCTGTTTTAAGATGGGTGGACTTACACTCCCAGAATTCTCCAGCTAGCCTGTTTTAAGATGGGTGGACTTCAACTCCCAGAATTCCTTAGCTAGCCTGTTTTAAGATGGGTGGACTTACACTCCCAGAATTCTCCAGCTAGCCTGTTTTAAGATGGGTGGACTTCCACTCCCAGAATTCTCCAGTCAGAATTCCCAGAATTTCCTGACAGTAAGAATCAGAGGTGGGCAGCACATGAATTTGGGTGCTGGGTTTGCCCCACCACTGAAAATGTGTGCACCCACTTTCTGCGCATGTGCTTTGCTCTTGCGCACACACGCATGCACGCAGCTTAAAAAAATGCAGCTAAATAGGATGGCAGGTCACAACTACCACCTGAACCGGCAGCAGCCCATCCCTGGTAGGAACAATTAATCAGTGGAACTACTTGCCTCCAGAAGTTGTGAATGCTCCAACACTGGAAGATTTTAAAGAAGAGATTGGGATAACGAGTTGAAATGGTACAGGGTGTCCTGCCTGAGCAGGGGGTTGGACTAGAAGACCTCCAAGGTCCCTTCCCACTCTGTTATTCTATTCCAGTGGTGGCGAACCTTTTACCGAACAAGTACGCGCTTCGTGACTCCTTCCCTATGCGCTGCGTGCACAACTGCACAATCTGCGTGCATTGCACGCATGTTTCCATGCGTGCAATGCACGTGTGCGAACATCATCTATGCATGCATGCATTGCACGGAAGGACTTACGCACATGTGCAAACGTGCACGTGTGCACAGGAGAGCTCCGAAGACCAGCTGGGTGCCCTGAATTGCGCGCATGTGCACCGGAAGTCCGAACACCAGCTGGGGCCCATGCGCAGGCACAGCTGAAGGTGAGTTAGGTGACAGCTCCAGTGCCCGGAAAGATAGCTCTGCGTGCCACTTCGGGCACGCGTGCCACAGGTTCGCCATCACGGTTCTAGTCTAACTCCCCAAATTCCCTAGATCAGTGATGGCTAACCTTTTTGCCGTCGCGAGCCAAAGGCGGGAAGAGCCCGGGGGGGGGTCGCGCACGCACATGACCCCACCCAGAATTCAATGTGCCCCACCCCGTGCATGTGCGTGACTCCCCCATGCTCCTCCCACTTTTGGTACTTGATGGTAGGCCTGTTTTTCACCCTCCCCAGTCTCCAGAGCCTTCCTTGGAGCCTGAGGAGGGCAAAAACAGCTTTCCCCACACAACCCCGGAAGCCGGAAATGGCCCGTTTCCCGACTTCCGGTGGGCCCAGAAGGCCCGAAAATCAGCTGGCTAGTTCGCACATGCACACTGGAGGTGAGCTAAGGCAAAGCTCGCGTGCCCACAGATATGTCTCTTATCACAGCCCGAGATAGTATGCTTAACTGTCTCGTTTAGCAACCAAAATTTGGGGTTCCGTTGTGGTCGTAAGCCGAGGACTGCCGTATTTTGAACGGATGAGAAATTTTGAGCTGGTCTTTTTAGAATTTTGCATTGTTGTTTTTTTTTGGGTAAATTAGAGGTAAAGCCGAAGAAACACAAAAACGCTATTCGAGAGTGTACAATGAGTAATTAGTTACACAGCCCTTTGTGGTTTTGTACAGATTGTCTGGAAGGGCAGCTAAAACACTAGGGACGCCAAAAGTACAGCAAACTTTCATTGCACAACCAGACACACATGTATACATGCGCACATACACATACACGCAGCAGGCACACAAACCAAGAACTAAAATCACCGTCAACATTAAAACGCAGGAAAAGACCCTGCTCCAAATTATCCACCTGCCAAAAATGCAATCCAGAGGATTTTCTAGTAGAGTAGGAATATCCAACATTAGCAACGTTAAGACTTGTGGACTTCAACTCCCAGAATTCCCCAGCCAGCCATTAATGGCTGGCTAGGGGATCCTGGGAGTTGAAGTCCACAGGTCTTAAAAGCTGCCAAAATTGGACATCTCTGTTTTAGAGACTTAGTAAACCTGTTGAAACGTATTTAGAGGCTGACTTTTCAAGCCTGAAATTCAGAATATTCATATAAATCACCGCTATAATACATGCAGGGTAACTTTTCCCCAAACGCACACACTCTTGTCACACGTACACACAAACACACACAGAGTTCAAGGCATCCCAGAAAAAAAAAAAAAAAAACCCTCTAGCACGGATTTGCCAAGCGACCAAGAAACCAAACCGCTTCGGATTGGAGTCGCTGGAAAATGAGCCATGCCCCTTGCCCAGCCCGTTTCTCCGCTCCGCGCCCGGGAGGCCCTAAATGAATTGTGTGCGGTCAAGCAACCCACAATCCGCAGCCAGCGGTCTCTTCTGACGTTTGTCGATCCCGGGTTCGAGATCTTGACAGTCAGTCGCTAAGAAGAGCTCCCGGTAATTCGTTGGTAAGCGTGTGCCACCGTTCGATTTTCTTATCCTTGTTTTTTAAGCAGTCAAACCAGTGCTTCAGACGATCCCCTTTGGCGTTGATGCCCAGAACTACGCCACCTGGATGCACAAAGGGACGGAACAGAAGGAAACAAGTAACCAGGATAATCAAGGAAAGTTAGTTTGGTCTAGTGGTTAAGGCACCAGGCTGGAAACCAGGAGACGGTGAGTTCTAGTCCCGCCTTAGCTATAAATGCCAGTTGGAAGACTTTGGGCCAATCACCAGGAGACGGTGAGTTCTAGTCCTGCCTTAGGCATGAAAACCAGTTGGAAGACTTTGGGCCAGTCCCTCTCTTTCTCTCAGCCTAACCCACCTCACAGGGTGGTTGTGGGACAATAGGAGGAGGGAAGGTGTACTGGATGTTTTGTTGCCTTCAGTTATTTGTAAAAATATTAAAGGTAGGGTATAAATAAGTAAATAAATAAATAAAATGAGAGTTCCACCATCTCGTAGGATCATACATATGTTAATAGATGCTGGCTGGGGGATTCTGGGAGTGGAAATCCACCCATCTTAAAGCATGCTGGCTGGGGGATTCTGGGAGCGGAAGTCCACCAACCTTAAAGCTGCCAAGATTGGGAAACTCTGGCCTAACTGAATCATAATTGATATTGGGTGGATTTAAGAAGGGGTTTGAAACATGGCTGAGTGTGTAATGATGATGGAATCAGTGTCAATGAGAATTTGTTCGATTCACTGCAAAATAACGCTGTGAGAACCCAGAGTTCCAATCCTGGGCCACCTCCCATCCAATACCCAGATTTACCGATAAAATCGTTGGATTTGCCAATGTCATAGTCCCAGACTGTCACCTCCAAGGTCTTCTTGGTCAAATCGCCATGCTTTATCTCATACAAAAATTCCTGCAAAAAAGGAATTTAGAGAGGAGGAAAATTATTCAGTTCATCATTGAATAGTAAACCTATACTAGAAATGACCAAGATTCTGGTGAACAATGAACAATGATGCTTTTTAAACAACGATGTGAGCTTTGGTCATCCACAACCAGAATGCAGAACTGAGTTGGCAGGGACCTCGGAGGTCTTCTAGTCCAACCCCCTGCTCAAGCAGGAGACCCTCTATACAGTCCAGACAAAGCCTCCAGGGATGGAGCAGCCACAGCTTCTAGAGGCAAGTTGTCCCACTGATTAATTCTTCTAACTGTCAGGAAATCGTTGTGTCTTCCCTTTCTTTTATGGTATCTTGAGAGATGAGAGATGGAGAGAGGGATAGAAATGTAGATGATAGATAGTAGACAGATGGAGAGAGATGTGGATGGAGAGATGGATAGAGTGATGGGTGGGTAGATTAGATAGATAGATGGATGGATGGATGGATGGATGGATGGATGGATGGATGGATAGATAGATAGATATAGATAGAAAGAAAGAAAGAAGGAAGGAAGGAAGGATGGATAGAAAGATAGATAGATAGAAAGAAAGATAGATAGAAAGAAAGAAGGAAGGATGGATGGAAAGAAAGAAAGATGGATAGATAGATAGATAGGAGGATGGATGGATAGATAGATAAAGATAGATAGATAGAAAGAAAGAAGGATGGATGGATGGATAGAAAGATAGATATATAGATAGGTAGGTAGGTAGGTGGATGGATGGATGGAAGGAAGGATGGATGGAAAGAAAGAAGGATGGATAAATAGATAGATAGATAGAAAGAAAGAAGGAAGGATGGATGGATAGAAAGATAGATATATAGATAGGTAGGTAGATAGGTAGTTAGATAGAAAGAAAGAAGGATGGATGGATGGATGGATAGATAGATAGATGATAGATAGATGGATGGATGGAAGGATGGATGGATAGATAGAAAGAAAGAAAGAGAAAGAAAGAAAGAAAGGAAGGAAGGAAGGATGGATAGAAAGATAGATAGGTAGGTAGGTAGGTAGATAGGTAGGTAGATAGAAAGAAGGATGGATGGATAGATAGATAGATAGATAGAAGATAAATATACTGATAGATAGATAGATAGATAGATAGATCGATAGATAGATAGATAGATATACCCTGTTTCCCCCCAAATAAGACATTCCCTGATAATAAGCCCAATCTGGCTTTTGAGTGCATGGGCAATAAGGCCAAGTGCTTATTTCAGGGTTCAAAAAAAATATACGGCAGGGTCTTATTTTCGGGGAAACACGGCAATACAAAGGCTAAGTAGTACAGATAGTCCTCAACTTACAACAGTTCATTTAGTGACATTGACGTTATAACAGCACTGAAAAAAGTGACTTATGACCGTTTTTCACACTTACGACCATTGCAGCATCCCCCATGGTCACATGATCAAAATTCGGACACTTGGCAGTTGACTCATATTTGTGACCGTTGCAGGGTATCCCAGGGTCATGGGATCCCCTTTTGGGACCATCTGACAAGGAAAGTCAATCGGAAAGCCAGATTCACTTAACAACCGTGTTACTAACTTAACAACTGAAGTGATTTACTTATCAACTGTAGCAAGAAAGGTTGCAAAATGGAGAAAAACCCATTTTAGAACTGTCTCGCTTAGCAACAGAAATTTTGGGCTCAATTGTGGTCGTAAGCCTAGGACAGTGATGGCTAACCTTTTTGCCATCGCGTGCCAGGAGAGGGGGGGGGGCGGGGAGGGTCACGCACGCACGTGCCCACGAGCATGCGTACGCAATCCCCTCCCCCTCCCCCCTCCGCTCCTGGCACCTGATGGCCTGGTAGGTCCATTTTTCTTTCTTACCTGGTTCCAGATCCTTTCTGTGTATCTGGGTACGGCGAAAACAGCCTTTCCCGCTCCCTTGGAGGCCCTACGGAGGCTGAAAGGGCCCATTTCCCAACTCCCGGTGGGACAGGAAGTGATATTTTTTGCTGTCCCCAGCCTCCAGAACCTCTCTAGGAGTCTCTAGGAGCCTCTCTAGGAGTCTGTAGGAGCCTCTCTAGGAGTCTCTGGAGGCTGGGGACAGGAAAAAAACGTCACTTCCTGTCCCACCGGGAGTGGGGAAATGGGCCCTTTCAGCCTCCATAGGGCCTCCAAGGGAGTGGGAAAGGCTGTTTTCGCCCTTCCCAGATACACAGAGAGGATCTGGAGCCAGGTAAGAAAAAAAAAACAGGCCTTCCCCACCTCCCCAGGCCCTCCAGAGGCAGGAAACAGCCTGTTTCCCTACTTCTAGTGGGGCCAGAAGGCCCGAAAATCAGCTGGCCAGCGCGCGCATGTGCCCCAGAGCTGAGCTGGCGTGCCCATTAATATGGCTCCGCGTGCCACCTGTGGCACGCGTGCCATAGGTTCGCCATCACGGGCCTAGGACTCTACATTTTATTTAAGTCCATTTTTGCTATAAGCTGCTGTGGCCTAGAGGTGGAGCTCTTCCCTCACAATCAGGAGGTTGTGAGTTCAATCCTAGGTAGAGGCAGGAGGTTGGACTAACTGCTCTGTTAATTTGTAAACTGTTGGAACGCATTTTTGTTGGAATGTAGTAGCTGTAGTATTCAGCCAGTAGATGGCAGTGTTTACAACTTTGGATCTATGGGATATATACTCTATATCCGTGATGGCGAACCTATGGCACATGTGCCACAGGTGGCACGTGGAGCCATATCTGTGGGTATGCGAGCGTTGCCCTAGTTCAGCTCCAGCGCGCATGTGTGCGCTGCCCACAGGAAGTTGGGAAATGGGCTGTTTCCGGCCTCTGGAGGGCCTCTGGGGAGGTAGGGAAGACTGTTTTTGCCCTCCCCAGGCTCCTAGAAAGCCTCTGGAGCCTGGGGAGAACAAAAAACAAGTCTTCCAGTCCCACCAGAAGTTGGGAAACAGGGCGTTTCTGGCCGCCAGACGGCCTCTTGTGGGGGAAAGGCCGTTTTCGCCCTCCACAGGTTCTTAGAAAGTCTCTGGAGCCTGGGGAGGGCGAAAAATGGGCCTACCTGGCCCATCGTGCCATTGCATGCCACAAACAGGAGGAGTGCGGGGGGCGCATTGAATTATGGATGTGGACACATGCACGCAACCCCCCCCACGACCCCCGCTTCTGGCACACAACGGCAAGAAGGTTAACCATCACTGCTCTATATTCTTTTGTACTAAGTAGACTTTCCTGTTTCCTTTTACAGTTGAGCAGTTAAGCAGTAAAGCACATGGTGACTGTACACTTTGCTTGGTCTGCGGTGCTACATATGAAACAGAATTTCTAACAAAAATATCGGGTGGGTTGGGGATGCAAGGGTCCAAGCCAGTGGTGGCTTGTCCCAGGTTCGGACCGGTTCGCAAGAACTGGTACTAAAACCAGCGAGAGGCTCCGCCCACCGCCCCGGATGTTGTCATAGGCGATCTGCGCATGTGCGATCCCGTCGCGAACTGGTAGTAAAGGTAAGTAGAACCCCCCCACTGATCCAAGCATGGTTAACTCAAAGGCCCTCATTAATAAACACAAACTAAATTTGTTGGAAAATAGTTTAGCCACACTTTTGACAATTTAAAAGCAACACTCCCTTCCAGGAACATCTTGAAGTAAAAATATTTTAGCTCATTTGAGGATTGTTGCCCAATTGTGGTAACTTTTAAGCATCCTTAGTCATGAAACTCGCAATGGCATCTACTGGTGTGTATTTGTGTGTTTGTGTCCTATCTTCTTGCCTGCTTGTGCACGTGCTCTCGTTTCCAGAGCGCCTAGTATTTTGATTTCTGGCACGCATATGCGTGCGAAGACCAGCTGGCTGGTGTGCATGGAAGGGAAGATGTTCTTCTGATTTCCAGCTTGTACATGCTCACCCGCCAGCTGGTCTGCGCACACGCACACACACCAGAAACTGGAAAATGATTTTCCTGGCGCACGCACCAGGGGTGGGTTCTAAAATTTTTTTACTACCAGTTCTGTGGGCGTGGCTTATTTTGTGGGCGTGGCTTGGTGGGGGGGTAATGTGACTGGGTGGACGTGGCCAACTAAAAGCATTTTTTCTACAACCTTAAGAGGTTGCAGGAAAAAATGCTTTTAAAAGCCTCTGACGATCCCAGCTGAGCCGCGTGATCATCAGAGGCTTTTTTTTTTTTTTTTTTTTACTTTTAAAAACATTGTTTCGGCCGAAGAGGTTGTAGAAAAAATGTTTTTAAAAGTTAAAAAAAAAAAAGACTCTGATGAGGTGGGCGGGGTAAGCGAGCAGCACCCGGGCCGGGGACCGGTTTGGGGGCGTGGCCAGCCAATGTTATCACCGGTTCTCCGAACTACGACAAATTTTTACTATCGGTTCTTGCGAACCGGTGCGAACTGGGAGCAAACCACCACTGGCATGCACCAACCAGCTTCTCTTCGTGCATATATGCACGCCAGAGACCAGAAGACCAGGCACACGCCAGGTGGCTACTATTCCTGTTTCCGGCACACGCACGCACACACACTACTGTTTTGGCACTCGGTGCCGAAAACGTTCACCAACACTGTCCTAGCCTGTTTGGACACCCCCCCCACCTCACGACCTGACACTTCTGATGCGTTCATGCTTAACTGCGTTTCCAACATACGTCCACAGGGTTTTTTTTTAAAAAAAAAAACGAAACACGGATCTGTGGAATCTAATCTGTTGCCATTGAGATTTGTTTAAACTCTGCACGACATAAGTGCGTTTTTTTTATATATATAATATTTTCCAATTTGCCGGTGTGATGGCAATGGGAGCCATTTTGGATTTAATTCTGTCTTAAACGTATTTTAATGTTTATATTGTATGTTTTTAATTTTGGCTGTTCACTGCCCTGAGTCCTTCGGGAGAGGGGGGCGGTATAAAAATCTAATTAATTAATTAATGCCAGGTTGCCTCACAGACAGGCGTCCTTCGCACGGATTTTTTTATACAGAATATTTTAATCATCCCTTTCGCGGGGGTTTGTCTTTTCGCAGCTCCTTTTCTCCCGCCCCGCACACACACACACCCCGAATAGGCGCTGTTTCAATTAGCAAACGGCGCTGCAAAATTCGGAGGTCTGCGTTTTGGAAAATCAGCTTTGCTTCACCTGTGATTGGCTTGAAAGTGTGAAATGAGATTAGCCTGCATTTAAATGTGAACGAAACCAATTATTTTCCCCCCTCCACCCCAGGTTTGAGGTTCTGGATGGTACAAATCTGAGCAAGGAGGCTATTCCAGGCAAAAGTCTTGTTTCTTTGCAAAAATTGATTTTGAGAGGGGCTGGATCCAGATTTCAATATTTATGCCTGAGCTTCATTTAGGAACCGTGCCAGGTGTTCAAATGATTTTGAGTTAAAAAGGGAAGGCATCTAAGAGAATACCCAGTTCCCCAAACACGACAAATCCTCTGAAGTGAACTCAAAAGATTCCTTTAATTAGGAACGCCGGCAGCCCTGGCAAAAAGTTTCTCTCTCACCGCAGGCTAACAAGTCCCTCCGGCCGGAAGATGAATAATTGTCTGCCGCATCTATTCATATCCACCACCTGCCTCTCCAGAGCTAGGATGGGGCTTCGCTAGCAGCGACGGCTCTTCCGTCCCGAGGACCGGCCCATAGATTTCCACTGCTCTCCTCTCCTCTGCCTTCTGTGCATCCGAGCGTCAGGCACTGGACCCAGCTGTTCCTCCTCATCATCATCAGCCGCCTCCAGACCTGGGGGCTGTTGACTCTCAATCTGAGGGCTGACGGACGGCCCAGTCTCTCTCTCTCTCTCTGCCAGCTCCATTCCCTCTTTCCCCTCAGAGCGTCAGGTTGCCTTGATACTGGTCCTGACTCCCATGCTGCCTCCTCATCTGATTTGGGTGCTGGAGGGGCCGACAGTCAACAGGCCACAACAATCTGTAACTTCAGGTTGAATGGTTGGGTTCTTGATACTCTGTGAATTTGATGGCTTTTTTGCAGACGTTTTGTGACCAAGCTAGGTAACAGCATCAGTATGAGGAAGAGTGAAATCCTCTGGGTGTTTATGTATAGTAACTACCCCAGCGAGTCTTCCTTGATTGGAGTGTTTTTTGTCTTTCTTGATTGCACATCTGGTATTGTTGCCTACAGGTAGTCCTCAACTTATGACTGGAATTTCAGCTATTAAGCAATATGGTCGTTAAGCGAGCCATCACGAGAGCTGACTTGCTTTTCTACTGCGGTCATTAAGCATGTCCCCTGATCGTTAGGGGAACCACGAAGTCATTAAGCAAATCCTGCTTCTTCAATTGCCTTTTTTTGTTTGTTTGTTTGGCAGAAGCCAGTTGGGAAAGTCGCAAATCGCAATTGTGTGACCGCAAAAACACCGCAACCGCTGTAAATTTGATTTACGTTGATTTGATGTGTTGGTGTTGGTGCTGCCATCGGGGTGGGGGTGGGGTGGGTTATTTTATGGGGTTTTGTTATCCCCCAACGATGCCCTTGAACTGATGTCCCGGTGTCTGGAGGCTGTGCGGATCTGGATGGGGAGGAACAGACTCAGGCTCAGCCCATTCAAGACCGAGTGGCTGTGGTTTCCAACGTCCCGATATTGTCAGTTGGTGCCATCTCTGACTATTGGGGGCGAGTCGTTGGCCCCCACGGAGAGGGCTCGCAACTTGGGTGTCCTCCTGGATTCACGGCTGTCTTTAGAAGAGCACTTGACAGCTGTGACCGGGAGGATTTTTCATCAGGTTCACCTGATTCGCCAGTTGCGTCCCTTTCTGGATCGGTACTCCCTACACACAGTCACTCATGCCCTCGTCACTTCCCGCCTGGACTACTGCAACGCTCTCTACATGGGGCTCCCGTTGAGGAGCACGCAGAGGCTCCAACTGGCGCAGAGTGCGGCCACGCGGCTGGTTATGGGAGCAACATGGCGCTCCCGTGTGACACCTCTCCTGCGCGAGCTGCACTGGCTCCTGGTGGTCTTCCGAGTGCGCTTCAAGGTTTCAGAGCGCTCCATGGCTCAGGACCTGGTTATTTACGGGACCGCCTACTACCACAAACAGCCTCTCATAGAGAGGGGCTCCTCCGGGTGCCGTCGGCCAAACAATGTCGACTGGCGGCCCCCAGGGGGAGGGCCTTCTCTGTGGGGGCACCCACTATCTGGAATGAGCTTCCCCCGGAGATACGGAGGATCCTGGATCTGCGCACTTTCCGCCGTGCTCTTAAGACTCTCCTATTCCAGCAAGCTGGCCTGGCCTAATTTTCTCCCCTGTTTTAAAATTCTTTTAAATCGAAATTTTAATCTGTTTTAAATTATTGGGGTTTTTAATTGTCTCGGGCTAAATTATTTAATCTGGTTTTAATTAGGTTTCTAACTTTTGTATCTATGTATTTTATTTTGTGCCTGTTCACCGCCCTGAGTCCTTCGGGAGTAGGGCGGTATATAAATTTAATAAAACAAACAAACAAACAAACAAACCATGTACCAACCGTTAGTCTCAAACGTTGCCATTTTAAGACAAGTGGACTTTAACTCCCAGAATTCCCCAGCCAACAGGCCGGCAGGGGAATTCTGGGACTTGGAGTCCACTTGTCTTAAAAGCAGCCAGTGCTCTATTTCTGCTCATCATTTCAGAGAAAGGCTAGCAGAGATACTTGGAGATATTAAAAATATTTGCTGCTCCACTCTGGTTACCATATCAGAGACAGGCTTACGGTTAGATTCAATCCAGCCCAAAGTTGACAGAGAAAATATCCTGACAGACGTACCTCATTAAATTCAGGGTTGAGGGTTTTCTTCTTCACGGCTGTCTTATGCTTCGATTTCTTGTCCTCGTCTGGTTTCAAGTAGCTGCAAAGAAAAACATCCAGTTCTGTTACCTGGGCCATAACTCTGGGTTCAGATAATAACAGGATAACAGAGGCGGAAGGGACCTTGGAGGTCTTCTAGTCCAACCCCCTGCTCAAAACAGGAGACTTTACACCATTCCAGACAGGTGGCTGCCCAGTCTTTTCTCCAGTGATGAAGCACCCACAACTTCTAGTGGCAAGCAGTTCCACTGGTTAATTGTCCTCACTGTTAGGAAGTTTCTCCTTAATTCCAAGTTGCTTCTCTCCTTGATGAGTTTCCATCCACTGTTTCTTGTCTTGCCTTCTGGTGCTTTGGAAAATAAGTTGTAAGTTGAGAACTACCTGTATAACATCTGAGAGTCCATTGGATTCTTAGAATCAAGGTCAGAAGCTGTCTCAAAGTTTCTTCCTCCTGTTTTCAAGTCTGACTCACCTATTGTCATTAACAGAATGTCAGAGTTAGAAGGGACCTTGAAAGGTCTTCTAGTCCAACCCCTTGTTCAAGCAGGAGACCCTAGACCAGTGATGGCTACCCTTTTTGTTGTCACGTGCCGAAAGGTTAGAAATCAGGAGACGGTGAGTTCTAGTCCTGCCTTAGGCATGAAAGCAGGCTGAATGACTTTGGGCCAATCACCAGGAGACAATGAGTTCTAGTCCCGCCTTAGGCATGAAAGCAGGCTGTGTGACTTTGGGCCAATCACCAGGTGATAGTGAGTTCTAGTTCCACCTTATTTATGAAAATTGGCTGAGTGATTTTAGGCCAATCACCAGGAGACGGTGAGTTCCAGTCCCACCTTATGCATGAAAGCCGGCTATGTAACTCTGGACCAATCACCAGGAGGTGGTGAGTTCCAGTCCCACCTTAGGCACGAGAGCCAACTGCTTGACTTTGTATCCCTGTCTTAACCCAATCCATCTCACAGGGATTTTGTTGGGAAAATGGGAGAGACAAGGATTAAATATGTTCTGTGCCTTGAGTTGATTACAATAATAAAATAAAAATAAAATAAAATAAAATAAAATAAATAAAATAAAATAAAATAAAATAAAATAAAATAAAATAAAATAAAATAAAATAAAATAAAATAAATAAAAATACAATATAAAATACAATAATAAAATACAATAATAAAAAATATAAATAATAAAATACAATAAAATAATAAAATAATTAAAAAATACAATACAATATAAAATACAATAATAAAATATAATACAATAAAATAAAAATATAAAATACAATAATAAAATAGAATAGTAAAATAAAATAAAAATACAATACAATATAAAATACAATAATAAAATACAATAATAATAAAAATAAATAATAAAATACAATAATAAAAATAAATAAAATACAATAATAAAATAAAATAAAACTACAATACAATATAAAATACAATAATAAAATACAATAATAATAAAAATAAATAATAAAATATAATAATAAAAATAAATAATAAAGTACAATAATAAAATAAAATAAAATATTTGGGATGCTTGGATTCCTGCCCAAACTGAGGGTTGGACTAGATAACCTTGAGGGAACCTCCCCACTCTAGAATTCAACAGAATCCCACACTCTTCCAGGCAAAGTAAAACTGCAGCCTTTAATTGACGCACCGGAGTAAAGCAATTATTTTCTCTGGAGCTTTTAATTAAACAGAAGGAGCACACTGTTTTATGGCTGTTTTGGCATTTAATCCTATAGGTCTCTGTGGCTGTTTTATCGTCTCGCTGCTTTATGACCATATTTTATTTATCTCTTTTCCTTTGTCGTCCCCGCGTGGATGTGCGTGTGGGACTTCTGTGTGTGCTAAAAATTACGATCTTGTGGATTGTCTTATAAATCTACCCCGTGCGCTGTAAAGCTTGGAGATTAAAAGTTTTGTGGAATAAATCATGCTTGCCTGGCCGCAAACAGCAAGAGCTGAAAAATTGAGGAGGGAAATGAAATGCTTGGATTTTACTCAAGAGAGCAAGGTTGCGATCGCACATCAAGCTAAGCCGCGTTTAAACCTTGGTTTGTTGAACAAGCAGCAATGCATTGGATTCACTCGATGGGCAAAAAGATCCAAGACAGGCCGAGGTTCCTCTCCATGTGACCATCCCAAAGGTGCTTTTTTTCCAAGAGGCAACTGGACTTTCTGGTTTTTCTTTGAAGACGTTTCGCTTCTCGTCCAAGAAGCTTCTTCAGTTCTGACTGGATGGTGGGGAATGGAAGGATTTATACTCCTTGCAGACAGCTGGTCATTTGCATCCTTTGAGAGAGACTTTGAGGCCACTTGGAGATTTATCTGTGTCCTTAGGATCACCGGAGTGGTGCAAAAGGGGGTGGAGCCTTCTTGGAACTGCTGAAAGGACTGTTGTAGACTGGAGATAGATGATGTCGTATCCCTCCCCCTCTGTTGAGAGAGGGCCAGAGGTAGGGCTGCTGGGGGTTCGCAGGGGTTCGGGAGAACCTCTAGCTAAGATTCTGTGCAGTTTGGAGAACCCCCAAATCCCATTCCTGGCTGGCCCACCCCACCCCTCCCAGGACTCCCCACGCGGCCCATTTTGGATGTAGGTAAGTGCAGGGCGCGCACGGAGGCTCGGGTAGGGTGAAAAACGGGCCTACCGGAAGTTCGGGAAGGCCGGAAACAGGCCCGTTTCCAGCCTCCGGAGGGCCTCCAGAGCCTGGGGAGGCTGTTTTCGCCCTCCCGGAGGCTCAAGGAAAGTCTCCGGAGCCCGGGGAGGGCAAAAATGCCCCACCCCGCTGTGATGCAGGAGGCCAACTAGGCCACGCCCACCATGGCAATACCCACACAGCAACCTGGCAGAGAACCCGCTAAAATTTTTGAAGCCCACCCCTGGAGAGGGCTGTTCAATTTTGACGATGGCCTCTTTGACCCCTCTTTCAAATGTGGACTTTGCTGTCTTCAAAAGAACGGCCTTTTGTCTTTTAAATGCAGACGGAACTACTGAATCTTGTCCCAATGGGTTTTGTTCTCCTACGTTGCGCCATGGGTTTGTGAAGTGGATGTTTTGTTTCCCCAATGTACCGATCGGCACATGGCTCGCTGCATTGTACTGACCAGCTGTCTGCAAAGAGTATAAATCCTTCCAACTCCCAGAATTCCTCCAATCAGCATGTGGGCTTCAAGTGGGAGTTGGCTGGCTGAGGAATTCTGGGAGTTGAAGTTCACACGTGTTAAAGTGCTCAAATTTGGAGACCCCCCCTTGCTGTAAATCATGCTCACTTACGTTTTCACATAGGGATCGGAGTAACCGTTCGCGTCCATGGCAGCCAAGTGGGCGCAGCGGACGATGCCAACCAGCAGGCCCTGTTTCTGAGAACTGTATTTCAAGGAAACAAGGATTCGGCCACGCTCCTCCAGCGACTTGTCTTCCATTTTGTCCATCTGTGAACAGAGAAGGAAACAAAATGGCTGAGCCCCAAATTTCTACCTGGAAGTCGAAGGTCCAGGAACAGATTTTGCTCTCAAGAGCAAACCACGATGTAAAAAAGATGTGGAGACTCTGGAAAGAGTGCAGAGAAGAGCAACAAAGAGGATTAGGGGACTGGAAGCTAAAACATATGAAGAACAGTTGCAGGAACTGGGTTTGTCTAGTAACTAGACAAACTAGATTCTAGTTTAATGAAAAGAAGGACTAGGGGAGACATAATAGCAGTCTTCCAATATCTAAGAGATTGTTATAAAGAAGAGGGAACTGATCTATACTGAAATGTTATAGGGTTTCCGGCCTAAGCAGCGGGTTGGACCTCAGGGGTAGGTTCTACTTACCTTTACTACCAGTTTGCATCGTGCCAGCGCAAAGGGGGATCATGTGACCTCGGGAGACTGCAACCGTCATAAATATGGGCCAATTGCCGAGCATCTGAATTTTGATCATGTGACCGTGGGGATGCTGCAACGGTCATATATGTGGAAAACGGTAGTAAGTACTAAATGGTACTAACAGATAGCTGTAAGTAGAGGACGATCTGAAATAATCTTCCACGTATTATTTCTGGTCCTGCTCTGTGCTGCTATAGAATAGAATAGAATAGAGTAGAGTAAAGTAGAGTAGAGTAGAGTAGAGTAGAGTAGAACAGAAGAGAATACAGTAGGAGTAGAAATATAGAGTAGAATAGAATAGAGTAGAAATAGAGTAGAGTAGAGTACAGTAGAGTAGAATAGAATAGAACAGAACAGAATAGAATACAGGAGGAGTAGAAATAGTGTAGAATAAATAGAATAGAGTAGAAATAGAGTAGAATAGAGTACAGTAGAGTAGAGTAGAATAGAATAGAACAGAATAGAATACAGTAGGAGTAGAAATAGAGTAGAGTAGAATAGAATAGAGTAGAAATAGAGTAGAGTAGAGTACAGTAGATAGAGTAGAACAGAATAGAACAGAACAGAATACAGTAGGAGTAGAAATAGAGTAGAGTAGAGTAGAAATAGAGTACAGTAGAGTAGCGTAGCATAGCATAGCATAGCATAGCATAGCATAGCATAGCATAGCATAGCATAGCATAGAATAGAATAGAATAGAATAGAATAGAAAAACAGGCATTGGAAGGGACCTTGGAGGTCTTCTAGTCCAACCCCCTGCTCAGGCAGGAAACCCCACACCATTTCAGACAAGTGGTTATCCAATCTCTTCTTTAAAACTTCCAGTGATGGAGCACCCACAACGTCTGGAGGCAAGTAGTTCCACTGATGAATTGTCCTCACTGTCAGGAAATTCCTCCTCAGTTCCAGGTTGCTTCTCTCCTTGATTAGTTTCCATCCGTTGCTTTTTGTCCTGCCTTCAGGTGCTTTGGAGATTAGATGACCTCTAGAGTCACATCCAATTTTTATGGCTCCCTCTAAGCTCAGATGTTCAGGTCTGACCTATCTCAGAAGGTATATCATCCCAGAAAGCCAGGATCTTTCTCCCCACTCTCCCCATATCTACTTGTGTGGTGTCTTCTTAACCTCACTCATCCTCCCCACCTCAATCTGTTGTCGCTGACAGATTTAATCTGTTTATTGGAATAACAATGCACTCGTCCCCAGCAAGGTGTAGTCGAGATTAAAGCCGACTGAAATCGGAGCTGAACACCTGTTTAAAAGGAATGTCGGATTCAATTAGGATCCTGTCCGCAGGTGCTCATACTGAATAAGATGTAACGGTACGTGGGAATGACGTTGCAAATCCGGGCGTGGAGGTGGGAGGGACAGGTGCTTCATACAGAACAGTCAGGTAAGAAGAGGACATGGCCTGCAGCTACAGGAGTGGCTAAAATTGTGGAAACCTTTTGGGAAAAGTTGTATTTTTGAGGTTTGATGGCTACTAACACCACTTTTTTTTTTTTTTTTTTTTTGGAGTTTCAAGATAATCCTATTCCACTGCTGAAATAGCCTGGGAGTAGCCCAGACCTTACTTAACCCAATGGAAAATCTAGGGAGCCGACTAAAAAAACTTGTTAGTCAGAAGAGACCCAGCAATAAAACCCAGTTAATAGAAGCCATCCTTCAATCTTGGTTTCAGATTAGAACAGCTGCAGAACTCAAAGACTTGGTTCGCATCATGGGAAGACGTTGTAAGGCTGTCATTCATGCTAAAAGGTTACCCAACTAAGGATTAATTGACATGGGGATCATTTTTGTATATCTCGTTATTTCTATGGTGATCATTTTTTTATATCTCATTTTTTTCTACGTGTTTCACTTTTCTTCTTTATACTGTAACTGCTATTCTAAGAGCAAATCCTTCCTAAAAGTTATTGCATTCCATTCTGGATTAAATTATTTTTCCATGGATATATAATTTTATGGTACTACTCACCCCCCTCAAAAAAAGTGGTGTTATTAGCTAGTTTTAGAAAATACACTTTTCCCAAAAGGTTTCCACAATTTTGGCCACTACTGTATATATTTGGGCAGAGAAAGAATCTCAAAAAAGACTGTCCCTATAACTTATCAGGCTGTAAAAAAAAGATGGTGGGAGATTTGTATTTTCAGACCTGCAAGGAGTCTATTAAAGTAGTATAATAAAGGGACGCAGTGGTTCAGTGGCTAAAACGCAGAGCTTGTCAATCGAAAGGTCGGCAATTCAGCGGATCGAATCCCTAGTGCCGCGTAACGGGGTGAGCTCCCGTTACTTGTCCCAGCTTCTGCCAATCTTGCAGTTCGAAAGCCCATAAGACTTAGACCACTGTACTATCAAGAGCCTTGATAGTACAGTGGTCTAAGCACCCTGTTATTAACACAGCTGCCTGCAATTACTGCTGGTTCGAATCTCTCCAAGACTCAAGGTTGACTCAGCCTTCCATCCTTTCTAAGGTAGGTGAAATGAGGACCCAGTTTGTGGGGGCAATAAGCTGACTTTGTATAAATATACAAAAGTATGAAGGCATTGTAAGCCGCCCTGAGTCTCCGGAGAAGGGCGGCATATAAATCAAATTTAAAAAAAAATAAAAAAATGAAAAAAAATAAAAAACGCAAGTAGAAAAATAGGGACCACCTTTGGTGGGAAGGGAACAGGGTTCCGTGCGCCTTTGGCATTGAGTCATGCCAGCCACATGACCATGGAGACGTCTTCGGACAGAGCTGGCTCTTCGGCTTTGAAATGGAGATGAGCACTGCCCCCTAGAGTTGGGAACGACTAGCACATATGTGTGAGGGGAACCTTTACCTTTACCATTTTACAATAAAGTAGTTCCAAAAAGGTTCCACACCCATTTTCACTCTTTTGGTGACCCTGTGGGCACAGATCAACCTCCAAGTGGCCTCAATGGCTCTCAGAAAGAATACTAATGACCAGAGGACTGAAAAAAATATATAGATCCTTCCATTCAGTCAGAATGGAAGAAGCTGCCAAGGGACACTGCAACAGTCATAAATATGAGTCAGTTACCAAGCGTCTGATTTTCATCGTGCGACCACGGGGATCCTGCAGCAGCCGTTAAGTGTGGAAAAAACAATCATAAGTCAGTTCTTTGAGTGCTATTGCACCTTAAAATGGTCATTAAATGAACTGTTGTAAGTCGAGAACAACCTATAAGACAAAAATCAGGATTCTGGTAACACCTTTTCCCACTAAGAGCAGGGAAGGGATTCAACCGGTTCGGACCAGTTCAGACAAATCAGATGCTAATTTTACATCTGGTTCGCCGAACCGATAGTTGCAAGGACTGGCTGGCCCCGCCCACACCTCTCAGGAGTGTCCATGGGGTCCATTTTGGATGTGCGGAGGCTCGGGGGGGGGCAAAAGAACGGGCCTACCGGAAGTCCAAAAAGGGGCCCGTTTCTGGCCTGCGGAGGGCCTTCGGAGCACGGGGAACGCCGTTTTTACCCTCCCAGAGGCTCAAGAAAAGCCTCCAGAGGTTGGGGAGGGTGAACCCCTCCCCCATGGTGCAGGAGGCCGAGTAGGCCACGCCCCCATGGCCACACCCACTCAGCAACTGGGCAGAGAACCGGTTGCTAAAATTTTTCAACCCTATCCCTGACTAAGAGATTTTATTCAAAAGAAAAAAAAATCTTTTTCTTCTCTCATTTTTACTTTATTCTCAGGAAAAGGGGGAAGACCCAGCTGTCAGGGGGGAAAAAAAAAACCAGTGAGAGTAATTAGTAGCTCGGCTAGAAAGTAGGATTCTGGACTTTCGTGAGAAAGTAAATCAGAAGTCACATCGACTGAATTTCAGCCTCTTGAGGACAGACTTAAAAGCAGGGGTGTCTCTGTCCAGGGGCTTTTGCTGATGAAATTGGGGTTTTGCAAAAGTGGCCTGCTTAATTTGAATTTGGAAAAGTGGGGAGGGGGCAGAAGAGGCCCCTGGATCAAGGCAAGAAGAGACTCATCCTTCCAGCCATCAGCCTGAGCTAAGAGAAAATGCAATCTTCTTACGTTTAAGTCCCACAGAAGGAGTTTCTCTCTATCTCTGTCCTCCCACGCATTTCTCTTTCTCCTGGAATTGCTCATCAAGAACTCTTGAGCAGTTTCCAAGATTTCATTTTCATTTCATTTCATTCATTTTTTTCTTTCTTTTCCTTCCTTCCTTTTTCTTTTTCTTCCTTGCTTGCTTTCTCTCTCTCTGTCCTCCTTCCTTCCCTCCCTCCCTTCTTTTCCTTTCTCTCCTTCCTTTCTTTTTTCTTTTTCTCTCTTTTGACTACCCCACCTCTTGTTTTCTCTCTCTCCTCCTTCCTTCTCTCCCTACTTTTTCCCTTCTCTCCTTCCTTCCTTCTCTCCTTCCGTCCTTCCTTTTTCTTTCTTTCTTTCTTTGACTACCCCACATCTTGCTTTCTCTCTCCTCCTTCCTTCTCTCCCTACCTTTTCCCTTCTCTCCTTCCTGCCTTCCTTACTTTTTCTTTCTTTCTTTGACTACCCCACCTATTGCTTTCTCTCTCCTCTTTCCTTCTTTCCCTACCTTTCCCCTTCTCTCCTTTCTTCCTTCCTTCTCTCCTTCCTTCCTTCCCTTTTCTTTCTTTCTTTCTTTGACTACCCCACCTATTGCTTTCTCTCTCCTCTTTCCTTCTTTCCCTACCTTTCCCCTTCTCTCCTTCCTTCCTTCCTTCTCTCCTTCCTTCCTTCCCTTTTCTTTCTTTCTTTCTTTGACTATCCCACCTCTTGCTTTCTCTCTCCTCCTTCCTTCTCTCCCTACCTTTTCCCTTCTCTCCTTCCTTCCTTCTCTCCTTCCTTCCTTTTTCTTTCTTTCTTTCTTTGACTACCCCACCTCTTGCTTTCTCTCTCCTCCTTCCTTCTCTCCCTACCTTTTCCCTTCTCTCCTTCCTTCTCTCCTTCCTGCCTTCCTTACTTTTTCTTTCTTTCTTTCTTTGACTACCCCACCTATTGCTTTCTCTCTCCTCTTTCCTTCTTTCCCTACCTTTCCCCTTCTCTCCTTCCTTCCTTTCTTCTCTCCTTCCTTCCTTCCTTTTTCTTTCTTTCCTCTCTTTCTTTCTTTCTTTTGACTACCCCACCTCTTGCTTTCTCTCTCCCTCCTTCCTTTTCTCCCTTCTTTTCCCTTCTCTCCTTCCTTCCTTTTTCTTTCTTTTTTTCTTTCCTTTGACTACCCCACCTCTTGCTTTCTCTCTCTCTCCCTTCTTCCTTCCAATTCTGTTATTCTGCCTTCCTTCCTTCCCTCCCTCCCTCTTTTTCCTTTCTCTCCTTCCTTTCGTCCTTCCTTCCCTTTTTCATATCGCCGCCTGACATTTTACTGTCACTCACCGGCAGCTGCTTCTCCAGGCAAATGTTGAATTTCTTAGTCTGGTTGGGCTTCAGTTTCTTGAGAGGAATCCTCGTTTCGCCAATGAACTCGTTGTGACGGAACTTGTCTTCGTCGCAAACCGAGATCCTGAAAGGCACCGAAGAGGAGAGGGGAGATGGATGAGCAAGGCCATCATTTCCCAGTGGAAACAGTTAATAACAGCATCAATTCAGCACAAACTCTTCTTCCTAACTCAGGAGGAGGCATGGCTTAGCCTGGATTGTGAAGAGCAGGGATGGGCAATCATTCGAGTTGCGAAGTCAAGAGAAGGATGAGCAAGGGGGTGGGACTAGAAGACCTCCAAGGTCTCTGTTATGACCCAGGTGGTCAAGGCAAGGACCCAGACCTCTAGAGCAGAGTTCTCCAACCTTTCTGAGTAGGCAGCCCGGAGGGAGGGGGCTGTTGTGTCCTAGGCTTACTGAGTCATTACAATGCACAATTAGTCCCAAACAAACCTATTTTATTGTAACAGCTGAGAATTACGTTCATTCCCAGCTGAGTCCCAATTAGTTGCAAAACAAGTCCTTCGGGATAATCACCAACCTTTATCTTCTTTGACACCCTGCCAAAGGCCTTACTTGGCAAAGCCCCACAAGTTCAGAAACAAACAAGAGATGCCAACTGGAAACAGAGTTAGCAACGTTGCTTTCCTGCAAAAGGCCCAAGTGCCTTTGTTTCTCTTTTAAGCCTTATGGGAGGGCCAATCATCTCCTGGCCTTACTCCTGAGTTGTCCCTTTTGCTTTAGCTGCTCTTGCCTTCTGGCAGCTCTTCGCATGCGTGCGCTAGGAAGAGGCTCCTCCTGTTCCTCTGCCTCTCTGCTGTCCGACTCTGGGGGCTCCGGAGTCTGCGCATCACTCCCAGATGGCCCTGGCCCCATCTCTACCTCCGACGCAGAGCCCTCATCCAGGACTTCCCCAGACTCCAGGACTGGCCCATGTTCCTCCCCAGCCCCGTCACTGTCAAACTCCGCTGCCAGCTCCGCAGGCTGATGGCGGACCACGACAGGGGCAGGGAGACGACATGCACCTTTACGCACTTGGAGGTTTTTCTGTTTTTCTGTGTCCTCAGAGTCACCTGAGTGGTGCAAATGGGTGTGGAGCCTGCTTGGAACTGTTAAAAGGACTGTGTTGTGGAAGGGGGTAATGTGACTGGGTGGGTGTGGCCATTTTTTTTTTTTTACTTTTAAAATCATTTTTTCTACAACCTCTGAAGAGGTTGTAGAAAAAATGCTTTTAAAAGCCTCTGATGATCCCAGCTGAATTCTCTGATCGGCAGAGGCTTTTTTTTCTTTTAAAAGCCTCTGACGATCCCAGTTGAGCTGCGCGATCATCAGAGGCTTTTTTTTTTTTGAAGAGGTTCTGAAGAGGTTGTAGAAAAAATGCTTTTAAAAATAAAAAAAAAATGCCTCTGATGATTGCGTGGCTCAGATGGGCATGGGGGGGGAAGGCATTTTTGCTACTGGTTCTCCGAACCACCCGCCGCCATCGCTACCGGATCGGGCAATCCGGTCTGAACCGGGAGCATTTCACCCCTGCTCTGTTATTGAAAAGTCTGCTTTAGGCATCCATTTTAAAGAAACAAAAGGAAAAAAAGTTAAGAAGAAGGAAGTTCGATTCTGCTTTAAGTTCCACATCCTCCAAAAACATTAGGGGACTGGAGGCTAAAACATACGATGAATGGTTGCAGGAAATGGGCCTGGCTAGTCTAGTGAAGAGAAGGACCAGAGGAGACAGGATAGCACTATTCCAAGATACAAGGTTGGCTATAAGACCTAATAAATTGTCAAACTGAGCTAAATCCGGAAACATTTCTCCTGGGAATATTAAAAACTAAATTTGATTTTAAAAAAATAAGATATTTCATCATGCACATACTAACAGCGGCAAGAATTGCGTTCACGCAATATTGGAAGGAACGCAACATACCACCAGAGGTTTTGATCATCCAGAAAATATATGAATGTGCCAAAATGAACAAACTTACTTAGAGTTAAATGAAAAAGATGAGTTGGAATATTATGCGGTTTGGGGAAAATGGTAGAGGTCAGTGATGGCTAGCCTTTTTGCCATCGCGTGCCAGGAGCAGGGGGAATGCCGGGGGGGGGGTCACATCCGTGCGTGCCCGTACTCATAATTCTATGTGCCCCCACGCATGTGCATGACACACACCTCCACACTCCTGGCACGTGATGGCCCGGTGGGCCCTTTTTTCTCTCTCCCCAGGCTCCAGAGCCTTTCTAGGAAGCTCGGGAGGGCGAAAACGGCCTTCCCCACCCCCACCCACCCCTCGAGATCGTCCGGAGGCCGGAAACGGCCTGTTTGCCAACTTCCGGAAGTTTGCCACTTGTTCATTTTCGGCCTCCGGAGGGCCTCTGGGGGGATGGGGAAGGCTGTTTTCACCCTCCCCAGACTCCTAGAAAGGCTCTGGAGCCTGGGGAGAGAGAAAAATGGGGCTTCCCCACACACACACCCCGGCCCTCCGGAGGAAGGAAACAGCCTGTTTCCCTACTTCTGGTGGGTCCAGAAAGCCCAAAAGTCAGCTGGTGCGCATCGGAGCTGAGCTCTTGTGCCCACCAATATGGCTACGCGTGCCACCTAAAATAGGTAATATACAGAAGGAATTTGAGGAATAGACATTAAACGTGTGTGTGTATATATATATATATATTTTCTGAGGTTTTCGCGGGTGTTTGTATGTAGGTCTTTGGTTATTCGGGTTTTCTCCCGCGTAAAATTGGAGGTGTCTTGGCAACGTTTCGACGAAGTCTCATTCCTCATCTTCAGGCTGGTGTTCTTGGCTTCGTGCTTCTAGGAGCAATGTGTGGAAGAAGGAAGAAACAGCTGCGATCACACACATTGCTCCTAGAAGCACGAAGCCGAGAACACCAGCCTGAAGATGACGAATGAGACTTCGTCGAAACGTTGCCAAGACACCTCCAATTTTACGTGGGAGAAAACCCGAATAACCAAAGACCTACATACATATATACATATATACATATATACATATATACATATATACATACATACATACATACATATATACATATATATACATATATATATATATATATATATATATATATATATATATATATATATATATATATATATATATATATATGTTTTTCTTCTAGCCAGGTTTTCCCTACATAACCAAGGTTTTTTGTATATGTATCTCTATATATATGTATATAATGTATATATTACATGAATTGTTAATCCAAAGTATAGAAAAATGACACTTGTCTGATTGACTATGTATTAGAGTTATGAAAAAGAAAAATTATAATAAAAAATATTTTTTTAAAAAAGGGATAGCATTGTTCCAATATTTGAGGGGCTGCCACAGAGAGGAAGGGGGTCAAGCTATTCTCCAAAGCACCCGAAGGCCAGACAAAGAACAATGGATGGAAACTGATCAAGAAGAGATTCAACCTAGAAATATGGAGAAATTTTCTGAAAGTGACAGCAATCAACCACTGCTCGGTGGATTATCGCTTAATCTTTTACACCAGGAATGTCAAACTGGATTTTTTCGAGGGCTGGATCGGCCTTATAGTTCTGCTCCACGGACTGGCTGGAGGTGGGTGGGGGGCAGGAGAGATGTTACGGACGTCTCCTGTTGTAAGATAAGGATTGCCTGTAGAAACTTCTTTCTCCTCGTGAATGAAAAATCGCTGCAAACGTCCCTTCGTGGTTGCCAGTTTGATGTGTTTGTGTGTGTATGTATGTATGTATGTATGTGTGTGTGTCTGAGTGCGGGTGTTTGTGTATATGTGTGGGTGTTTGAGTATATAGCTGTGTCTTTGTGTTTGTGTGTGTGTGAATCTCTCCTATGCACACTGCCTCTCCCGCCAGCGCGTGTGGAAATAATGCTCAAAATAGGGGCCGCGTCAAAACGTATCTTAATTACAGCCTCCCCAATGCAGCTATTGTTTTTCCCCAATGAGCCACAACTGGGGAAGAGCAAAACTCAGCATAATTAAGGATGATTAAAAGTGACATCCCGTCGGGCAGGTGTGGGGAGGGGGAAAGCGTCCTTGGAAGGGAGCGCAGAATCTGCAGAGTGGCCATCCTGGGTTTTGGAGGAAAGGAGGAAATAGAATGGAATTAAATTGATTACAATTAGAATCATTAGAATTAGAATGGAAGGGAATGAAGGGGAAGGGAAGGGAGGAGAGGAGAGGGGAGGGGAGGGGAGAGGAGAGGAGAAATAAGAATGGAATCGAATTAAATTGATTAGAATTAGAATTATTAGAATTAGAATGGAATGGAATGAAGGAGAAGGGAAGGGAGGAGAGGGGAGGGGAGGGGAGGGGAAAGGAGAGGAGAGAGGAGAAGAGAAAATAAGAATGGAATCGAATTAAATCGATTAGAATTAGAATCATTAGAATTAGAATGGAATGGAATGAAGGGGAAGGGAAGGGAAGAGAGGAGAGGGGAGGGGAGGGGAGGGGAAAGGAGAGGAGAGAGGAGAAGGGAAATAAGAATGGAATCGAATTAAATCGATTAGAATTAGAATTATTAGAATTAGAATGGAATGGAATGAAGGGGAAGGGAAGAGAAGAGGAGAAGAGAAGAGAAGAGAAGAGAAGAGAAGAGAAGAGAAGAGAAGAGAAGAGAAGGGACTGGACTGGACTGGACTGGACTGGACTGGACTGGACTGGACCGGAACGGAACGGAACGGAACAACAGAACAGAAAAGCATAGAATAGAATCAGTGCTGGGCTGCTACCGATTCGGGTGAACCGGTAGTTCTGAAGATCAGCTGGAATAGAATAGAATAGAATAGAATAGAATAGAATAGAATAGAATAGAATAGAATAGAATAGAATAGAATAGAATATTATTTATAGGCCAAGTGTGATTGGACACACAAGGAACTGGTCTCCAGTGCAGAGGTTATCAGTGTACATGCAAACAACGAAGTAACATAACATAATATAATAACTTTATTGTCATTGTACATGTACGCACAGTATACCCAGACAACGAAATTCACTTAACACCCAAAGATCAGGTCCAACGCACATAACAATCCCCAAACACACCACAAATTCCCCGCTCCTGAACTACACAAACATCCACACAACAGATCAAGTCATGCTGTCCAACAGCTCACCGATGGTGGCCCTTTCGTTCATTGTTGAGTGCAATTATAGCTCTGGGATAAAAACTATTCAGAAAACACAATCGTAAGATACTGATAGGAGAAGGTGGTAGGAAAGGCAAGAAGGATAATACTAATACGGTAATACTGCATGGATAAATATTCTTCGACATAAGAGAGCACTGTGGGAATTAGGTGTTTAGCAGTATGATGGTGTGGGGGGAAAGCTGTCTCTGTGCCTAGGTATTTTGGCACGCAGCGGGCATCCCAAGGGGACGGGTTGAAACATTATGCATTTCTTAGATGCAGAATGTGGTTTGTGGGGAACAGAGAAATTTGTATGGAGTACTTGGGCTGGCTAAATAGCTTTCTTCCTGGAAAAATAGCAGAATTGCAGATTAAGAATTCTCTTTAGCAGTGTTTTTAGCCTTGCCAACTTTAAGGTGGATATGAGAATCCCCCAGTCAGCATGCTTTAAGATGGCTGGACTTCCACTCCCAGAATTCCCCAGGCAGCCTGCTTTAAGAGGGGTGGACTTCCACTCCCAGAATTCCCCAGGCAGCCTGCTTTCAGATGGGTGGACTTCCACTCCCAGAATTCCCCAGCCAGCCTGCTTTAAGATGGGTGGACTTCCACTCCCAGAATTCCCCAGGCAGCCTGCTTTAAGAGGGGTGGACTTCCACTCCCAGAATTCCCCAGCCAGCCTGCTTTCAGATGGGTGGACTTCCACTCCCAGAATTCCCCAGGCAGCATGCTTTAAGATGGGTGGACTTCCACTCCCAGAATTCCCCAGGCAGCCTGCTTTAAGAGGGGTGGACTTCCACTCCCAGAATTCCCCAGTCAGCATGCTTTAAGAGGGGTGGACTTCCTCTCCCAGAATTCCCCAGGCAGCCTGCTTTAAGAGGGGTGGACTTCCACTCCCAGAATTCCCCAGTCAGCATGCTTTAAGATGGACAGACTTCCACTCCCAGAATTCCCCAGGCAGCCTGCTTTAAGAGGGGTGGACTTCCACTCCCAGAATTCCCCAGCCAGCCTGCTTTAAGATGGGTGGACTTCCACTCCCAGAATTCCCCAGCCAGCCTGCTTTAAGATGGGTGGACTTCCACTCCCAGAATTCCCCAGCCAGCATGCTTTTAGATGGACGAACTTCAACTCCCACAATTCCCCAGCCTGCATGCTTTAAAATGGGTGGACTTCCATTCCCAGAATCCCAGTGAGTAAGTCACGAGGCTAGAAACCAGGAAAAGAGTGAGTTCTAGTCAGCAGCTGGGTGACTTTCGGTCAATCACCGGGAGACAGTGGGTTCTAGTCCCACTTTAGGCATAAATGTTTTGTGGGTGCCTTTGGGCCGATAACCAGGAGATGGTGAGTTCTAGTATCCCTTTAAATATGAAAGCCAGATGGGTGACTTTGGACCAATCACCAGGAGATGGTGAGTTCTAGTATCACCTTAGATATGAAAGCCAGATGGGTGACTTTGGGCCAATCACCAGGAGATGGTGAGTTCTAGTATTGCTTTAGATATGAAAGCCAGATGGGTGACTTTGGGCCAATCACCAGGAGATGGTGAGTTCTAGTATCGCTTTAGATATGAAAGCCAGATGGGTGACTTTGGGCCAATCACCAGGAGATGGTGAGTTCTAGTATTGCTTTAGATATGAAAGCCAGATGGGTGACTTTGGGCCAATCACCAGGAGATGGTGAGTTCTAGTATCGCTTTAGATATGAAAGCCAGATGGGTGACTTTGGGCCAATCACCAGGAGATGGTGAGTTCTAGAGTTCTAACCCTAACCCTAACCCTAAGTGACCTATGACTGTTTTTCACACTTATGACCATTTCAGCATCCCCGTGGTCACGTAATCAAAATTCTGACGCTGGGCAACCGACTCATATTTATGACTGTTGCGGTATCCCGGGATCATGTGACCCTGTTTTGTGTCCTTCCAACAAGCAAAGTCGATGGGGAAGCCAGACTCACTTAACAGCCGTGATCCTGACTTCACAATGGCAGTGATTCATTTAACGACGGTGGCAAGTCGAGGGCTACCCCTACAAAGGAGTAAATTCTACAGATGTGAATGAAAACGGGGCCCGAATAGAGAATAATGCTTTTTATCATGCATCTATAATAATAGAGATTAATGCCTCAAGTGTCAACTGGAAAGATAGCCTGGCGGCAGCCATTTAAAAGCCTCAATATTGCCACACTGGAGCTGAGGGATAGAGAGGGGGGATTAGAGATAGTTGGGGGCTAGGTAGTCAAAACAAAATACTTTCTCTTGGGAACCAAAGACGTTCTTACACCTGGCCGGAAGATGGAGTGATTTGCCTGACCAGTAGTGGACGCTGCCTTGATTGGGACATGCGACTGATTGTTTGGGGTTGAGGAAAAAACTTTTACTTTTAATTAGGTGAAAACCTTAAGAGCCTGTAGTACAGTGGACTAAGCACTGTTATTAACACCAGCTGCCTCCAATTACTGCAAGTTCGAATCTCATCAGGCTCAAGGTTGACTCATCCTTCCATCCTTTCTAAGGCAGGTAAATTGAGGACCCAGTTTGTGGGGGCAATAAGCTGATTTTGTATAAATATACAAAATCAGTATGAAGGCTATTGCTTAACGCATTGTAAGCTGCCCTGAGTCTCCGGAGAAGGGCGGCATATAAATTAAAGCAAAAAAAAAAACAAAAAAGTGGGATCCTTCAGAATCAGTTTTCACCAGAACTGTGCCAATATGATCTTTCCAATAAAGCTATTCTTTGAGGAATCTACCTGCCTCGGAGTTTTTGCTTGCAATGGCTCTATTACTTGGAAACCTGCAGAGGTGGTATTTAGCTGGCAGTGGAAATCGCAGGTGGGGCTGCCCACTCATCCCAGCTCTATGCCATTGTGAAATTTCCGAAAGATGCCCTAATTAATTCATGAGCCACGAGCCAAAGTTCAAAAGAAATACAGTCATTTATTAGGAGCAGCATTCCGGCAATATCCGGATGCAGTTAGAACTAATCCCACGTAGATTTACGTTCCCCTATGACCCGGTCTCTCCCCTCCTCCCTGGCCATGTCATAAATCCAGGGGTGAAATGTAAAATTTGTTACTACCGGTTCTGTGGACGTGGTTTGGTGGGGAGAGGGGTAATGTGACTGGGTGGGCGTGGCCAACTTTTTTTTTTTTAACTTTTCAAAGCATTTTTTCTAATGCTTTGAAATGCCTCTGCCGATCAGGAAACTCAGCTGGGATCATCAGAGACTTTTCAAAGCATTTTTTTTACCACCTCTTTGGCCAAGAGGTTGCAGAAAAAAATGCTTTGAAAAGCCTCTGACGATCCCAGCTGAGCCGCGGGATCATCAGAGGCTTTTTTTTTTTTTACTTTTAAAAGCATTTTTTCATTGGAAGAGGTTGTAGAAAAAATGCTTTTAAAAGAAAAACAAAAGCCTCTGATGATCCTGCGGCTCAGCTGGGTATGGTGGGGGGGCGCGCAGGGAATTTTGCTACCGGTTCTCCGAACCGCCCGCCGCCATCGCTACCGGATCGAGCGATCCGGTCCGAACCGGGAGCATATCACCCCTGCATAAATCACATTCTCCGATTAACCACTTTGGCTGGTTGTGAAACCCAACACTCTCCTACTGATTGCGGTAAGAAAGCATCTATGGAATGTAGCTTCAGTTAGGGAAATCAATCAGCTCTATCAGTTCTCCTTCCCTCCTGCTCATGGCAACTTGAAAGCTTTGCAAGCTTTAGGCATATTTTTGAGGCTGGGCGCATGCACAAAAGGCATGTGTGCGGAAGGCAGGCCATGTGTGAATCGGGCGTGGACGCGCACAAAGCGAGAGCGCACTTGTGCAGCAAACCAGTAGTAACATAATGTGAAACCCAGTACTGAAATCCTGACCTCGAGAATAATGCTCTCCGTGTTTTCTTTTCCCTCTTATTTAAAAAAAAAAAAAATCAGGATATTTTTATCTGCGTTAATAGCAAGATATCGTAGAGCAAGCGGGCTGTCAGTGTTCAAATCCCGAATGTTATTCTGAGAGCATTTCCTCTTTCTTTCCCCCGACTCTCGTCATCTTAAAATGACACTTTTTTCAGCAGCTCGTTGGAACCACTTCAAAATCCCATTAGTCTCTTGTTTTCCACAGATGCTTCGAGAGGACTTGGTTACTGCTGAATCTTATTTTCATGTAGCGTACAGATCCATCCTCAACATACGACCGCAACGGAGGCCAAAATTGATGTTGCTCACGGAGAAGTGTGTCCAGGGAGTCTTGTCCCGTTTTACGACTTTTCTCTCCAGATTTGTTAAGCGAATCGCTCCGGTTCTTCAATTAATCACGCAACCTTTCTTGCCACCGCTGTTAAGGGAATCACTACCGTTGTTAAGTGGGGAACAGGGTTGTTGAGCGAATCTGGCTGCCCCACTGACTTTGCTCGTCAGAAGGTCCGCCGTGACCTCAAGACTTTTTTATTCCAGCAGGCTGGGCTGACCTAACTCCTTTTAATTGTTTAATTTTAATTTGTTTTTTTAAAAAATAGGGGTGTTTTAATTAGTATGGGCCGAATTTATTTAATGTGTTTTAAATTGTTTTTTTAAATTTTATACTATATGTGTTTTATCTTTGGCTGTTCACCGCCCTGAGTCCTTCGGGAGTAGGGCGGTATATAAATCCAATAAAATAAAATAAAAAAATAAAATAAAGGGGATTGCGCAACCATCATAAATGTGAGTCGGTTGTCAATCATTCGACTTTAAATTACGTGAGCGTGGGGATTCTGCAATGGTCATAAGTGTGAAAAAGGGCCGTAAGTCACTTTTTCTGGTGCCGCTGTCACTTCGAATGGTCACTAAATGAATTGTTGTAAGTCAAGGTCTACCTACATATATTTCCAATTTAGCCTGTAATTTTTCAAAGTGGCCTTTAAGTTTAATCTGTTTTAAAACCCAGCCTCCTGATCGTAGCAAGCAATATATATGTTCACACATCGACAACACACAAACCCCCCTTGGTTTCTGAGATGCTGCATAGAAAGAGGTACAGCTCAGAAATCCTAACAATGAGGACTAGTCGCTTTAGAAAACCACCAGGAATTCAGACACAGCCCCTGATGTTGTGATCTGCAACTTGAACGGTGAATTTAGAAAAAGGAAGAGGATTACATTTTCCCCGTTTCCAAGGACAGGGAGTCCTCGACTTCCAATGATTCATTTAGTGACCATTCGAAGTTACAACGGCACAGCAAAAAAGTGACTTGTGGCTGTTTTTCACACTTACGACCGTTGCAGCAATCCCCGTGGTCACGTGATCGAAATTCAAACGCTCGGCAAGTGACTCATACCTATGACGGCTGCAGTGTCCTGGGGTCCCCTGCTCCTCTTTCGCGACCTCCCAACAGGCGAAGTCAATGGTTCGCTTAACAACCGTATTACTAACTAAACAATGGCAGAGATCCGCTTAACAACCGTGGCAAGAAAGGTCGTAAAACGGGGCAAAACTCACTTCAGAGACGTCTCGCTCAGCCACACAAACTTCGGGCTCCGTTGTGGTCGTAAATCGAGGACTGCCTGTAAACGAGAAAACCTTTCACCCCTTTTTTAAAAAGAAGATGTATGTACCTGTTTGTGTGTGTGTGTTTGTTGAGTTTTGGAGGGCAAAAACATTTGAATTTTGGAGTTAACAAGATTGTCCCTTGTTTCAAAACAGGCTGTGGGGATTAAGAGTTGATAAAAAAGAGAAGCGGACAAGGAAGAGTAGTAATAAAAACCGGGGGGGAAATTGAAGAAAAGAAGGAAAGAATTTCATTTTCTTTTATCTCCCAGCAGTTCGGAATCCTCGTTGCCTCCCTGGCCTTCAATATCCCTTATAGTTGGCAAGGGACAACCGAGCGCCAGCAGGTTATTTTAATTTAATTTTATTTTTTCCAGGGCAAAACTGGAGCTTCGGAATTGATTATAAGTTGGGTTTTTTTCGGCCACCTGGGAAATCAAAAACGACAGCAAAAATTTGTGGCCTCCTCCTCTCAAATTCGGTTTAAGAATTGGAAGGAAAATCCACCTGGTTCAGTCCAGCGGTGTGTTTCACATATTGTTACCACCAGTTTGTCGTGCGCGCACAACTTCCATGCATACGCACGGCCTCAAAAACGTGGCTAAATAGGACGACATTATGCCGGGGCGGGGACAGGCCTATCCCACCCGCAGTCACCGCTACCGGTTTCCCCAAACCGGTTGAATGCCACCTCTGGTTCAGTCCCAAACCGAGAGAAAAACGCTGGAACTAAAATGGAGGCCGGAGGCTGACTGGAGAGAAGGTCCATTTCTTGATGAAGCAGAAGCACCAACCACATGTGGTTCTGGGGCAGCTGACCAAAGGGCTGAAGGAGTGGACGGATCCTTAGAGTAACATTGAAGTTTGGGATTTGTGCAAGATGGGCTTTGTGTTCTGAAAAGGGTGTTGGGTCATTCTTATTGTGGCTGAGGGCTGGATCCTGTGTTAGATTTTTGGGTGAGGGGGCTGCTTGCTCTAATCCTGTCACTAACTGCTTTTGTTTAGCTGTCGAAATTGCTGTAAGGAGCTTCGAAATAGCCTGTCTTGAATGGGTTTCTGTGGCCAGCATTTGCTTTGCTTATGAATGGAGCCATCTAGATCAGGGGTGTCAAATGGTATAGAAATATAATAAAATAAATAAATAAATAAACTCAATTTCACTGAGGGCCGCATCAGGGCTATGGTTGACCTCAGCGGGGGCGTGGGGGTGTGACCAACTGGGTGGGCACGGCCAGCTTGATGCCACTCGGTGGAGGTGTGGCTGACTGAGTGGGCGTGGCCCGCTTGACACCACTCCCCAAACTGCTGGCATGTTTCCTCTTTGCATTGGGTAGACCGGGCTGAAACCACACAGGTAGAGCGGGCCAAAGTGACGCAGGTAGACTGGGCCGAAGCAGCACGGGCCGGCCCCTTACATTTTCCAGGATGGCCCCGTGGGCCATATCTGACCACATCGCAGGCCAGATCTGGCCCGCAGGCCTTGAGTTTCACACCCGTGATCTAGATAGTTGGCTTCCTTGGCATTTGCTGTCAGTTATTAAGAAAGACTGGAGCCTGCTTTCTGCCTCTAAAAACATGCATCTCCGTTTCTCCTTGGGGGAAATATAATATTCTGCCACTTTTAATAATCTCCAAAATATATCATTCCTCAAGGAGAGGCGGGGGGAGTGTGGCTTCCCACAGAAGACTGAGATAAGAAAGTTGGCAGGATTAGAACTCGCAATCTCCTAGTCAGCCAGCCCCCTTAACCACAACAGGTAGTCCTCGACTTACGACCATGATCGAGCCCATTGATGTTGCTAAGCGAGAAACCCATTTATGTTGCTAAGCGAGAAATTTGTCACATGAGTTTGGTTCCATTTTATGATCTCCCTTGCCTCTGACTCTGCCGTGACTCTGGCCCAAACAACAGGTGACGGTGAGTTCTAGTATCGCCTAAGGCCGTGATGGCGAACCTATGGCACGTGTGCCACAGGTGGCACGTGGAGCCATATCAGTGGGCATGCGAGCTCAGCTCCAGCACGCGCACACCGGCCAACTGATTTTTGGGCCTTCTGGGCTCATCGTAAGTCTGGAAAGAGGCTGTTTCCAGCTTTCGGAGGGGGGAAAAGGCTTGTTTTTCATTCTCCCCAATCTCCAGAGCCTTTCTAGGAACCTGGGGAGGGCGAAAACAGCCTTCCCTACCCCTCCGGAGGCCCTCCAGACCTTTTGCCCATTTGCCAACTTCCGGTGGGACCAGAAGGCTCATTTTTTGCCCTTCCCAGGCTCCTAGAAAAACTCTAGAGCTTGGTGAGAGTGAAAAACGGGCCTTCCAATCCCACCAGAAGTCGACAAACGGGCCGTTTCCGGGCTCCGGTGGGTGGGGAAGGCCTTTTTTGCCCTTCCCAGGCTCCTAGAAAGCTTCTGGAGCCTGGGGAGGGCGAAAAAACAGGCCTACCAGGCCCACTGTGCCATTGCATGCCAAAAGCGGGGGGAGCAAGGGGGGTCGCGGGACATGCATGGGGAGGCGGGGCACATAGAATTATGTACAACCCCCGTGACCCCCCCCCTGCGCTCCCCCGCTTTTGCCATGCAATGGCAAAAAGGTTAGCCATCACTGACCTAAAGAATGAAAGCCAGCTAGGTGACTGGCTTAATCACCAGGAGAGTGTGAGTTCTAGTCCCACCTTAGGCGTGAAAGCCAGCTAAGTGACTTTGGCCAATAACCAGGAGATGATGAGTTCTAGTCCCACTTTAGTCATAAAAATGATATCCGGGTACCTTTGGGCCAGTCTCTCTCTCTCTCTCAGCCCATCTCACCTCACAGTGTTGTTGTTGTGAGGAAAAAGAGGAAGAAGATAGAGTACGACATCCGTTGGCCATCTTGAATTACTTATCAACATTAATAAAGGCAGGCTAAAAATCCATCATTAAACAAACACACAAATAATGACCCAATTGTTTTCCTGTTTTGGCAACTGTGCCGAACTTAAAACTGGTGTTTTGTTTTGTTTTTTCTTGACTGGTAGAAGTAAATCCCAGCCTCATAATTCACATAATGGCCCCCAGAAAAGGTGATTTATCAATTCCTTCCCTTCCCTACCAGTTTTGTTGGCTAAAGAGCCTGAAACATGCACAAACAGACGATTTCCGTTAATTATGGGCAAAACCTCGAGACGCCCAACGGCTGCCAAAAATTTTGCCGATCATCTCCAACCCGGCTATGCCGAATTTGTCCTCAACATTGAGTAGAGAAACTGCTGCGTTTGTGAGGAATTATCTGGAGCAAACAGACTGCACGGGGGGGCGGGGGGGCAAAAAAAGATATTTTAATCTGATTTTCCAAGCAGCTGGATCCAGCCGATAGAGAATCCTGCTTGGGACAGTTAGCAACAGTGGGAATCCGAGCCGAGTCTGTTTACAATTAAAACTCCATGGAGGAGATCTGATTAAGCAGCCCCTCTTTTTTTGGGATGTGGGTGTGTGTAAATCACATTAAGGTAAAGGATGGGTGATTTATTCTCGTTTTTATTGGCACATTTTTCCAGTTGGTGAAAAAAAAAAAATATCCTTTTTAGGGTCAGATTTTGGCAGACCTTTCAAAAATCAGGTTTTGCTGTGACATCAGATTCATTCGGGAGGGGTTAATTGGATTTACGGAGGGATATAGTCACTGAGAGGGACGCGGTGGTTCAGTGGCTAAGACGCTGAGCTTGTCGATCGAAAGGTCGGCAGTTCAGCGGTTCGATTCCCTGGTGCCGCGTAACGGGGTGAGCTCCCGTGACTTGTCCCAGCTTCTGCCAACCTAGCAGTTCGAAAGCAGGTAAAAAATGCAAGTAGAAAAATAGGGACCACCTTTGGTGGGAAGGGAACAGCGTTCCGTGCGCCTTTGGCGTTGAGTCATGTCGGCCAAGTGACCATAGAGACGACTTCGGACAGAGCTGGCTCTTTGGCTTTGAAACGGAGATGAGCACCGCCCTCTAGAGTTGGGAACGACTAGAACATATGTGCAAGGGGAACCTTTACCTTTATAGTCATTGATGAAGCAAGTAGAGTTAGTCTTTGGTTTATGACCACAATGGGGCCCCAAATTTCTGTTGCTAAGTGAACAGTTATTAAGTGAGTTATTTATACAAATAACAGTTATTTGTGCCGTTTTAGGACCTTTCTTGCCACAGTCGTTAAGTGAATCCCTGCAGTTATTATGTTAGTCACACAGTTGTTAAGTGAATCTGGCCTCCCCATCGACTTTGCTTATCAGAGGGTTGCAAAAGGAGATCACATGACCCCGGGACATTGCAAGAGTCATAAATATGAGGATGCTGCAAATATGTAAATATGAGTCAGTTGCCAAGCCTCTGAATTTTGATCATGTGACCACAGAGATGCTGGAATGGTCGTAACTGTGAAAAACGATCCTAAATCAATTTTTTCAGTGCTGCTGTAAGTTCGAAAGGTCACTAAATGAATTGGTCGTAAATCGGGGATTACCTGTAGCAGCCCTTTCTCCCTTTTCATGAAGGTAGAGGACAAGACTTGGGTGGCATCCCAAGTAGTGCTGATTCCCAAAACTGCCAGTTTAGAGAAAGAGAACAGAATAACTGTCAAAAATGGATCATTTTAATCTATCTCTGTAATTCAGGGTTTCTCAGGCTTGTCAACTTTAAGAAGGGTGGACTTCCACTCCCAGAATCCCCCAGCCAGCATGCTTTAAGAGGGGTGGACTTCCACTCCCAGAATCCCCCAGCCAGCATGCTTTAAGATGGGTGGACTTCCCACTCCCAGAATCCCCCAAGCAGCTTGTTTTAAGAGGGGTGGACTTCCACTCCCAGAATTCCCCATCTAGCATGCTTTAAGAGGGGTGGACTTCCACTCCCAGAATCCCCCAGCCAGCCTGCTTTAAGAAGGTTGGACTTCCACTCCCAGAATCCCCCAGCCAGCCTGCTTTAAGAAGGGTGGACTTCCACTCCCAGAATTCCCCAGCCAGCCTTCTTTAAGACGGGTGGACTTCCACACCCAGAATCCCCCAGCCAGCATGCTTTAAGAGGGGTGGACTTCCACTCCCAGAATCCCCCAGCCACCATGCTTTAAGAGGGGTGGACTTCCACTCCCAGAATCGCCCAGGCAGCTTGTTTTAAGAGGGGTGGACTTCCACTCCCAGAATTCCCCATCTAGCATGCTTTAAGATGGGTGGACTTCCCACTCCCAGAATCCCCCAAGCAGCTTGTTTTAAGAGGGGTGGACTTCCACTCCCAGAATTCCCCATCTAGCATGCTTTAAGAGGGGTGGACTTCCACTCCCAGAATCCCCCAGCCAGCCTGCTTTAAGAAGGTTGGACTTCCACTCCCAGAATCCCCCAGCCAGCCTGCTTTAAGAAGGGTGGACTTCCACTCCCAGAATTCCCCAGCCAGCCTTCTTTAAGACGGGTGGACTTCCACACCCAGAATCCCCCAGCCAGCATGCTTTAAGAGGGGTGGACTTCCACTCCCAGAATCCCCCAGCCACCATGCTTTAAGAGGGGTGGACTTCCACTCCCAGAATCCCCCAGGCAGCTTGTTTTAAGAGGGGTGGACTTCCACTCCCAGAATTCCCCATCTAGCATGCTTTAAGATGGGTGGACTTCCCACTCCCAGAATCCCCCAGCCAGCATGTTTTAAGAGGGGTGGACTTCCACTCCCAGAATCCCCCAGCCAGCCTGCTTTAAGAAGGTTGGACTTCCACTCCCAGAATCCCCCAGCCAGCCTGCTTTAAGAAGGGTGGACTTCCACTCCCAGAATTCCCCAGCCAGCCTTCTTTAAGACGGGTGGACTTCCACACCCAGAATCCCCCAGCCAGCATGCTTTAAGAGGGGTGGACTTCCACTCCCAGAATCCCCCAGCCACCATGCTTTAAGAGGGGTGGACTTCCACTCCCAGAATCCCCCAGGCAGCTTGTTTTAAGAGGGGTGGACTTCCACTCCCAGAATTCCCCATCTAGCATGCTTTAAGATGGGTGGACTTCCCACTCCCAGAATCCCCCAGCCAGCATGTTTTAAGAGGGGTGGACTTCCACTCCCAGAATTCCCCAGCCAGCTTGCTTTAAGAAGGGTGGACTTCCACTCCCAGAATTCCCCAGCATCTTTAAGCGAGATGGACTAATTCCAAGCCATTTGGGGAATTCTGGGAATTTAAACCCACATCAAAAGGACCAAAACATCAAACATGGGCTGACTTCCCACTGTCCCAACCATCTCCTTGGCCATTTGGTCCCAGCTAAGGATCCCCTCAGTGCCCTCCAAACGCAGATCTTCTCAATCCCAGAATCCCCTGCCGATCTGGGCCCTAGGCATTCTGGGAAGTTTAGTTCTAATCTAGCACCAGATTGGAGGGGACAGTCAAAGATTAAGGGAGAATTCAAGCGAGAAATAATGCACTTCATCCTCTGGGTTTTGTTCTCAATTCCCTCTCAGAGTCTCTGGAGAAATTAAGGCCTGTTAGTCAATTATTTCTGAAGGTAAAGCGATTAAAGACTCGATATAAACTTGGTTAATAGGACAGCCGCAGCAATAAAAAGGGAAAAGGAAAGGACAGATAGAAAAATAGCCCTGGGAAAATGAAGGCCTAATGCAGAATGAAACATGGTTTAGAATTAGATGTTCCCACTGTTACATTAGTAAAACTCGCCTGTCTGTTTGTCACTTTCAATTTGCCAAATCGGTACCTCACAACACGAAAAATATTCCAAATCAAGATATCGCAAGTCTGCTAGCTGAAAGAAAGAACGCCATTAACTCCCACATAAAGGAAATTTCAAGGATTTCTAATTTGTGTGGAAGTCCTCGATTTACAACCATTCATTTAGTGACCGTTCAAAATGACAACCGGTTAAGACTGATGCCTGGTAATATAATTTAAGTTTGGTAGTCCAAACCCTCTTCTGGTTCTTGAATCTTGTAACAGTTTTCAGTTGATTTTGGCCTTCTTCCACCTGCCGTATTTTTTTTTTTATTTTTATTTTTTAATTTGATTTATATGCCGCCCTTCTCCGGAGACTCAGGGCGGCTTACAATGCGTTAAGCAATAGCCTTCACACTTTTGTATATTTTATACAAAGTCAGCTTATTGCCCCCACAAACTGGGTCCTCATTTCACCTACCTTAGAAAGGATGGAAGGCTGAGTCAACCTTGAGCCTGATGAGATTTGAACTTGCAGTAATTGCAGGCAGCTGTGTTAATGACAGGATGCACCAAACCACTGTACTATCAAGGCTCTTTATAACTCATATAAAGTTCACTATTATTTTATTCAAATTTTCAAACGATTAGCTATATTTTGTAGATATAAATAATGAATATGGTAGTAAGCTTTAACTGTTATGACACAAAAAAAATTGTACCCAGATGACATACTGTTTAATGAATGATGGAATGTTTGTATTAAAAGAATTTTTTTTAAAAAACTATATATATATATATATAAAAAAAACACGCACCGATCAGCTGGCCAACACAAATGCTCCAGTAGTGGGTTTCAACATTTTTTACTACCGGTTCTGTGGATGTGGCTTGGTGGGCGTGGCAGGGGAAGGATACTGTAAAATCTCCATTCCCACCCCACTCCAGGAGAAGGTTACTGCAAAATCCCCATTTCCTCCCAATCAGCTGGGACTCGGGAGGCAGAGAAGAGATAGGGGTGGGGCCAGTCACAATTTTTATTACCGGTTCTCCGAACTACTCAAAATTTCCGCTACCGGTTCTCCCGAACTGGTTAGAACCTGCTGAAACCCACCTCTGACATGCTCACTCTGGAAAATGGAAGACCAGCTGATCATCGCACGCCCATGCACGCCAGAGACCTGGAAGAGGAACGGGCAACGCCGCGCGTGCCAGGCGACAGGGATCCACGTGCCACTTCGGGCACGGGTGCCATAGGTTCGCCATCACGGGTGTAAGGTCTCCTGCTTGGACTGGGGGTTGGACTAGATGACCTACAAGGTCCCTTCCCACTCTGTTAATCTGTATCTGTATGTCTCCCCTGGTCCTTCTCATCACTAGACTAGCCGTGCCTGGTTCCTGCAACCGTTCTTCGTATGTTTTAGCCTCCGGTCTCCTAATCATCTGTGTTTGTTTGTTTGTTTGTTTGTTTATTATTTATTTATTATTATTTTATTTTATTATTTATTTTATTTTATTTTATTTTATTATTTTATTATTTTATTTTATTTTATTTTATTTTATTTTATTTTATTTTATTTTATTTTATTTTATTTTATTTTATTTATTTTATTTTATTTTATTTTATTTTATTTTATTTTATTTTATTTTATTTTATTTTATTTTATTTTATTTTATTTTATTTATTTTATTTTATTTTATTATTTTATTTTATTTTATTTTATTTTATTTTATTTTATTTTATTTTATTTTATTTTATTTTATTTTATTTTATTTTATTTTATTTTATTACATTACTTTACTTTACTTTATTTTATTTTATATTTTTATATTTTATTTTATTTTATTTTATTTTGATTTATATTTCGCCCTTCTCCGTAGACTCAGGGCTGCTTACAATGCATTAAGCAATAGCCTTCATACTTTTGTATATACGTGCTTAGTAGGGCTTTTGGGGTCCCCCCAAGCAGTGTTCTTTTTTATACAAAGTCAGCTTATTGCCCCCACAATCCAGGTCCTCATTTTACCTCCCTCAGAAGGATGGAAGGCTGAGTCAACCTTGAGCCTGGTGAGATTTGAACTCGCAGTAATTGCAGGCAGCTGGCAGCTAAGTGCTACTTAACAGCACATTTAGTCCACTGCACCACCAAGGCTCCTCTTGCTCTTCTCTTCAAGGGAGAAAGTCTTTTAGCTGACCTCCTGCTTTGCAAAATGAATTTTCTTTCTTATCTCTCTTTTTTTCCATCAGAGGCGAATGGCTTTTCTCCATGCTCGACTGGACTTAACCTGCAATCTGGCGGTAACGCAGGATGTTTTAACCTCATTACGGGGTTCATTTTGGTCTGCCAACCACCGCCGAGGTAGTCACAACTCCCGGCACGGCGTGGAGAGAGTTCGGTCAGTCCCATTAAGCGACTCCGTTCGTTTTCTCCACCAAGAGACGTTCAAAGCAATTACTTTCCTCTAGGCATTTCGGTGCGAAGAATCGATGGAGCTCATTAGGTTTTCCATGCGCGTTTTAAGGCGGGGCGGGGGGAATGGCAAATTGGACCATTCCCCAGAAAATACAATAAAATTTTTAAAAAATCGATCCGTAAGGAGCCAAGAACAAGTTCCACGCAGCCATTAAAAATGAGGTGGCAAGAGATGATTTGGGGCTTTTAGGAAATTCAAGTGCATGAGTCCTCGGTTTATGACCACAATCGGGATCAGAATCGACCTCGCTAAACACAATGATTGGTTCAGCGAGTTGTGCCCGATTTTACAACCTTGCTCGGCCACGAGTGTTAAGCGAACCACCACTGCGGTTGTTAAGAGAATCAATCGGCCGTTAAGCTAATCTAGTTTCACCCTGCCCTTGTCCCAGCTATGGAGATCCAATTTTGGGGTTCACCCTGCCCTGCTTCTCCTCATTTAAATTGCCTTTCTTCTCCCAGAGCCAGCTGAGAGTTCAAACTTCCCTTTAAAATTCCCCTCAAACCAGGGGTGAAATCCAAAACTTTTCCCTACCGGTTCTGTGGGTGTGGCAGGGGAAGGATATTGCAAAATCTCCATTCTCACCCCACTCCAGGGGAAGGATACTGCAAAATCTCCATTCCCTCCCCTCCTGCGGGAAGGATATTGCAAAATCCCCATTCCCACCCCACTCTGGGGCCAGCCAGAGGTGGTATTTGCCGGTTCTCCGAACTGCTCAAAATTTCCGCTACCGGTTCTCCAGAACCTGTCAGAACCTGCTGAATTTCACCCCTGTCTCAAACGCTCCCAAATTCTTGGCTGCGCCCAGTCCAGCAAAACCAAGGAACAGGGAAATGAGTCCATGAAACAAACGAACAACCAATGAGTCCACAAAGTAAGGAAGAAACAAGCAAGCAGTCCTGCAAACTCCAAATATTTGCAGGACTGCAAACCAAATTCTACCAATTCAGCGTATGTTCCCGACAAACGCCCCTCCCCATAGCGTCTCCTTAAAGCTCAGTCCCCAGGTGTGCCTTGTGTAGAGGGGCGGAATGCTCTCCTCCTGAGTCGTTGGATCAGCCTATGCTGTTCCCGCCTTCTCTCCACTCTCCGTGCTCGGGGATCAGGAGGGGGCGGTTCTTACTCATCGTCTGAGCTCTGTCGTTCCTCTTGTCCACTACTTGCCGTCTTGCAGTCATCCTGCCACCCACCCACCCCGTTCCTCCCTGCTAACAAGCTGTCCCAATCCTGAAGGGCAATGGGCTGAACTCGGCCGGCTCCTCCGCACATTCCTCCAAAGCCAACGAAGCCGCCCCCTCGATCTCCCTTGGCTTCAGCACCAGCTCGTCGTCCTCCACAGATTCAGGCTCCGACGGGGACATGACACTTAGTTTTGGGGTTCACTTCGCCCTTCTTACAACTATAGAGTTTAGGCAGTAGTGAAATCCAAATTTTTTAAATACCGGTTCCCTGGGCGTGGCATGGTGGGCATGGCTTGGTGGGCGTGGCAGGGGAAGGATACTGCAAAATCCCCATTCTCCCCCCCACTCCTGAGGGAAAGTTATTGTGAAATCTCCATTCCCATCCTACTCTGGGGCCAGCCAGAGGTGGTATTTGCCGGTTCTCCAAACTGCTCAAAATTTCCGGTACCGGTTCTCCAGAACCTGTCAGAACCTGCTGGATTTCACCCCTGAGTTTAGGGGTTCTCCTGCCCTTCTCCTCCCAACCCCAATTTTAGAGTCCCTCTGCCCAGCTCCCCCAAAGGACAGAAACCCAGACGGGCTGATGCCTGCAGCAGAGACAGACCAGACAATCCTGGTTAATAATTCATGTCCCTAGTAAGGCTGTTATTTGCCAAAAAAATCCATATCAGGGAATGGAGTCATAATTGTCCGGTAGCGCCAATTGAGAAGTTCTCAATAATACATGATTTGCTGAAGGGCTCAGAAGTTGGGTTTTGTAGGGCCTCTTTGCACTGTCTGATGGCTTCCATGATCATCCCAAAGGCGAAGCCACCAATAGAATACAAAGAGAATGAATAAACAAAGGTTTGTCTAAATAAACCTAAGTTAATACGAATCAAGCTGGAATGGCAAAAGGATCTTCTTCTCCTGGTCTGCTTGGGGACATTCCAAGGGGTCTCTTCAGACCCCCGAAAGGTGGGACTAAACTCAGGCTCTTTTGTTGTGGCCCGCCAGCGGCCTGCGCGGATCGTGGCTGATCCCGACGACGAGGAGGCTGATGTGGTGTCATGCCAGCAGCCTGCACAGCCAGTGACAGCGAGGAGGCTGAAGAGGATGTGGTGCCAGAGGCAGAGACTCAGCCTGGGCCTTCAGAACCTCCAGAGGCTCCTTCAAGTGGAGAGAGCGAAGTGGAGGAGCCTCTCCTCAATGCTCGAGCACGCAGGGCTGCCAAAAGGCAGGAGTGGCTACTCAGGAAGAGGAGGTCTCCTCGAGAGTAAGGCTTGAGGATAATTGGCCACTCCCTTAGCCTATTTAAGTCGCACGCCGTTAGTAATTTCTTGCTGGAAACGACGTGTAATTATTACAGAGCATTTTGGAGAGTGAGTGTGTTATCGAATCTTGTTTTCTGGGCTGGTTGTCAACCTTTGCCGGTCTTGTTTATCCTTGTTACTTAATCAATTTGATAAGGACCATTGGTGTGTGTCAATATCCTCGGAAATCCGGAACTGGGGCAGAACATCTTCCATGTTTACGAGTACTGTAACCCCTGGGTCACGCTTCCTCTTTCTGGGTCAGCCTATAGAGCAGCGATGGCTAACCTTTTTGCCGTCGCATAGCAAAAGCAGAGGGAATGTGGGGGAGGAGGTCATATGGGCCCATACCCATAATTCAATTCCTCCTCATGCCCCCCCCCCACGCATGCGCGTGTGACCCACTCCCCCTGCTTTTGGCACACAACAGCAAAAAGGTTACCAGTGGGCCCGGTAGGCCCGTTTTTTCACCGTCTCCAGGCTCCAGAGGCTTTCTTGGAGCCTGGGGAGGGCGAAAATGGCCTTCCCCACCCACCCCAGGAGGCCAGAAACAGCCCGTTTCCAGACTTCCAGTGGGCCGGGAAGGCCCGAAAACCAGCTGGCTGGCGCACGCATGTGGAGCTGATGTGCCCACAGATATGGCTCTGTGTGCCACCTGTGGCACCTATGTAGTGGTGGGTTCCTCCCGGTTCGGTCCGGTTCGGCCGAGCCGGTAGCGGTGACGATATGACATCACCGAACCGGTTCTCACCCCCCCCCCGCCCTCCCACCCCCCCCCCCACGTTATTCTTACCTTTTATTTGGTCCCACCCCCAATCTATTGCTGCCTCCTGAGTCCCAGCTGATGACTAGAGGGAAAAAAACTGTTGAAACTCTTGCCGCGGGGCTTCAAAGGGCCGCCCTACAGCTGATCAGTGTTAAAAGCAAACAAATGAGTCGGGTCGTAAGTGCGAGGACTGGTCGTAAGTGCGAGGACCTTCCAGAAATGACTCTAACCAGCTAGCCACGCCCACTTAGTCACATGACCTCCAAGCCACACCCACAAAATAAGCCACACCCACAGAACCGGTAGTAAAAAAATTTAGAACCCACTCCTGCACCTTTGCCATAGGTTCACTATCACGGCTATAGAGCTTTGGGCAACTCAAAACTACAACATGGGAACTGACCCATGGGCATTGGAGTACGGGTGGCCACTCGACTTAGAACCACAACTGAGCCCCAAATTTCCATTCCTTAAGCGAGACAGTTGTTCAGGGAGTTTTTTTGACCCGTTTTACGACCTTCCTTGCCACAGACATTAAATGAATCAGGGCAATTTTTTTACTTACTTTTACTTTACTTTTATTTGATTTGTATACCGCCCTACTCCCAAAGGACTCAGGGCGGTGAACAGCCAACAATAAAATACATACATGCAAAATTTAAAAAGCAGAAATAAAATCGAATTAAATAGTTTGGCCCAGACAGATTAAAACCCCAATCAATTTAAAACCAATTTAGACTTTAATTAAGTTAGGAACACGGTTGTTAAGTGAATCTGGCTGCCTCGTTGACTTGGCTGGTCAGAGGTTTGCAAAAGGAGATCACATGACTCCGGGACACTGCAGCTGTCATAAAATACAAGTAGTCCTCTACTTACAACAATTAATTTAATGACTGTTCCAACGGCACCAAAAAAAGTGATCTATGACCATTTTTCACACCTTTGTAGCATCCCCATGGTCACATGATCAAAATTCAGATGCAACTGGTTCATCTATTTATGACCCCTTGGTATGACCCTTAATATGTCTCTCTTGGGGTCATATGATCCCCTTTTGCGATTTTCTGACAAGCAAGGTCAATGGGGAAGTCAGATTCACTGAAAGATGGTAAAATGGGGCAAATGAGCCAGTTGCCAAGCATCTGAATTTCGACCATGTGGCCACGGGGATGCTGCAACGGTCGTAAATGTGAAAAACGGTCATAAGTCACTTTTTTTAGTGCCTAAGGCGGGAGTAGAACTCCCAGCCTCTTGCTGATTGGCCCAAAGTCACCCAGTGGGCTTTCATGTCTAAGGAGGGACTAGAACTCACCGTCTCCTGCTGATTGGCCCAAAGTAACCCAGTGGGCTTTCAGGCCTAAGGCGGGACTAGAACTCCCAGTCTCCTGGTGATTGGCCCAAAGTCACCCAGTGAGCTTTCAGGCCTAAGGCGGGACTAGAACTCCCAGCCTCCTGCTGATTGGCCCAAAGTCACCCTGCCGGCTTTCATGCCTAAGTAGGGACTAGAACTCCCAGTCTCCTGGCGATTGGCCCAAAGTCACCCAGCCGGCTTTCATGCCTAAGTAGGGACTAGAACTCCCAGTCTCCTGGCGATTGGCCCAAAATCACCCAGTGGGCTTTCATGCCTAAGTAGGGACTAGAACTCCCAGTCTCCTGGCGATTGGCCCAAAATCACCCAGTGGGCTTTCATGCCTAAGTAGGGACTAGAACTCCCAGTCTCCTGGCGATTGGCCCAAAGTCACCCAGCTGGCTTTCATGCCTAAAGGAGGGACTAGAACTCCCAGTCTCCTGGCGATTGGCCCAAAGTCACCCAGCCGGCTTTCATGCCTAAGTAGGGACTAGAACTCCCAGTCTCCTGGCGATTGGCCCAAAGTCACCCAGTGGGCTTTCACGCCTAAAGGAGGGACTAGAACTCCAAGCCTCCTGGTTCCTAGCCTGGTGCCCTAACCACTAATATTGTTTTTGATTTTTTTTTTAATTTCTATTATTTCTCTGCATTTCACGGGAACATTCTGTGAGCTTATGAAGTGCCTCCGCTTCTATTTAGGGCTGTAGCTAAGAGGTCCTTGAGTTTTCGACTTAACCAACAACATTCAGACGGACGAGTGGAATTTCACACTTCCCCAATTCCGGCAGCCTTTAAAAATATCTCTCAGATCACCTTTTTAAAGAAGGTAGTATCAGACTATCGAAAATATTTTCGGAAAATTAGTTTGGCTGAATTCACAAAACACCGGCCCACTGAGCTAAATTAAGGTTGGGTTATCTGTCAATCAACATTTGGTGTGAATCAGCATGTCATTTTTTAATAAATTATATAAAATATTCATTTCTGTGTAATATAAGTACATTCCAGTTGCAAAGCATCCGAATTTTGATCACATGACCATGAGGATGCTGCAACGGTCGTAAGTAGAGGTGGACGTCATATAATTTAACAACCGGTTCGCCCAGAATTGAAAATGTCAGTGCGCGTGCACACGCTTGCTTCGCTCACGCGTGCCTTGCGCACATGAGTGCTGCATCAAAAACACGGCGATTGTATGGGACGGGATAACTTCGCTCACGGACGCACCTTACACGCTGTTGTGACCTAGGCTTCCTGAGTCATTAAAACCCACGAGTCGTCCCAAAAACCCCTTTTATTGCAGCTGTGAATTACGTTCATTCACAGCTGAGTCCCAGTTAGTTGCAAAAAGTCCTTCGGGAGAAGTCTTTCGGGGCAATCACCAATCTTTATCTTCCTTGACATGCTGCCAAAGATCTACTTGGCAAAGCCACATGGAACAGAGATGCCGACTGGGAACAGAATTAACAATGTTGCTTTCCTACAAAGGGCTCACGTGCCTTTGCTCCTCTTTTAAGCCTTATGGGAGGGGCCAATCATCTCCAGGCCTTACTCCTGAGTCGTCCCTTTTGTTTTAACTGTTCATGCCTTCTGGCAGCTCTGCACATGGGCCCACTAGGAACAGGCTCCTCCTGTTCTTCTGCCTCTCTCATGTCCGACTCTGGAGGCTCCGGAGTCCGCGCATTGCTCCCAGATGGCCCTGGCCCCATCTCTGCCTCCTATGCAGAGCCCTCGTCCAAGCCTTCCCCAGACTCCAGGACTGGCCCATGGTCCTCCTCAGTCTCCTCACTTTCCGACTCCACTGCCAGCTTCGCAGGCTGCTGGTGGATCACAACACAACATGCACACTGCATCAAAAACATGGCGATTGTGTAGGACAGGGTATAGCTTTGCTCACGTGCGTGTCTTGCACACATGTGCACTGCATCAAAAACACGGCAATGGTATAAGATGAGATAGCTTCGCTCGCGCACGCAGTTTGCACACATGCACGCTGCATCAAAAACATGGCGATTTTATAGGACAGGATAGCGTTGCTTGCTCGCGCGCCTTGCGTGCTGCGTCAAAAACACGGCAGTTGTATAAGACGGGATAGCTTCACTCAGCTGTCACCCCTGGGTGTGTGCTCCTTGTCTGGACTACCTCGCAGGGCTGACAGCTGTGGAGACTACAAGCCCCATCATCTAACTTTAGCTGGCTTTAGGGCAGGGGTCTGCAACCTTAAATACTCAAAAGAGCCATTTGGACCCGTTTCCCACAGAAAAGAAAACACCGGGAGCCACAAAACCTGGGTGGGCGTGGCTAACTCGATGTCACTCACTTCCACCAGTCACATGACCAGCCCCCTAGCCACGCCTACCCAGCCGATCATTAGGGCAGAGAACCAGTTCTTAAAAAACACCGGGAACCACAAAATCCTTTTGACATATCCCTCTCTCCCCTCCCTCCCTCTCTCTCCCCCTCTCTCTGTATCTCTCTATCTCTGCCCTGACCGCTTCTCCATCTCCCGCCGTCGCCCTTACCTTCTCAGGCCAGGTGAGGAGTGACTGGGAAGGGAAGGTGTGGGATGGGGCCAGCCAATGAGCCGCATGCAGCTCCAGAGCCGCAGGTTGCCGACCCCTGCTTTTAGGGGAAGAAACTTGGGACTTTCCAACCCATTGAAATCAGCCTGATTGGAGAAAACTTCACACAGACAAACATGTCTCCTGTTGTTTTGCATAACACCGCCTTCGGAGCTGTCACATTTTACAACTTTGCACCTTAATCTGTTAATGAAAGATTCGTACACACATATGGTATTTAAAGCAACAAACGCCCCCCCTCCCCTGAGCCCACCTGAATCCCACCCAGCCGGTGTCAATTTTCTCCTCCTGACAGATTTGCAAAAAATAATAATAATAATAATAATAATAATAATAATAATAATAATAATAATAATAATAAATGTGCGATCGCGTCTCTTTTAACAAGTGGGAAACGGGACCCTTGACAGAATCTCAGGTGGTGTAACATCTGTCACCTGTTCCAGCGGGTTTGACGAACTGCTGACGGTGGGGATGAAATTGGAAGCGCTAAGAAGGAGGCCGGCATAAGCAGTTCGGTCTAATTGGGTTATGCAATCTTCCCTCCTTCCTGGTTAAAAAGGGGAAGCTCTTATTTTGGGGCGCTCCAATAAGGGAGAATATTTGTAGCTCAGGGTTGAATTGGGGAGGTGGGGGGGTGCTCTCTGAGCTTCCTTCTTTTCTTGTAGACGTTTCGTGAGCTGTCTAGGTAACATCATCAGTGCTAGGGATGATCAGTGCTAGGGACGAAGGGTTACACAGAGAGGAGGGGTGAGGGCAGTGGTGGCTTTCAAATTTTTTTACTACTGGTTCTGTGGGTGTGGCATGGTATGGTGGCGTGGCATGGCTTGGTGGGCATGGCAGGGGAAAGATACTGTAAAATCTCCACCCTGGACCACCCCAACGATGCCCTTGAAGTGATGTCCTGGTGCCTGGAGGCCATGCGGATCTGGATGGGGAGAAACAGGCTCAGGCTCAACCCATCCAAGACCGAGTGGCTGTGGCTCCCGGCGTCCCGATATACTCAGTTGGTGCCATCTCTGACTATTGGGGGCGAGTCCCTGGCCCCCACGGAGAGGGCTCGCAACTTGGGTCCCTCCTGGATTCATGGCTGTCTTTAGAAGAGCACTTGACGGCCGTGACTGGGAGGATTTTTTATCAGGTCCACCTGATTCGCCAGTTGCGTCCCTTTCTGGATCGGGACTCCCTACACACAGTCACTCATGCCCTCGTCACTTCCCGCCTGGACTACTGTAACGCTCTCTACATGGGGCTCCCCTTGAGGAGCACCCGGAGGCTCCAACTGGCGCAGAGTGCGGCCGCGCGGGTGGTTATGGGAGCAACATGGCGCTCCCGTGTGACACCTCTCCTGCGCGAGCTGCACTGGCTCCCGGTGGTCTTCCGGGTGCGCTTCAAGGTTTTGGTTACCACCTTTAGAGCGCTCCATGGCTTAGGACCTAGCTACTTATGGGACCGCCTACTACCACAAGCAGCCTCCCTCCGGCCGGTACGCTCTCATAGAGAGGGGCTCCTCCGGGTGCCGTCAGCTAAACAATGTCGACTGGTGGCCCCCAGAGGGAGGGCCTTCTCTGTGGGGGCAGCCACTATCTGGAACGAGCTCCCCCCAGAGATACGAAGGATCCCGGATCTGCCGTGCTCTTAAGACTCTCCTATTCCAGCAAGCCGGCCTGGTCTAATTTTCTCCCCTGTTTTAAAATTCTTTTAAATCGAAATTTTAATCTGTTTTAAATTATTGGGATTTTTAATTGTCTCGGGCTAAATTATTTAATCTGGTTTTAATTATGTTTTTTAACTTTTGTATCTATGTATCTTATTTTGTGCCTGTTCACCGCCCTGAGTCCTTTGGGAGTAGGGCGGTATATAAATCTAAACAAAAATAAACAAACAAAATCTCCATTCCCTCTCCAATCCAGGGGGAAGGATACTGCAAAATCCCCATTTCCTCCCGATCAGCTGGGACTCGGGAGGCAGAGAAGAGATGGGCCAGTCAGAATTTTTGACTACCGGTTCTCCGAACTACTCAAAATTTCTGCTACCGGTTCTCCAGAACTGGTCAGAACCTGCTGAAACCCACCTCTGGGGGAAGGGGAGGGGGGGAAATGAGGAAGTGGAGGAGGAAGGGAAAAGCAGGAGAAGGGGGGGGAGGAAGAAGAAAAGGCAGAAGAGAAGGAGACAGAAGAGGGAAGGAGGGGGGGGAAAGGAGGAGAAAAGGAGGAGGGGGGAGGAGGAGGAAGAGGAGGAGGAGGAAGAGAAAAAGGAAGGGAAAATGAGGAGGAGGAGGAGGAGAACTGTGGGGTCCTTGATGCTCTCTGAGCTTGTAGACATTTCATTACCCAACTAGGTAATTACATCAGTGCTAGAAGGGAATGGGCTTTGCAGAGAGAAAGAGGAGGAGAAGGAGGAAGAGGAAGAGGAAGAAGAAGAGGAGGAGGAGGAGGAGGAGATGATGTCCTCGGTGCTCTCTGAGCTTGGTGGTTTTCTTTCAGGACTATCTCAAAGCCCCCCCCCCCCCCCCCCCCACCAGCCCCTCACATTACAAACAGCCACCCTCCTATTCCTTCCACCTCCTCGCTCTCTTAAAGATTTCTGGGGAGAAAAAAAATTAAAATTAATATGCTTGGCATGTAGGCATCTGCTTCGCAGCACACCTAAATTTAGTTTTCTTCAAATATGCAAGGAAGCAGGGGGTGGGGGAATAGGAAGTCGGCTTGGCAGGAAGGAAGAGGGAAAAAATAAAACACAGATGGGGAGAGAAGTGGGAAGAGAGAAGGAAGGAAAGAAAGAAAGAAAGAAGAAAGGAAGGAAGGAAGGAAGGAAGGAAGGAAGGAAGGAAGGAAGGAAGAAAGAAAGAAAGAAAGAAAGAAAGAAAGAAAGAAAGAAAGAAAGAAAGAAAGAAAGAAAGAAAGGAAGGAAGGAAGGAAGGAAGGAAATGAAAAGAGGCGGGGAGGTGAGTGGCCCATTAGGAAGTGTGCAGTGGGCCATACAAGATTTTAGTTTTCGTTTCGGGGAGAGCATCACCTGGCCCCTCTCACCCCTCTCTATCTTGGTAATGGTCTTTGGGAATAATTTTGATAGATGGAGGGAAGAATTGCAGCTAGGGGGGCAGTCTGTTCTGCCCCAGCTACGGACCCCAAAGAACGCAGCACACACAAAGTCTGTACAAACCTTCGTTTACTAAATTAAATCAGTCTTTTTTTCAAACAAAGGCTGTTAATTAACTTTCTTAACAGCCTACAAGAATCCAAAGAATAAATAATCGTAATTTTACTAGGAATGGCAGAAAGCCCAGAAGCAATTTGCAGGAAGCTGATAAAGAGAACTAAGATCAGGACGCGAAGGAGAGTGAACGAAGTTGTTCCCTGCAAATTGCTTCAGTCATCGTCCTTCCTTGGTCTAGAAGACCTCCGAGGTCCCTTCCTTCCAACTCTGTTATTCCCCTATAGATCTCATGAGCCTACCAAAAAACAAAAAGAAACATGAAACCAGTGGTGGGTTCCTCCCGGTTCCGTCCGGTTCGGCCGAGCCTGTAGCAGTGACGATATGACGTCACCGAATCGGTTCTTCCCCCCCGCCCCCCCCCCACGTTATTTTTACCTTTTATTTGGTCCCACCCCTAATCTATTGCTGCCTCCTGAGTCCCAGTTGATGACTAGAGGGAAAAAAACTGTTGAAACTCTTGCCGTGGGGCTTCAAAGGGCCGCCCTACAGCTGATCAGTGTTAAAAGCAAACAAATGAGTCGGGTCGCAAGTGCGAGGACTGGTCGTAAGTCTGAGGACCTTCCAGAAATGACTCTGAGCAGCTAGCCACGCCCACCTAGTCACCTGACCTCCAAGCCACACCCACAAAATAAGCCATGCCCACAGAACCGGTAGTAAAAAAAATTAGAACCCACCCCTGCCTGAAACCCATCGATCTCAGGGTTTTTACCCGAGTGCCCTCACAATCATTCTAAAAAAAAATATTTGCCAAGAGAAATCTTCGGCCGTGAGAAAAATTTAAAGGCTCCGTTTCATTCATGCTACCTTCCTTGGGGGTATCTTTTTCCGGAGGTTCGGTTGCCATAGCAACCCAGCGAGGGTACCCATCGTCGCTTCCTTTTACCCCCACCCCCCAAATTCCTGCCAGGCAGGTAATTAAATCACCATCCAGTCCTTTCCCATCTCTGCCTGGGTAGTAGGAGAGGATGGATGCTTTCTCCCCCAATTTTTTTTTTTTTTTAAATTTTTTAGCAACATAATGCGATGCTCAGATAGAAAGAGGTGGGAAACGATTGGGGGAAGAGAGGGACGAATTGAAAAGTTTTCCTGTGCTGTAAAAAAACAATCACACACGGCTCCAGCTGTGTTCCTCGAGAAGAGAGGGGAAGGTGAAAAAAAGTTCCATTCAACTCAGAAGAGAAGGAAGGGACTTTGGAGGTCTTCTAGTCTACCCCCGCTCAAACAGGAGGGACCCTATATTGTTTCTGACAAATGGCTGTCCAATCTCTTCTTGAAAACCTCCCGTGATGGAGCACCCACAATTTCTGGTGGCAAGCGGTTCCACTGGTTAATTGTTCTCACTTCTCAGGAAACTTCTTAACTTCTTGGTTCTCTTTGATTAGTTTCCCATTTGTTGCTTCTTGTCCTGCCTTCTGGTCAGGGGTGGGTTCTAAAATGTTTTACTACCGGTTCTGTGGGCGTGGCTTATTTTGTGGTTGTGGCTTGGTAGGGGGTAATGTGACTGGGTGGGCGTGGCCAACTTTTTTTTTTTTTAACTTTTAAAAGCATTTTTTTTACAACCTTAAGAGGTTGCAGAAAAAAATGCTTTTAAAAGCCTCTGACGATCAGGCAACTCAGCTGGGATCGCCAGAGGCTTTTAAAGGCATTTTTTTCCCCTACAACCTCTTCGGCGGAAGAAGTTGCAGAAAAAAAATGCTTTTAAAAGCCTCTGACAATCCCAGCTGAGCCGCGCGATCATCAGAGGCTTTTTTTAAAAAACTTTTAAAAGCATTTTTCCAGCCGAAGAAGTTGCAGGAAAAAAATGCTTTTAAAAGCCTCTGACGATCAGGCAACTCAGCTGGGATCGCCAGAGGCTTTTAAAGGCATTTTTTTCCCCTACAACCTCTTCGGCGGAAGAAGTTGCAGGAAAAAAATGCTTTTAAAAGCCTCTGACGATCCCAGCTGAGCCGCGTGATCATCAGAGGCTTTTTTTTCCTTTTAAAAGCATTTTTTCGGCCGAAGAGGTTGTAGAAAAAAATGCTTTTAAAAGTAAAAAAAAAAAAAAAAAAGGCTCTGATGAGGTGGGCGGGGTAAGCGAGCGGCGACCCGGCTGGGGACCGGGCCGGGGGCGTGGCCAGCCAATGTTATTACCGGTTCTCCGAACTACTACAAATTTTTACTACCGGTTCTTGCGAACCGGTGCGAACCGGGAGCAACCAACCACTGCTTCTGGTGCTTTGGAGAATATGGGTTGGCCCCTCTCTCTTCTTTGTGGTAGCGTCTCAAATATTGGAAGATGCTCACAGAAAATAAATTGCCTCTTTGGGGCACCCCCTCAAATACTGGAATACTGCTATCATGTGTCCCTCTCATAGGTCTTCTTTTCTTTAGATTGGCCAAACCCAATTCCTGCAACCGTTTCTTTGTATGTTTTAGTCTCCAGGTTCTTTAATCATCTTTCTTGCTCTCTATGTCATTTTGGATCAACATCTGTGTTAAGGATATTGTTGCTGTGTTACCAACCAGCAGAGTGTAGAGCACAGAGAAACGTTGCTGAGAGCAATGAATAAGAGATGTGCAAACTGGTTTACCAAAAGTTTATTTTATAGTGAAAAAACAATATCATAGTCTTTAAATCAATCCAAGTCTTTGCCAGTTAAATCAGTCCAGTGATACAGATATCTTCTTACCACACAAACAGTAGTTGGTTAGAATAACAAGTTCACTCTGGTTCACAAACCACGCTGGTAGCAGATCCATCCAACCGATGATAGCACAATGGTAGCAACTCCACACACAATGGTAGCATATCATCAACTGAATACGTTACAGCACCTTTCTTAAATACGTTTACAACGAGTGATTATCTAATTACAGCATGACTCAGCATTACAATGAATCAGCAGTAAAACCTTAAAGTCACATAATACATATTCATATTAAAGTCACAGAACGCATATATTGCCTGGACAACTTGTTAGGCTCAAACCATATCCTAACCATCTGTCAACCTAAAAAGATAGGCTTGCGATTCACGGCTTCCGCAGCTGGGTTTCCGAAGAGATACGAAATAATCCAACCTGGGAAATTGTAAAACCTGAGGACTTCAACTCCCAGAATTCCCCAGCCTGCCATACCAGGGTCAGGGGATGTTAGCCATTGGAACTTCAGAACTGAGTTGCAAACCCCATTGGATGGGTGGGCCGGTGTCCGCCCCATTCATATTTTATCCCCAGAGCTGGAGTGGGCTCTTCCGTCCCAAGGACCAGCCCATAGATTTCTACTGCTCTCCTCTCCTCTGTTTTCTGTGCATCCATGCGTCAGGCACTAGACCCAGCTGTTCCTCCTCTTCCTCATCATCCACCTCCAAACCTGGGGGCTGTTGACTCTCCATCTGAGGGCTGACGGACAGCCCAGGCTCCACCTCTGTCTCTCTCTTTCTGACAGCTCCCTTCCTTCTTCCCTCTCGGAGCTCTCAGGTTGCCTTGATGCTGGTCCTGACTCCCACGCCGCCTTCTCATCTGATTCGGTTGCTGGAAGGGCCGGCGGCCGACAGGCCACAACATCACTAAGCATCCCTTCGTATGTCGAGGACTACCTGTGGATATTGCAACTCTCTTACAGGTGGTCCTCGACTTACAACTATTCGGTAAGTGACCATTTGAAGTTACAACGGCACAAAAGTGAGTTAAGTGTTGTGACCCAGGCCCAAGTAGGTAGTATTAGACGTAAACAGTTCCAAAACAAACAGACTTTATTAGAACAGCTGAGAATTAACTCATTCTCAGCGAGGTCCAAACTAAATTAAAACAAATTCTTCATAACACAAATTCTTCAGTCTAATCACCAACCTTGGTATAATTAGGCAAACTGCCAAAGGCTTCTCTTGGCAAAAGTTCAGAAGCAGAAGACGCCGACCGGAGATAAGTGCAGCAAGACAAGAACAAGTCTATCAATGTTGTTTTCTGACAAAGAGGCCAAGAGCTGTTGCTGGTCTTATAAGCCTTATGGGAGGGGCCAATCATCTCTTGGCCTTACTCCTGAGTCATCCCCTTTGCTGTAGCTGCTCTTGCCTTCTGGCAGCTCTTCTCATACGTGCACTAGAAACAGGCTCCTCCTGTTCCTCTGACTCTCCGCTGTCAGCCTCTGGAGGCTCCGAAGTCCACGCATCACTCCCAGACGGCCCTGGTCCCATCTCTGCCTCTGACACAGAGCCCTCATCCGGGCCTTCCCCAGCCTCCAGGACTGGCCCATGTTCTTCCTCAGCCTCCTCACTGTCCAACTCCACTGCCAGCTCCGCAGGCTGCTGGCGGACCACAATACTAAGACCCTTTTTCACGTTTACGACCGTCGGAGCATCCCCTTGATCACGTGATCAAAATTCAAACAGTCGGAACTCTAACTCACTTAATAGGTAGTGCGGACTTACAACTATTTGTTTAGTGACCATTTGAAGTTACAACGGCACTGAAAAAAAGAGACCCACCTAAGACTATTTTTCATACTTACGACCGTTGCAACATGATCAAAATTCAGATGCTTGGCAACTGACTCATATTTATGATGGTTGCAGACAAGCAAAGTGAAAGGGAAAGCCCAATTTACTTAACAACTGCATCAATTAACAACCATGGCAAGAAAAGTCGTAAAATGGGACAAGACTCCTTTAACAACTGTCTCACTTAGCAACTGAAATTTGGGGCTCAATTGTGGTCGTAAGTCGAGGACTACCTGTACTGTACTGCGCAAAAGCTTAAGGCAAACTCTGAATGAAAACTCACTTAAAGACAAATACCGCAGTGGCGAAAGTAAATTTCCTTCCTTAGAGAAAGAATTCAGAAAAGTGGATTATATTTCTTTCATATTCAAGGCCAACCTTTCAGGGTGAAAGGAGTCCTTGAGTTTGAGCCATAAAGTGTTTTATTTAGTTCTGCTCGGTGTAAACCAGCCACTTTGATTGACAAGCCATAATTTAGGGTTTAGGGTTAATGCAAAGCCCGACATGGTAGCTTAGTCATCCAATGATGCTCTCGAAGGCCACGTTAAGAAAAAAAAATGATGGGCATACTGAAAAGCAGGGACTATATTCTATCAAAGTTGGGCAGTGATTATATTTTATCTTAATTGCCGCAGACCTATTTTTGGCGATGTTTAAATGGTAAATAGGAACATTTAAAATTCGTTTCAATTTACTTTTCAGTGGGTTGTTTGTTTTTTTGTCTACGTGCATTACAGATTTTCCTCAGTGACTTGGAAATACTTTGTTAATTGCTCTGGAAGAAAAGTAATTTTTTTAAAAAAGAAAAATGGGAAGGTTTGAAGGAAATGGCTAATTGCAATGAGTAAATGCTGACCCTGTTTCTTATTCCCAAATTCTTAACCAGCCCGATGTCAGCGTTTCAGTGCTGACATAGAAAGGGAGATAAGCCCTGGACTTTTGCCTGCTAAATCCCTTTGAAGCTCGGTCTCTGTGGAAATGAAGAGGGAGGGGAACATTCCTGTGAAATGACGAGACAAGAAGTCAGGAGAGTGACTTGGAAGATAGCCAATGAGAAGCAGAGAATTGGGGATCGGAAAGGGAGGGATTGGGGGCAAAAGGTCAGTCTTGTCTGCACGAGTCATGATCCGGTTGCTGTGCTCGAATAAAGAGAAGATTTCCTTAAAGATTGGCAGTTTGGAAATTCATTTATTTTGAGATAGCATCGAAGTCTGACACCCACTCAGTTTAGTGTGTCAGGTAAACCAAGTTTCTAATGATGATCGCATCCTAATTTGAAGATGCAGTTAGGATCAAGCTAGAAAGGCTGTCAAAAACCTTTGTAATTTGGCATTGCATTCGGCAAGGAATGTGAACCAGCAAAAATGTGACACGCAGAGGATTCGGGAGGCCAAAAACAGATCTGTCTTCAGTCTATAAGACGCACCGAAATTTTCACCCTCTTTTAGGGGGAAGGGGGAAAGTGCGTCTTATACTCTGAAAAATACGGTCGTACCGCTTTATAAAGCTTTAATAAAGCCACACCTGGAATCCTGCAGCCAGTTTTGGTCCCCACGTTACAAAAAAAGATGTTGAGACTTTGGAAAAAGTGCAACTAAGATGTTTAAACAGCTGGAGACAAAAACATATGAAGAATGGTTGCAAGCAACGGTTGGCTATGTCCAGTTTAATTAAAAGGAGGACTAGGGCCGTGATGGCGAACTTATGCCACCCATGCCCGAAGTAGCCTGCAGAGCCATGTTGCTTGGCACGCACGGTGTTGCCCATGTCTCTTGTTGTGGCTCCGTTGCCTGAGCCTGGGCTATTGACAGATGCAGACTCTGAGAGTGAGGGAGAGGAGTTGGCAAGGCCACCCTCTCCAAGACCCTCCTCTCTGGCAATGCCTCCGGAGGACACCGAATGCCAAACGATAGGCCCAGAGCCAAGCACGTCCCCGCAGCCACAGGTGGACAGCGATGAAGGAGATAAGTGCTGGCTGGATCCTCGGCAGAAGCGCAGGGAGAAGCGTGCACAGCAGAGGGGAAGGCGTGCCAGAGATTAGCTGAGTCACTGGACCACACCCCACAGAGTATAAATGTGGGTGTGGTGGCCGGTTCAGTTTGTGACGAGCAAAAACTAGAAATAATCCATGATCTCTGCGTTACTGGACTTCTGCCTGCCTTGTCAGACTGCATTTGGACTAATCCTTGTATTGCTGAAACTTTGCCTGCTTTATCGGAATGCTTGCAGTCTAATCTTTGTTTTGTGTGAGTAAAGTCTGAATTGGCAGCTAGCCACTGGGTTGCTGCCAGCTTTATCTTCAAAGATTTTGTCGTGTGGCTTATTAACTCCGGGTGCGTGTGTGGGACGGGGACAGAACATCTTTTGGGTTTCTGGCGCGCATGTACCCATGACGATCAGCTGGACTTTTTGCATGTGGCGGTTCTGGAAACTGGAAGAGCTGGTCTTCCATTTTCCTGCGTGAGCATGTGCACTGGCCAGCTGATCGTCGGCGCTCATGCGCGCCAGTAACCCAGAAGAATAGAAGTTCATTATCGCCAGCGCACATGCATCCTGGGCAGCTCCTCTTCCAGGTCGCAGCCCAGCCAAAAAGGTTCGCCATCACTGGACTAGGGTGACATGATAGCAGTCTTCCAATCTCTGAGGTGTTGCCACAAAGAAGAGGGAGTCAAGCTATTCTCCAAAGCACCTGAAGGCAGGACAAGAAGCAACGGGTGGAAATTCATCAAAGAGGGAAGCAACCTAGAACTAAGGAGAATTTTCCTAACACTGAGAACAATTAAGCAGTGGAATTACTTGCTACAAGAAGTTGTGAATGCTCCATCACTAGAGGCTTTTAAGAAGAGATTGGACAGCCACTTGTCTGGAATGGTATAGGGCAGTGATGGCTAACCTTTTTGCCATCGTGTGCCATGAGGCGGGGGCAGGGGGGATTGCACGCGTGTGTGCCCACACCCATAATTCTATGTACCTTGCCCCCGCGCATCCGCTCACGACCCCCCCTGCTCCCCCCCGCTCCTGGCACGTGATGGCCCGGTAGGCCCGTTTTTCTCTCTTACCTGGCTCCAGAGCCTTTCTAGCAGTCTGGGGAGGGCAAAAACAGCCTTCCCTACCCACCCACCCCGGAGGTCCTCCAGAGGCCAGAAACAGCCCGTTTTCCAACTTCTGCTGGGACTGGAAGGCCTGTTTTTTGCTGTCCCCAGCCTCCAGAGCCTCTCTAGAAGTCTGGGGAGGGCAAAAACGGGCCTTCCCCATCACCCCCCGAGGCCGTCCGGAGGCTGAAAATGGCCTGTTTGCAAACTTCCGGTGGGACCGGCAGGCCCGTTTTCCTCTCTCCCCAGGCTCCAGAGCCTTTCTAGGAGTCTGGGGAGGGTGAAAATAGGCTTTCCCTACCCACCCACCCCCGGAAGTCCTCCAGAGGCCAGAAACAACCCGTTTTCCAACTTCCGGTGGGACCGGAAGGCCCATTTTTAGCTGTCCCCAGCCTCCAGAGCCTCTCTAGAAGTCTGGGGAGGGCAAAAACGGGCCTTCCCCATCACCCCCCGAGGCCCTCCGGAGGCTGAAAATGGCCTGTTTGCAAACTTCCGGTGGGACTGGCAGGCCCGTTTTTCTCTCTCCCCAGGCTCCAGAGCCTTTCTAGCAGTCTGGGGAGGACGAAAACAGCCTTCCCTACCCACCCACCCTCGGAGGTCCTCTAGGGGCCAGAAATAGCCCGTTTTCCAACTTCTGCTGGGACCGGAAGGCCCATTTTTTGCTGTCCCCAGCCTCCAGAGCCTCTCTAGAAGTCTGGGGAGGGCGAAAACGGGCCTTCCCCACCACCCCCGGAGGTCCTCCAGAGGCCAGAAACAGCCCGTTTTCCAACTTCCAGTGGGACCAGAAGGCCCATTTTTCCCTCTCCCCAGGCTCCAGAGCCTTTCTAGGAGTCTGGGGAGGGTGAAAATAGGCCTTCCCCACCACCCACCGAGGCCCTCTGGTGGCAAGAAACAGCCGGTTTCCTTACTTCTGGTGGGCATAGAAGGCCTGAAAATCAGCTGGAGCTGAGTTTGCGTGCCCACTGATATGGCTATGCATGCCACCTGTGGCACACGTGTCATAGGGTCGCCATCATGGGTATAGGGTCACCTGCTTGAGCAAGGGGTTGGACTAAAAGACCTCCAAGCTCCCTTCCAGCTCTATGATTCTACTTCTATTTCTAACAAGTTTCATATGATTTTTTTAATGGGACTAGTTCATGCTGATGTTAGGAAGGAATCCTCTCTCACAGAATCCCGTGGACTTAGATTTCCAATTGTGCCAAGGACTCCTGTGAAACACAAAAGGTTTGCACAGTTTCACATCAACTCTATTGAATTCACCCACAATCTATGGTGGCACATATTTCTAAGTCATTTTCCTGACCTAGAAAACCTTCGCGCTCTAACTTGTCCTTTATGAATCTTTATGAGGTCAGCATCACCATTCATTAACACCCAAAGGGTGATAAATAAATTCCAGGTTCCTGTGAAGGCGAGAAGTTGGCACGATATTTTATATCGGCTGCTTTAGATTCACAGGAGCCCGCAAGAAAGTTTAGGAAGACAAACAGGCATCGAAAAGCTGGAAGCTTAAACCAAGAGAAGAGGTGGGGAGTTCAGACAGTCCCCGACTTACTGTCAGTGCTGCCTCCGATCAATTCCTAGGAAAGAAAACCCTCGACTCCATGGATTTAGAGAAGAGGCACTTTTACTAACTGCCTTTTACTGAACGCAACAAAAGTCGGGCAAAGACTGAAGCAAATGCGTGTGAAAAGACAAATTGAAAATAGCCCTAGAGCCCATCCCTCAGTAGTCAGTCTAATATACTCCTATCATCGGTCAGGAAGATGTTTTGAGAACATCTCTGGTCCAGGTGCTCCGTGCATGCCATTCCCAGGAAGTGTTGTGGCCCGTCAGCGGCCGGTGCAGCTAGTAGCTGATTCCGACAGTGAGAAGGCTGGTGTGGTGCTGCGCCAGCAGCCTGTGCAGCTGGCACTCGAGTCGGAAAATGAGGAGGCTGGAGAAGATGTGGTGCCAGAGGCAGGGATTCAGCCAGGGCCTTCAGATCCTCCAGAAGCTCCCATAAGTGAAGAGGACGAAGAGGAGGAGCCTCTTCTCGATGCACAGGCACGCAAAGCTGCCAAAAGACAGGAGTGGCTCCTCAGGAGGAGGTCTCCTCGAGAGTAAGGCTTGGGGCTAATTGGCCACTCCCTTAGCCTATTTAAGGAAGAACGCCGACTGAAGCAATTTGCAGGGAACAACTTCGTTCACATACCTTCGTGTCTTGTCTTGTTTATCTTATCAGCTTCCTGCAAATTGCTTCTGGGCATTCTGCCAACCACAGTAAGCTTTCAGTTATTATTCGTTGAATTCTTGGCAGCTGTTAATGCAGTTAATTAACAACCGTTGTTGTAAAAAACTGGTTTATTTAGTAAACTAAGGTTTGAACGGACTTTGTGTGTGCTGCGTTCTTTGGGGCAGAACAGGAGGGTTGCCTTGAAGAAGTTAAAACAATTCAAGTTTGCCTCTCTCTCTGAGTCCAAGCCTCCCCGTTGGTTCTCAGCAATTCTACTCACACACCACCTGCAACGATTCATTTAGTGACTGTTTGAAGTTACAATGGCACTGACAAAAATGACTTAGGACCAGTCCTCACACTTATGACCATTACAGCATCCTCACAGTCATGTAACTAAACTCTGGAAGCTTATGTACTTATGACAGTTGCACTGTCTTGGGGGTCATGCGATCCCAACAAGCAAAGTCAATGTGGGAAGCTGGATTCACTTAACGACCACGTGATTCACTGAACAACTGCGGTGATTCAACTGTGGCAAGAAAGGTGGTAAAATGGGGCAAAACTCACTCAACAACTCCCTTGCTTAGCAACGGAACGTTTTTGTGCTCAGTGGTGGTCGTAAGTCAAGGACTATCTGTACAGGGAGTCCTCGACTTACCACCACAATTGAGCCCAAGCTTTCTGTTGCTAAGTGAGAGAAATGAGTTTTGCCCCCATTTTACGACCTTTCTTGCCACCATTGTTAAGTGAATCCATGCAGTTGTAAAATCAATAACACGGTTGTTAAGTGAATCTGGCTTCCCCCTTGACTTTGCTTGCCCGAAGGTCGCAAAAGGAGATCACATGACCTCAGGACACGGCACCCATCATAAATACGAGTCACTTGCCAAGGGTCCGAATTTTGATCACATGACCACGGGGACCACAGTGCCGTTGTAACTTCAAATGGTCAGTAAATGAACGGTTGTAAATTGAGGACTACCCTGTTTCCCCGAAAGTAAAGACCAGAAAATAAGCCCTAGCATGATTTTCCCCCAGGATGCTCGTAATATAAGCCCTACCCCAAAATAAACCTCAGTTAAGATTGTCAGACAGACGGATGCATTTAGTACTGTATTTTCCCCAAAATAAGCCCTAACCAGAAAATAAGCCCTAGCAGGATTTTTCAGGATGCTCGTAATATAAGCCCTACCCCAAAATAAGCCCCAGTTAAGATTGTCAGTCAGACGGATGCATTTAGTACCGTATTTCCCCGAAAATAAGCACTAACCAGAAAATAAGCCCTAGCATGATTTTTCAGATGCTCGTAATATAAGCCCTACCCCCAAAATAAGCCCCAGTTAAGATTGTCAGTCAGACGGATGCATTTAGTACTGTATTTCCCCCAAAATAAGCCCTAACCAGAAAATAAGCCCTAATGCGTCTTTTGGAGCAAAAATTAATATAAGACCCGGTCTTATTTTTGGGGAAACCCAGTATATGTAAACCAAAATACTCCAGACCCCTTTCAAAGCTAGGATTGTAACTTATCTTTATAAGTGTTAGAAGTCTATATCCTGTTTCAATATTATGCACTCCATGTCTCCTTTGCATTCAAGCTATGTCGGGAAGAGCTGCAATTTGCTTTTTCAACTAATTTCCATGGCTAAAAAGAATTGGGAGCTTTTCAGAAAAAAAAACACAATTAAGCACCAACAGCCCCAGCAGGAGCCCAGGGAATAACAGCAGTGGCGTCTGTTGCCGTATTAACCACTGATTGCAAAATTTAATAAGATGAACAATCCTTCCAAAAAAAGAAAGGGAAAAGCAAATGTTCGGGGAGTCGTGGGGAGCCATGATGCTCCTGCCGATTTATACCACCAGTCTGAGCAATCTTGGCGGACGCGACTGCAAAAGTTTTTAGTCCTCAACATTTCATGCACCGACTGCCAGCGTTTCTAAAGGCAAGGAGAAACTGCACAGCAGCCTTTCTCCAAACCCGTGCTGGCTGAGGATGATAGGAGTTGCAGTCCGCACTTGGAAGGCAGGGGCGATAGGTTATGTGATTTTGTTTGGAAAGCAGAAGCAAGGTGAGAAGCATTGCGTTGCATTCTAGGAAAATACTGGGAGCTGTTTTTACCAGGTTGGCATTCTTCCTTTCCTTCCGGGGAGCAAGGTAAGGATACAGGTGGAAGGAATCCTCAACAACTGTGGCAAGAAAGGTCGTAAAATGGGTCAAAACTCACTTAACGACTGTCTCACTTAGCAACAGAAATTTTGGGCTCAACTGTGGTTGTAAATTGAGGACTATCTGTATAGGGCCCTCATTTTCCCAATTTTTGAGTTTTGCCCACTTTGTGTTGTGGCCCGTCAGCGGCCTGTGCAGCTAGTAGCTGATTCCGACAGCGAGGAGGCTGGCGTGGTGCTGCGCCAGCAGCCTGTGCAGCTGGCACTCGAGTCGGACAATGAGGAGGTTGGAGAAGATGTGGTGCCAGAGGCAGGGATTCAGCCAGGGCCTTCAGAAACTCTTATAAGTGAATAGGAAGAGGAGGTGGAGCCTCTTCTCGATGCATGGGCGCGCAGAGCTGCCAAAAGGCAGGAGTGGTTCCTCCTTATTTGCTGTTACTCTCTACCTGATCTCTCTGCATGGTCACTGTTTGATCATTGCTACTTGTTGCTTTCTACTATTTATTGAATGTTTTAATACTGAACTTGTTCCTGTTTGAAACTCGAGAAGAACTGTTTTATTGTGTAATGACAACAACTGGTAAGAAGACTTTGTACTTGGAATATCCCTGAATTGATATTTTAACTATCGCCTTATCTGTGTATGACTTGGATTTTGGGCTTTGGACTTGGCTTTACTTTCTTCTAAAAGTAAAAGACTACCACAACTCAGTCTGTCAGTATATTAACTGTGGTTATTCACTCTCAGCCGCTTTCATGTGCTTATCAACGGGTACTCTGCTCAATAACCCATAACTAGTCACCTCCCGTATTGACTACTGCAACGCTCTCTACCTAGGGCTGCCCTTGAGAACCATCTGGAGACTTCAGCTGGTACAGAATGCAGCCGCGCGGGTCGTGATGAGTAGTTCCCGATATGCCCATGTTACACCTGTCCTGCGTGACTTGCATTGGTTGCCAGTTGCCCTCCAGGTGAGATTCAAGGTGCTGGGCTTAGGCCCAGGATATTAGTCGGACCATCTGCAACCAGCAACAGCTCCCCTGCGCCTGGTGAGTTCTAACAGGGAGGGCCTACTCAGGGTGTCATCGGCTAGACAGTGTCGAGTGGCGACCCCTAGAGGCAGAGCTTTCTCTGTGGGTGCTCCCTCCCTCTGGAACCAACTTCCTCTGGGGCTCCGGTTGGCCCCTGACTTCTGCACCTTCCGCTGCGACTTAAAGACATGGTTGTTCAACTTGGACTGGGGGGGGGTTAACATATATTTTAACACGTTTTATTGGATATTTTATTGTTGTGAGCCGCCCTGAGTCCTACAGAGATAGGGCGGCATATAAATTAAATCAATTAAATAAATAACATTGGTTATGAGACAAGAATATCCTTAACAGATTCTGTCTCCTACGCTTTTCCAACCTGCCTCGACCCCCTTTTGCAAGCCTCTTTAATCTCGCGCCTCACACTCCTGCAGCCCATGTGGGGCGAGGAGAGGGCGCGCAATCTGGGAGTCCTCCTGGATACGCAGCTGTCCTTGGAGGAACATCTGACGGCTGTAGCCAGGGGGACCTTTTGTCAGGTTCGCCTGATTTGCCAGTTGCGACCCTTTCTTGATCGGGATTCCCTGTGCACAGTCACTCATGCCCTCGTCACCTCTCGCCTGGACTACTGCAACGCTCTCTACATGGGGCTCCCCTTGAAGAGCACCCGCAGGCTCCAACTGGTCCAGAACGCAGCAGCGCGGGTAGTGATGGGAGCAGCTTGGCGCTCCCATGTAACACCTCTCCTGCGCGAGCTGCACTGGCTCCCAGTGGTCTTCCGGGTGCGCTTCAAGGTGTTGGTTATCACCTTTAAAGCGCTCCATGGCATAGGGCCTAGCTATCTTCGAGACCGCCTGCTGCCACCGACGACCTCCCATCGACCCGTGCGCTCCCACATAGAGGGCCTCCTCGGGGTGCCATCAGCCAAACAATGTAGAATGGTGACCCCCAGGCCTTCTCTGTGGGGGCACCTACCCTCTGGAACCAGCTGCCCCCAGAGATAAGGAGAATCCAAGACCTCGGTGCCTTCCGCCGTGCCCTTAAAACTTTCTTTTTCCAGCAAGCTGGGCTGGCTTAACATATTTTTAAATATTTTAATTGGTTTGTCATTTTAAACTGGGGCCAAATTAATATATATTCTTTTAATTGTTCTTAATGTTTGTATTGTATGTTTTTATCTGGCTGTACACCGTCCTGAGTCCCTTGGGAGAAGGTGCGGTATATAAATTTGAAATAAAATAAAATAAAAAATAAATGTGCACTTCTGCAGGAGATAAAAGTGTCCGGAGAAGATATCGCATACCTTCACGCTTCTTTCCCGTATATCAAGCAGGTGTCACGGGGGATTTATGGGCGAGAGCCAGAAAAGCATGCAAAAAAAAAAAAAAAAAAGGATGACCAACTATTATCCTGACCTGCTGCTGATAAAGCATGTCCAGGTCTTAGGTGAGAAGACCCCGAATAAATTATGGGTCTAAAGGCCACACGCAAAGTTTTGATTTCATGAGCCCGGAGGGAGAACGGGGCGAGATCTCAAAACAAAGCATTTTTGCAACAACAAAAATCTAAATTCTACAAAACCTGCCAAGAGTACAGGTAAACCCTTACTAGGTAACAGCATCAAGCACTGATGAGGTTACCTAGTTAGGCTAATGAAACGTTTGCAAGAAAACCAGCAAACTCAGAGAACACCAAGGACCCCTTATCATCTGTCCATCTGTTTCTCTGTCCTTCTACCTACCTACCTACCTACCTATCCGTCCAACCGTCCATCCGTCCATCCGTCCATCCATCCATCCATCTATCTATCTATCTATCTATCTACCTACCTACCTACCTACCTATTCATCCATATCTATCTATCTATTCATCCATATCTAACTATCTATCTATTCATCCATCCATCTATTCATCCATCCATCTATTCATCCATCTATCTATCTATCTATCTATCTATCTATTCATCCATATCTATCTATTTATCACTTATCCATCCATCCATCTATCCATCTATTCATCCATCCATCTATTCATCCATATCTATCTATCCATCCATATCTATCTGTCCATCCATCCATCCATCCATCCATCTATCTATCTATCTATCACCTATCCATCCATCCATCCATCTATCCATCTATTCATCCATCCATCCATCTTTTCATCCATATCTATCTATCACCTATCCATCCATCCATCCATCTATCCATCTATTCATCCATCCATCTATTCATCCATATCTATCTATCCATCCATCTATTCATCTATCTATCTATCTATCTATCTATCTATCTATCTATCTCTATCTATCTATCTATCACCTATCCATCCATCTATTCATCCAGCCATCTATTCATCTATCTATCTATTTATCTATCACCTATCCATCCATCCCTCCATCCATCTATCCATCTATTCATCCATCCATCCATCTATCTATCCATCTATTCATCCATCTATCTATTCATCCATCCATCTATTCATCCATTCATCTATTCATCCATCTATCTATTCATCCATCCATCTATTCATCCATTCATCTATTCATCCATATCTATCTATCTATTCATCCATATCTAACTATCTATCTATTCATCCATCCATCTATTCATCCATCCATCTATTCATCCATCCATCTATCTATCTATCTATCTATCTATCTATCTATTCATCCATATCTATCTATCTATCACTTATCCATCCATCCATCTATCCATCTATTCATCCATCCATCTATTCATCCATATCTATCTATCCATCCATATCTATCTGTCCATCCATCCATCCATCCATCTATCTATCTATCTATCACCTATCCATCCATCCATCCATCTATCCATCTATTCATCCATCCATCCATCTTTTCATCCATATCTATCTATCACCTATCCATCCATCCATCCATCTATCCATCTATTCATCCATCCATCTATTCATCCATATCTATCTATCCATCCATCTATTCATCTATCTATCTATCTATCTATCTATCTATCTATCTATCTATCTATCTATCTCTATCTATCTATCACCTATCCATCCATCTATTCATCCAGCCATCTATTCATCTATCTATCTATTTATCTATCACCTATCCATCCATCCCTCCATCCATCTATCCATCTATTCATCCATCCATCCATCTATCTATCCATCTATTCATCCATCTATCTATTCATCCATCCATCTATTCATCCATTCATCTATTCATCCATCTATCTATTCATCCATCCATCTATTCATCCATTCATCTATTCATCCATCTATCTATCTATCTATTCATCCATATCTATCTATCTATTCATCCATATCTATCTATCCATCCATATCTATCTATCCATCCATCTATCCATCCATCCATCTATCTATCTTATCTATCACCTATTTATCCATCCATCCATTCATCCATCCATTCATCCATTCATCCACATCTGTCTATCTATCTCTCTATCTATCCATCCATCTCTATCTATCTATTTATCTATCACCTATCCATCCATCCATCCATCCATCATATATATCCATCTATTCATCCATCCATCTCTGTAAACCCCAGCCTGATCAAGAAACCACCAAGAACACTCCCACCAACACTGACAGGATAATCCACAAATTCATAAACCGCAAAGCCCACTCCCTTCCAGCACTGATAATGTTACCTAGTTGGGTCATGAAATGTCTGCAAGCAAACAATCAAGCTCAGAGGAACACCAAGGACCCCACACTTCAACCCCAAGCTACAAATATTCTCCTTTATTGGTATTAGTCAAACTGTTGTTAAGTAAAGGCAAGAAGGCCAGGCAAGGAGCATTGGATGGAAACTAATCAAGGAGAGAAGCAACCTGGAATTAAGGAGTAACTTCCTGACAGTGAGGACAATTCATCAGTGGAACAGCTTGCCACCAGAAGTTGTATTTGTTCCAACACTGGAGGTTTTTAAGAAGCGAGTGGACAGTCACTTGTCTGAAAAGGTATAAGGCAATGATGGCTAACCTTTTTGCCATCACATGCCAAAAGCGGGGGGAACGGGGGGGTCATGCGCATGTGTGCCCACACAGATAATTCAATGCGCCCCATGCATGCGCGCGAGACTGCCCCATGCCTTTGGTACTCAATGGCACGGTGGGCCTGGTAGGTCGATTTTTTGCCCTCCCCAGGCTCCAGAGGCTTTCTAGGAGCCTGGGGAGGGTGAAAACAGCCTTCCCCACCCTTCCAGAGGCCAACCGTCATAAATAGGAGTCAGTTTCCAAGCGTCTGAATTCTTAGCACACGACCATGGGTATGCTACTAAGGTCATAAGTGTGAAACTGGTCATAAGTCACTTTTTCAGTGCCGTTGTAACTTTGAATGGTCACTATAAATGAATGGTTGTAACTTGAGGACTACCTGAATTGCATTTCTGCAATGGGACCAAGAGAAGGGGCCTCCTTGAAGACAGGTTGAACCTCCCCTTACAACCATTCGTTTAGTGACTCAATTTACAACCACGCTGAAAAATGTGATTTATGACCATTTTTCACACATACGACCATTGCAGCATCCCCATGGTCATGGGATCAAAATTCAGACGCTTAACAACCAACTCGTATTTATGACGGTCGCACTGTCCCGGGGTTCACGCGATCCCCTTCGGACAAAGAAAGTCAATGGGGGAAAGCCAGATTCACTTAACAACCGTGCCACTAACTTAACAACCGCAGTGATTCACTTAACAACCATGCCACTAACTTAACAACTGCAGTGATTCACTTAACAACCGTGCCACTAACTTAACAACCGCAGTGATTCACTTAACAACGGGGGCCAGAAAGGTCGTCAACTCACACAACTCACTTAACAAATGTCTCACTTAACAACAGGGCTCGATTTTGGTTGCAAGTTGAGGACTACCTGTATTTACGACCGTTGTAGTGGCCCAGTGACATGGGATCACTCTTTGAGACCTTCCCAGCTTCCTTCCAACAAACAAACTCAATGGGGGAAGCTGGATTCGCTGAATGACGACTACATCGTTCACTTAACTGCACTGACTTACTTAACAAAGGGCAAAAAAAAGGCTGTAAAATCGGGCCTGACTCTCTTAATAACTGCCTTGCTGTGGTCGTAATTCAAGCACTACCTGTACAGTTGACTGACCGTTTGAAATGACGACGGCGCTGAAAAATGTGACTTATGACCATTTTTCACACTTACGACCGTTTGTAACATCTCCACGGTCACAAGATTAAAATTCAGACGCTTGGTGTATGGTTCATATTTATGACGGTTGCAGTTTTCCGGGGTAACGTGATCTCCATTTGTGACCTTCGGATGAACAAAGCCCATGGCAAAGCTAGATTCACTTAACAACCATGTTATTAGCAATAGCAATAGCACTTAGACTTATATACCGCTTCACAGTACCTTCCGGCCCTCTCTAAGCAGTTTACAAGAGTCAGCATATTGCCCCCAACAATCTGGGTGTTAACCAGGGGTGAAATGTTCCCAGTTCGGAAAATGGGCATACTGTTCTGTCCCCGTCCCACACACGCACCCCCACAGACGGCCCGGAGTTAATAAGCCACAAGACAAAGTCTTTGAAGATAAAGCTGGCAGCAACCCAGTGGCTAGCTGCCAATTCAGACTTTACTCACACAAAACAAAGATTAGACTGCAAGCATTCCGATAAAGCAGACAAAGTTTCAGCAATACAAGGATTAGTCCAAATGCAGTCCGACAAGGCAGGCAGAAGTCCAGTAACACAGAGATCATGGATTATTTCTAGTTTTTGCTCGTCACAAACTGAACCGGCCACCACACCCACATTTATACCCTGTGGGGTGTGGTCCAGTGACTCAGCTAATCTCTGGCACGCCTTCCCCTCTGCTGCGCACGCTTCTCCCTGCACCGCTGTCGAGGATCCAGCCAACACTTATTTCCTTCGTCGTTGTCCACCTGTGGCTGAGGGGACGTGCTTGGCTCTGGGCCTATCTCTTGGCCTTCGGTGTCCTCCGGAGGCATTGCCAGAGAGGAGGGTCCTGGAGAGGGAGGCCTTGCCAACTCCTCTCCCTCACTCTCAGAGTCTGCATCTGTCGATAGCCCAGGCTCAGGCAACGGAGCCACAACACATACTAGAAGTTCGGGAAGGCAGGAAACAAGCCTGTTTCTGGCCTCTAGAGGGCCTCCGGAGCCTGGGGAGGCCATTTTCACCCTCCCGGAGGCTCGAGGAAAACCTCCAGAGCCCAGGGAGGGCAAACCCCCCTCTCCTATGGTGCAGGAGGCTGACTAGGCCACACCCACCATGACCACACCCACCCAGCAACCGGGCAGAGAACCCCTTGCTAAAATTTTTGAAGCTCACCCCTGGTTTTAGAAAATTTCCGATCTCTACCTTCAGGTAAGGAGTAGAATACAGGTAGTCCTCGACTTACAACAGTTCGTTTAGTGACCATCCGAAGTCATGACGTCACTGAAGAAAGCGACTTCTGATCATTTTTCACACGAACTTTGTAGCTTTGTCGGAAGGTGGCAAAAATGCGATCACATGACCCAGGGATGTTGCAACTGTCAGAAGTACACGCCAGTTGCCCAGCGTTTGAATTTTGATCACATGACCATGGGGGGATGCTGCAAGTTTCCCCCGCGAGCATGTGATCAAGATGGCGCCGCCTCCCTGAACCCTGATGCCGATGGGGGTGATTTTGGGCAGTCTGAGGTCTTCGGGGGCTGGGCGGATTGTCCTCGCCCCCGATCCGGCTGTCTGAGCTTCCCGCCGGCCAGCTAAGAGCTTTTCCGCTCTCCATAGTGCCATGGCTGGGATGGGGCCGGCATTTTCTCTATGCTGCCGTTTTTTTATTTTTTTTATTAAAAAAAAATAATCTTTATTTACATTTCATTTAAAAAGAAAGAACAAACAACATAAAATGACAAACATAACAATACAACAATAAATATACGTACTTCCATATAGTACCATAGTAAACAAGTATTCGGTACTATAAATTATATTCCGGAGAAGGTAGAACATCTTATATCTCTTAATGCATCACTTAGGTCTGTCCGACCACACTTATCTTATATAGTATAAATTTCTCTTCAAATACCAGTCCTCCACTAATGTGGGTTATAGATTCCTCTTTTCTAACCATTTATAAAATTTGTCCCAATCTAAACCTACTTGTGTTTGCTCTCTATCCTGTAATTTTTTAGTTAGCGTATCTGCTTCCACACATTCCAAAAAAATTTTTTTATAATAGCCTCCTCTGTTGGGATATTTTGGTTCTTCCAAAATTGTGCGTATGTCAGTCTCGCTGCTGTAATGATGTGTAATGCCAAATACCATAAGTCCTTTTTTATATTTTCCGGTTTGGAGCCGAGTAGGCATGTCTCTGGTCGCCAGTCGATTTTTAACACTAATATCTCTTTGAGCCATTTGTTTAATTTTCCCCCAAAATATCACTGCCTTCAGACATCACCACCATTGATGATAGTAAGTGTCACGTTCTCCTCCACATTTCCAACAATCCGCCGACTGCCCTGAGAACATTTTAGCTAGTCTATTTTATTTTATTTATTTATTTATTAAATTTATATATTTATTAAATTTATATACCGCCCTATTCCTGAGGGACTCAGGGCGGTGAACAGCGAACGATAAAAATACATGTAATACAAACGTTAAAAAAAAACCAATTAAAATATACTAAACACTCTGGTCCTAGATAATTCAAGACATCCCAGTTTAAAATAAAATCAAAAAGCAATATAAAGGGAAAGTTAGGCCAGGCCGGCCTGCTGAAACAGGAATTGGGAGGCAGGTGCCACCTATATATCATTTTATAGATATTTTCTTTATAGGCCGTGATACTACTGATTTCATATTATCCCACCAGATCTCTTGCCATTTATCTAGGTGTATTGGGTACACAAAATACGCTGCCGTTTTTTTCGATGCCGCGAGGATGAGGGAACCAACGGCAGTGAGATCGGAGACAGCAGCGGCGGCTAGATTGTGGCGGCCTGCTGTCTTTGGCGCTGAAAGCGATGGCTGGGTTGCTGACAGTGCTGCGGCGATGGCGGCGGCTACATCGGCGGCGGGGCAGTTCTTATCGGGGCCCTGGGAGTCTCCGGACACTTTTGGAGCCTCCATGGCGAGACCGCATCGCTAAGGACAACGGCAGCGGTGGCGGAAGAGTGCTGCACTGGCCTTTGGGCAACATTGTGAAAGCCAGTCATGGGAGATTTCAACCTGTCATCCATCGGTTTTTTTTACTTTTAAAAGCATTTTTTCTACAACCTCTTCGGCAGAAAAAATGCTTTTAAATTTTTTTTTTAAAAAAAGCCTCTGATGATCGTGCGTCTCAGCTGGGATCATCAGAGGCTTTTAAAAGAAAAAAACCCTATTTTTCTTTTAAATGCCTCTGACGATCCAAGCTGAGTTGCCTGATCGGCAGAGGCATTTAAAAGGAAAAAAGCCTCTGCCGATCAGGCAACTCAGCTGGGATCGTCAGAGCCTTTTGAAAGCATTTTTTTTACGCCGAAGAGGTTGTAGAAAAAATGGTTTTAAAAGTTAAAAAAAAAAGAATTGGCCACGCCCACCCAGTCACATTACCACCACCACCACCAAGCCACCCCCACCGAACCGGTAGTAACAAATTTTAGATTTCACCACTGACGTCAAGGTTTGGTAAACAGGTAAACAGTTCAATGAAAATAGGCAATACATTTTTTTTATACATCAATCTTTATATGTATATTCATGAGATATGCCAGTAACAGATTAAATAAATAACATATAATTTAAACTGACAGTTAACGGACTCACAAGGCTGTTAGAGAAAGCAAAGGATAACCAAAAATCCAAACCTTTTTCCGAAAGATAAGCCGACACTGACAAAAACAAGATTTCTTTTTTTTTAAAAAAAAAAAACTTGTACCATTTTTCCCCTGACGAAAGTTTGTTTTTCCTCATTTTGCAAGGAAGAAAATTAGCAGACTCAAACCCTCACCCCACGTGTTCGTCTCACATTAAGTGGATCTGGGGCACATTAAACACCTCCTGGTATCAATTTGCAATTTGCGCTAAATCGAATATCGCATTATTCACACATACAAACTCATCGCAACCTCTCTGGAGTTCTTAGTCACTTAAAGTGGTACCGGGTACAGGTAGTCCTCGACCTACGACCAAAAGAAGCCCAAACTTTCTTTGGTACAGTGAGACATTTGTGAAGTGAGTTTTGCCCCGTTTTTCGACCTTTCTTGCCACGGTTGTTAAGTGAAACATTGCAGTTGTTAAGTGAGTACCACCGTTGTTAAGTGAATCTGGCTTCCCCGTTGACTTTGCTCGTCAGACGGTGGCAAAAGGGGATCATGTGACCCTGGGGACATGGCAACCGTCATAAATACGAATCGGTCGCTAAACATCCGAATTTTGATCACGTGACTATGAGGATGCTGCAACGGTCGTAAGTGTGAAAAACGGTCATAATTCACTTTTTTCATTGCCGTTGTAACTTTGAACCATCATTAAACTAATGGTTGTAAGTCAAGAAGTACCTGTACTCGTTTTTTAATTTTTATTATTATCAAATTTACAGTACATGCCTCCCATCTCGTGCTTCGAGCAGCCTCAATTATTTACAGCTAAATAATATATTAGCAAGTGATAATTTCCTTGACATTTCTAAATCCCCAGTGGGTATTTTATGTCTTCATTTTAAACCCCTGATTTGTATTTTATTACTCCGTTCTCTGTTTAAAACATCTCCAGCCTTAAAACCACTTAATAAAAATACAAAGCAGGGACATTTAAAAGTGAAAATCCCGTTCAAATTAAAATTTAGTTTACCGCGGCTTCGACAGCATCCAGCCGTCATCTTTCAAATTGCCAGATTAGGATGTGGCAGAGTTACGAGCTAATCAAAATGGAAAATTTGCATTTTCAACAACCGGGAATGGCCCCGGCATCTTTCCAGGTAAAACAATGTAGTTTTGCTAAAAGCTGAGAATTTACCGAGATGAGAAAGGGGAGAGAAATGTGTTAGAATAGAATAGAATAACAGAGTTGGAAGGGACCTTGGAGGTCTTCTAGTCCAACCCCCTGCTTAGGCAGGAAACCCTACACCACTTCAGACAAATGGTTATCCAATCTCTTTTTGAAAACTTCCAGTATTGGAGCATTCACAACTTCTGGTGGCAAGTCGTTCCACTGGTGAATTGTTCTCACTGTCAGGAAATTTCTCCTTAGTTCTAGGTTGCTTCTCTCCTTGATTAGTTTCCACCCATTGCTTCTTGTCCTGCTTTCCGGTGCTTTGGAGAATAGCTTGACTCCCTCTTCTTTGGGGCAGCCCCTGAGATATTTTAACACTGCAATCATGTCACCCCTAGTCCTTCTTTTCATTAAACTAGATATACCCAATTCCTGCAACCGTTCTTCCTATGCTTTAGCCTCCAGTCCCCTAATCCTCTTTGTTGCTCTTCTCCGCACTCTTTCCAGAGTCTCCACATCCTTTTTACATCGTGGTGACCAAAACTGGATGCCGTATTTCAAGTGTGGCCTTCCCAAGGCCTTATAAAGTGGTCTTAACACTTCACGTGATCTTGATTCTCTCCCTCTGTTGATGCAGCCTAGAATTGTGTTGGCTTTTTTGGCAGCTGCTGCACACGGCTGGCTCATCTTTAAGTGATTGTCCACTAGGACTCCAAGATCCCTCTCACAGTTGCTACTAATTAAGCCAGGTACCACCTATACTGTACCTGTGCATTTCGTTTTCCTTGCCTAAATGTAGAACCTTCCTTTTGTCACCCTTGAATTTCATTTCGTTAGATGGCACCCAATGTTCAACTCTGTCCAGATCCTTCTGTATCTTGAGCCTATCTTCCGGAGTGTTGGCTGTTCCTGCCAGTTTGGTGTCATCTGCAAATTTGATGAGTTCCCCATCCATCCCCTCGTCCAAGACATCGATGAAGATGTTGAAGAGTCCTCCTGGGCCTAAAACAGAGCCTTGGGATACCCCACTGCATACCTCCCTCCATGTAGATGCAGTTCCATTGAGATCCACTCATTGAGTGCAGTTGGTCAGCCAGTTACGAATTCATCTGGTGGTGATGCTTCTAACCGGGTGGTAATGGGAGCGACATGGCGTTCCCATGTAACACCCCTCCTGCGCGAGCTGCACTGGCTCCCGGTGGTCTTCCAGGTGCGCTTCAAGGTTTTGGTTACCACCTTTAGAGCGCTCCATGGCTTAGGACCTGGTTACCTACTGGACCACCTGCTGCCACCAATAGCCTCCCACCGGACGGTACGCTCTCATAGAGAGGGGCTCCTCCGGGTGCTGTCGGCCAAACAATGTCCACTGGCGGCCCCCAGGGGGAGAGCCTTCTCTGTGGGGGCACCTGCGATCTGGAACGAGCTCCCCCCGGAGATACGGAGGATCCCGGATCTGCGCACCTTCCGCCGTGCTCTCAAGACCTTTTTATTCCACCAGGCGGGCCTGGCCTAATCTTTTCCCTTTTTCTTTTTAATATGAAAATTTTAATCTGTTTTTAAATGATTGGGGTGTTTTAAATCTGTCTGGGCCAAATTGTTTAATTCGGTTTTATTCTGTTTTTAAATTTTGTATTTATGTATTTTATCGTTTGGCTGTTCACTGCCTTGAGTCCTTCGGGAGTAGGGCGGTATATAAATCAGATAAAGATAAAGAAGATAAAGATAACTCAGATTTTCCTACTTTTTCTAGTAGTAAGTTATGGTCTACTTTATCAAATGCCTTACTGAAGTCCAAGTAAATTATCTCGACAGCATTCCTCTGGTCCACTAATTTTGTCACTTTGTCAAAGAATGCAATAAGATTAGTCTGGCGTGATCTGCTTTTGACAAACTCGTGTTGGCTTTTGGTTATTATTTGGTTTGCTTCTAGATGTTCGCTGATTCGTTGCTTGATTATCTTTTCCAGAATCTTCCCTGATATCCACAATTTTGCAAGTCGAACAGGGCTCTGACGGTCCTCCACTTACGACAGTTCATTTAGTGACCGTTTAAAGTTACAACAGCACTGAAAAAAGTGACTTACAACCATGTTTCACACTTACGACGGTCACAGCATCCCTATGGTCACATGATCAAAATTCAGACGCTTGGCAACCGACTCATATTTATGACGGTTGCAGTGTCCCAGGGTCACGCGATCTCCTTTTGCGACCTTCTGACAAGCAAAGTCAATGGGGGAGCCAGATTCACTTAATGACGGTGTTACTAATTTAACAAGTGCAGGGATTCACTTAGCAAACGTGGCAAAAAAAAGTCGTAAAATGGGGCAAAACTCACTTAACAAATTTCTCACTTAGCAATGTAAATTTTTGTCCATTGAGGAGCCAGATTCACAGACTCGTATTTATGACCGTTGTAGTTTCCCTTGGCAACTGATTCATATTTATGGCCATCGCATTGTCCCTGGGTCACATGATAACCTTTTGCGAATTTCTGACAAGCAGCATCAATGGGGAAGCCAGATTCACTTAGTAATCGTGTTAAGAACTGCAGTGATTCATTTAACAGCTGTGGCAAGAAAGGTCATAAAATGGGGCAAAATTCACCAAACAACTGTCTCATTTAGCAACAGAAACTTTTGGGCTCAATTGTGGTAGTACGTCGAGGACTATCTGTTATGGTATGTGAGAACGACCTTGGCAGACGGAGGAAGGAAAGCTGCCTAAGGGATAGGGATAGCAGATAAGGGACAGCAGAGCCCTCAGCTGCATAATGGACCGAAAAAGAGATTCAGAAACGATTTCTCAGGCTATAAAAGAGACCAAGGGAGATTTGTACTTTCTGACTTGCAAAATTCTGTACTTGCAGACTGATAATAAAGTAGAATTAGCTCACCTGGTCGTGGTTCCCTGTCTGCTTTACCTGGAAGGCTGACACGGACTCACCTGAGTGTTTTGCGGATCATATCTTCGTCGGTGATCCCGTAGTACGTGAGGGTTTCGTTCCAAGCAGGGTTTAATGTATTCCGCAAAGTTTTGGTCCTCAGTTTGTTCGCCTGGGTGGGAGAGGGGGAAAGAAAATAAATCAGTTTGTTTATATGAATAACTCAAGTCAGCGAACACCTCCTACCATTTTTCCCCATAACAACAATCCTGTGACGTGAGTTGGGCTGAGAGTGTGTGACTGGCCCAATAAGCTTTCCTGCCTAAGAAGCGGGACTGGAACTCACTGCCTTTTGGTGATTGGCCCAAAGTAACCCAGACGGCCTTCACGCCTAAGGCGTGGCTACAACTCACCATCTCCTGGTGACTGGCCCAGAATTATCCGGAAGCTTTCATGCCTAAGGCGGGACTAGAACTCATGGTCTCCTGGTGATTGGCCCAAAGTCACCCAGCCAACTTTCATACCTAAGGCGGGACTAGAACTCAGTCTCCTGGTGATTGGCCCAAAGTCATCCAGCCGGCTTTCATGCCTAAAAGAGGACTAGAATTCAGAGTTTCCTGGCTATTGGCCCAAAGTCACCCAGCCAACTTTCATACCTAAGGCGGGACTAGAACTCACCGTCTCCTGGTGATTGGCCCAAAGTCACCCAGCCAGCTTTCATACCTAAGGCGGGACTAGAACTCACCGTCTCCTGGTGATTGGCCCAAAGTCACCCAGCCAGCTTTCATACCTAAGGCGGGACTAGAACTCACCGTCTCCTGGTGATTGGCCCAAAGTCACCCAGCCAACTTTCATACCTAAGGCGGGACTAGAACTCACCGTCTCCTGGTGATTGGCCCAAAGTCACCCAGCCAACTTTCATACCTAAGGCGGGACTAGAACTCACAGTCTCCTGGTGATTGGCCGAAAGTCATCCAGCTGGCTTTCATGCCTAAAAGAGGACTAGAACTCACAGTCTCCTGGTGATTGGCCCAAAGGCACCCAACTGGCTTTCGTGCCTAAGGCATGACTAGAACACACCGTGTCCTGGTTATTGGCCCAAAGTCACCCAGCTGCTTTCATGCCTAAGGTGCAACTAGAACTCACTGTCTCCTAGTGATCTGCCTAAAGTCACTCAGCTGGCTTTCACGGCTAAGGCAGGACTAGAATTCCCTATCTCCTGGCCTCTACCCTGGTGCCTTAACCAATAGACTAAACTAGCTAATGGGAGCTTGTGCAAGAGAACAGATTAAGTTGTGGGACCTGAAAGGCCATTCTTTGTTTCAATTTTTTTTTTTAGTAAACCGATGACTTTCAAATTTTCACTGTTTTGCTAGGTGCAAATCCCTCCATTAAAATTTGCACTCACGTTTTGTTTATTTACGTCTCACGTTTCTATCCCGCCACAATCAAACACTCTCGTTGCGTTATGTCGAACAAAATTATTAAGTTAAAGTCTTCATGGTGTGATCGTCCAAAAAATAATAAAAACGGCACCCACCAGATATTAAGCCTACCTACCAATAATAAATAATAATAAATAATAAATGTGGTGGCTCAGTGGCTAAGACGCTGAGCCTGTCGATCGAAAGTGCGGCAGTTCAGCGGTTCGAATTCCTAGTGCCGCGTAATGGGGTGAGCTCCCGTGACTTGTCCCAGCTTCTGCCAACCTAGCAGTTCGAAAGCAGGTAAAAAAATGCAAGTAGAAAAATAGGGACCACCTTTGGTGGGAAGGGAACAGCGTTCCATGCGCCTTTGGTGTTGAGTCATGCCGGCCACATGACCACGGAGACGTCTTCGGACAGCGCTGGCTCTTCGGCTCTGAGACAGAGATGAGCACCGCCCCCTAGAGTCGGGAACGACTAGCACATGTGCAAGGGGAACCTTTACCTTTTAGGGAAGGTAAGAGAATTTCACCCCTGACTACCAGGATATGTTTTTTTTGGGCGGGGAGAGGGGGGGGCTTTTAGGCCTAAGGTGGGTCTAGAACTCCCAGCCTCCTGCTGATTGGCCCAAAATCACCCAGTGGGCTTTCACGCCTAACGAGGGACTAGAACTCCCAGTCTCCTAGTGATTGGCCCTCAGTCACCCTGTCAGCTTTCATATCTAAGGCATAACTAGAACTCACAGTCGCCTGGTGATTGGCCCAGGAGGGCTTTTGTGCTTACGAAGAAACTAGAACTCACCATCTCCTGGGGATTGGTCCAAAGTCACCCACTCAGCTTTCATATCTAAGGGGGGACTAGAACTCACTGTCTCCTAGTGATTGGCCCACAGTCACCCAGTCACCTTTCAGATCTAAGGCATAACTAGAACTCACAGTCGCCTGGTGATTGGCCCAGGAGGGCTTTTGTGCTTACAGAGAAACTAGAACTCACCATCTCCTGGGGATTGGTCCAAAGTCACCTACTCGGCTTTCATATCTAAGGGGGGACTAGAACTCACTGTCTCCTAGTGATTGGCCCACAGTCACCCAGTCAGCTTTCAGATCTAAGGTATAACTAGAACTCACAGTTGCCTGGTGATTGGCCCAGGAAAGCTTTTGTGCTTACGGAGAAACTAGAACTCACCATCTCCTGGGGATTGGTCCAAAGTCACCCACTCAGCTTTCATATCTAAGGCATAACTAGAACTCACAGTCGCCTGGTGATTGGCCCAGGAGGGCTTTTGTGCTTACGAAGAAACTAGAACTCACCATCTCCTGGGGATTGGCCCACAGTCACCCAGTCAGCTTTCAGATCTAAGGCATAACTAGAACTCACAGTTGCCTGGTGATTGGCCCAGGAGGGCTTTTGTGCTTACGAAGAAACTAGAACTCACCATCTCCTGGGGATTGGTCCAAAGTCACCCACTCGGCTTTCATATCTAAGGGGGGGACTAGAACTCACTGTCTCCTAGTGATTGGCCCACAGTCACCCAGTCACCTTTCAGATCTAAGGCATAACTAGAACTCATAGTCGCCTGGTGATTGGCCCAGGAAAGCTTTTGTGCTTACGGAGAAACTAGAATTCACCATCTCCTGGGGATTGGTCCAAAGTCACCCACTCAGCTTTCATATCTAAGGCATAACTAGAACTCACAGTCGCCTGGTGATTGGCCCAGGAAAGCTTTTGTGCTTACGGAGAAACTAGAACTCACCATCTCCTGGGGATTGGTCCAAAGTCACCCACTCGGCTTTCATATCTAAGGCATAACTAGAACTCATAGTCGCCTGGTGATTGGCTCAGGAGGGCTTTTGTGCTTACGGAGAAACTAGAACTCACCATCTCCTGGGGATTAGTCCAAAGTCACCCAGTTTTTGCTTTGTTTGCTGCATTAACTTTTGGCCAAAGTTAACGTAGTCTCGCATTAGACTTTGGCCTAATGCAGGAATAGAAAACATCCTTCTCCTGGGCCCAAAGTTACCATCATAAGTCGAAGACGACTTGTAGAGGTAGCCCAGTCCTCAACATACAACCATCTGTTTAATGACCGTTCAAACTTGCAACCAAAAAGTGACTTAAGAGTAGTCCTCAGACTTACGACCATTGCAGCACTCTGCACATTCACATGAACAAAATCCGGGCGCTCGGCAGCAAACATCCGTTTACAACAGTCAGGATCACATGATCACAATTTCTGATCTTGCCAGCCAGCTTCCGACAAGCAACGTCAATGAGGAAGTCAGATTTGCTTAACGACTGCGTGAATCCTGCAGTGATTCACTTAACAACCGTGCCCAAAAACTTCCAAAATTAGGCGCCTCTCGCTTAATATACATCGCCTAGTGAGGGAGGGTGAAGTCCCAATAGCAGTTGTAAGTACAGGAAAGTCCTCGACTTACAACAGTTCGTTTAGGGACCGCTCAAAGTTACAACAGCACAGAAAAAAGTGACTTGTGACCATGTTTCACACTTTGCGACTGAATAAAAGTAAGCGGCTTGACAACTGGTTCATATTTATGACAGACGCTATTTATGAGGGACGCAGCCTCCTGGGGTCACGTAATCCCCATTTTGTGACCTTCTGACAAGCAAAGTCCATGGGGAAGCCAGATTCGCTTAACAACCGTGTTACTAATTTAACAACTGCGGTGATTCACTTAACAACGGTGACAAAAAATGGTCGCAAAATGGTGCAAAAACTCATTTAAGAAATTTCTCGCTTAGCAATGTACATTTTGGGCTCAATTGCGGTCGTAAGTCGAGGACTACCTCTATTTGCTGCATAATTCTGCACGGGCAGCTCCATTCTGGCGAGAGATCGCATTTTGCTGAGGACTCAGTGCCCTTTGGAAATGCCGAAGAAAATCTACAGCTTGAAACACGAAGTTGCCAAGCCTTGTGCCGTCCTAAAAAGAGGATTTGACCTTTCTGTAAAGAAGATATTGCCAGTCAGGGCCCGATGTAAAACCCTGCGCAGGGCAGGATGGGACAGTTAGGGGGAAAAAATGGCAGTTAATGAGGATATAATAGGGTTCCCGGCCCTTTAAAACGACTCTGTAACTCAGCATAATAATAATAATAATAATAATATATTGCTGACATTCAGTGGAATTGCTGCTCTGGTTTATTTCCTGGAGTTTTTTTTTTTTTTTCTTGAAAATAAGCATCCATTTTCAAGGGACAGTTTTATCCTTGCAGAACTAAAGTACCATCCAGGAGCTTTGAGAAGACTCAGCTTGTTTTGGTCATTCCTGGGGTGGATAGGATGGGATGGGGTGGGATAGCAATGAATAGAATGGAATGGAATGGAATGGAATGGAATGGAAAATAGAATAGAATAGAATAGAATAGAATAGAATAGAATAGAATAGAATAGAGGAATGAAGAATGGAATGGAATGGAAAATAATAGAATAGAATAGAATAGAGGAATGAAGAATGGAATGGAATGGAATGGAATGGAATGGAATAGAATAGAATAGAATAGAATAGAATAGAATAGAATAGAATAGAATAGAATAGAATAGAATAGAATAGAATAGAATAGGAGGTATGAAGAATGGAATGGAATGGAGAATAGAACAGAATAGAATAGAATAGAATAGAGCAGTGGTTCTCAACCTTCCTAATGCCGCGACCCTTTAATACAGTTCCTCATGTTGTGGTGACCCCCAACTAGGGGTGGGTTCTAATTTTTTTTACTACTGGATCTGTGGGCGTGGCTTATTTTGTGGGTGTGGCTTGGAGGTCATGTGACTGGGTGGGCGTGGCTAGCTGGTCATGTGACCGGGTGGCCATGGCTATATGTATAGGGACTACTCAGAGGGCTGAAAAGTCATTTCTGACAGGTCCTCGCACTTTTGACTGGTCCTCACACTTATGACCATCCTCACATTTATGCCTGTGCAGCATTCTTAACAACCATGTCACTCATTTCACAACTGCTTCTCTTCAACATGGTATAAGATAGGGCAAAAAACGTAAAATGTGAGGACAGTCGTAAATTCAAGGACTGGTCAAAAGTGCGAGGACCAGTCAAAAATAACTTTTTCAGCCCTCTGAATAGTCCCTGTGCACAAAAGGACTACCCAGAGGGCTGAAAAATGTGATTTCTGACAGGTCCTCGCACTTATGACCAGTTTTCACAGTTATGACTGGTCATCATTTATGCCCATTGTAGCATTCTTAACAACCGTGTCACTCATTTCACAACTGCTTTTCTTCACCATGGTGACAAGATAGCGCAAATACGTAAATTGTGAGGACAGTTGTAAGTTCGAGGACTGGTCAAAAATAACTTTTTCAGCCCTCTGAGTAGTCCATATGCATAAAAGGATACAGCAATAGAGAGGGATGAAGGAAGGGAAGGGAAATTAGAGGAGGAGTGAAGGTAAGAGAGGGAGGAAGAGAGGAGAAAGAGAAAGAGGAAGTAGGGAGAAGAAGAAGAGGTGGGGAAGAGAAAGTAAGAAAGAAAGAAAAGACAGGTGATAGGTTTGAGGAGAAAGATTGCTGTACAATAAAAAAGATGAAAGGGAAGAAAGCCAAACAAATATTAAGATATTAAGATAAAGAATGAATTGTTAAACTTTAAAGAATAAAAGAGAACAAATAGCAATAAATAGCAATAATTAGAAACACATATACAAACATACAACGTATTTTCTTTGAACAGAGTATTTGGCCGGTTCACAAATTTAAACAGTTGTAGGAGGTTAGCACCCACCCCTTTCCTAGAAGAATGAAATATTTTGGGAAATATTAAAAAGGAAGAATATTATATTTCCCTACCTGTATGAGAAATGGAGAAGCATATTTTACAGACAAAGCAGCTCCCACCTTCCTGCCCCCCACCCTTTGTTAATGGGCCAGAGGCAGAAACTCAATCCTTTGTCAAAGGACATTTGCAACACAATAGCAACAGAAACTAACACAATGGGCCCCATCAAGCCATGTGATCCTGTCCAACATTAAACCATCTTTCCAAGCAGTCTCCATGTTTCCAGTGTCTTTTTCCCCGCTTGGAGCAGAACCCAGAAGGATATTTCTTCCAACACAGTATTTAGTCATTTCAATTAAATTTACAATTTCTATATTTCCTTTTTACCATATTTATTCCTCATCTATTTTTTAAAAAAACCAATATTACCCTTCATCCTCATCTCTAATCTTAATCAAATTCAATTTTTCCCTTCTATTCTATATTATACCCCTTCGCATTGTCATCTATTTTTATATCCATCCTCACATTGGTTAATTATGTAATACAGTTGTTTAATACAAATTCAACATTTTAATATAAATCAATTAGTTATATAACTATCTTTTTTGTATATTAATCAATATGAACATGAATATTCCAATTATTTCCATGCAATCCAATTTCTTACAAATCAATTAATTATATTTACCAATAATAATAAACCAAATAATTTCCCCCATATATTCCTCCAAACCACAACTTAACCAATTAATAGTATCTCAATTATTACAATTCCCTAGTTAAATAGAGCTTTTTTTCTTTTGTGTTTTAAAATCCTGGAACTCTCCTCTTTTGCCCTAAATTTCCCATTGTTTGCAGTGTTGCACTTACCTTTTTTGGTGAGGAAAAAGAAAAAGAAATCTCTCTGCCTCATTTTGTCACGTTGCAGCCTGCTTACTTTCAATTTCGCTTTTTCAGCATAGATAGGGGAAAAAAAACTTGCTCCAGGAATTTACCTCTTTGCAGCTAGCTCTTTGAAGCCCCGCGGCAAGAATTTAAAGTTTTTTTCCCCTCTAGCCACCAGCTGGGACTCCAGAGGCAGCAATAGATTGGGAGTGGGCGGGGTAAGCGAACGGCGACCGGGCGATCCAACAGAGGCAGAGGGTGAGGGTGAGTGAAGGCGTGGGGGGGGTGAGAGAGGGCTTTGGCGACCCCTATGAAATGGCCGTTCGACCCCCAAAGGGGTCGCGACCCCCAGGTTAAGAACCGCTGGAATAGAGGAATGAAGAATGGAATAGAAATAGAATAGAATAGAATAGAATAGAATAGAATAGAATAGAGGAATGAAGAATGGAATAGAATAGAATAGAATAGAATAGAATAGAATAGAGGAATGAAGAATGGAATAGAATTAGAATAGAACAGAATAGAATAGAATAGAATAGAATAGAGGAATGAAGAATGGAATGGAATAGAATAGAATAGAGGAATGAAGAATGGAATAGAATAGAAGGAATGAAGAATGGAATAGAATAGAATAGAATAGAATAAAATAGAATAGAGGAATGAAGAATGGAATAGAATAGAATAGAATAGAATAGAATAGAATAGAATAGAATAGAATAGAGGAATGAAGAATGGAATGGAATTAGAATAGAATAGAATAGAATAGAATAGAATAGAATAGAGGAATGAAGAATGGAATAGAATTAGAGTAGAATAGAATAGAATAGAGGAATGAAGAATGGAATAGAATAGAATAGAATAGAATAGAGGAATGAAGAATGGAATAGAATTAGAATAGAATAGAATAGAATAGAATAGAATAGAATAGAGGAATGAAGAATGGAATGGAATAGAATAGAATAGAGGAATGAAGAATGGAATAGAATAGGAGGAATGAAGAATGGAATAGAATAGAATAGAATAGAATAGAATAGAGGAATGAAGAATGGAATAGAATAGAATAGAATAGAATAGAATAGAATAGAATAGAGGAATGAAGAATGGAATGGAATGGAATAGGAGGAGAGGAGAGGAGAGGAGAGAAGAGAAAAGAAGAGAAGCATGACTGGCTATCTTTGCTTTGTGACTTCCGCCTTGATCACTGCCAAACTCACTCATCCAGTGGTGGGTTGCTACCAGTTCGCCCCAGATCAGGCAAACTGGTAGCGGCAGTGGCAGGAGGCCCCGCCCACCTGCCCGGACGCTTCTGTGCACGTGTGCGCAAGCGAACCAATAGCAATGGGTTTTGAAACCCGCCCCTACACCCATCCAATCGTCTTCATCCCAACCATCAGGTTTTACAGCTCAGCTGTGAAACAAAACTAATCAGCTAGGTCAATGACGGGTAAGATGAATCAATTAGAAAAACAGGCTGATCCAATTAACCTTAATGAAGCTGACATAGGACTATAATTGCTTAAATGCTGTGAAATATCAACAAGAGGCAACAAGGAAGGAATGTCCTGCTAGAGGTTGCAGGGACAGTAGAATAATTAAGTCAAGATGGCAGCATCTCCATGGTCCACCATGGTGGCAGAGTAATTATAGAATTCAGTATTGCAGGTTAACTCTGCCCACAGCCAGGAGGTTCGATCCTGACCTGCTCAAGGTTGACTTAGCTTTCCATCCTTCCGAGGTCGGTATGATGAGGACCCAGAATGTTGGGGGCAAGAGGCTGACTCTGTATACCGCTTAGAGAGGGCTGTAAAGCACTGTGAAGCAGTATACAAGTCCAAGTGCTATTGCCAAGGAAGGAAGGAAGGAAGGAAGGAAGGAAGGAAGGAAGGAAGGAAGGAAGGAAGGAAGGAAGGAAGGAAGGAAAGAAAAGTGAAGAGAGGGAGAGATAGAGGGTGGGAGAACGGAGAAAAGTGGAAGGAAGGAAAAGTGAAGAGGAAAAGAGTGAGAAACAGAAGGAAGGAAGGAAGGAAGGAAGGAAGGAAGGAAGGAAAGAAAAGTGAAGAGGGAAAGAGAGGGAGAAATAGAGGGTGGGAGAACGGAGAAAAGAGGAAGGAAAGAAAAGTGAAGAGGAAAAGAGTGAGAAACAGATGGAGAGGAAGGAAGGAAGGAAGGAAGGAAGGAAGGAAGGAAGGAAGGAAGGAAGGAAGGAAGGAATCCATGGTGGCACAGTTATTATAATGCAGTATTGCAGGTAACTCTGCCCACAGCCAGGAAGTTCGATCCTGACCGACTCAAGATTGACTCAGCCTCCCATCCTTCCGAGGTGGGTAAAATGAGGACCCAGATTATTGGGGGCAAGAGGATGACTCTGTAAACAGCTTAGAGAAGGCTGTAAAGCATCAATGTTCCAGTATCTCAGAGGTTGCCACAAAGAGGAGGGGGTCAATTTATTTTCCAAAGCACCAACGGATGGAAACTAATCAAGAAGAGAAGCAACCTGGATTTGAGGAGAAACTTCCTAAAAGTGAGAACAATTAACCAGCGGAACAACTTGCCTCCAGAAGTTGTAGGTGGGGAGGTTTTTAAGAAGAGAGTGTACTGAAATGGTACAGGGCCGTGATGGCGAACCTATGGCACATGTGCCACAGATGGCACCCGGAGCTATATATGTGGGCATGCGAGCGTTGCCCTAGCTCAGCTCCAGCGCGCATGCACGCCACCCAGCTGATTTTCGGGCCTTCCAGTCCCACTGGAAGTTGGGGAACGGCTGTTTCCTGCCTCTGGAGGGCCTCTGGTGGGGTGGGAAAGGCCGTTTTCGCCCTCCCCAGGCTCCTAGAAAGCCTCTGGAGCCTGAGGAAGGCAAAAAACGGCCCAATGGAACTTGGGAAACGGGGCGTTTCCGGCTTCCGGAGGGCCTCTGGCGGGGGGGGAAGGCTGTTTTCGCCCTCCCCAGGCTCCTAGAAAGCCTCTGGAGCCTGAGGAAGGCAAAAAACGGCCCACCGGAACTTGGGAAACGGGCCGTTTCCAGCTTCCGGTGGGCCTCTGAGGGGGTGGGGAAGGCCGTTTTCGCCCTCCCCAGGCTCCTAGAAAGCCTCTGGAGCTTGAGGAAGGCAAAAAAACGGCCCACCGGAACTTGGGAAACGGGGCATTTCCAGCTTCTGGAGGGCCTCTGGGGGGGTGGGGAAGGCTGTTTTCGCCCTCCCCAGGCTCCTAGAAAGCGTCTGGAGCTTGGGGAGGGCGAAAAAACGGGCCTACCTGGCCCATTGTGCCATCACGTGCCAAAAGCGGGGGGAACCAGGGGGTGGCGGGGCACATTGGATTAAGCATGTGGGCACACACGCATGTGACCCCCCAGCACACTCCCCCCACTTTTGGCACGTGATAGCAAAAAGGTTAGCCGTCACTAGTATAGGGACTTCTGCCTTACCAGGGGGTTGGACTAGATGACCTCCAAGGTCCCTTCCGAATCTTGTTATTCTATGCTATTCTACTATGAAGCGGTATGTAAGTCTAAGTGCTGTTGCTACTGCGATTAACAACTGTCTCAGTTAACAGCAGAAATTTTAAGGTGGCAAGTTGAGGACTCCCGGCAATGAAAATATAATCCTGTTTTATGATTTAATTCACTCTTCTCTTGCGTTACGGTGTCCTCCTCTTTAGAAGATAGGATTCTTTTTGAAAACAAGCAACGTTTGAACTGAGATTTTAATAAGATTTGCAGAACCGATACATTTCTTCCACAGGGGTAAACTTTAAATGAGTAAGGAGGATAGAAAGAAAGAAAGGGGAAGGAATTCAGAGAAACGAGAGACAAAAGCAGGGAAGGCAGAGAAGCTTCCATTATTAATGACGAATAATTTTGTTTAAACAAGCATATCAAAGTCGGCTGGGCTGCGATCGTTCTCTCTATCTTTGTTATTATTGCAAGGAATGGATTAGCAGCAGATCAGCGCCAGGAAATTTTTTATTAATTTATTTGAAATCATGTCCTCCTCTGTCGGCTTAACCTATTTCCAGACATGTCAGGAAGATAAAAGTAGGTGATATTTACTCATTAACTCCACCAATGAGCTTCTAAAGGGAGAAGGAATTTTTTAAATTTATTTAATTAATATCACGATTTTCGTGATATTAAACGTGGGGAGGCGTACCGATCCCTCAATTAATTTACTCAGTTAATTGGTAGCTTTTCCCCCAAAACATATCCTGGTAGTCAGGGGTGAAATTCTTTTACCTTCCCTAAAAGGTAAAGGTTCCCCTCGCACATATGCGCTACTCGTTCCCGACTCTAGGGGGCGCAGCTCATCTCCGTTTCAAAGCCGAAGAGCCAGCGCTGTCTGAAGACGTCTCCGTGGTCATGTGGCCGGCATGACTCAATGCCAAAGGCACACGGAACGCTGTTCCCTTCCCACCAAAGGGGGTCCCTATTTTTCTACTTGCATTTTTTACCTGCTTTCGAACTGCTAAGTTGGCAGAAGCTGGGATAAGTTACAGGAGCTCACCCTGTTACGCGGTGCTAGGGATTCGAACCGCTGAACTGCCAACCTTTTCGATCGACAAGCTCAGCGTCTTAGCCACTGAGTCACGGCGTCCCATGGTGAGCATCCTAGACCATGCCAAATCCAAAAATGCCAGTTCATTCTTGGAAGCCTTGCAAATCAGTCATCAACAGGCACATTGAGAGAAACAACATCTACACATCATTCTAAAGGAGAATCAAAATGCCAAAGAAGGAAACAAAAAGACCAAAAAACCTCATCATCTCTCCAGCAATCAATACCCAGAGAAGCAGTGATTAACACCAACATTAACACTAGACTAACAATCATGCGATAAACAACGCCCCGATCAAGGAGCTGCCAATGCAGACAAACAAGCTAACATTAAACAACAGCTCCAAAAGAATGTTTTCAGAACTGAAGAAGCTTCTTGGATGAGAAGTGAAACGTCTTCCAAGAAAGGCGGGAGCCTCTGTGGGAGCACCCGCCCTCTGGAACGAGCTACCTCCCGGAATACGACTGATCCCGGATCTCCGCACTTTCCGTAAGGCCCTGAAGACGGAACACTGTTCCCTTCCCACCAAAGGTGGTCCCTATTTTTCTACTTGCATTTTTTACCTGCTTTCGAACTGCTAGGTTGGCAGAAGCTGGGACAAGGAACGGGAGCTCACCCCGTTCCGCGGTGCTAGGGATTTGAACCGCTGAACTACCGACCTTTCAATCAACAAGCTTAGCCACTGTGCCACCGCGTCCCTATACCTTCCCTACCGGTTCGCAAATGTGCACGCATCGTCCACCTATGCACAAAGCCTTCTGCGCATGCGCAGAGGCTGAAAAGCATCGCAAAAAAGGGACGTCATGATGTCCGCGCGTGTCACCCGAGCAGGATAGAAAAGGCTGAATTTCACCCCTGCAGGTAGTCCTTGATTTACGGCCACAATTGAGCCCGAAAACTCCGTTGCTAAGCGAGACAGTGATTAAGCGATTTTTTGCCCCATTTTACGACCTTTTTGCTCCAGTTGTGAAGAGAACCACTGCCGTCGTTAAGCGAATCATGCAGCCGTTGCAGTCGTCAGAAGGAGATCGCATGACTCCATGACACTGCGACGGTCACAAATATGAGTCAGTTGCCAAGCGTCTGGATTTTGATCACGTGACCGCAGGGGTCGTTAAGTGTGAAAACGGTCATAAGTCACTTTTTTTCAGTGCCGTTGTAACTTCAAATGGTCACTAAGCGAATGGCTGGGACTATCTGTACCCGGCTAATTTCCTCAATGCATACTTACTTCTCTGTGTATTTTAGAGAAACCTGGAGCAAAAAAATAAATAAATAAAAATAAACCACAGCTTATCCATAAATTTAATGCATTTTTTTTATTCCGTTCAGTGGGGGATGGGCAACTTCAAAAGACAATTTTTTATTATTATTGTTATTAATATGAAATTTATGCGCTGCCCATCTCATATCCCGCGTCTGATTTATTGGACTTTCTGCAATGTTACGAAAAGCGACTCAAGGCCGTTGAACGGATGCACGCTCTCTTTTCAGCAAAAGGATTAAAATAGAAAGACCGCGTTCGAAATGACAATCTATCCATCAGTGAGAAAAGTTCTACCACGGCTGAAAAATATCAAAACATGAAAACCAGAATCCAGGTTGAGTTTCATCCAGCAGTTTACCTCAGTAACTCAAGCCTAAATTGCAAAATGACTGCTGAATATTTTCTTCTTTTCTTTCTTAATTTTAATTTCTTTAGTGTTACCCTGCCTTTATTATTTTTATAAAGAACTCTTTGCTTAGCAATGGAAATTTCGGGCATGGTTCTGGTCGTAAGTTGAGGGCACTATCCCTAAGCCAGATAGCAATAGCACCTAGATTTATATACCGCTTCACAGTGTTTTACAGCCCACTCTAAGCGGTTTACAGAGTCAGCCTCTTGCCCCCAACAATCTGGGTCCTCATTTTACCGACATCGGAAGGACGGAAGACTGAGTCAATATTGAGTCGCTCAGGATCGAACTTCCTGGCTGTGGGCAGAGTTAGCCTGCAATACTGCATTCTAGCCACTGTGTCACCACAGATTCCTTCCTTCCTTCCTTCCTTCCTTCCCTCCTTCCTTCCTTCCATCCTCCCTCCCTCCCACCCTCCCTCCCTCGGAAGGAATAGCACTTATATACCGCTTCACAGTGATTTACAGCTCCCTGTAAGCAGTTTACAGAGTCAGCATATTGCCCCCAACAATTTGGATCCTGTTCTGCCCCAGCTCCGGATTCCCGAGGATATAGACACACACCAACGGTCCTTATCAAATTTATTAAGTAGCAAGAATAAACCAAAGTCCAGCAAAAGTTGGCAACCAGCCCAGAAAGCAAGACACGATAAGACTTTTCCAAAAATACTCTGATGATAATTACAAGTTGTTTCTAGCAAGAAACTTACTAACGGCGTGCGACTTAAATAGGCTAAGGGAGTGGCCAATTATTCTCAAGCCCTACTCTCGAGGAGACATCCTCCTCCTGAGTAGCCACTCCTGCCTTTTGGCAGCCCTGCGTGCCCGAGCATTGAGGAGAGGCTCCTCCACTTCGCTCTCTCCACTTGAAGGAGCCTCTGGAGGTTCTGAAGGCCCGGGCTGAGTCTCTGCCTCTGGCACCACATCCTCTTCAGCCTCCTCGCTGTCCGACGCGAGCGCCGGCTGTGCAGGCTGCTGGCACAACACCACACCAGCCTCCTCGTTGTTGGGATCAGCCACGATCCGCGCAGGCCGCTGACGGACCACAACAGGTCCTCATTTTACCGACATCGGAAGGACAGAAGGCTGAGTCAATCTTGAGTCGCTCAGGATCGAATTTCCTGGCTGTGGGCAGAATTAACCTGCAATACTGCATTCTAGCCACTGTGCCACCACAGATTCCTTCCTTCCTTTCTTCCTTCCTTTCTCCGTTCTCTTTCCCTCCATTTCTCCCTTTCTTTATCTTCATTTTGCCTTCCTTCCTTCCTTCCTTCCATTTCTCCCTCTTTCTCTTACTTTGCCTTCCTTCCTTTCCTTCCTTCCTTCTTTCCTTCCTCTTTTCTCCATTCTCCTACCCTCCATTTCTCCCTCTCTTCACTTTGCCTTCCTTCCTTTCTTTTGTTCCTTCTTTCCGTCCTTCCCTTGGAAGGAATAGCACTTAGATGTATATACCGCTTCCCCGTGCTTTTACAGCCCCCTCTAAGCAGTTTACAGAGTCAGCATATTGCCCCCAACAATTTGAGTCCTCATTTTACCGATCTCAGAAGGATGGAAAGCTGAGTCAACCTTGAGCCGATCAAGATCGAACTGCCAAACGCCTGGCAGTCGTCAGAATTAGCCTGCAATACTGCATTTAACCACTATGCCACCACGCCTCAGAATGGTTCCTATTCGGCGGTTTCTATTAGAGGATTATAATGCTGGTGTCAGTACTTCAACCTGCATTTACTCTAGTGCTGACATAAGGAGAAGCAGGGGCAGCTGGCAAGAAGACGCTTGACATTTCACCTACTTATTTTCCTTGAAGATAATATCCCCTAGGAGATGAGAGGGAGGGGGACATTCCTGGGAGCTGAAGTAGTAGATATGGGGAGAGTGATTTGGAAGAAGGCCAATGAGACGCAGAGATTTGGGGAACGGAAAGGGAGGGTGTGGGGGCAGGATGTCAGAGTTGGCTATGCCACGATCGGGGCCAGATTGTCGTGCTTAATAAAATGAAAGATTTCTTCAAAGACTATCTGTTTGGAAATGCAATTTATTTTATTTGAGACGATATCGAAACTTGACAGCTGGCTTTTCTGTTTTCCACATGGTTTATTGTTATCCCTAACACGATGCTGACCTTTTTCACAGCAGATCAGCCCGGTTTCTACACCTCCGTCGACCTGTTTCCCAATTACTCCAACGTCTTTTCCCTCAGCTGTCACCTCTAGTTCTAGCCCCTGTATGTGGAGTTCAGATTTTTCACACAATGTGCACCGCTTTACAGTTGTTCACATTTTTTAAAAAAGGAAAACAGGTCAAGCACAGGAGAGATTGCCTGCAGAGATTTGCTGTGTGTGTGTGGGGGGGGGTGTTTTCGCCACCCCCTCAGCGAGTGGAGAGATTGCTTCAACAAGTGAGGGGTGAGGAAAAAAACAAACCACAAGTGATCTCTGTAGGCGATGTTTTCCGTATCTGACTTAATTTTTTGCTTTCCTCCCCTCCCACTCACAGAACGGAGAGATTGGAGAGGAAGGGATGATAAGAGAGTAAGCAAGCACACAATGGGGAACACCTTGGGCTGCTTGTCCAACCCGTTTACAGCTGCGAACACGTTGCTTTCTAATGTGACTAGAGGTAGCTCTCGACTTATAACCACAACGGAGCCCTTAGTTTCTGTTGCTATGTATGATATTTTTAAGCGAGCTTTGCCCAGTGATGGCTAACCCTTTTACCATCGCATGCCAAAAGCGCGGGGGTTCACGCACGCGCGTGCCCACACCCATAATTCTATGTGCCCCGCACATGTGTGCGCGACCCTCCCCCATGCTCCCCACGCTTTTGGCACGCGATCTCCCCAGGCTCCAGAGCCTCTCTAGGAGCCTGGGGAGGGCGAAAACAGCCTCCCCCCCCCCGAGGCCCCCCGGAGGCCAGAAACAGCCCGTTTGCAGACTTCCGGAAGTTGGCAAATGAGCTATTTCTGGCCTCCGGAGGGCCCCTGGGGGGCAGGGAAGGCCGTTTTCACCTCCCCAGGCTTCTAGAGAGGCTCTGGAGCCTGGGGAGAGCAAAAAAAGGGCCTTCCCCACCTCCCCAGGCCCTCTGGAGGCAGGGAACAGCCTGTTTCCCTACTTCCGGGTGGCCCAGAAGGCCTGAAAATCAGCTAGCCAGCATGCACATGGACGCCGGAGCTGAGCTCGCATGCCCACCGATATGGCTCTGCGTGCCACCTGTGGCATACGTGCCATTGGTTCGCCATCAAGGGCTTTGCCCTATTTTACAACCGTACCTGCCACAATTGTTAAATGAATGACAACAGTTGTTAAGTTAGTAATAGGTTGGTAAGTGAATCTAACTTCCCCACTGAATCTGCTTGTCAGAAGGTCGCAAAAGGTGATCTCATGACCCCAGGACACCGTCATAAATACGAGTCAGTTGCCAAAGCATTTGAATTTTGATCATGTGACAATGGGGATGCCGCAATGGTCGTAAGTGTAAAAAACGGTCATAAGACACTTTTTCTGTGCCGTCATAACTCTGAATGGCCACCAAATGAACTACCTGTATTTTCCATTCTGTGTCTGCTTACTCTCTTGCAATCCCTTTCTCTCCAATGAATATACATACAAACCTTAATTCTCTAATTATCCCAGCATCGGGATGCTCATTCTCAAGGGCGGGGATGTGGGGAAAAGGAAACCACAATCGCGCTTTTCCACTTAGTAACCAGTTTGCTTTCGGCCCCAATTGCAGTCGCTAAATGAGGACTAGCTTTATGTTAATAATAATAATAATAATAATAAATTATTGCACGAATTGAAGATAAGCAGCAAGAAAAAATCACAAATTACCGGGACTTACAAATTGAAGTTGAGCGACTGTGGAAAAAGAAATCGTGTGTTGTCCCGATTGTAATTGGAGCCCTTGGAGCAATACCCAAAGGGCTACCCCACTATTTAGAAATTCTAAAATTGCCGGACTTGAACATTTTGACTCTACAAAAAACCACCTTACTCGGAACAGCTTACATCCTCCGACGATACCTTAAGAGTTCCTAGGTTCTTGGTTAGGACTCGAGCTGCTGAGCTATTAACCAGCCTCAAAGGCTGTGAATCTCACTAAAGATTAACTTATTATTATTATTATTATTATTATTATTATTATTATTATTATTATTATTATTATTATTTTATTTCTATACTGCCCTTCTCCCGAAGGACTCAGGGCAGTGTACAGCCTATTTAAAAACATAAGACAAAACAGCAATTAAAATTTAAAATGATTAAATAAATTTGGCTCAATTAAAACCCCAGAAATTTAAGATACCCCAATTTAAAACTATTATGTTGATAGCCCGGCCTGGCGGAACAACAGGTTAAAAAAACAGCACCACTTCTAAGATAGAACCCTGCATGACTCTGCTCGTTATACAACTTCATTGTGAAAAAAATGTCTATTTATTTCTACTCTTGGTTTTCCGGTCTTTAATCAATCACTTAGCCAGCTGTTTTTTTAATTCCATGGCTGTTAAGCTGACAGAAAATTTTGATGAAGTACTATAACAAGGGCTTTATGAAAATCTTCAGTAGATTATCTTTCCTGGCTTCTCCATAGCCATGTCTTTATTAACACCCCCCCAAAATAAAAGATTACAGGCAGTTCTCGACTTACGACGATTTCTTTAATGACCATTCAAAGTTACAGCGGCACTGAAAACAGCGATTTAGGACCAATGTTCACACTTATGACCGTTGCAGCATCTCTGTGACCAGGTCATCAAAATTCAGACTCTTGGCAATTGACTCGTATTTATGACAGTTGCAGTGTCCCAAGGACACGCGATCCCCTTTTGCGACCATCTGATGAGCCAAGATAACCGGGAATGAAGACTCACTTAATGTTCTGCCCCAGCTACGGACCCCAAAGAACGCAGCACACACAAAGTCTGTACAAACCTTAGTTTACTAAATTAAATCAGTCTTTTTCAAATAAAGGCTGTTAATTAACTTTCTTAACAGCCTACAAGAATCCAAAGAATAAATAATCGTAATCTTGCTAAGGTTGGCAGAAAGCCCAGAAGCAATTTGCAGAGAACTAAGATCAAGACGCGAAGGAGAATGAACAAAGTTGTTCCCTGCAAATTGCTTCAGTCGGCGTTCCTCCTTAAATAAGCTAAGGGAGTGGCCAATTAGCCCCAAGCCTTACTCTCGAGGAGACCTCCTCCTGAGGAGCCACTCCTGCCTTTTGACAGCTCTGCGCGCCCGTGCATTGAGAAGAGGCTCCTCCTCTTCTTCCTCTTCATCCATGGAAGCTTCTGGAGGTTCTGAAGGCCGTGGCTGAATCTCCGCCTCTGGCACCACATCTTCTCCAGCCTCCTCACTGTCTGACTCGAGTGCCAGCTGCACAGGCTGCTGGCACAGCACCACACCAGCCTCCTCGCTGTCAAAATTAGCTACTAGCTGCACAGGCCGCTGACGGGCCACAATACTTAACAGCCAGGTGACTAACTTATCAACCGCAGTGATTCGCTTAACAACTTGTGGCAAGAAAGGTCGTAAAACGGAGCCAAGCTCCCTGAATAAATGTCTCACTTAACAATGAAAATTTAGGGCTCAACTGTGGTCGTACGTCAAGGACTACCGTTGCACGCCAGTTGCCAAGTGTCTGGATTTTGACCACACGGGTTGTAAGTGTGAAAAATCAGACATAAGTCACTTTTTTCAATGCCTTTGCAACTTCAAACGGTCAGTAAAAGAATACTTATATGTCGAAATATATCTACACATACCGCGTGTTTAATTTATTTATTAATCAGTGGAACAACTTGCCTCCAGAAGTTGTAAATGCTCCAACACTGGAAGTTTTTAAGAAGAGATTGGATAACCATTTATCTGAAGTGGTGTAGGGTTTCCTGCCTAAGCATAGGGTTGGACTAGAAGACCTCCAAGGTCCCTTCCAACTCTGTTATTCTGTTCTGTTCTGTTCTATTCTATTCTATTCTATTCTATTCTATTCTATTCTATTCTATTCTATTCTATTCTATTCTATTCTATTCTATTCTATTCTATTCTATTATTCTATTCTATTCTATTCTATTCTATTCTATTCTATTCTATTCTATTCTATTCTATTCTTTCGTTCGTGTTTGTTAAATTTATATGCCGCCTACCTACTATCTCTTGAAATCCTCCCCAAGGTTGGATTAAATTAATGAGCAATAAAAATTCCCTTAAAGTCAAGCTGAAAAAGGGCAGAAACACACAGAAAGGTGATTGCTCACGATGCAACAACTAATTAAAACAAGGAGATTCAAGAGGCCTGCTTAATTTGGATATCCTTCTCCACTCACCCGTGCAAATTGTGTTTTTTTCTTTCTTTCTAATATACCGTATAATTCATATTCTGCTCTTCCTCCTGGAGGATGCCACTGAATTGTTAAGCACCACAACCAGTTCGAATTTGTGGTCCCAGAGGAAATAACACGACAGCTTTCTTCTGACTTTATACCTTTGTGACTAGATTCCACCCAAAATCATCTTCATTTAACGACTCCATAATTCCTTGTGGGGTGGAGTCTGGGCAACTGAATGGAGCTAGCAGAGTGTTTTAATGGCCGGATGCCCTTCCCAACGCCAATGCGGAGTTTTGTTCGGCAGATATACTCTCATTGTGCTCAGAGAGAGAAAAATCTGCCTCTACCTAGGATCGAACTCTCAGCCTCCGGATTGTGAGGCGAGAGCTCCACCTCCAGGCCACCACATCACTCCTGATTCCCACCCCCTCCCCAAAAAAAATAAATCAAGAAAAATCCGTCACGAAGGCTCAATATTTTACCTCAGATCAAGGGGTCAAAGATCAGATCAAATTCAGCAAAATCCCTGAATTTATTTGGACGCCGTGATTTCAATCTGGCCAATTCTGAAGGGGCAATTTTTGAAAATTTATTTTAATCTGGAGAATGAAGGATTCACCCAGGATAGCAGAAATCCTGATCTATTACAGGTAGTCCTCGACTTCCGTCCACAACTAAGCCCAAAATTTCTGTTGCTAAGTGAGACATTTGTTAAGCCTCATTTTACGACCTTTCTTGCCACAGTTTTGCCTCGTGAGTTTTGCCTCGTTTTATGACCTTTCTTGCCACAGCTTTGCCTCGTGAGTTTTGTCTCACTTTACAACCTTTCTTGCCACTGTCGTTAAATGGATCACCGCTGTTGTTCAATGAGTAACCTGGTTGTTAAGTGAATCTGGCTTCCCCTCTGACTCGGCTTGTCAGACGATCGCCAAAGGGGATCACGCGACCCCGGGACGCTGTGACCGTCATAAATATGAGTCAGTTGCCAAGCGTCTGAATTTTGATCACATGACCACGGGGATACCGGAACAGTCGTTAAGTGTGAAAAACGGTCATAGGTCCCTTTTTTTTCAGTGCCATGGTAACTTTGAAAGGTCACTAAATGAACTGTTGTAAGTTGAGGACGACCTGGTATTGCCAACCGCTGAAATGTTGTTTTTTAAATGTTGGTTTAATGTTAGCTAGATGGCCTGAAAATTAGAGTCAAAGCAGTCGACCATGTAAACCCTGATTCTGCACTCACCAACTTGCCTTGTTGGTATGGATATTGAAGAGGTGACGGTCTGAACACATGACAGTAAGAGAGTTGGAAGGGTCCTTGGAGGTCATCTAGTCCAACCCCCTACTCATTCAGGAGACATATACTAGGGATTTGAACCGCCAAACTGCCGAACCTTTCTGATCGACAAACTCGGCATCTTAGTCACTGAGCCACCTAGTCAGACAATGGATTAGTGACAATGGACCCCATCTGAATTTTTAGACAGCCCCCCCACAAGACTCCCCCCCCGATGTGAAAACTGATATGGTTTCTATGTAATATTTCTAAATTTGGCCACAAACCCTCAGGCCAAAAAGGAGGTCCATCCAAAAGGTTCTTCTTTCTTATGTGTATTTCCAACACAGAACAGAGAGAAATTCAAAAGGACAAGGGTCTCTCAAGGTCACCTAGTCCACCCTCCTATTCTCAGGGGAGAAACACAGGGCAATCTCCCATCAACTCCTTCGGTTATAATTTCCACAGTTTCAGATTTTTCGACAAAGACAAAAAATCAGCCCATCCCTCCCTATTTTAAGCCTGTCATGCAATCCTCTCATTTTCTTCTTCTTTCTCTGTTCTTCTCCTCTGCTACCATTTCTTTTCTCTTTCTTTCTCCTATCTTCCCTCCCTCCTTTCTTCCTAACTTTCCTTCCTTCCTTCCTCCCTCCCTTCCTTCTTTCTCATTCCCATCTTCTTCTTTCTTTCTTTCTTTCTTTCTTTTTCTTTCCTTCCTTCCTTCCCTTTTCCATCTCCTTCCTTCCTTCTTTTCTTCCTTCCTTCTCCTTCCTTCCTTCCATCCTTCCACTTCCAATCTTCTCCTTTCCTTTGTCCCTTTCTTCTTTCTCATTTCCATCTCCTTCCTTCCCTCCCTCTTTCCTCCCGCTCCTTCCTCCCTCCTTCTCTCCCTGTCCCTTTTCCCATCTCCTTCCTTCCTTCTTCTTCCCATCTCCTCCCTCTCTCCCTCCCTCATTCCTCCCTCCCTTTTCTCATTCCCATCTTATTCCTCCCTCCCTTCCTCCTTCTGTCTCCTTCCTTCCCATCTCGTTCCTTCCTTCTCCTTCCCAATTCCTCCTTGCCTCCCTCCCTCCCTCATTCCTCCCTTCCTTCTTTCTCATTCCCATCTTCTTCCTCCCTCCCTCCCTCCCTCCCTCCCACTCCTTCCTTCCTCCCTACCTCCGTCTCCTTTTTTCCCATCTCCTTCCTTCCTTCTTCCTTTCCCTCCTTCCTTCTTTCTCATTCCCAACTCTCTCCTTCCCTCATTCCTCCCTCCCTTCTTTCTCATCCCCATCTTATTCCTTCCTTCCTCCCTCAGTCTCCTTCTTTCCCATCTCCTTCCTTCCTTCTCCTTCCCATCTCCTCCCTCCCTCGTTCCTCCCTTCCTTCTTTCTCATTCCTATCTTCTTCCTTCCTCCCTCCCTCCCGCCTCCCACTCCTTCCTTCCTCCCTCTCTCTGTCTCCTTCTTTCCCATCTCCTTCCTTCTTTCCCTCCTTCCTTCTTTCTCATTCCCAACTCTCTCCTTCCCTCATTCCTCCCTCCCTTCTTTCTCATCCCCATCTTATTCCTTCCTCCCTCCCTTCCTCCTTCTCCTTCTTTCCCATCTCCTTCCTTCCTTCTCCTTCCCATCTCCTCCCTCCCTTTCTTCCCTCCTTCCTTCCCTTTCCCATGTTCCCCGTCCTCTGATCCTGACCTCCAATTTGCTCCTGAGGATGCCTAGATTAAGAAGAGCGGCAGCCAGCCGACAACACCTGGGAACTGGCAGTGAATGCCTTTCCTAGAAAAATAGCTCCAGTCAAGCATCCCACCCATTTAAATAAAAGAGTGAGACTTTCGCACCTTACTGGCTCCAGGGAGTAAGTGCAATTTCACGTATGGATCAGCCAGTCCATTATGGTCCATCGGCTTCAGGCCCTGAAGAGAAAGAGACAAAAACAGATTATAAAGAGGGAAATTCCAGCTGCTATCAATCAGCAGGGAGAGAGGGGAAGCAACCCCCATCCTCTTTGTTATTCAGAGCCTGTGGTGTCTCCACCTGATTTATTCCAGGCAAAACCAATTTATCCACTCCTGTTTACACAACGCGGTCGTGTCTGTCTAATGATTATGCCACCCGCCGCCCTCCTCGAGCCAGCTGTGATCGTGCCAAGGGGGAGTCGATTAAACGCACGACGATCGCACAGGCCCTGGGCTCGAGAAAGGTTGAAACAAGGCAGAGGCACAAAGTCCCAATTCAATGCCGGAATTGGGTAGGTCTAGTTTAATGCAACAGAGCCGCAGAAGAGGGATGAAAGAGCCACATGTGGCTCCAGAGCCACGGGTTGCCGACCTCTGCTCTGGGAGCTCAAGAATAAATCTTGACCGGGAGTTCTTACATTTAGGAAAGAAAAACCAAATGCACAGGTACAGAATAGGTGGTCCCTGGGACAAAGAGCTAGAGGGATCATGGAGTCCTAGTGGGCAATCACTTAAATATGAGCCAGCTGTGTGCCACAGCTGCCAAAAGAGCCAATGCAATCATAGGCTGCATTAACAGGGGGAATAGAATCAAGATCAGGTGAAGTGTTAATACCACTTTACAAAGCTTTAGTAAGACACTTGGAATACTGCATCCAGTTTTGGTCGCCACGATGTAAAAAGGATGTGGAGACTCTAGAAAGAGTGCAGAGAAGATCAACAAAGAGGATTAGGGGACTGGAGGCTAAAACATACGAAGAACGGTTGCAGGAATTGGGTATGTCTAGTTTAATAAAGAGAAGGAGTAGGGGAGACGTGATAGCAAAGTTACAATATCTCAGGGGATGCCCCAAAGAAGAGGGAGTCAAGCTATTCTCCAAAGCACCTGAAGGCAGGACAAGAAGCAATGGGTGGAAACTCATCAAGGAGAGAAGCAACTTAGAACTAAGGAGAAATTTCCTCACAGTGAGGACAATTAAACAGTGGGACTACTTGCCTCCAGAAGTTGTAAATGCTCCAACACTGAAGTTTTTACAAAGAGATTGGACAACCATTTGTCTGAAGTGGTATACAGCAGTGATGGCTAACCTTTTTGACATCGCGTGCCAGGAGCGGGGGGAGTGTGGGGAGGGGGTGCACGCATGTACCCACACCCATAATTCTATGCACCCTGCCCCCACGTGACACACACACACGCGCACACACACACACACACACACGCTCCTGGCATGCAATGGCCCGGTAAGCCCATTTTTCTCTCTCCCCAGGCTCCAGGGCCTTTCTAGCTGGGACCAGAAATTGGCAAACGGGCCCTTTTCGGCCTCCGGAGAGCCTCTGGGGGGTGGGAAAGGCCATTTTCACCCTCCCCAGACTCCTAGAAAGGCTCTGGAGCCTGGGGAGAGAGAAAAACAGGCCTTTCCCCCCACACACACACCCTCCCAAAGTCCTCCAAAGGCAGGAAACACCCTGTTTCTCTACTTCTGGTAGGCCCAGAAGGCCTGAAATCTGAGCTCACATGCCCACCGATATAGGTTCGCCATCACGGGTATAGAGTTTCCTGCCTGAGCAGGGGGTTGGACTAGAAGACCTCCAGGGTCCCTTCCAGCTCTGTAATTTTATTCTAACCACCCAGTTCAGAGAAAACATTTGCAATATCTATATATCCAACAAAATGAAATTCAGTGGAGAGAAAAGTAAGGATTTTAAAGTCAGGCAAGAGAATCTAAATGTACAGGAACAGATTAGGGAAAACTTGGCTCAATAGCAGTAACTGGGAGAGGGATCTTGGAGTCCTAATGGACCATTCATTTAAATACGAGCCAGCAACGTGCGGCAGCTGCCAAAAAAAGGGCAAAACAATCTTAGGCTGCATTAAAAGAGAGATGGAATCAGAATCAGAACAGAGCTGGAAGTTTTCTAGTCCAACTCCCTGCTCAAGCAGGAGACCTTATACTATTTAGACAGGTCCAGTCTCTTCTTAAAAACCTTCAGTGATCAAGCACCCACAATTTCCGGTGGCAGGCTGTTCCACTGGTTAATTGTCCTCACTGTCAGGAAGTTTCTCCTTAATTCCAGGTTGCTTCTCTCCTTGAGGAGTTCCCACCCATTGTTTCTTGTCCTGCCTTCAGGTGCTGTGGAAAATAGGTTGTGGCAGCCTCTCAAAGAAGAATTAGGGGCGACATGATAGCGGTCTCCCAGTATTTGAGGGGCTGCTACAAAGAAGAGGAGGGGGTCAATTTATTCTACAAAGCACCAAAGGGCAGGACAAGAAATAATGGTTGGAAACTCATCAAGGAGAGAAGCAACCTGGAATTAAGGAGGAACATCCTAACAGTGAGGACAATTAACCAGTGGAACTGCTTGCCACCAGAAGTGGGTGCTTCATTATTCAGTTTTTAAGAAGAGACTGGACAGTCACTTATCTGAAATAGTATAGGTTCTCCTGCTTGAGCAAACCTCCAAGGTTCCTTCCAGCCCTAGGATTCTATATTTTAGTCCAGGCCTTTAATCATCCTAGTTGCTCTTCTTTGCAGTTTTTCCAAAGTCTCAACATCTTTTTTTGCAATGTGGGGACCAAAATTGGATGCAGTATTCCAGGTGTGGCCTTACTAAGCGGGTACTAATACTTTACATGAATTTGATTCTATGCCTCTGTTTATACAACCAAGGATTCCATTCTCTCTTTTTTTTTTTATTGAAACAGTTTTCAAATACAAGTTTTTCCCCCTTTTCCCCCCCCCTCTTCCCTAACCCACCCTTTCCACCCAACCCCGATTCTCTTTTTTTTTTTTTTTTTTTTTTTTTTTTTTTGACTGAAGCCGAATTCACACCTCAGTTATGGATGCAAATTTTCGCTTTGTTCCAACTCTGCAATTAATTCCTGGCTTAAATAACGGAGGGATTTCTGCAGCTACCAAATTACAGGGATCTTTGATGTATGATCGCTAGGTTTGTGCAAACCTACACTTTTTGGTCCCACCATCGGCCAACAGAGAAAACGTACCGGGTTTGCAATTCCCAAACTCTACTGGAACAATTTGCAAACAAAACTTCCAAACTTAGGAATCTCCTGTTTTTAGGCTGTCAAAGGATTTGGGGCAGGGGTCAGCAACCTTAAATGCTCAAAGAGTCATTTGGACCCGTTTCCCACAGAAAAGAAAACACCGGTAATGTAAATAAAAAAAAATAATATGAATAAAAGAAAGGAATCATACAGAGTCAGATATATGGGCTCTGGGGGACTCTCTCTATTCACATTATTATAAGGGGAAGACGTGCTTAGATACATGAACTCTGAGAGAACCTCTCTATTCACATTATTAGAAGAGAGGAAAGTGCTTGTTGGACAGTTAAACCCCATTAAGTGGTAATATATCTTCTGAGACCTAGATGTCACGAAGGGACTACCATATGGAAAACATCTGAGTGACCTCACTGTGAATGACACAAAGACCTATATGTTACAAAGAGTTACTTAATCCAATAAATTTACCCAAGGACAGTAGTAACTCTCCCATTAGCAACTCCGAGCACTTAAGGAAAAGTTGTGTGGCTAAGATAATTTTATAAACTAAAAATAATGGTTTACTAATGGTTTATTAAGTAGGAAGTGCGTCAATTATCATATGACAAAAGTATGTAACCATATAGGGAAAATCGGATGTATGATCTCATATTAACCATATATGGAAAATGTATGATCTCACTGAATCCTTTGTCTTAGAAATGTATACAAACATATATAAAACAGTTGTATCAGAGTTCTCTCCTTGTTCAAAGCTTCAAGTACAAAACTGGCTCTGAACCTTGCGCAATAAAACTGTCTCTGGCTAACCCAGGAATGTTGTTTGGTCTCATCATTCCACAACACCGGGAGCCACAGAGGTCCTAACCAGAAGCCTCCCATTCAATTTTGGGGCTGACCGGAAGTCCGGTTCCCCCCAACATAGAGTCTCCTCCTAGAGCGGCGTCCTTTTTCCTCTACCTGTCCTAACCGAAAGCCCTATCAATTGTGGAGCCGACCGGAAAATCCACCCCTTGCCATAGAGTCTCCTCCTGGCACGCTGTGCTTCCCCCACTAACTGGAAGTTCTTCTCAAAATTGTGGCGCCGACAGGGAGCCGCAGAAGAGGGATGAAAGAGCCACATGCGGCTCCAGAGCCACGGGTTGCCGACCTCTGCTCTAGGAGCTCAAGAATAAATCTTGACCAGGAGTTCTTACATTTAGGAAAGAAAAACCAAATGCACAAGTATAGAATAACTGGTACCTGGGACAAAAGCAGTAACTGCTAGAGAGATCTTGGAATCCTAGTGGACAATCACTTAAATATGAGCCAGCCGTGTGCAGCAACTACCAAAAAAGCCAACACAGTTCTAGGCTGTATCAACAGAGGGATAGAATCAAGATTACGTGAAGTGTTAAGACCACTTTATAAGGCCTTGGTAGGGCCACACTTGGAATACTGCATCCAGTTTTGGTCACCACGATGTAAAAAAGATGTTGAGACTGGAAAGAGTGCAGAGAAGAGCAACGAAGAGGATTAGGGGACTGGAGGCTGAAACATACAAAGAACCGTTGCAGGAATTGGGTACGTCTGGTTTAATGAAAAGAAGGACTAGGGGAGACATGATAGCAGTGTTTCAATATCTCAGGGGCTGCCCCAAAAGAAGAGGGAGTCAAGCTATTCTCCAAAGCACCTGAAGGCAGGACAAGAAGCAACGGGTGGAAACTAATCAAGGAGAGAAGCAATTTAGAACTAAGGAGAAATTTCCTGACAGTGAAGGCAATTAACCAGTGGAACTGCTCGCCACCAGAAGTTGTAAATGCTCCAACACTGGAAGTTTTTAACTTACACCACACCATTTCTGACAAATGGCAGTCCAATCTTTTCTTGAAAGTCTCAAGTGATGAAGCTCCCACAACTTCCGAAGGCAACTTCTGTTCCATGGGTTGATTGTTCTCACTGTCAGAAAATTCCTCCTCATTTCTAGATTGAATCTCTCCTTGATCAGTTTCCATCCATTGTTCTTTGTCTGGCCTTCAGGTTGACCCCCTTCTCTCTGTGGCAGCCCCTCAAGTATTGGAAAACAACTATCCTGTTTCCCCCAAAATAAGACATCCCCTGATAATAAGCCCAATCTGGCTTTTGAGCGCACGGCAATAAGGCCAAGCGCTTATTTCAGGGTTCAAAAAAATATAAGACAGGGTCTTATTTTCAGGGAAACACGGTATCATGTCTCCCGTGGTCCTTCTCTTCACTAGACTAGCCGTGTCCAGTTTCTGCAACTCTTCATTGTATGTTTTAGCCTCCAGTCTCCTAATCAACCTGGTTGCTCTTCTCTGCACTGTTTCTAGAGTCTCAGCATCTTTTTTATAGTGTGGTGACCAAAACTGGATGCAGTACTCTAGGTGTGGCCTTACTAAGGCTTTATAGAGGGGTATTAGTCCCTCCCTTGTTCTTGACTGAACCCCACTCTTAATGCAATTTAGGATTACACTGGCTTTTTTGGCAGCTGCCACACACTGCTGGCTCATATTTAGCTTGTTGTCCACTAAGACTCCAAGGTCCCTCTCACAGTCACTGCTATTAAGCCTGTTTTCACCCAGTGTACTTTGGGTTTTTCTTGCCTAAGTGTAAGACTTTCCTTTTCTCTACGTTGAATTTCATTTTATTAGATAGGGCCCAGTCTGTCAAGATCCACCCATAATTCAATGCACCCCACCCCCCTGTGACCCCCCCACACTCCCTCCACTTTTGGCATGTGAAGGCACGGTGGGCATGGTAGGCCCGTTTTTCACCCTCCCCAGGCTCCAGAGGCTTTCTTGGAGCCTGGGGAGGGTGAAAACAGACTTCCCACCCCCCTGGAGTCCCTCCGGAGGCTGGAAACAGCACGCGCACTGGCCAGCTGATTTTTGGGCCTTCCAGGCCCACCAGAAGTCGGGAAACAGGCTGTTTCTGGCCTCCGGACAGCCTCCGGAGGGCCTCTGGGGGGTGGGGAAGGCTGTTTTCACCCTTCCCGGGCTCCTAGAAAGCCTCTGGAGCCTGGGGAGAGCGAAAAATGGGACTCCCCCCCCCCCACAGGCCCTCTGGAGGCCGGAAACAGCCTATTTCCCGACTTCCGGAAGGCCCGAAAATCAGTTGGCCAGCGTGCCAGAGCTGAGCTAGCTAGGGAAACGCTCGCGTGCCCACCAATATGGCTCGCGTGCTCGCCATCACGGATCTAGGTCATTTCTGAAAAGCCGTTCTGTCAAATTCCTCCGGATCGTTTTACTCGCAGAAACACGCCTGGCCATCCTTCCACAAACTTCTGCATTGAAATTCTACGCACACAGGCAGGAGAACACAGCAGCTGATTTCTATTCCAGGTGTCCAGGTTAAGTTCTCCTCCGCCGCTCAACGACTCAGTGGTGAAAGCGAAATCTTCCCGGCAAAGCCAGCTTTTGACGAAGCATTCGAGAAAGCGAGAATAAAGCTTTCTCGGATCCTGTCGCATTGCCGAAAGCATTAAAACTGTCAGGCGCCAGAGCGGTAAGCTTTTCAGATCCGTGTCTTTTCCCCGCGGGATAATTTGGCTGGATCCCCCCCTTGAATGAAACTCTCTAAGGGGGGGTGGGGGCATCTGAGTCACACTGATTTCCTTTAAACGCACACCTACACAAAGACAGCAGCGCCCATGTGCCAGCTCGCGCAGAGGCAGGCACGGCATAATAGCATCTGGCTGTGGCATTCACAAAGCAGAACAGAAAGAATTCATGAACCATCAATCCGGAATTGAAGAGAAATTGAGACCTGGCTAATGCAGGAGAGGATTTGGTTTTTTAAAAGCATGCAGGAAAGACTTACAACCAGAGGTTGTAAGGTTGAAGGGCCTGGTGGCTCAGCAGACTGATAGCATTGTGATTAACACCAGCTATCTGCAATTACTGCAAGTTCGAATCTCACCAGGCTCAAGGTTGACTCAGCCTTCCATCCTTTCTAAGGTAGGTAAATTGAGGACCCAGTTTGTGGGGGCAATAAGCTGACTTTATAAATATACAAAAGTATGAAGGCTATTGCTTAACGCATTGTAAGCCGCCCTGAGTCTCCGGAGAAGGGCGGCATATAAATCAATTTTTTTTTTTAAAAAAAAAATGACATTATATAGGGCCATGATGGCGAAGCTATGGCCTGCGGGCCACAGGTGGCCCGTGGAGCCGTATCTGTGGGCACATGAGCTTTGCCCTAGCTCAGCTCCAGCGCACATGCACAGCCGGCCAGCTAATTTTCAGGCCTTTTGGGTCCACCTGAAGTCAGGAAACAGGCTGTTTCCGGCCTCCAGAGGGCCTCCGGGGAGGAGGCTGTTTTTGGCCTCCCCAGGCTCCAGAGGCTTTCTTGGAGCCTTTCTTGGAGGGCAAAATACGGGCCTACTGGGCCCACTGTGCCATCGTGTGCCAAAAGTGGGGGGCGCGCAGGCATGCGTGGGAGGTGGGGTGCATTGAATCATGGGTGTGGGCATTTGCGCGACACCCCCCCCCCCACTCCCCACACTTTTGGCACGCAACGGCAAAAAAGTTAGGGCATTGCACACCAGAACAACTAGAGACAAGGACAGTTTTTTCCCCCATGCCACCCCTCTGCTAAACAACTCATTCCCACAACACTGTCATACTATTTAGTAAGGCTGTATTACTATTATTATTCTCATCCTCCCTATTAGCTATCTCTTTTTCTACTTAATGGCTATAACTTTGTTGCTTGTATATTTACAATTTATACTGTTTTATTTAATTTCCTAGTATGATTTACGTCTATTGCCTATTTACTATCCTATGACTATCACTAAAGTGCTGTATCTTATGATTTATGACGAATGTATTTTTATGATGATTGTGGTCATGATTTATCACTTACAGCTTTTATGTACACTGAGAGCTTATGCACCGAAGACAAATTCCTTGTGTGTCTAATCGCACTTGGCCAATAAAGAATTCTAAACTCTTACAAGAGTTGGTGTAGCGACTGTTCAAAGTTACAATGGCACCGAAAAATCTGACTTATGACCGTTTTTCACACTTACGACCGTTGCAGCATCCCCAAGGGTAACGTGAACAAAATTCGGATGCTTGGCAACTGATTCATATTTATGACGGTTGTAGTGTCCCAGGGTCATGCAATCTTCTTTTGCGTCCTTTTGACAAACCAAGTGTTCTGCCCCAGCTACGGACCCCAAAGAACGCAGCACACACAAACCTTAGTTTACTGAATAAACCAGTCTTTTACAACAACGGCTGTTAATTAATTGCATTAACAGCCGCCAAGAATTCAAAGAATAATAACTGAAAGCTTACTATGGTTGGCAGAATGCCCAGAAGCAATTTGCAGGAAGCTGATAAGATAAGCAAGACAAGACACGAAGGTATGTGAACTAAGTTGTTCCCTGCAAATTGCTTCAGTTGGCGTTCCTCCTTAAATAGGCTAAGGGAGTGGCCAATTAGCCCCAAGCCTTACTCTCGAGGAGACCTCCTCCTGAGGAGCCACTCCTGCCTTTTGGCAGCTCTGCGCGCCCGTGCATTGAGAAGAGGCTCCTCCTCTTCGTCCTCTTCACTTAAGGAAGCTTCTGGAGGTTCTGAAGGCCCTGGCTGAATCCCCGCCTCTGGCCCTACATCTTCTCCAGCCTCCTCACTGTCTGACTTGAGTGCCAGCTGCACAGGCTGCTGGCACAGCACCACACCAGCCTCCTCACTGTCGGAATCAGCTACTAGCTGCACAGGCCATGTACGGGCCACAACACCAAGATAATGAAGAAGCCAGGTGGGAAAGTCACCAATGGCAATCCAATGACCCCGGGATACTGCAACCGTCATAAATACACGCCAAGTAATTGCCAAGTGCCCAAATTTTGATCACGTGTCTGTGGCAAATACAGGAAGCGCTGAACCTACGACCATCATTGAGCAAAAATTTCCATTGTTAAGCTAGACAGTTGCTAAATGTATTTCGCCCCCATCTTACGCATGCACCAGTGGTGGGTTTCAAATTTTTTTACTACCGGTTCTTTGGACGTGGCTTGGTAGGTGTGGTGTGGCTTGGTGGGCGTGGCAGAGGAAGGATAGTGTAAAATCTCCATTCCCAACCCACTCCAGGGGAAGGTTACTGCAAAATCCCCACTTCCTCCCGATAAGCTGGGACTCGGGAGGCAGAGAATAGATGGGGGCAGGGCCAGTCAGAATTTTTACTACTGGTTCTCCGAACTACTCAAAATTTCCACTACTGGTTCTCCAGAACTGGTCAGAACTTGCTGAAACCCACTTCTGGCATGCCCGGCACTTCCAAACCAGTAGGGAAGGTAAGTAGATTTCAGTGTTAAATTGCTCCCGGTTCGGCCGAACCGGTAGCAGTGACGCTATTACGTCACTGAACCGGTTCTCTTTCTTCGGGAGCTGGGTCCTCCCGCCCGCCCCCACATTATTCCGACCTTATATTTCTTCTTTTTTCGCCCAGTTGAGAGGTGCGGCAGAGCGGATTGCCGCACCTCAGCTGGGCAGATTCGAAATGCGCTTGCGCAAAGCGCAAGTTTGGCGCGTATGCGAGCGAAAAGGCGATCACGCGTGAAGCACACGCACAAAGAGAACCGGTAGTAAAGCTGGTTAGAATCCACCCTTGGTAGATTTCACCCCTGGGTTGACCCCCTCTTCTTTGGGGCCGCCCCTGAGATATTGTAACCCTGCTATCATGTCTCCCCTAGTCCTTCTCTTCATTAAACTAGACATACTCAGTTCCTGCAACTGTTCTTCATATGTTTTATCCTCCAGTCCCCTAATCCTCTTGGTTGCTCTTCTCTGCACTCTTTCCAGAGTCTCCACATCCTTTTTTTACCTCATGGCGACCAAAACTGGATGCCGTATTCCAAGTGTGGCCTTACCAAGGCCTTATATTATTATTATTATTATTATATTATATTATATTGTATTGTATTGTATTGTATTGTATTGTATTGTATTGTATTGTATTATATTATATTATAATATTATATAATATTATATAATATTATATAATATAATATAATATTATATTATATTATATTATATTATATTATATTATATTATATTATATTATATTATATTATATTATATTATATTATATTATATTATATTATATTATATTATATTATATTATGTATTAATACTTCATGTGATCTTGATTCTATCCCTCTGTTGATGCAGCCCAGAACTGTGTTGGCTTTTTTGGCAGCTTCAGCACACGGCTGGCTCATCTTTAAGTGATTGTCCACTAGGACTCCAAGATCCCTCTCACAGTTGCTACTAATTAAGCCAGGTACCACCTATACTGTACCTGTGCATTTCGTTTTCCTTGCCTAAATGTAGAACCTTCCTTTTGTCACCCTTGAATTTCATTTCGTTAGATGGCACCCAATGTTCAACTCTGTCCAGATCCTTCTGTATCTTGAGCCTATCTTCCGGAGTGTTGGCTGTTCCTGCCAGTTTGGTGTCATCTGCAAATTTGATGAGTTCCCCATCCATCCCCTCGTCCAAGACATCGATGAAGATGTTGAAGAGTCCTCCTGGGCCTAAAACAGAGCCTTGGGGTACCCCACTGTATACCTCCCTCCATGTAGATGCAGTTCCATTGAGGACCAGACATTGAGAACAAAAGAGAACATAAAAACAAAAAAAGAACAAACCAAACAAAGAGAAAAAAACCCACAATAACATAGAAATAAAGGGGGAATAAAAGGGGGAACTTCTGATTTCTTTTTGCCACAAATTCAAGTGTGATTTTATGCATTTTTTAAAAAAAAATTGATTTATATGCTGCCCTTCTCCGGAGATTCAGGCCGGCTTACAATGTGCTCAGCAATAGCCTTCATCCTTTTTGTATATTTATACAAAGTCAGCTTATTGCCCCCACAAATTGGGTCCTCAATTTACCTACCTTAGAAAGGATGGAAGCTGAGTCAACCTTGAGCCTTGGCGAGATTCGAACCTGCAGAAAATGCAGGCAGCTTATCTTAATAACCAGCTTAATAACAGGGTGCCTTAGACCACTGTACTACCAAGGCCCATTTGTTTGTCTGTTTGTTCATTAAATGTTTACATCGTTCAGAAGGTGAGCGATGGGCGGATATAAAGTTATCTCTGACTCTATGATCACCAAAAAAAATGCTCCATTCTTTTTCTATTATCCGTTATTTTTTTCCCCCTAGTCATCAAAACCACAAACCCCAAGCCTCTCTTAAGCGGCTTCCGGTCCGTCATCAATTTAAATCTTGTCCTTCCTCTAATCAATTAGGGTAGATCTCTCCGAAGACAGATCAATTTATTGGCCAGCTCAGATAATCCAGTGGTTAGGCAAAGAGGCCACAAGGTGATTTTGGGTGAAATGGTGCAAAAAGGTTACACGGAAGTGATTTAGAGACTTCACACTCTGAGGGGGCCAGGCATAGTGGTTACAACAGGGTGCCAGTTTAGACTGCGAAAAAGCCATCAAGGCTCATTAGGAACAAAATTCGCCATTTTTTCCCCTTAATCTAGTCTTCCTCACTAAGGATTATGGCGGTGATAAAAGGAGAGAGGGAAGGAGTTTAGACAGGGGTGGGCTACTGGGGGTTCGCAGGGGTTCAGGAGAACCTCTAGCTAAGATTCTGTGCAGTTTGGAGAACCCCCAAATCCCACTCCTGGCTGGCCCCGCCCACCCGCCCCTCCCCTCCCCTCCCATCTGCCCCTCCCCTCCCAGGAGTCTCCACACGGCCCGTTTTGGATGCAGGGCATGTGCGTAGGCTCGGAGTGAGCGAAAAATGGGCATACCGGAAGTTCAGGAAGGCAGGAAACAAGCCCGTTTCCGGCCTCTAGAGGGCCCCTGGAGCCTGGGGAGGCCATTTTCATCCTCCCGGAGGCTTGAGAAAAGCCTCCGGAGCCCAGGGAGGGCAAACCCCCCACTGCTATGGTGCAGGAGGCTGATTAGGCCACGCCCACCATGGCCATACCCACCCAGCAACCGGGCAGAGAACCCCTTGCTAAAATTTTTGAAGCCCGCCCCTGGTTTTAGAAAATTTCCGAGCTCTACCTTCAGGAAAGGAGTAGAATATAGGTAGTCCTCGACTTACAACAGTTCGTTTAGTAACCATTCGAAGTCACGACGTCACTGAAGAAAGCGACTCGTGAGCGTTTTTCACACGACCGTTGTAGCTTGTCGGAAGGTGGCAAAAATGCGGTCACATCACGCTGCAACTGTCAGAAGTACATGCCAGTTGCCCAGCGTTTGAATTTTGATCACATGACTGTGGGGGGATTCTGGTCATAAGTGTGAAAAAGGGTCATAAGCAGTGTGTCAACTCCAGGGGTGAAATGCTCCCGGTTCAGACCGGATCGCACGATCCGGTAGCAATGGCGGCAGGTGGTTTGGAGAACCGGTAGCAAAAATCCCTGCAACCCCCCCCCATGCCCATCTGAGCCGCGAGATCATCAGAGGCTTTTTTCTTTTTACTTTTAAAAGCATTTTTTCTACAACCTCTTCGGCCGAAAAAATGCTTTTAAAAGTAAAAAAAAAAGCCTCTGATGATCCCGCGGCTCAGCTAGGATCGTCAGAGGCTTTTAAAAGCATTTTTCCTACAACCTCTTTGACCAAAGAAGTTATAGGGGGAAAAAAAATGCCTTTAAAAGCCTCTGGCGATCCCAGCTTAGTTGCCTGATCGTCAGAGGCTTTTCAAAGCATTTTTTTTCTGCAACCTCTTAAGGTTGTAGAAAAAATGCTTTTAAAAGTAAAAAAAAAAAAAGTTGGCCACGCTCACCCAGTCACATTACCCCCACCCCACCACCACCAAGCCACGCCCACAGAACCGGTAGTAACAAATTTTACATTTCCCCACTGGTTAACTCGTAAAGCATTCCTGGTGCTATTCAGCCGGTTTGGCCCCGGCGTTATGCTGTCCTGTTTAGCCACATTTTCTAAGCCGCGTGCATGCGTGCAAGCCATGCGTGTGCGCAAAGCACATGCACGGAAGGCCACGCAAATGCATGGAAGGCACAAATGCATGTACACTCACATTTTCAGTGCATGGCGAACCGGTGGTAAAAATATGTGGAAACCCACCTGAACAATAAGTCACTTTTTTCAATGTCATTTTAACTTCGAACGGTCACTAAATGAACAGTTGTAAGTCGAGGACAACCTGCAATTTCTGACTGCCATTTTTTTTAAGACAGTCATTTTCCCTTCCTGAGATAACGTAGCCGCGATGGCTGTTCCATAATTGCAAATTTCCAGGGACTGATGTGGCTGCTTTAAAGCTGTTGCCGTTGAATGCTGGGTTGAGCATCTCTCGGTTCTCTGGAACATCTTTTGGAGTTCACAACAACCCTGCCGGGGAGGACACAGAGGGGGGGGCAGGGAAATATAGAGCTAAAAGAGACCTTACCTTTTGGTGGTGCGTTTGGGGCATCTGTTTATCCCAGCCAAGAAATGAAATGAAGGTGGCAGAATGGAAGATGGAGAGACAACCAGAGGAAGGGAGTGGCAAACACAAAACAGAAAGAAAAAAGAAAAAAAGAGAAATGAGTAAAGGATGGAACTGAAACATTAAGCACTAGTAACATACACAGATAACGGAATTATATGAGTTGGAAGGGACCTTGGAGGTCATCTAGTCCAACACCCCCCCCCCAAGCAGAAGACCTCTACACCAGTGAAGGCAATTAACCAGTGGAACTGCTTGCCACCAGAAGTTGTAAATGCTCCAACACTGGAAGTTTTTAACTTACACCCACACCATTTCTGACCAATGGCAGTCCAGTCTCTTCTTGAAAGCCTCAAGTGATGAAGCTCCCACAACTTCCAAAGGCAACTTCTGTTTCATGGGTTGATTTATCTCACTGTCAGAAAGTTCCTCCTCATTTCCAGGTTGAATCTCTCCTTGGTCAGTTTCCATCCATTATTCCTTGTCTGGGCTTCAGGTGCTTTGGAAAATAGCTTGACCCCCTTCCTCCTCTCTGGGGCAGCCCCTCAAATACTGGAAGATGCTCTCCTGTCTCCCCTGGTCCTTCTCTTCCCTAGACTAGCCATGCCCAGTTCCTGCAACCGTTCATCGCATGTTTTAGCCTCCAGTCCCCTCATCATCCTGGTTGCTCTTCTCCGCACTCTTTCTAGAGTCTCAACATCTTTTTAATAGTGTGGTGACCAAAACTGGATGCAGTACTCTAGGTGTAACCTTACTAAGGCTTTATGGAGTGGTATTAGTGCCTCCCTTGATTGTGACTGAACCCCTCTCTTAATGCAATTTAGGATTGCACTGGCTTTTTTTTGGCTGCCACTGCACACTGCTAACTCACATTTAATTGGTTGTCGACTAAGACTTCAAGATCCCTCTCATAGTTACTGCTATTAAGCCTGGTTTCCGATGGCAGACACATAAAGTGGCTTCTGCTAAATTTGGTTCCGAAATTAAGACACCCCCCCCTTGCAAATAATCTAGAGAAATCATTGCAATCAATGTCACAATCACAGCCATATTTGATATACTTTCTTATAATCCAGTTAGTTAGCTAGTTAGTTAGTTAGTTAGTTAGTCCTAGTTACAGGTAGTCCTTGACTTACAACCACAATTGAGCCCCAAACTATTCTGTCCTCAATTTGTTTCCACTCGTTGCTTCTTGTCCTGCCTTTGGGTGGTTTGGAGAATAGCTTGACCCCCTCTTCTTTGGGGCAGGCCCTCAAATATTGGACGCAGGGTGGATAAAAATCAATGGTTTTTTTAAAAAAATCAAAAAAATCAGATTTTTTTTTATTTAAATCGGATTTTTTTTTATTTAAATCGGATTTTTTTGATTTTTATCGAATTTATTTTAATAAAAAACCTTTGGGGTAAAAATCTATCGTAAGATAGTTTTCTATTTAAGATACATAAATCATTTAGTTTCTTCAGCATGAAACGGAGCTTAGTTACGTAGCATGAGGCTGTATATTCTGCAACACTGGGACTATCGGCGAGTCAACAGCGGATCAAAGGAGTAGCAGAGATGACAGCTGCTCTTTAAAAATTATGATTTAAATCGAGCTGATTTAAATCAAGCCTTTTTACTAGTGATTTAAATCATGATTTAAATTGTGATTTAAATCAACTCGATTTAAATCAAATCCACCCTGATTGGAAGACTGCTATCATGTCTCCCCTAGTCCTTCTTTTCATTAAACTAGACATGCCCAAATCTTGCAACCATTCTTCGCATGTTTCAGCCTTCAGTCCATGTGTATCATTGCAAGGAATGGCTTGTTGAGTGACTTCCCTCAATTAACAAACATTTGTAATTATGGTGGTGACGAAAAAGTAACTTTACAACCAGTCCTTGCACTGAGCAACCCTGGCAGGTTTAATATAGGAAAGGAAAGCTGAACTAAGATGATAAGCAGGCGCGGTTTCACTTAGTAAGTGCTCCACTTAACAAATATCCTAATCGTGGCTACTAAACGAGGACGGCCTGTAATTTGGCATCACTGTGGTGTGTTACAAATGGTCCCCACCGTCTTTGTTGCATCAAGCATTCACTGCTGAAATGATATAAAACCCGTTCTTAAATCCTGCTATTTTGGCACGACGATGATTTAAAAGGCGCTATAAATCCTTAATGGAGACCTAACAAGGATGTGATGTTCTTACAGTTATTTTGTGGTAATAAGACGGAGTGTGGAGTAACGGCCTGTCTTTCCCTTTTGCAAACTTCTCTCTCTGGATCTTTTGGTTTGGAACCATATGTGGGAATGATGAGGAGAAGGGAAATACAGGGAAGAGCAACAAAAGATGTTTAAAGCAGCAGTGGGTTTCACATTATGCGCCCCCGCCCCCACCCATAGCCCGTTTTTGGGCCCAGGAGGCTGCAGGCAGGCCTGCTAGGCAAAAAACGGGGGGAGGGGGTGCACATGTGCAGGGGGTTGGGAGAGCGGGGGTGGGTCGTGCGTGCATGCACGGGGGGGGGAATCGCATTGCATTATGGGTGCCGGCATGCACGCTTTCGGCACAGGACGAGAAAAAGGTTAGCCATCACTGTCCTAGAAGAATGAAATATTTTGAAGAATATTTTTTTAAAAAGGCAGATTATTATATTTCCCAAAGGGAGAAATGGAGAAACATGTTTGTGTTTTTTTAGAGGCAGAAAGCAACCCCGACTTTCCTTAACAGCCCACAGCGGATGTCAGCACTTAAGAGACAAAGGGTGTCATGTTTCGAGGTCGTCTCGAATAAAATGCATTTCAAGCAAAATCTTTGAAGAAAAAACTCCTATTTATTGAGCACGACATCCTAACATGACTCCCAACGAAGCCAACACTGACTTCCAGACCCAAAACCCTCCCTTTCCGTTACCCACTCCCCTGCACTCATCGGCCATCTTCCAAGTCATTCTACCCTTAATCTACTCCAGCTCAAAGGAATTCCCCCCCTCCCATCTCATCTCCTCGGAAACATTATCTCCAGGGAAAATAAGTAGGTGAAAAGTCAGCCGTCCCTTTCCAGACGCCTTCGCTTCTCCTTCTTATGTCAGCACTAGAGTAAATGCACGTTGAAGTGCTGACAAAGAGCTTATTGAAAGAAGCCAAGTATCTAGGTAGCTCCATTCACAGGCAAAGCAAATACTGCAGGCAGAAATCCATTCAAGACAGGATATTTCGAAACTCCCTGCAGCAAAGACTTAACAAAGGCAGAACAGTAGGATTAGCCTTCGCTCAAGATCCAACATAGGGCAAAGCCATTAAGCCACAATAGAAGCCCATCCACCCACGGAGCAGACCAAACTTCAACCAAACGTAACTCAGACAAACACCTAGGACAGTGATGGCTAACCTTTTTGTCATCGCGTGCCAAAAGCAGGGGGAGTGCGGGAGGGTCACGCATGTGTGTGCCCACACCCATAATTCCATGTGCCCTGCCCCCCCCATGCATGCGCACGCAACCCCCCCGTGCTCCCCGCACTTTTGGCACGCGATGGCACGGTAGGCCCATTTTTTTCGCCCTCCCCAGGTTCCAGAGGCTTTCTAGGAGCCTGGGGAGGGTGAAAACGGCCTTCCCCACCCTCCTGGAGGCCCTCCAGAGGCCGGAAACTGCCTGATTCCCAACTTCCGGTGGGCCCAAAAATTAGCTGGCGTGCCCACCGTTGTGGATCCATGTGCCACCTGTAGCACGCGTGCCATAGGTTCGCCATCATGGACCTAGGATTTGTTCTTTGCCTATAGAGCCAGCTATGACCCCTACATGGCCCCATGGGAGTCTGGCAACAGCCAATAGAAGACATGTTCGTGCACAGGAACAGGAAGCTCAAGTGCAAAGCTCAAAGAAGGTATAAACACCCTCTCACTCTCAACTCCATGTGGTCAGCAGCATCAGGGACATGCGCTTGGAGATTCTGTTCACCATTTAATGTTTTAAATTTTTAAATGTTTTTTTATTAGGATTTTAAATGTATTGTGAGCCGCCCTGAGTCTTCGGAGAGGGGCGGCATATAAATTGAATTAAATTGAAATTGAAAAATTGAAATTAAACCCTCTTTCCAAACAGCCTCCATCAGATTTCACATAATTTTACCACCGGTTCGCCACACACCGAAAATGTGAGCGCATACGCTTGCTTCACGCATGTCTTCCGCACATGCACTTTGCTCGCGCGCTCAGCTTGCCCACATGTGCGTTGCTTAGAAAACATGGCTAAACAGGACGGCATAGCACTGGGGCAATGTCTTCCTCCCAGCTTGGAACTGAACTGAACAGATCGGTGATGAGTTGCTCCCGGTTCGGACCGGTTCGCAAGAACCGGTAGTAAAACCGGCGGGAGGCCCCACCTACCGCCCCGGATGTCGTCATCAGTGATCTCCTCACGCGATCCCGTTGCGAACCGGTAGTAAAGGTAAGTAGAACCCACCCTTGAATCAGAGGGATATTTCTTCCCACAAAATCCTACATCAGCTTTTCAAGCCGTCAGCTCTACTGCATTGGGTTCCCCGTAGCTTCCCCCCTCTAGGTTGTGAAACTCGGACCTTAAAAAAAAATGTAAGACAGGAAGAAAATTGGCTGATATGAGCTGCGATGCTCGTGCGTATTCCTTGGACAGCAAAGCTGAGTAACAAAGATGGAGTGCATAATCCATAAGACGCGTCACCGGAAGGCAAAAACCACACAACTGTGTCTCACTTACTTTGGGCCATGTCGGGCAGGGGAATTCACCGGAGAAAGCAATTGTGTCGAGAAAAGTTAGCGCAGGGGTGTCAAATCAATTTCATTGAGGGCCGCGTCAGGGCCCTCAATGACCTCGGGGAGGGGGGGTGCTGGGGGAGGCCGTGGCTGACTGGGTGTGGCCAGCTGGGTGGATGTGGCCAGCTTGACACCACTCCCTAAACTGCTGGTATGTTTCCTCTTCGCAATGGGTAGAACAGGACGTATCATACATCAGCTACAAAAACTACAAACATGATTACGGGACTGGAGGATAAAACATATGAAGAACGGTTGCAGGAACTGGGTATGAGCCTGAGCGGCGCAGCAGACTAATGCTACTGTTAAAAGGTAGTATTTAGTTTCCAGCTGCCTGCAATTACTGCGAGTTCAATTCTCACCAGGCTCAAGGTTGACTCAGCCTTCCATCCTTTCTAAGGTGGGTAAAATGAGGACCCGGATTGTGGGAGCAATAAGCTGACTTTGTATAAATATACAAAAGTATGAAGGCTATTGCTTAACGCATTGTAAGCTGCCCTGAGTCTCCGGAGAAGGGCAGCATATATAAATGGAATAAATAAATAAATAAATAAATAAATAAATAAATAAATAAATAAATAAAGTGGGGGATAATAATAATAATAATAATAATAATAATAATAATAATAATAATAATAATAATAATAATCCTGAATAATAATTCAGGTCGACCACCTGATCAGTGAGTGCAGCAAAATTTCACAAACTGACTACCTACAACGCCACGACCGTGTTGCTAAGATCATTCACTGGAAATTGTGCCAGAAGTTTGGATTTGAGTACAGCAAAAGCCACTGGGAACATCAGGTTGAGAAAGTTTTAGAGAATGAGAAACTCAAGATCTTGTGGGACTTTAGGATTCAGACTGACAGGCACTTGGTCCACAACACACCTGACATAACAATAGTTGAAAAGAAAAAAGTATGGTTCATTGACATTGCAATACCTGGTGATGCACGGATTGAAGATAAGCAGCAAGAAAAAATCACAAAGTACCGGGATTTGCAAATTGAAGTTGAGCGACTATGGAAAAAGAAATTGTGTGTTGTCCCGATTGTAATTGGAGCCCTTGGAGCAATACCCAAAGGGCTTCCCCGCTATTTAGAAATTCTAAATTTGCCGGACTTGAACATTTTGACTCTACAAAAAACCACCTTACTTGGAACAGCTTACATCCTCCGACGATACCTTAACAGTTCCTAGGTCCTTGGTTAGGACTCGAGCTGCTGAGCTATTAACCAGCCTCAAAGGCTGTGAATCTCACTAAAGATTAACCAATAATAATGTCTAGTTTAATGAAAAGAAGGACTAGGGGAGACATGATAGCAGTCTTCCAGTATCTCAGGGGCTGCCCCAAAGAAGAGGGAGTCAAGCTATTCTCCAAAGCACCGGAAGGCAGGACAAGAAGCAACGGAAGGAAACTAATCAAGGAGAGAAGCAACCTGGAACTAAGGAGAAACTTCCTAACAGTGAGAACAATTAATCAGTGGAACTACTTGCCTCCAGAAATTGTGAATCCTCCAGCACTGGAAATTTTTAAGAAGAGATTGGATAACCATGTGCTTCTGCCAGAAGGCCTCTCCCTTCCAACTGTGCGATTCTCTTATGTGCAACTAGCAAAATGTTTTGCAGGTAATCATATTTGAAGGGAATAAACTGAAAACTAGATTGCCCAGACTGGACCATCTCCTTTTTATTTCTGATGAAGTTCTAAGCTGGTAAGATTGCCAGGCTGTACCCCGGGGAAGATGAGATCTGCAAACGCGGCAGAGAAAATAGCTCTTGCGACAAAGGACGCCTATGAAGCAATCTTCCCAACTCGGAAAGGAAGTTGAAAGATTAAAAAATAATAACCGTGTTGATACGATGCCCGACTTTTCATCTCTTCCTGCATCTACAACCTGGATCAAGATTTGAAGCCTCCTGCTAAATTGGAATAGAAGAGAATATTTGTAGCTCGGTTGTTGTGTTGTGTTGTGTAACGAAGGAGTTTGCATCGTGTCTTCTGACTGCTTGTCGGGGTTGGTGAACAGACACCGACAGATTTCACCGAAGGTTCAAAACGGTGAGCATCCTAAAGATAAAGATTCCCCTCGCACATATGTGCTAGTCGTTCCCGACTCTAGGGGGCGATGCTCATCTCTGTTTCAAAGCCGAAGAGCCAGCGTTGTCCGAAGACGTCTCCGTGGTCATGTGGCCGGCATGACTCAATGCCAAAGGCGCACGGAACGCTGTTCCCTTCCCACCAAAGGGGGTCCCTATTTTTCTACTTGCATTTTTTACCTGCTTTCGAACTGCTAAGTTGGCAGAAGCTGGGATAAGTTACAGGAGCTCACCCCATTACGTGGCTCTAGGGAGTCGAACCACTGAACTGCCGACCTTTCGATCGACAAGCTCAGCGTCTTAGCCACTGAGCCACGGCGTCCCACGGTGAGCATCCTAGACCATGCCAAATCCAAAAATGCCAGTTCATTTTTGGAAGCCTTGCAAATCAGTCATCAACAGGCACATTGAGAGAAACAACATCTACACATCATTCTAAAGGAGAATCAAAATGCCAAAGAAGGAAACAAAAAGACCAAAAAACCTCATCATCTCTCCTGCAATCAATACCCAGAGAAGCAGTGATTAACACCAACATTAACGCTAGTCTAACAATCATGCGATAAACAACGCCCCGATCAAGGAGCTGCCAATGCAGACAAACAAGCTAACATTAAACAACAGCTCCAAAAGTGCGTTTTCAAGAACTGAAGAAGCTTCTTGGATAAGAAGTGAAACGTCTTCCAAGAAAAACAGGAAGTCCACTTGCCTCTTGAAAAAACATCTTTGGGAAAACCATGACCTGGATGATGGAGAAGCTCCATAGGCTGAGTCAACCTTGAGCCTGGTGAGATTTGAACTCGCAGTAATTGCAGGCAGCTGGCAGCTAAGTGCTACTTAACAGCACTTTAGTCCGCTGCACCACCAAGGCTCCTAATATCTGGACTTCAACTCCCAGAATTCCCCAGCTACCAATTATTACACCATGGTGGTGGTCATTTTAACCCTTCTAGGCTGCCCGGAGCTAAATTTGAGAGATGGACAGAGCCTTGGAAATGATTCAAATAAGCATTCAGTAAATAAATAAAATTCTGTTTTAATGGCATTGCAACTAGGACAGATCTTGTGTACGAGGGGAACAGCACAATATTGTCACAGCTTGCCGACAGAAATCGTGGGAGCTTCAACACCGGAGGTTTTTAAGGAGAGATTGGAAATGGTACAGGGCAGGGGTGAAATCCAGCAGGTTCTGACAGGTTCTGGAGAACCGGTAGTGGAAATTATGAGTAGTTCGGAGAACCGGCATTTACCACCTCTGGCTGGCCCCAGAGTGGGGAGGGAATGGGGATTTTGCAGTATCCTTCCCCTGGAGTGGGGTGGGAATGGAGATTTTGCAGTATCCTTCCCCTGGAGTGGGGTGGGAATGGAGATTTTGCAGGATCCTTCCTCTGGAGTGGGGTGGGAATGGAGATTTTGCAGTATCCTTCCCCTGCCACGCCCAACAAGCCACGAACCGGTAGTAAAAAAATTTGGATTTTACCACTGGTACAGGCTTGAGCAGGGGGTTGGACTAGAAGACCTCCAAGGTCCCTTCCGGCTCTATTCTGATTGATTGATTGATGGATTGATAAGTACAGGTAGTCCTCGACATACGACCACAGTTGAGCCCCAAATTTCCGTTTCTAAAACAAGGCAGTTGTTCACTGAGTTTTGCCCTATTTTACGATCTTTCTTGCAAACAGTTGTTAAGTGAATCACTGGGGTTAGTAACATGGTCGTTAAGTGAATCTGGCTTCACCCATTGACTTTGCTTGTCAGATCACCGCAAAAGGTGATCGAGTTGACCCCGGGATATTGCAGCCGTCATAAATATGAGCCAGTCTGAACTTTGATCACATGACCATAGGGATGCTGTAACGGTCATTAATGTGAAAAACGGCCCTAAGTCAATTTTTTCAGTGCTGTTGTAACTTCAAAGGGTCACTAAATGAACTGTTGTAAGTCGAGGACTATCTGTAATTCAAATGGGGTTTTAGAGGCATGTTAGACATTCCTATCTCTTTGTTTTAGCCATATTTTTATTCAGCATTTCTCGGAAAACATGGACGCAGAAGGGGGAGAAAAGAAAAAGGAAGACGAAGGCACAAATTTTAAAAAAAGGGAATTTATGAGTATCAGAGAATTAGGTTATATGATACTGCTATATATTATACCGGACTATATTATTATATTACTGAATACTGTTTTGAGAGCTACAGCCCTAGTTAAAACCAAAACAAAGTATTAATATCTACAAAAATAGTTATGTGAATCATAAAATAAAGATTAAAAGTCGAATCAAATTCTACTCAAGCTTCTGAACATCTATTCTGATTTCTTTACAACTAGCTCAGCGTTTCTCAGTGTTGGCAACATTAAGAGGTATTAAGAACTCCCAGAATCCCCCAGCCAGCATGCTTTAAGAGGAGCGGACTTCCACTCCCAGAATTCCTTAGCTAGCATGCTTTAAAGGCCTGACTAGGTGGCTCAGTGGCTAAGACACTGAGCTTGTCGATCAGAAAGTTCGGCAGTTCAGCGGTTCGAATCCCTAGTACAGGTCTCTTGTATGAACAGGGGGTTGGACTAGATGACCTCCGAGGTCCCTTCCAACTCTGTTACTGTTACTGTTACTTAATTCCCCAGCCAGCATGCTTTAAGAGGAGTGAACTTCCACTCCCAGAATTCCCCAGCCAGCATGCTTTAAGAGGGGAGGACTTCCACTCCCAGAATGCCCCAGCCAGCATGCTTTAAAATGGGTGGACTTCTATTCCCAGAATCCCCCAGTCTGCATGCTTTAAGATGGACGAACTTCCATTCCCAGAATTCCCAGGCCAGCATGCTTTAAGATAGGTGGACTTCCACTCCCAGAATTCCCCAGCCAGCATGCTTTAAGATAGGTGGACTTCCACTCCCAGAATCCCCCAGTCTGCATGCTTTAAGATGGGTGGACGTCCACTCCCAGAATCCCCCAGCCAGCATGCTTTAAGAGGGGTGGACTTCCACTCCCAGAATCCCCCAGCCAGCATGCTTTAAGAGGGAAGGACTTCCACTCCCAGAATCCCCCAGTCTGCATGCTTTAAGAGGGGTGGACTTCCACTCCCAGAATCCCCCAGTCTGCATGCTTTAAGATGGGTGGACGTCCACTCCCAGAATCCCCCAGCCAGCATGCTTTAAGAGGGGTGGACTTCCACTCCCAGAATCCCCCAGCCAGCATGCTTTAAGAGGGAAGGACTTCCACTCCCAGAATCCCCCAGTCTGCATGCTTTAAGAGGGGTGGACTTCCACTCCCAGAATCCCCCAGTCTGCATGCTTTAAGATGGGTGGACTTCCACTCCCAGAATCCCCCAGTCTGCATGCTTTAAGAGGGGTGGACTTCCACTCCCAGAATCCCCCAGCCAGAGGGGTGGACTTCAACTCCCAGAATTCCCCACTCCTTTTAAAGTTGCCAAAGTTGAGACACATGTTTAAGACTTAAGTGAAGAGAAAACCCAAATTTCAGATTGGTACAGGCCTGTAATTTTAATCATCTTTTAAAAATGGCTTCCAAGCACAGTTAAACTCTGTGTTAAGATTTACTTTGGAAATTGGAAGCTATTTTGGACATCAAAGAAACTGCTCCCACACCTCAATTAGCCATTTTTATATGGAAGGAACAGTATGTACTTTCCAACTGGAAATGCAGAGGCAGAGTTAGCCACGTGCGTGGCTAGTTAAATAGAGGAATCCGAGGGTTAGTAACATTTTGCTAAAAGTAGCAGGTTGGAAAAGAAATTCAATTTTTAGAATTGTTTATTTGGCTAAAAAAATAAATAAATTGTTGTCTCGAATCCCAGAGCGATCAATTTTAGCAATCAATGCTGGAATACAGGCACGGTAAAAATACTTTATACCGGTTTTCTCTATGTATAATATTCAGCGTAAATTTTGATCTCTGTTTTCTATTAGAAATTCCATTTCTGATATCTCAATGATTAAACCTAGCTTCTGCAGGAATTTAATTAAATAGAATAGAATAACAAGAGTTGGAAGGGACCTTGGAAGTCTTCTAGTCCAACCCTCTGCTTAGGTAGGAAATCCTATACCAGTGATGGCTAACCTTTTTGCCATTGCGTGCCAGGAGAGGGGGGGGCGGGGGAGGGTCGCGCGCGCACGTGCCCACGCGCATGTGTGTGCAACCCCCTTCCCCCTCCCCCCCTCCGCTCCTGGCACATGATGGCCTGGTAGGCCCGTTTTTCTTTCTTACCTGGTTCCAAATCCTTTCTGTGTATCTGGGAATGGCGAAAACAGCCTTTCCCACTCCCTTGGAGGCCCTACGGAGGCTGAAAGGGCCCATTTCCCAACTCTCGGTGGGACAGGAAGTGACATTTTTTGCTGTCCCCAGCCTCCAGAACCTCTCTAGGAGTCTGTAGGAGCCTCTCTAGGAATCTCTGGAGGCTGGGGACAGGAAAAAACGTCACTTCCTGTCCCACCGGGAATGGGGAAATGGGCCCTTTCAGCCTCCGTTGGGCCTCCAAGGGAGTGGGAAAGGCTGTTTTCGCCCTTCCCAGATACACAGAGAGGATTTGGAACCAGGTAAGAAAGAAAAACGGGCCTTCCCCATCCCCCCCAGACCCTTCAGAGGCAGGAAACAGCCTGTTTCCCTACTTCTGGTGGGCCCAGAAGACCCGAAAATCAGCTGGCCGGTGCGCACATGCGCCCCAGAGCTGAGCTGGCGTGCCCACTAATATGGCTCCGCATGCCACCTGTGGCACACGTGCCATAGGTTCGCCATCATGGCCCTATACCCATGATGGCAAACCTATTTGTCTTGCCCAAGCTCAGCTGCAGCGTGCATGCCTATGGCGGCCAACTGATTTTCAGGCCTTCCGGTCCCACCGGAAGTCAGCAAAGAGGCTGTTTCCAGCCTCTGGAGGGCCTCCGGAGAGAGGAGGGAAGGCCCGTTTTTCACTCTCCCCAGGCTCCAGAGGCGTTCTAGGAGCCTGGGGAGGGCAAAAACGACCTTCCCTACCCCCCTGAGGCTCTCCAGAGGCCGGAAATGGCCCGTTTGCCAACTACAGGCCGACTTCCTACCGTAAGTCAGCAAACGGGGCTGTTTCTGGTCTCCGGGGGGTGGGGAAGGCCGTTTTCAGCCTCCCCAGGCTCCTAAAAAAGCCTCTGGTGTCTGGGGAGGGCGAAAAAAGGGCCTACTGGGCCCACCGTGCCATGGTGTGCCAAAAGCAGGGGGAGGACAAAGGGTTGTATGCCAGTGGTGGGTTCCTCCCGGTTCGGCCGAGCCGGTAGTGGTGATGATATGATGTCACCGAACTGGTTCTCCCCCCCCCACCCTCCCACCCACCCCCATGTTATTCTTACCTTTTATTTGGCCCCACCCCCAATCTATTGCTGCCTCCTGAGTCCCAGCTGATGACTAGAGGGAATAAAAACTGTTGAAACTCTTGCCGCGGGGCTTCAAAGGGCTGTCCTACAGCTGATCAGTGTTAAAAGCAAACAAATGAGTCGGGTCGTAAGTGCGAGGACTGGTCGTAAGTGCGATGACCTTCCAGAAATGACTCTGACCAGCTAGCCACGCCCACCTAGTCACCAGCTAGCCACACCCACAGAATAAGCCACGCCCACAGAACCGGTAGTAAAAAAATTTAGAACCCACCCCTGTCGTATGCACAGGGCGCATTGAATTATGAAAAATTCAAAATTGAATTAGGCAAAAAGGTTAGCCATCACTGCCCTATACCATTTCAGACAAATGGTTATCCAATCTCTTCTTAAAAACTTCCAGTGTTGGAGCATTCACAGCTTCTGGTGGCCAGCTGTTCCACTGGTTAATTGTTCTCACTGTCAGGAAATTTCTCCTTGGTTCTAGATTGCTTCTCTCCTTGATTAGTTTCCACCTGTTGCTTCTTAATTAGAACATGTTCGGTTTTAGAATCGTTTTACCCATAATTTGTACATAAGGCCCCAGAATTGTTCCAAATTTTGTGTTATTAAAATATTCGGAATCAGTCAAATCTCTAAAAGTCAATGTTTCTCCACTTGGGGCAGCTTTAAGATGGATGGATGTTAACTCCCAGAATTCCCCAGCCAGCCATCATCCTAGTGGGGCCACCAGAGGTCCTTATTGGGCCACTGAAATGTCCTACTTAGGCCTCATAAATCAGTGGTGGGTCCTAACTGGCTTTACTACCGGTTCTCTTTGTGCCCGTGCTTCACGCAAGCGCATTACAAATCTGCCCAGCTGAGGTGCGGCAATCCATTCTGCCACACCTATCAGCTGGGCTAAAAAGGAAGAAGTAAAAGGTAGGAATAATGCGGGGGCAGGCGGGAGGGCCCAGTTCCTGGACAAAGAGAACCGGTTCGGTGACGTCATATTGTCACCGCTACCGGCTCGGCCGAACCGGGCCGAACCCACCACTGTTGTAAATGTCCCACCAGAAACGCCAAAGGTCCTATGTAGGACAATCAAATCTACTTAGGTTCCTATCTTAACAACTGCAGTGATTCATGTAAGTGCCGTGTTCCAAATCGAACAACTGAGGCGATTCCCTTAACGACGGTGGCAAGAAAGGTCATAAAACGAGCAAAGCTCACTTCACTCTCTCGCTTAGCCACGTAAATTTTGGGCTCCCTTGTGGCAATTTCGGTGCGCGGCAAACCGGTGGTAAAATTATGTGAAACCCATCTTTGTCACCGCCCATCCGTCCACTCCCCCGCATCCAGTAATATGTCCAGAGGTGAAATCCAACAGGTTCTGACAGGTTCTGGAGAACCGGTAGTGGAAATTTTGAGTAGTTCAGAGAACCGGCAAATGCCACCTCTGGCTGGCCCCAGAGTGGGGTGGGAATAGGGATTATGCAATATCCTTCCCCCAGGAGTAGGGTGGGAATGGAGATTTTGCAATATCCTTCCCCCAAGGAGTAGGGTGGGAATGGAGATTTTGCAATATGCTTTTCCCAGGAGTAGGGTACGAATGGAGATTTTGCAATATCCTTCCCCCAGAAGTGGGGAGGGAATGGGGATTTTGCAATATCCTTCCTCAGGAGTAGGGTAGGAACAGATATTTTGCAATATCCTTTTCCCAGGAGTAAGGTGGGAATGGAGATTTTGCAATATCCTTCCCCCCAGGAATGGGGAGGGAATGGGGATTTTGCAGTATCCTTCCCCTGGAGTGGGGTGGGAATGGAGATATTGCAGTATCCTTCCCTTGCCACGCCCACCAAGCCACACCACGCCCACCAAGCCACGCCCACAGAACCGGTAGTAAAAAAAATTTGGATTTCACCACTGAATATAGGAGCCTGAGTGGCATAAGAGGCTAATGCCTCCTACTAAGGCAGCATTTAACATCCAGCTGCCTGCAATTACTGCGAGTTCAATTCTCACCAGGCTCAAGGTCGACTCAGCCTTCCATCCTTTCTAAGGTGGGTAAAATGAGGTTTGTGGGGGCAATAAACTGACTTTGTATAAAATATACAAAAGTATGAAGGCTATTGCTTAACTCACTGTAAGCTGCCCTGAGTCTCCGGAGAAGGGCGGCATATATATACATACATATATGTATGTATATATATGTATATATATGTATATATATATCCAACGGGAATTTGTCTTTCTGGCAAAATCGGTGGGCATTGGAAACGGCTCAGCGGGCAATTTTCCAGGCAGCAATGTGGATCAAGGGGAAAGGAACGTAGGGAAGAAATTTAAAAAAATCAGGGGGTGCTCCGGGAACCAACATTAGATGGAAAGGGGGAGTGGAAAGGGAAGAAGGCAGGAATTACTCATCCCTTCCCCTTTTGCCGTCAAGTTTTTCACAGCTTTTGGATGGGCACGTCCATTGCCGGGGCTGGATTTTGGCAAGGGCCCAGCTAGCCTTCCGCCCACCTGCTCTCCGGCGTTGAATGGCAGCACCACATGTTCCACTTCCCACGTTCTTCTTTTTTTTTTTTTTCCAGGGAGGGGAGGGGGCATTTTCGGGAAAAGGGCAGGGAAACCAAAGTGGGAAAATTTCGGTGGGGATTGATTGATTGACAGCTGAGCGGTGCGGTGGCCTAGAAGTAGAGCTCTCGCCTCACAATCAGGAGGCTGTGAGTTCGATCCAAGGTAGAGGCAGATCGTTCCTTCTCTGAGCACACTGAGAATATATCCGCTGAAAAAAACCCTCCGCACTGGTGACAGGAAGGGCATCCGGCCAGGAAACATTCAGCTGCATTCAGTTGCCCAGACTCCACCGCCCAGAGTTACTTAAACAGTGACCTAGGCCAGAGGTCTGCAACCTTAAGCACTCAAAAGAGCCATTCGGACCTGTTTCCCACAGAAAAGAAAACACCGGGAGCCACAAAACCTGGGTGGGCGTGGCCAACTCGATGTCACTCACTTCCACCAGTCACATGACACCTGCCCTAGCCACGCCTACCCAGCCGGTCGTTAGGGCAGAGAACCAGTTGTTAAAAAACACTGGGAACCACAAAACCCTTTTGACATATCTCTCTCTCCCCTCCCTCCTTCTCTGTATCTCTCTGTCTCTCTCTTTCCCACTCTCTCTATCTCTGTCTCTGCCCCGGCTTCTCCATCCCACGCCATTGCCCTTACCTTCTCAGGCCAGGCGAGGAGTGACTGGGAGGGGAGGGCGAGGGGCGGGGTCAGCCAGTGGTGGGATCACCTGACAGGGAGCCACAGCAGAGGGCCCAAAGAGCCGCATGTGGCTCCAGAGCCGCAGGTTGCTGACCCCTGACCAGGCAATGTGTAAATTTTACTAATAAATAAATGGATACAGGCAATGACAATGAATCCTATGTGCAGTGTTCCAATATCTGAGGGGCTGCCACAGAGAGGAGTGGGACAGCCTATTTTCCAAAGCACCTGAAGGCCGGACAAGGAACAATATATGGAAACTAAACAAGTAGAGATTCAACCAGGAATTAAGGAGAAACTTCCTAATGGTGAGGACAATTAGCCAGTGGAACAGCTCGCCACCGGACGTTGTAAGTGCTTGAGCGCTGGAGTCTTTCAAGAAGAGACTGGACAGCCGCTTGTCAGAAATGGTATAGGGCCATGATGGCGAACCTATGGCATGGGGGCCACAGGTGACACGTGGAGCCATATTGGTGGGCACGCGAGCTCAGCTCCAGCACGCATGTATGCACCGGCCAGTTGATTTTCAAGTCTTCCGGGCCCACCAGAAGTCAGGAAACACACTGTTTCTGGCCTCCGGAGGGCCTCTGAGGGGGTGGGGAAGGCTGTTTTTGCCCTCCCCAGGCTCCTAGAAAGGCTCTGGAGCCTGGGGAGAGGGAAAAAATGGGCCTACCGGGCCCACCGTGACATTGCGTGCCAAAAGCAGGGGGGACATTGGGGGGGCACATAAAATTATGGATGTGGGCACACATGTCTGTGACCTCCCCCGCGCTCCCCCCTGCTTTTGCCACGCAATGGCAAAAAGGTTAGCCATCACTGGTATAGGGTCTCCTGCTTGAGCAGGGGGTTGGACTAGATGACCTCCAAGGTCCCTTCCAGCTCTGTTATTCTGCTTCTAAAATACTTTTGGCATGACTTAGATTCAAGCTTCATGCACTGCAAAATGGTTTTCGAAACTAACTGGAAAATAGAGTAGAGTAGAGTAGAGTAGAGTAGAGTAGAATAGGTACATGAAGAGAGGAGGGAAGGGAAGGGAAGGGAAGGGAAGGGAAGGGAAGGGAAGAGAAGAGAAGAGAAGAGAAGAGAAGAGAAGAGAAGAGAAGAGAAGAGAAGAGAAGAGAAGAGAAGAGAAGAGAAGAGAAGAGAAGAGAAGAGAAGAGAAGAGATACATGAAGAGAGGAGGGAAGGGAAGGGAAGGGAAGGGAAGGGAAGGGAAGGGAAGGGAAGGGAAGGGAAGGGAAGGGAAGGGAAGAGAAGAGAAGAGGTACATGAAGAGAGGAGGGAAGGGAAGGGAAGGGAAGGGAAGAGAGAAGAGAAGAGAAGAGAAGAGAAGAGAAGAGAAGAGAAGAGAAGAGAAGAGAAGAGAAGAGAAGAGAAGAGAAGAGAAGAGGTACATGAAGAGAGGAGGGAAGGGAAGGGAAGGGAAGGGAAGAGAGAAGAGAAGAGAAGAGAAGAGAAGAGAAGAGAAGAGAAGAGAAGAGAAGAGAAGAGAAGAGAAGAGAAGAGAAGAGAAGAGAAGAGGACTCTTAGAATAACAGAGTCGGAAGGGACCTTGGAGATCTTCTAGTCCAATCCTCTTGCTTAGGCAGGAGATCCTCCACACACTTCACACAAATGATTATCCAAACTCTTCTTAAAAACTTCCAATGCTGGAGCATTTCCAACTTCTGGAGGCAAGTTGTTCCACTGATTAATTTTTCTCACTAGTCAGGAAATTCCTCCTTAGTTCCAGGTTGCTTCTCTCCTTGATGAGTTTCCATCCGTTGCTTCTTGTCTTGCCTTCAGGTGCTTTGGAGAATAGGTGGACCCCCTCTTCTTTGTGAGAAGAAATAAAGAGTCCGAACATCCAAACCATATAAATTACAACCCAGAGGATGCTGGGCCTATGTATGTGCTCAGGAAGCTGACATTAATAACTGCATTGTGCTTGATCCACAGAGAAAACGATGGATTTTTTCAGAAATGGGTAGGCACCTACCTTGGCTTTGTTGATCGTGCAGTGAAGCGCGTTGTTTTCCTGATCGTACAGCAAGATGAAATCTAACGTCCCCAGCGCAGCTGGAAAAGAGGAACGCAGGGTACGTGAAAGGAAAATCCTTTTGCTTCCTCTTAAAAATACAAACGAATGTTTGCAAAAATAAAAAAGATCGAATTGTAAATTTCTGCAAAAGCAAGATCAGGTTATGTTCAGGAGAAGGACGGAGATTTAGCTCTGAAAAGTAGACTGTCTTTGAGATTAGAGGCTCCATTAGGTTGTCCCAAAGGTGCTTTTTTTTCAAGAGGCAACTGGACTTCCTTTTTTTTTTTTCTTTGAAGACCTTTCGCTTCTCATCCAAGAAGCTTCTTCAGCTCTGACTGGATGGTGGGGAACGGAAGGATTGATACTCCTTGCAGACAGCTGGTCATTTGCGTCCCTTCAGAAAATCGTCGAGGCCACTTGGAGGTTTGTCTGTGTCCTCAGGGTCACCTGAGTGGTGCGAATGGGTGTGGAGACTTCTACAACACAGTCCTTTCAGCCAGGTTCCACACCCATTTGCACTACTCAGATGACCCTGAGGACACAGACAAACCTCCAAACGGCCTCAACGACCCTCTAAAAGGATGCAAATGACTGGCTGTCTGCAAGGAATATAAATCCTTCCATTCCCCACTATCCAGTCAGAGCCGAATCTTTTTGGATGAGAAGAGAAATGTCTTGAAAAAGCACCTTTATGACAACTGTGACCTGGATGATTGAGAATCTCTGAAGACAGCTCCATCGTGTTGTTGATGGTGAGTGTTAAGGAATTCGCAGAGTAACCCTTGAATAGCAAGGGTGTGCACATGAAAGCGATTGAGAGTAGGTACGAATAAACACAGTCAACACACAGATACACTGAGTTGTGCTTACTTTCAGGAAATAGTAAGGCACAGTCCAATAAACAGTCCAGGTCATACACATACAAAGCAGGAGATAGCAAAATTACAGTCCAGGGATAATCTAATAACAAAGTCTTCTTACCAGTCGTCGTAGTCATTCACAATAAACAGTTCTTCTGGATTTGCAAACAGTAGCATACAGAGATATCAGAGAGCAAGAATGGCAAAGAGAAACAAACCAGGTTTCTAGCTTCCTCTTAAGGAGATTGGCTACAGAGCTAACCAATCAGGACACAGTAGGACGCAATATAGCAGTCCTAAAGCTATATTGATGGTTTATATATTGCCAACCCAACAAGGTAGGTAATACTCATTTCCTAACAGTGAGCAGTGATGGGATTCAAAATTTTTACTACCGGTTCTGTGGGCGTGGCTTGGTGGGCGTGGCAAGACTTGGTGGCTTGGTTTGGTGGGCGTGGCAGGGGAAGGTTACTGCAAAATCCCCATTTCCTCCCGATCAGCTGGGCCTTGGGAGGCAGAGAATAGATGGGGGCGGGGCCAGTCAGAGGTGGTATTTACCGGTTCTCCGAACTACTCAAAATTTCCGCTACCGGTTCTCCAGAACTGGTCAGAACCTGCTGAAACCCACCTCTGGTGGTGAGGGGTTAAGGCAGCAGGCTAGAAACTGAGACACTGGGAATTCTAGACCTGCCTTAGGTCCAAAAACCAACTGGCGACTTTGGGCCAGTCACTTTCTCTCAGCCCTAGGAAGTAAGCAATGGCACACCACTTTGCAAAACGGTGCCACAATAAAATTGCAAGAGACCTCTCCATATATTTGCCAGGAGTTGGACCTGGAAGGAAATATCAATCGGGGGATTTGGAATATTGCGTGTTTTCCGCTTTTCCTGCTCGGCCTTTTCTCCTTTTGTGCTATGCCTTATTGAGCATGAATTCAATGCACAATTAAATACGATGAAAAACCAGGAAATGCTGGTAAAGGCTAAGGTTCCAGAAAACTGACTGTTTTATGCCAAGGAAGAGCTTTGGGTAGATAATTGGCCCCCTAAACTCATGGGAAGGTGGGAAAAGGCGTACCATTTATTTGAAAAATATTTATTAATGCATATAAAAGAGCGAATTTGATGCAAATTAAGGCCCCAGGCTAGAGAGTTGGAGACTATTAGTTCTGGGCATGAAGCCAGCTGGGTAAGTTTGGGTCAGTCATTTCTTCTCAGGCCTAAGAAGAAGGCAAAAGAGCGAATCGCTTCTACCAATGTTGCCAAGAAAACAACAGGGACTAGCAACCGGTCACCAGACGTCAAGAACTCTGCATTTGGTTTATTAAACCTCATTTTTCATGTCATTCCCTTTACTTAACATGATCGTTTGGGATTCTGTTTTTTATTTTCTAGTCTCTTTGCATTTGGTTTTATGCCACCTGCAAACCTGGTAGCCCTACCTCTACCAGGACTAGAGCCTTGATCATTCCAGCTCACCCTTCAATGCAGTTTTATTGAAAGAAGCGCTAATGAGAACTCAGTTTTCAACCCAGCCTTCGATTCATCTCATAGAGAGGCTACCAGACTTCATTTAGCTAGTTTGCAAATCCATACATTGTTCTCCGAAAATCAAGATCAATTACATTCTAGAGCATTCCCACAAGTTATTTTTTTCTTTATTAATATTTATTATTTATTATAACATAAAACAACAATACAAGACATACAACATATATATGAATACTCTTTCTACAGCAATTTCGTGATGATCTTTCTTTGTTATTCACAATTTCCCCTTATTTCTCTTTATATTATTCCAATTTACGACTTGTCCCCTTCATTTTATTTACAATATATTTCTCGTCATTCATAACACATTCTTAATTCTAATGCTGAACTAATGCTTTAATTTTTAACATGTCTATCTTTTCTCCCCTATTTTTCTTCCTCATTTTTCCTTTCCTCCAACCACTTGTACCATTTATGCCAAATCTCGTAATATTCTGTGTCCTCCTTTTCTTTTAAGTTCTTTTGTTAATCTGTCCATTAACCAGAGACATTCCTGTTAGGGATATTTACAGAAAAATTCACGAAGGATATAAAATATTTGATACTACATATTTTAACAGCCGCTCGCATGGTTTATGCCCAGAATTGGAAAAAAGAAATAATACCAACAGATGAAGAGTTAATAAAAAAAAATTGGAATGTGCCAAGATGGACAGATCCCACAAGTTATTAATCAAAAACCAAAAGGAGCATAGTTAATTTTAATGACTACATGGCTTTCACAATGTTTACTATTATTGATTGACACCTCCCAGGAAAACCTTGATCACCCACTAATACCCTTCAGTTTAATTGTTATAGAACAGGGTGTGGGCATCTATGGGGATTTTACAACCTGTGAACTTCCACTCCCAGAATTCCCCAATAAACGTACTTTAAGATGGCTGGACTCCAACTCCCAGAATTCCCCAACCAGCATGCTTTAAGATGGATGGGCTTCCACTCCCAGAATTCCCCAGTCTGCATGCTTTAAGATGGGTGGACTTCCACTCCCAGAATTCCCCAGCCAGAAATGCTTTAAGATGGGTGGACTTCAACTCCCAGAATTCCTTAGTCTCCATTATGGACATCGGAACTTCGAAATTGGGTCATAGCTCCCAGTTTTGGAGGCCCGTTGCAACTTCAAATGTGACTGGTCATAAATCAAGGACTATCTGTAGTTGCAGCCGTTATTTTGATTTTCTTGGTTTTTTTTTTTAACCTTCCTGCAGGCAACCTTGCAATTATCCCGAAAGAGAACAGAGTGGCGGCTAAATATATCATAAATCTAATGCACGAAGATGGTTTATTTATTCATTTATTTCTTTGTCGGATTCCTAGCTTGATGGAACGAGAGAGAGACTCCAGGCAGGTCGCTAATTAAAGCAAAACAATGACACGGTAATGAGAAATGAAAAATATGAAGAGAAACACCAAACAAACAAATAACTACAGTATTTATATTCTAGAACGGTATCTGCTGTCAGGGGTTGGACTAGAAGACCTCTAAGGTCCCTTCCAACACTGTAAGACCAGGAGTCTCCAAACTTGGCAACTTTAAGACTTGTGGACTTCAACTCCCAGAATTCCTCAGCCGGCAAAGCTTTAATACTTGTAGACTTCAACTCCCAGAATTCCTCAGCCGGCAAAGCTTTAAGACTTTGTGGACTTCAACTCCCAGAATTCCTCAGCCAGCAAAGTCTTAAAGCTTTCCTGGCTGAGGAATTCTGGGAGTTGAAGTCCACAAGTCTTAAAGTTGCCAAGTTTGGAGACCCCTGCTTAAGACCATTGCAGCATCCCCATGGTCATGTGATCAAAATTCCAAGGCTTGGCAACTGGCATGTACTTATGCCAGTTGCAGCGTGCTCTGCTTTTGCGACCTTCTGACAAGCAAAATCCATGGCGAAGCCAGATTCACTTCACACCGCGTTCCTGACATAACAACTGCAATGGGGCAAAACTCACTTAACAACCGTCTCACTTAGTGACAGGAATTTGGGGGTGAGTTGCGATCGTACGTCAAGGATTGCCTGTATGCCCAGAGTTGACAAATGAAAGCAAATTAATTAGAACACAGAATAGAATAATAGGGTCGGAAGGGACCTTAGAGGTCTTTTATTGAATTTATTGGAGGCCGTTTTATTGAATCTATTTATTTATTGAAACAAATGCCTTTTATTTTCACGTTTCCTCTCCTATTTTAAATCAAACCAGCAAGCCGGACTCAGAAATGCAGCCTGTCTTCCTTGGCAGGACATGGCTGCTTCCCTCTGACCATGATTACTGGTGAATATCAAGCCTTAACCGTGGTTTTGTCAAACAATCCTTGGTCACTCATAGGGAAGAGGTCGAAGCAGAAATGTGCCACACTGCCATGGGTGCAACAGAGAGAGGGGGGAGAGAGAAAGAGAGAGGAGAGGAAGAAAGAGAGAGAGGAGGGAGAGAGAGAGAGAGGAGAGAGAGAAGAGCGAGAAAAGAAAGAAAGAAAGAAAGAAAAAAAGAACGAGAGAGAGAGGAGAGAAAGAAAGCGAGAGAGGAGAGAGAGAAAGAGAGAGGAGAGAAAGAAAGAGAGGAGGGAGACAAAGAGAGAGGGGAGAGAGAGAGAGGAGAGAGAAAAAAGAAAAGAAAGAAAGAGAGAGAGAGGAGAGAAAGAAAGCGAGAGAGGAGAGAGAAAGAGAGAGGAGAGAAAGAAGAGAGAGAAAAGAAAGAAAGAAAGAGAGAGGAGAGAAAGAAAGCGAGAGAGGAGAGAAAGAAAGAGGAGGGAGAGAGAGGAGAGAGAGAAGAGAGAGAAAAGAAAGAAAGAAAGAAAGCGAGAGAGGAGAGAAAGAAAGCGAGAGAGGAGAGAGAGAAAGAGAGAGGAGAGAAAGAAAGAGAGAGAGAAGAGCGAGAAAGACAGAGGAGAGAGAAGAGAGCGAGAGAGAGGAGGGAGAGAAAGAGAGAGAGGAGAGAGAGAAAAGAGAGAAAAGAGAAAAAAGAAAGAGAGAGAGAGGAGGGAAAGAGAGAAAGGGGAGAGAGAGGAGAGAGAGAAGAGAGAGAAAAGGAAGAAAAAAGAAAGAGAGAGAAGAGAGAGAGAAAAGAAAGGGAGAGGAGAGAGAAAGAGAGAGAGAAGGAGAGAGAGAAAAGAAAGAAAGAGAGAGAGAGGAGGGAGAGAGAGAGAATAAATAGATATGGATGACTGATACGGATAGATAGATCCAGGAGTGACAGACAGACAGACAGACAGACAGACAGACAGATAAGACAGAGAAAGAGAGGGAAGGTGGGAGGGAAGGAGAGAGGAGGGGCCTAAACACAGAGGCAGAAAGCACCTGTTTCCCCGTTTCGTAAGCAAGGAGAAAACCAAGCTAGAACTAAGGAGAAACTTCCTAACAGTGAGAACAATCAACCAGTGGAACAGCTTGCCACCAGAAATTGTAGGTGCTTCATCACTGGAGGCTTTTAAGAACCGAACAGAACCGAACAGAACCGAACCGAACAGAACAGAACAGAACAGAACAGAACAGAACAGAACAGAACAGAACAGAACAGAACAGAGCATTCTTTATTGGCCAAGTGTGCTTAGAAACACAAGGAATTTATCTTCGGTGCCAGAGCCCCGGAAACCCGAAGATGAGCTGGCTGGAGAATATGCCTGGTATGGGCACTCGGTGCCGAAAAAGTTCGCCATTACTGGCATAGAGTCTCTCGCCTGAGCAGGGGGTTGGACTAGAAGACCTCCAAGGTCCTTGCTATTCTGCTATTCTGCTACGAGTTGTAAAAAAGGTCGTAAAACAGGGCCATAACTCACTTAACGACTCTCTTGCGTAGCAATAGAAATTTGGGAGGCTCCATTGTGGTCATAAGTCATGGACTGCCTCTATTTATTTTAGAGTAAGGATATCAGCATTCTAATGCTGCCATAAAGAGGAGAAGACGAGGCTTGGCTTTTCACCTACTTATTTTCTCTGTAGATAATATCCCCTAGGAGATGGGATGGGAGGGGGGGACATTCCTGTGGGTTGAAGTCAGGAGCTGGGGAGACTGACTTGGAAGATGGCCAATGAGACACTGAGAATTGGGGAAGGGTTTGGGGGTCAGAGGGTTAGTATCGGCTACGACGAAGTCGAGGCCAGATTGTCGTACTCAATAAATGAAAGATTTCAGCAAAGATTAATTATTTGGGAATGCAATTTATTTGAGATGACATCGGAACCTGACAGATAGCCACCTCCCTCCCATCCCATCTCCTACCTGACAAAGGGGTTGCTGCTTCCTTACACATTTATATCTGTAAGAAGGAAAGTTGCAAGTCTTTCTTTTTTTATATCTATTTCTTCGTTTATCCCTTCTCTATCCTTTTCTTTCTTTTTCCCCCCTTTCTTCCCTTTTAATTCCTTTCCTCCCACCCTTCCCCCACCCCCCTTTGGCTATTTTCAATTTGACCTCTTTTTTTTTTTTTTAAATTTAACCAAATTGTTGTTTTTTAAAAAAAATCCAACAAACAACCATCATAGCGTCCAGAAAAACGGGGTTTTGTTTGATCAAGTCCACTTCCGGCAGGGCCCAATCACAGGCAGACATCCTGGCCTGTCCCCCTACTGACATATCCCCCTGACCCATCCTCTCCTTAAACAGACCAGCATTGCCCTTGATTGTCTCCGCTGGGGTTAATTTCCCCCCAAAGTAGCTAAGCTCTAATGTGAGGGCTGGCACGGAGCAGTGATCGATGGATGGCTCAGTGTTCCCTGATTCTGGGGTCACCTTGAACCTTCCAGCTGTTCGTCAAGCTTTGCTCGGATCAGAAAAAAAAAAGCAGAATTACACACACCCCGTTTGCCTAATCAGAATTTCATGTCATGTAATCTGGGCTGGGTTGGGGGTATATTTTAGGCTATCGATGAGGCAGAATGGAGGGTTGAAATTATTTCAAATGAACCAAATATCAGAATACAGGTAGACCCAGTGCTGGGCTGCTGTCGGTTCGAGCCGGTTCGCACGAACTGGTAGTTCCAACAATCAGCTGGCCGCACCCACCCGCCTCTGTCCTATCCTTTCCTATATTTCCTTCTTTCTGGTTTAGCTGATTCGCACAGCGCAGCTGGTTTCCGCACCTCCGCTGTTCTATTTACCAGGGCTGCCTAGAAGGTAAGCGGCTGAGCTTCAAATTGCTGTATTTTGAACGCTGCCGCAAGGGTATTATACCCACCCCTGGGTAGACCTCAACGTACGACCACAATTGAGCCCAGAATTTATGCTGCACAGTGAGAAATGGGTTAAATGACTTTTGTCCCATTTTATGACGTTTCTCGCCCGAATCACTGCGGTTCTTAAATTAGTCGTCCGGGTGTTAAATGAACCTTGGTTTCCCCCATTGGCTTTGCTTGTCAGAAGGTCGCAAAAGCAGATCACGTAACTCCAGGACACTGCAACCGTCATAAACGTGGATGCTGCAAGGGTCATAAGTGTGAAAAAATGGTCATAAGTCACTTTTCCCACTGCCGTTGTAACATTGAACGGTCACTAAATGAACTGTTGTAAGTCGAGGACTACCTGTAACAACAGTTGGGAGGGGCTTTGGAGGTCTTCTAATCCCGTGATGGTTAACCTTTTTTTCAGTGCCGTTGCAACTCTGAACGGTCACTAAACGAATTGTCGTAAGTCGAGGGCTAACTGCAGCTGCTAGGAGTCAATACCGACTCGATTGACACATCAGCAATCATATTACCGTGTTTCCCTGAAAATAAGACCCTGTCTTATATTTTTTTGAACCCCGAAATAAGCACTCGGCCTTATTTTCGGGGAGGTTTTATTATTTTGGGGCGTGTAGAGCAAGACGGGGCTCCTCTTGCCGTCTTACCTGATTTCCAGCTCTGTCTCTGTAATCCTAACCAGAGGAAATGGTGGGGACCAGCTGCACATGCATTTAAATATTTTCGGGGAGGACTTATTTTCGGGGAGGGCTTATTTTAGGGGAAACAGGGTAGGCAGATGTCTGTATATTATTTTTGTTTATTTATTCCATTTTTATAGCCGCCCGTCTCAACCCAGGGACTTTGGGAAGCAATACAAACATCTATATACAAATATTACGTATTTATGAAAAAAGCTTACATTTCATATCTTGGGGGTGGGGGGGGATAGCTTGAAGGAACGACGTGCAAAATTGCAAATGAAACCGTTTGCAAAGGAAACGGGGGGGTGGCATCCTAAGGCAGAGATGTTGAAGGGTGAACATCTCAAACCCCATTTGCGGTTTTGATGAGCCGCGAAAAATGAGAAAGGAAAAACCGACCGCCGGTTCCTCGATTTAATAGAAGGAGAGTCTCTTTGCTTGGCTGATTCTCCCCCAATACAGGCTGAATAGAAAAAGAAACCAAACATTTTCCAGTTTAACCTGTTCTGAGCCAGCTTCCCAAACACGACAAACCGTCTGAAGTCAACTCAAAAGATTCCTTTATTAGGAGTGCCGGCAGCCCCGGCAAAAAGTTTCTCTCAAGTCCCTCCGGCAGGGAGACGAATAGTTGTCTGCCACATCTATTCATCTCCGCCCCTGCCTTTTATCCCCAGAGCTAGGGTGGGGCTTTGCTAGCAGCGGTGGGCTCTTCCATCCCAAAGACCAGCCCATAGATTTCCACTGCTCTCCTCTCCTTTGCCTTCTGGGCATCCGTGCATTGGGACCCAGCTGTTCCTCTTCTTCCTCATCAGCCGCCTCCAGACCTGGGGGCTGTTGACTCTCAATCTGAGGGCTGACGGACGGCCTAGTCTCTGTCTCTCTCTCTCTCTCTCTCTCTCTCTCTCTCTCTCTCTGCCAGCTCCATTCCCTCTTCCCCCTCGGAGCTCTGATGCTGACCCTGAATCCCCCGTCTCCTCCTCCTATGATTCGGCTGCTGGAGGGGCCGGCGGCCGACAGGCCACAGCAGGGAAATTCAAGCTGTAAAAGAGACTTGGGGAAACGGCAAATAAATGGGAATTTCTACGCCTGTTTTCGAAATATCCAAAATGGCACTGCAGATCTTCACACACACACAAACATTATACATCTATGTGCGACATTGCAACCCACACAAAAAAAGGAGCAGGCTTTCCACTGAAAGAGAAGAGGAAGTCCTTGACTTACAACCATTTATTGGGTGACGGCTTAAAGTTACAGAGGCCCTTTTTTTTCCTTAGCGGCAGTGGTGGGTTCCTCCCGGTTCAGTCCGGTTCGGCCAAGCCGGTAGCGGTGACGATATGATGTCACCGAACCGGTTCTCCCCCACGCCCACCCACGTTATTCTTACCTTTTATTTGGTCCCACCCCCAATCTATTGCTGCCTCCTGAGTCCCGGCTGATGACTAGAGGGAAAAAAACTGTTGAAACTCTTGCCGCGGGGCTTCAAAGGGCCGCCCTACAGCTGATCAGTGTTAAAAGCAAACAAATGAGTCGGGTTCGTAAGTGCGAGGACCTTCCAGAAATGACTCTGACCAGCTAGCCACGCCCACCTAGTCACATGACCTCCAAGCCACACCCACAAAATAAGCCACGCCCACAGAACCGGTAGTAAAAAAAATAGAACCCACCCCTGCTCAGCGGGATGACTAAAAAAACAGTACCGTTGAGTTTCGAGATTGCTTTGGGGGCTGAATTCTTGAAAACACAGGTAGTCCTCAACATACAACTGTTCATTTCGAAGTTACAACGGGGCTGAAAAGTCATAGAACAGCTTGCCTCCAGAAGTTGTGGATCTCCAACACTGGAGCCAAAAATGGGGGGAGCGCGGGGGGGGTCATGCCCTCGTGTGCCCGCACCCATAATTCAATGGCCCCCCATGCCCCGCATGCATGCATGTGTGACCCCCCCCACATGTGCGCGCGACCCCACTGCGCTCCCCTGCTTTTGGCATGTGACGGCAAAAAGGTTACTGGTGAGCCTGTCAGGCCCGTTTTTCGCCCTCCTCAGGCTCCAGAGGCTTTCTTGGAGCCTGGGGAGGACGAAAACAGCCTTCCCCATCCCCCCAGAGGCCCTATGGAGGCTGGAAACAGCCCGTTTCCAGACTTCCGGTGGGCCCAGAAGGCCCGAAAATCAGCTGGCCAGCGCACACATCCATTGCTATGCATGGCCATGCTTAACTTAGGTTTTTTCCCCACCCCTGTAGGGCTGGCTCGCGTCCTGCGACCGGCACTTAGTGCCAACCGTGGTCCCTTTGCAATCTGCTCTCTCCCTCCCACCCCACCCCACCCCGCTGCCGCCACCCTCCTTCTGCTGTGCTTCATGCTTGACATTAATCCTCAAATCAGGCTTTTAATTAGAAACCCCGAGATTGGAAAATAAACCCCAGCCATATGTGTGTGTGGTTTTTTTTTTTTTTTTAATGAAATAAACAAATCTGCTTTTCCAGATGCCTCCGAGCAAGCGCAGCAATCCCAGAACGCACCCTTGACACCGTTTATTATTAATGTTTTTCCATTTATTAGTTGGAGAAAATAATAAGAATAATAATAAAAGATGAAAGGCCGCTCTGTCGTACCAATTGCCCCAGGCAGGTTCTCTCAGCGTGGGCTCCTGCGTTTCCTCTGCCACAACGAAGAGGCATTCTCAGAAATGTGGAATTTATTGAAAAATAAATTCTGCCTTCTGCCACCAATAGCCTCCCACCGGCCGGTTCGCTCCCACCGGCCAGCCGGTTCGCTCCCACAGAGAGGGCCTCCTCAAGGTGCCATCGGCCAGACAATGCTGGCTGGCGACCCCCAGGAGGAGAGCCTTCTCTGTGGTGGCACCTACCCTATGGAACAATCTACCCCCAGAGATACGAGTGATCTCCGACCTCCGGACTTTTCGTCGGGGCCCTAAAAACTTATTTTTTTTCAGTTAGCCGGTCTGTCTTGATTTTAGGGTTAGTTTTAAAATTTTAATATTGATTTTAAATTGACAAGTTTTAAATTATGGGCCAAATTTATAAATTATTTTAACTCTATTTTTAACTGTAATGTTATGTAAAGATGTTTTTATTTTGGCTGTTCACTGCCCTGAGTCCGAAAGGAGAAGGGCGGTATAGAAATTTGAAAAATAAATAAATAAATAAATAAATAAATAAATAAATAAATAAATAAATAAATAAATAAATAAATAAAGTTCTCATCCTCCTCAGTGTTGGGTTGTCTCCGGTTCGGACCGGTTCACAAGAACCAGTAGTAAAACTGGCGGGAGGACCCGCCCACCACCCCGGATGTCGTTATCCGTGATCTGCACATGTGCAGAAGCGTCTGTGCGTGCACAGAAGCAAGGCACGCACACGAGCGAAGCGATCGTGCTCACACGATCCTGTTGCGAATCGGTGGTAAAGGTAAGTAGAATCCATCCCGGTCCTCCTACTACTACTACTACTCTTCCCTGCAAACTCCACTCCCTTGTAGCACTGATGAGGTTACCGGTGGTGGGTTTCAACCGGTGTTACCACCGGTTTGCATCATGCAAGCGCTTCGCTCGCGCGCACGCCAAACTTGCGCTCCGCGCGAGCGCGGTGTATTACAGAACAGCTGAGACGCGGCAATCCGCTCTGCCGCGCCTTTCAGCTGGGCTAAAAACCACCATATATAAGGTATGTATAACGCAGGGACAGGAGGGAAGGCCAAGCTAACCGTTAGAGAGAACCGGTTCGTTCTCAGCTCACCGTCATCGCTACCGGTTCACCCGAACCGGGCCGAACCAGTAGAAATCGACCAGTGGATGTTACCCAGTTGGGTCATGAAACGTCTGCAAGAAAAACATCAAGCTCAGAGAGCATCAAGGACTCCACGCTTCTTCTCCTCCTCCTGCTCCTCCTCCCTGCAAATCACTCCCTTCTAGGACTGATGATGTTACCTAGTTGGGTTATTAAACGTCTGCAAAAAATCCACCTAGCCCAGAGAGCACCAAGGACCCCACATTCTTCCTCTTTTTCCTCCTCTCCACAAACTCCTGTCCCTTATAGCACTGATGATGTTACGTAGTTGGGTAATGAAACCTCTGCAAGAAAACCACCAAATTCTAGGACCCCACAAATTCAACTCTGAAATATTCTCATCTATCAGTATACTCACACATTCACACAGAGACACTTCTCTCAATCCTCTTTATCTGTGGGGAAAAAAATGGTCATCGCTTGTCTGAAACATCAAAAGGAAAAGTTCAAATTCCAATTCATTTGGCGGTCATTACCAAATTGCAAAGAGCCTTGGTAGCACAGTGGACTAATCCACTGTTATTAACATCTGTTGCTTGCAATTACTGCAAATTCAAATCCCACCAGGCTCAAGGTTGACTCAGCCTTCCATCCTTTCTAAGGTAGGTAAATTGAGGACCCAGATTGTGGGGGCAATAAGCTGACTTTGTATAAATATACAAAAGAATGAAGGCTATTGCTTAACGCATTGTAAGCCACCCTGAGTCTCCAGAGAAGGGCGGCATATAAATTAAAGCAAAAGAAAGAAAGAAAGAAAGAAAGAAAGAAAGAAAATTTGGGATGGTTTTTTTTTAATTATTATTCCAGCTTTATTGGCCAGGTCTGTGAATTAAAACTGTGAGGACTAGAAGCATGGAGAATCCTATTTTGTAATGCATTGCACAATGGGAGTTGGGTAACATGCAGGCCAGGTTAATCCTGCCTGAATGCATTCAGACCTGCATTTCCCAACCTTGACAACTTTAAGATGGGTGGACTTCAACTCCCAGAATTCCCCAGCCAGCATGTTTTAAGATGGATGGACTTCCACTCCCAGAATTCCCCAGGCAGCCTGCTTTAAGATGGACGGACTTCCACTCCCAGAATTCCCCAGGCAGCCTGCTTTAAGAGGGGTGGACTTCCACTCCCAGAATTCCCCAGCCAGCATGCTTTAAGATGGACGGACTTCCACTCCCAGAATTCCCCAGGCAGCCTGCTTTCAGATGGGTGGACTTCCACTCCCACAATTCCCCAGCCAGCATGCTTTAAGATTGGTGGACTTTAACTCCCAGAATGGCCTGGCCTGGCCTAAATCTTCTCCCCTTTTAAATATAAATCTTAAATATAAATTTTAATCTGTTTTAAATTTTGGGGTATTTTAAATTCAGCCAAATTATTTAATTCGTTTTTAATCTATTTTAAATTTTTGAATTCATGTGTTTTATCTTATGGCTGTTCACCGCCCTGAGTCCTTCGGGAGAAGGGTGGTATAGAAATTTAATAAAATAAATAAATAAAATAAAAAAGAATCCCCCAGCCAGCCGGATTTAAGATGGGTGAATTTCCACTCCCAGAATTCCCCAGCCAGCCATGCTTTAAGATGGGTGGACTTCCGCTTCCAGAATTCCCCAGCCAGCATGCTTTAAGATGGATGGACTTTAACTCCCAGAATCCCACAGCCAGCATGTTTTAAGATGGGTGGACTTCCGCTCCCAGAATTCCCCAGCCAGCCTACTGCCTGGGAATTCTGGGAGTTGAGTTCCATCCATCGTAAAACTGCATAGGTTGAGAAACACAGATTTAATTTACTAGCTCTCGGGCTGACCTCATTGTTCGAATGCAAAGAGATTCTTAATGAATGCATTCGGTATCGCAAAGGTTTGGCCTAAATAAATATTAATTTTTCTGTTCTCCCTTTGTCTTTATTCGATCCTTTTGGTAAGAATATTTCTGCCATCCCCAGCACATCTCAACGCAAATGTAAATACACAAACACACACATAGACACACAAACACACCAGAGACCCCGTCAGCCTCTTCTCCTCATAACAAAAAACCTTGAAACTTCTAACAAGGCAAAAGGGACGCTTTAATGATTCCTCGTGCCAGCGGCAGTGTTTTTAATTATAATTGCAATTATCTGTTTGATTTACACTTCGCTGTTATTGCTTTGTTTCTCCACGCATCCGTGAGAATTTGTTCTTTTTTTATATATATATATATATTTTTGGACGCACCGAGGATAAAAACTTTTCCAGCCTGCTACTGAAACCATCTTGTCCTTTTTGCGTATTTCTTTATTTAATCTATTTACATAGCATCTCGCCAACGGCAAATCTGTGCGGCAGATACTATTAAAAAAGGAAGCACAACACAACCAGAGGAACAACTCACAATGGAAGAGCATCTGTGTAGAGTGATGGCTAACCTTTTTGCCGTCGGGTGCCAAAAGCAGGGGGAATGCAAAGGGGTCATCATTCAATGCCTCCCCGTGCTCCACCCCCCCTGCGCATGTGTGCGCCCCCCCCCACGCCTCATTTTGGGCCTAGCAGGCCTCCCTGAAGCCCATTTCCAGATTTCTGGTAATCCCCTTTTTTCACCCTCGTCAGGCTCCAGAGGCTTTCTTGGAGCCTGGGGAGGGCAAAAACAGCCTCCCCTGCCCCCTAGAGGCCTTCTGGAGGCCGGAAATGGCCCATTTCCCGACTTCCAGTGGGCTCGGCCTAGCCGAAAATCAGCTGGGGAGCTGAGCTAGGGCAACGGCTCGCGTGCCCGCAGATATGGCTCCATGTGCCACCTGTGGCATGCGTGCCATAGGTTCGCCAACACGGACCTACAGGGTCCCTTCGAACTCCATTAATCTGTTACATATTCTTCACCTTTGTGGAGACTAGGCACGTTGTACGCTGGGTAACAACCCCAAAGCCTGAACATCCCTTCCTTTTGCCAACACTACCCTTTCTCTAATTCCTCATTTTCTTAATTATAAAAGAAAAAAAAATTACAATTAGTCCTCAATTTACAGCAGTTCATTTAGTGACCATTACAACGGCACTGAAAAAAGAGACTTGTGGCCGTTTTTCCACACTTACAACCGTCGCAGCATCCCCCCCACCCCCACCCCATGGTCACGTGATCAAAATTCAGAAGCTTGGCAACTGTCTCATATTTATGACGGCTGCAGCGTCCCAGGATTATGCAATCCCCTTTTGCGACCTTCTGAGGATAGGCGATTCACTTAACAACCGTGTGACTGACTTAACCATGGCGGCGATTTGCTGAAAAACGAATGGCAAGGAAGGTCGTAAAACAAATGGCAAGGAAGGTCGTAAAACGGTGGCAAGGAAGGTCGTAAAACGGGGCAAAATTGACTCAATAAGTGTTTCACTTAGTGGCAGGGATTTTGGGCTCCACTGCAGTCATTAGTCGAGGACTACCTGCCTAATTGCTCTCAGCTGCTTCTCCATTGATTATTCCTGTTTTCATTTGCATTCCGTGCTGCCATATACTTTTTTAAAAAAAAATCTTTTGTAGATGATCTATTTTTAAGCTCTCCAGCTAATTTATTGAAATTCATTATTCCTTTTTTTCTGGCGGCTGGGGAAAGGGGTATTTTTTGTCTTTCTGACTGATAAGCAAGAGAGACAATAGTTTATACTGCAAGAATAGAATGGAATGGAATAAATGGAATGGAATGGAATGGAATGGAATGGAATGGAATGGAATGGAATGGAATAGAATAGAATAGAATAGAATAGAATAGAATAGAATAGAATAGAATAGAATAGAATAGAATAGAATAGAATAGAATAACAGAGTTGGAAGGGACTTTGGAGGTCTTCTAGTCCAACCCCCTGCCCAGGCAGGAAACCCTACACCACTTCAGACAAATGGTTATCCAACATCTTCTTAAAAACTTCCAGTGTTGGAGCATTCACAACTTCTGGTGGCAAGTTGTTCCACTGATTAATTGTTCTCACTGTCAGGAAATTCCTCCTTAGTTCCAGGTTGCTTCTCTCCTTGATCAGTTTCCACCCGTTGCTTCTTGTCCTGCCTTCAGGTGCTTTGGAGAATAGCTTGACCCCCTCTTCTTTATGGCAGCCACTCAAATATTGGTTGCTATCTTGTCACCCCTAGTCTTTCTTTTCACAAGACATTCAAAAAGAGAGAGATGATAGATGACGGATAGATGGATGGATGGATGGATGGATGGATGGACAGATATACCAGTAGGTAGACTGGTTAGTAGATATGTAGGTAGATGATAGATAGATAGATAGATAGATAGATAGATAGATAGATAGATAGATAAATAAATTAGATAGATAGATAGATAAGTATATAGATAAGTAGGATAGATAGATAGATAGATAGAGATTAGATAGAGATCGATAGAGATTAGAGAGAGATTAGATAGATAGATAGATAGATAGATAGATAGATTAAATAGATAGATAGATTAGATAGATAGATAGATAGATAGATAGATATAGAGATCGATAGAGAGAGATTAGATAGATAGATAGATAGATAGATAGATAGATAGATAGATAGATAAGTAGATAGATAAGTAGGATAGATAGATGATAGATAGATAGATAGATAGATAGATAGATAGATAGATAGATAGATAGATAGATAGAGATAGATTAGATAGACAGACAGACAGACAACCCACAATCTCACAAACGCCACTCTGGCCAGCAAACCAAAAACGATTAAATAACTTTTAAAAACCATTAAACGTAAATATAAGGCCTGCCTCTTCTTTTTACACTCCTGGCAAAGATAACGGCTCTTTCCAACAAACCCTGATTAAGCCGCCATCCTTAATCTGCTTTCAAGGACGTGTGTTTCCCTCACTACCTTTTAAAACATCGTTCAAACGGATATTTTTTTTTTTTTGAAAAAACAAGACAAAGATTGCATGAGTGATTTTTTTTATTTAATTTATTTATTTTTTATTTTTTTGGTCCCTTGCAAAACCACCTGCTGTGTGGGCTCTGGATTTTCGGAGAAAAGTCACAGCATAAAGACAGGGGAGGCTTGGGACTAAGGCTGGTGGTCCGAATTAGAAACAAGTAAGAGGATTTTCCGGGATCAAAACAACAGCTCAGCAGCTGATCCACCGGTCTCATCTGTGGCCACCACTGAAAAGATAACAAGCCGAATTGGAAGAGCCTTGCCAAAATCTCTTTAAGACCGGCATTCTCACCACAAGGCACCCGTCCTCAAACGTACCCATTTTGGCAATGCTGCCAAAAAAGCCAACGCAGTTCTAGGCTGCATCAACAGAGGGAGAGAATCAAGATCACGTGAAGTGTTAAGACCACTTTATAAGGCCTTGGGAAGGCCACACTTGGGATATGGCATCCAGTTTTGGTCGCCATGAGGTAAAAAGGATGTGGAGACTCTAGAAAAAATGCAGAGAAGAGCAACAAAGATGATGAGGGGACTGGAGGCTAAAACATACGAAGAACTGTTTCAGGAACTGGGTATGTCTAGTTTAATGAAAAGAAGGACTAGGGGAGACATGATAGCAGTCTTCCAGTATCTCAGGGGTTGCCCCAAAGAAGAGGGAGTCAAGCTATTCTCCAAAGCACCTGAAGGCAGGACAAGAAGCAACGGGTGGAAATTAATCAAGGAGAGAAGCAGGGGTGAAATCCAGCAGGTTCTGACAGGTTCTGGAGAACTGGTAGCGGAAATTTTGAGTAGTTCGGAGAACCGGCAAATGCCACCTCTGGCTGGCCCCAGAGTGGGGTGGGAATGGAGGTTTTGCAATATCCTTTTCCCAGGAGTGGGGTAGGAATGGGGATTTTGCAATATCCTTCCCCTGCCACACCCATTAAGCCACGCCCACCACACCACGCCCACAGAACCGGTAGTAAAATAATTTGGATTTCACCACTGGAGAGAAGCAACCTAGAACTAAGGAGGAATTTCCTGACAGTGAGAACAATTAATCAGCAGAACAACTTGTCTCCAGAAGTTGTAAATGCTCCCAACGCTGGAAGTTTTTAAGAAGAGATTGGACAAGCATTTGTCTGAAATGGTACAGGGTTTCCTGCTTATGTACGGGGTTGGACTAGAAGACCTCCGAGGTCCCTTCCAACTCTCTTATTCTGTTACAGAATACAGGTAGTCTTCAACTTACAACGATTCATTTAGTGACCATTCAAAGTTACCGGAGATTTGACAACCATTTATCTGAAATGGTCGAGGCCAGTGATGTGCGGGGGTGGGGGTGGGGGTCGTGTGCGTGTGTGGCCACACCCATAATTCAATGCCCCACACACATGCGTGCGCGACACCCTGCGCTCCCCCACTTTTGACACACGATGGCACCGTGGGCTAGGTAAGCCCATTTTTCGTCCTCCCCAGGCACCAGAGGCTGTCTTGGAGCCTGGGGAGGGTAGAAACAGCCTTCGCCACATCCCCAGAGGCCCTCCAGAGGCCGGAAACGGCCCATTTCCCGACTTCCGGTGGGACCGGAAGGCCCATTTTTCGCTCTCCTCAGGCTCCAGAGGCTTTCTAGGAGCCTGGGGGGGGCCAAAACGGCCTTCCCCACCCCCCCTGGAGGGCCTCCGGAGGCGGGAACAGCCCATTTCCTGAATTCCAGTGGGCCCAGAAGACCCGAAAATCAGCTGGCTGGCGTGTGCATGTGTGCTGGAGCTGAGCTGGGTAACGCTCGCGTGCCCACAGATATGGCTCCGCTTGCCACCTGTGGCACGCGTGTCATAGGTTCGCCATCACCGGTCTAGGCGTAGACCATTTCACATAGTCCTCGACTTACGATCACAACTGAGCCCCAAATTTCCATCGCTAAGTGTGGCCGTGCTTAACTTAGTTTTTTTCCCCACCTTACAACCTTTCCTGCCCCTATTCGTTAAGCAAGTCACTGCCGTTGTTAATTGAATCATGGTGTCATTAAGCCTGATTAAGTCGTAAGTGTGAAAACTGGTCTTTATTTGATACAGCTTTTAGTGTGTTATCTATATACAGCTGGTCTTACAACTTACAACTGTTCATTTAGTAACCGTTCAAAGTTACGACGGCACTGAAAAAAGGGACTTACGGCTGTTTTTCACAGTTACGACCTTTGTAGCATCCCCCATGGTCACGTCGGCAAAATTCAGATGGTTGGCCACTGACTCATATTTATGTCGGTTGCAGCATCCCGGGGTCATGCGACCTCGTGACAAGGAAAGTCAACGGGGAAATCAGATTCACTTAACAACCGTCTTACTAACTAAGGGATTCACTTAACAATGGTGGTCAGGAAGGTCGTAAAATGGTGGAAGTTTCAACTCAAGAAGTGTTTCACTTAGCAACAGAAATTTTGGGCTCAATTGTGGTCATAAATGGGAGGACTGCCTGTATTTATTTCCTGGCCTTTTAGCAAGAGCCTGCATCATTTTTACAAGCTTCAGTTGGACTCTCGTGTTTTTAGCCCAGAGATGGGTTTCAACAAGTTCTAACCAGTTCTGGAGAACCGGTAGCGGAAATTTTGAGTAGTTCAGAGAACCGGTAGTAAAAATTCTGACTTGCCCTGCCCCCATCTATTCTCTGCCTCCTGAGTGCCAGCTGATCAGGAGGAAATGGAGATTTTGCAGTAACCTTCACCTGGAGTGGGGAGGGAATGGGGATTTTACAGTATCCTTCCCCTGGAGTGGGGAGGAAATGGAGATTTTGCAGTATCCTTCCCTTGGAGTGGAGAGGAAATGGGGATTTTGCAGTAACCTTCCCCTGGAGTTGGGAGGAAATGGAGATTTTACAATATCCTTCCCCTGGAGTGGGGAGGAAATGGAGATTTTACAGTATCCTTCCCCTGGAGTGGGGAGAGAATGGGAATTTTACAATATCCTTCCCCTGGAGTGGGGAGGGAATGGAGATTTTACAGTATCCTTCCCCTGGAGTGGGGAGAGAATGGGGATTTTACAGTATCCTTCCCCTGGAGTGGGGAAGGAATGGAGATTTTACAGTATTCTTCCCCTGGAGTGGGGAGGAAATGGAGATTTTGCAGTAAACTTCCCCTGTAGTGGGGAAGAAATGGAGATTGTACAGTATCCTTCCCCTGCCACACCCACAAAACCACACCCACAGAACCGGTAGTAAAAAAATTTGAAACCCACCACTGTTTTAGCCTGAGATTATCTTGCCCCAAATGGATTAACGATTACAAATTTGATCACGAATGAATCGGATCAAATCTTTATGGCGCTCACAGACGAGCGTATGTATTGGATCCCAAAAAGATTTGGGGAATTTGACTCCTCTCCTGTGCTATCCCATCCCTGAATTGCTTTTGGCCTCTGCTTCGGCTGGGTGAGGTTTTCATCAGAAACAAAGCATTTCTCCAGGCGGAATTTATAAACGGAATTTATATTTCCCCCCCAGCTCACCCGTCCTTTGATGTCTCCAGCAATTAGTCTGCTTGCGTTGCCTATTTAAAGACGGCCTCTGCAAATTTCGGTCCGTCTGTCTTTTTTTTTTTTAAAAAAAAGATTTAATTGCAACCCAGAACGGAGGAGTCTGGAGGAATGAAAAAAGAACGTGGCTTGGATGACATAAAAAAAAAAAATTATCATTCTAAAGATGAAAAGATGCTGCAGAGAAAGTTCCCGGCGGAGGAAAGGAAAAAAAGGGTGGCAGGATTTGGGTTTAGTCTAGAGAAAAGAAGGACTAGAGGGGATATGATAGCAGCATTTAAATATTTGAGGGGCCGCCACAAAGAAAAGGAGGAGGGGTCAATTTATTCTCCAAACAAGCCCCCGAAGGTAAGACAAGAAACCACGGATGGAAACTAATCAAGGAGACAAGCAACCAGGAATTAAGGAGAAAACTTCCCGATGGTGAGAACAATTAACCAGTGGAACAGCTTGCCACCAGAAGTTGTAGGTGCTTCATTTCTGAAGGTTTTTAAGAAGAAACTAGACAGTCCCTTGTCTGAAATGGTATGGATTCTCCTGCTTGAGCAGGGGGCTGGACTAGAAGACCTCCAAGGTCCCTTCCAGCTCCTATTCTATTCTATTCTATTCTATTCTATTCCATTCCATTCCATTCCATTCCATTCCATTCCATTCTATTCTCAATAAAGATTCTAATTCTATTCTATTCTATTCTTTTCTATATATTCTGTTCTGTTCTAATTTCTATTCTATTCTATTCTATTCTTATTGCTATTCTATTCTATTCTATTCTATTCTAATTCTTATTGCTAGTCTATTCTTTCCTATTCTATTCTATTCTATTCTATTCTATTCTAAATATTCTGTTCTGTTCTAATTTCTGTTTTATTCCATTCTATTCTAAATATTCCATTCCATTCCATTCTAGTCTAGTCTATTCTCAATAAAGATTCTAATTCTATTCTATTCTATACTTTTCTAAATATTCTGTTCTGTTCTAATTTCTATTTTATTCTATTCTATTCTAAATATTCCATCGAATTCCATTCTACTCTATTCTTATTGCTATTCTATTCTATTCTATTCTATTCTAATTCTTATTGCTAGTCTATTCTTTCCTATTCTATTCTATTCTATTCTATTCTATTCTAAATATTCTGTTCTGTTCTAATTTCTGTTTTATTCCATTCTATTCTAAATATTCCATCAAATTCCATTCTACTCTAATTCTTATTGCTATTCTATTCTATTCTATTCTATTCTATTCTTATTGCTATTCTATTCTATTCTATTCTAATTCTTATTGCTAGTCTATTCTTTCCTATTCTATTCTATTCTATTCTATTCTAAATATTCTGTTCTGTTCTAATTTCTGTTTTATTCCATTCTATTCTAAATATTCCATTCCATTCCATTCTAGTCTAGTCTATTCTCAATAAAGATTCTAATTCTATTCTATTCTATACTTTTCTAAATATTCTGTTCTGTTCTAATTTCTATTTTATTCTATTCTATTCTAAATATTCCATCGAATTCCATTCTACTCTATTCTTATTGCTATTCTATTCTATTCTATTCTATTCTTATTGCTATTCTATTCTATTCTATTCTAATTCTTATTGCTAGTCTATTCTTTCCTATTCTATTCTATTCTATTCTATTCTATTCTATTCTATTCTATTCTAAATATTCTGTTCTGTTCTAATTTCTGTTTTATTCCATTCTATTCTAAATACTCCATTCCATTCCATTCTAGTCTAGTCTATTCTCAATAAAGATTCTAATTCTATTCTATTCTATACTTTTCTAAATATTCTGTTCTGTTCTAATTTCTATTTTATTCTATTCTATTCTAAATATTCCATCGAATTCCATTCTACTCTATTCTTATTGCTATTCTATTCTATTCTATTCTATTCTTATTGCTATTCTATTCTATTCTAATTCTTATTGCTAGTCTATTCTTTCCTATTCTATTCTATTCTATTCTATTCTATTCTAAATATTCTGTTCTGTTCTAATTTCTGTTTTATTCCATTCTATTCTAAATACTCCATTCCATTCCATTCTAGTCTAGTCTATTCTCAATAAAGATTCTAATTCTATTCTATTCTATTCTATTCTAAATATTCCATCGAATTCCATTCTACTCTATTCTTATTGCTATTCTATTCTATTCTATTCTATTCTATTCTTATTGCTATTCTATTCTATTCTAATTCTTATTGCTAGTCTATTCTTTCCTATTCTATTCTATTCTATTCTATTCTAAATATTCTGTTCTGTTCTAATTTCTGTTTTATTCCATTCTATTCTAAATATTCCATCAAATTCCATTCTACTCTATTCTTATTGCTATTCTATTCTATTCTATTCTATTCTATTCTTATTGCTATTCTATTCTATTCTATTCTAATTCTTATTGCTAGTCTATTCTTTCCTATTCTATTCTATTCTATTCTTTCCTATTCTATTCTATTCTATTCTAAATATTCTGTTCTGTTCTAATTTCTGTTTTATTCCATTCTATTCTAAATATTCCATTCCATTCCATTCTAGTCTAGTCTATTCTCAATAAAGATTCTAATTCTATTCTATTCTATACTTTTCTAAATATTCTGTTCTGTTCTAATTTCTATTTTATTCTATTCTATTCTAAATATTCCATCGAATTCCATTCTACTCTAATTCTTATTGCTATTCTATTCTATTCTATTCTATTCTATTCTATTCTATTCTATTCTATTCTATTCTATTCTATTCTATTCTATTCTATTCATTTCCAGCTCTGCAAAAGCTCTCCACGTGTCAAACAGAGGCTCTTTTTCTTTTTTTTTGGTTAAGCTGAAATTTTTCCCACGGGAGTCCTGCCGGTGTGAAAAAGGATCAATAGACAAGCTGATAGCTACCAGGAATAAAAAGAACTTGTCAAAAATTCCAGGGTAGCTGATGCAGAGAAAGTCCTAACCGTGCGCCCTGCTGTTACCTGGCAGGTTAAAAGCTGATTTTTCACACTTTATCAAAAAAAACTCCAAAACCCTCAGACTTCCAACCTTGCCGGTCACACTTAGCTAACCGGCTGCAATCGTGCCCTACTTATGATACTTTTCCCCAGCCTGGAGGAGCAGGGAATAGGGGGCCTTTCTGGCCCAGGAGGATGGGAATTGTAGTAAGCCTCTTCGCAAAGCATCGGTGGAAATCAGTTTGGGAGATACAGGTAAGTCCTTACTTACGACCGCAGCTCGAGCCCAACATGTACGTTGCTAAGCGAGACACTTGCCTCGTAAGACGCTTCGCCCCATTCTGCGACCTTCCTCGCCACCGTCGTTAAGCGAATCACTGCCGTCGTTCAATGAGTAACGCGGTCGTTCAGCAAAGCTGGCTTCCCCACTGGCTTTGCTCGTCTGGAGGTTGCAAAAGGGAATCAGTCACGTGACACACACACACACACACACACACACACACACACACGGGGGCATTGCAACCGTCGTAAATAAGAATCGATTGCCAAACTGCCTGAATTTTTGACCACATGACCGTGGGGGGGGGAATGCCGCGACAGTGTGAAAAATGGCCATAAGTCATTCTTTTTCTGTGAGGTCGCAACTTTGAACGGTCGCTAAACGCGCTGTCGTAAATTGAGGACTACCAGGTTTTAATTCAGCGCCAAGGATGTTTGCTGTGAGCCAAAGGTTCCCATAGGGAGGCTGCATTTGAGGCAGAATCGAAGACTAAAAAGGACCTTTAAAGATCAGTTAGTCCAGCCCGGGAAGGGATCCATTGCTACAGCACCCGTTATATAGAGGAGCAAGTGAATAATTGCTCACAAGTTGAGGACAGTGATTTATTTATTTATTTATTAAACAAGTTTTATTGGAGTTTTTTTCTTTTCTCTTCTCCTACCTTCACCCACATCTTTCTTTCTTCTTTTTTTTTTTGAACAGAGTGTTGGTCGTTTCTTATCTTATACAATTAGTCAAATTCAAATACATTTTACTCAATTACAATTTTTGTCAATATCGTCTTTCTTTCTTTCTTTCTTTTTTTTGAATATACCTCAGTACTTTACTTTTTTACTTAAATTTTATTTGATTTATATACCGCCCTACTCCCAAAGGACTCAGGGCGGTGAACAGCCAACAATAAAATACATATATACAAAATTTAAAAAGCAGAATTAAAATTGAATTATTTATTTATTTATTTATTATTTATTTATTTATTATTCGAATTTCTATACCGCCCTTCTCTTTTCAGACTCAGGGCGGTGAACAGCCAAAATAAAAGCATTTATACATAAAATACGATTAAAAATAGATTTAAAATAATTAAATTTGGCCCATAGTTTAAAATTTATCAATTTAAAATCCAATAGTTTGGCCCAGACAGATTAAAACCCCAATCAATTTAAAACAAATTTAAACTTTTGAGTATTAAAAATATTAAAAAATATTAAAATTATTAAAATTGTTTAAAAAGAGGGAGAAAGTTAGGCCAGGCCCGCCTGGTGAAATAAAAAGGTCTTAAGAGCGCGGCGGAAGGTGCGCTGATCCGGGATCCTCCGTATCTCTGGGGGGAGCTCGTTCCAGATAGTAGGTGCCCCCACAGAGAAGGCCCTCCCCCTGGGGGCCGCCAGTCGACATTGTTTGGCCGACGGCACCCGGAGGAGCCCCTCTCTATGAGAGCGTACCGGCCGGTGGGAGGCTATTGGTGGTAGTAGGCGGTCCCGCAAGTACCCAGGTCCTAAGCCATGGAGCGCTTTAAAGGTGGTAACCAAAACCTTGAATCGCACCCAGAAGACCACCGGGAGCCAGTGCAGCTCACGCAGGAGGGGGGGGTCACATGGGAGCGCCATGTCTCTCCCGCAACCACCCACGCGGCCACACTCTGCGCCAGTTGGAACCTCCGGGTGCTCCTCAAGTATTTCTATACTTGTATATATAAACACCTTCTTCATTTATCCCTAAGTTCTAACTTTGCTAGTTGTACATATTGGTCCTCTTTTATTCGTTAACAATTCATTCTTTTTCCTAATATATTTATATTGCTTTGTTCAGAGCTGCCTTTCTTCCACTTCTTCTTCTTTTTTATTGTACAGCAATCTTTCTCCTCAAACCTAGCCTCTCCTTCTTCCCTCTTCTCTTTCCAACTTTCTTTCCCCACCACCTTCTTCTCTTCTCTACTTCCCCTTCCCTTCTCCTTCTCCTCCTCTCTTTCCCCACCCCCATCTTACCTTCTCTCCTACTCTGCTTTCCCTTCCCTTCCTTCCTCCCTACTCTTCTGTCCCTCTCTCTCCTTCCTCTTCCCTTCCAATTCCTTCATCTCTCTCTATTGCTGTACTCATTTTCCAATTTAATGTTTTCCATTGTGGAGCTCAGGCAACCCCAATCCCTTATCTTTTTAATTATTAACAACACATTTCAACTTCCAACTTTCTCCTTCCAACTTTCTTTCCCCACCTTCTTCTTCTCTTCTCTACTTCCCCTTCCCTTCTCCTTCTCCTCCTCTCTTCCCCCCCATCTTACCTTCTCTCCTACTCTGCTTTCCCTTCCCTTCCTTCCTCCCTACTCTTCTGTCCCTCTCTCTCCTTCCTCTTCCCTTCCAATTCCTTCATCTCTCTCTATTGCTGTACTCATTTTCCAATTTAATGTTTTCCATTGTGGAGCTCAGGCAACCCCAATCCCTTATCTTTTTAATTATTAACAACACATTTCAACTTCCAACTTTCTCCTTCCAACTTTCTTTCCCCACCTTCTTCTTCTCTTCTCTACTTCCCCTTCCCTTCTCCTTCTCCTCCTCTCTTCCCCCCCATCTTACCTTCTCTTCTACTCTGATTTCCCTTCCTTTCCTTCCTCACTACTCTTCTGTTCCGTCCCTCTCTCTCCTTCCTCCTCCCTTCCAATTCCTTCATCTCTCTCTATTGCTGTACTCATTTTCCAATTTAATGTTTTCCGTTGTGGAGCTCAGGCAACCCCGATCCCTTATCTTTTTAATTATTAACAACACATTTCATCTTCCAACTTTCTCCTTCCAACTTTCTTTCCCCACCTTCTTCTTCTCTTCTCTACTTCCCCTTCCCTTCTCCTTCTCCTCCTCTCTTCCCCCCCATCTTACCTTCTCTCCTACTCTGATTTCCCTTCCTTTCCTTCCTCACTACTCTTCTGTTCCGTCCCTCTCTCTCCTTCCTCCTCCCTTCCAATTCCTTCATCTCTCTCTATTGCTGTACTCATTTTCCAATTTAATGTTTTCCGTTGTGGAGCTCAGGCAACCCCGATCCCTTATCTTTTTAATTATTAACAACACATTTCATCTTCCAACTTTCTCCTTCCAACTTTCTTTCCCCACCTTCTTCTTCTCTTCTCTACTTCCCCTTCCCTTCTCCTTCTCCTCCTCTCTTCCCCCCCCACTCCCGTCTTACCTTCTCTCCTACTCTGCTTTCCCTTCCCTTCCTGAGGACAGCGATTTCGTACGTGATGTACAATGACGATAAAGGCGTTGAACTCTGAACTTCGATGGGTTTGAAGAAAATTTGCATCCCTTATCCAGAGACGCACTTCACTTAATTTAACAATCGGTTCGCCCGGTACTGAAAATGTGAGCGCACACGTACCCCTCCCACACACGTGCCCCTCCCACACACGTGTGGCCTTCCACACATGTACATGTGTTGGCACGCATGTGCACAGCTTAGAAAACATGGCTAAATAGGACGAGGCAGGTGGGCGGCCACCCACAGGGCACCCAAAACAGCAGTGATTCGCCCGAACCGGTTGAATCCCACAACTGCCCTTATGCCAAACTTTGAAGCATCGCTGGCTGGGGAATTCTGGGAGTTGAAGTCCACACCTCTTAAAGTTGCACAGGTTGAAAACCACTGATAATATAAATGGATTTGTGCAACCTCCGTGCTAGGAATAAAATTATTTCACCGGAGTTAACAGTTGGCCAAGAAATAAATGCAGCAATTGCCTTTAATCCGTACCTCTGTCTACCTATTTATATAAGCCACTCTTGCAGGGAATCAAAGCCCAGACTGAAAAAAAATGTAGCTATACAAGAAATTCTTAACCATTATAAATTCGCCAAACCACCTTCTAACCAAAGGTTTCCTGGCTGGCAAGACTTGGCCTCAAAATGTCAACATCTCTCTATTTTGTTTAAATATATAAATTTTTAGTTGGAAGATTGTTTTTTTTTCTTTGCCGAGTTAAAAGGCTACCCAGAAAAAGTAAAGAAGAAAATAAGAAAGGGAGAAGAAAAAAGAAAGTTTTGGAAGATGTCTCTGGGCCAATCACCAGGAGATGGGAAGTTTGTATTCTACCTTCCTTATCCTGCTCTATGACTGTCATAAAGATTTGATTTGAGAGAAGAAAGTGAAGAAAGAAAGAAAGAAAGAAAGAAAGAAAGAAAGAAAGAAAAGGAATGAAGGAAGAGAGGAGAAGGGAGGGAGAGAGGAAAGGAAGTATATCGGAAGGGGAAGGAAGGAAGGAATCAAGGAAAGAAGGAAGGAAGGAGAAGGGGGGAGAAGGGAGGAAGGAGGAGGGAAGAAGGAAGGGAGGGAGGAAGGAAAGAGAGAAATGGGAATGAGAAGGAAGGAAGGAGAAGGGGGGAGAAGGGAGGAAGGAGGAGGGAAGAAGGTATGGAGGGAGGAAGGAAAGAGAGAAATGGGAATGAGAAGGAAGGAAGGAGGAGGGAAGAAGGAAAGAAGGAAGGATGGAAGGAAGGAAGGAGGGAGGGAGGAAGGCAGGAAGGAAGGAAGGAAGGAAAAGGGAGGGAGAGAGGAAAGGGAGTATATCGGAAGGGGAAGGAAGGAATCAAGGAAAGAAGGAAGGAAGGAGAAGGGGGGAGAAGGGAGGAAGGAGGAGGGAAGAGGGTATGGAGGGAGGAAGGAAAGAGAGAAATGGGAATGAGAAGGAAGGAAGGAGGAGGGAAGAAGGAAAGAAGGAAGGAAGGAGGGAGGGAGGGAGGAAGGAAGGAAAGAAGGAAAAGGGAGGGAGAGAAGGAAGGAGGAAGATAGAAATTAAGTAACATCATCTGTGCTAGTAGGGAGTGGGGTTTGCAGAGTGGAGGAAGAGTGGGGAGGAGGAGGAGGAGGAGGAGGAGGAGGAGGAGGAGGAGGAGGAGGAAGAAGAGGAGGACTGTGGGGTCCTTGGTACTTTCTGACTTTGTGCTTTTCTTGCAGACGTTTCATAACCTAACAAGGTAATATCATCAGGGCTAGAAGTGAGGGGGAGGTTTATGGAGAGAGGGGGAGGGGAGGAGGAGGACTCCTCCTTTCCACAAACCTGCCCTCCCTTCTAGCCCTGATGATATTACCTTGTTAGGTTATGAAACGTCTGCAAGAAAAGCACCAAGAACCCCACAGTTCAGCCCTGAGTTTACAATTATTCTGTTCTGCAGGTGGCCTTAAGTACGTTCCTGTCGCCTTGAATTGTTTACCCAAAGGGATAAAGATGAGGTATAAATGAATTTAATAAATAAATAAACAATTTGCATTTAGGGCTTAGAGAAATGCCAAATAGGACAGCCCCACCAAAACAACTGGTTATGCGCTCTCTCTCTCTCTTTCAATCTCTTTCAATCACGCTCTCTCTCTATTTCTCTATCTCTATCTCTTTCAATCTCTCTCTTTTCTCTTTTTCAATCTCTCTATTCTCTATCTCTAACTCTGTCAATCTCTTTTTTCAATCTCCCTCTCTTTCAATCTCTCTCTCTCTCAATCTCTTTCAATCTCTCTCTATCTTTCAATCTCTTTCAATCTCTCTCTATCTCTTTCAATCTCTCTTCAATCTCTTTCAATCACTCTCTCTTTCAATCTCCCTTTTCTCTTTTTCAATCTGTCTCTCTCTCTTTCACGCTTTCAATCTCTATCTCTTTCAATCTCTATCTCTTTCAATCTCTCTTCAATCTCTCTCTATCTCTTTCAACCTCTCTTCAATCTCTTTTGATCGCTCTCTCTTTCAATCTCTTTTCTTTTTCAATCTCTCTCTTTCAATCTCTTTCAATCTCTCTCTATCTTTTTCAATCGCTCTCTCTTTCAATCTCTCTTTTCTCTTTTTCAATCTCCCGGTCTCTCTTTCAATCTCTCTCTATCTCTTTCAATCTCTCTTCAATCTCTTTCAATCGCTCTCTCTTTCAATCTCTCTTTTCTCTTTTTCAATCTCCCTCTCTCTCTTTCAATCTCTTTCAATCATCTCTTTCAATCTCTCTCTATCTCTTTCGATCACTTTCTCTTTCAATCTCTCTTTTCTCTTTTTCAATCTCCCTCTCTCTCTTTCAATCTCTTTCAATCACTCTCACTCTCTCTATTTCTCTCTCCTTCAATCTCTCCCTCTTTCAAACTCTCTCTTTCCTCTTTTTCAATCTCTCTCCCCACCTCCCATTTATGTCTCTGTGCATTAAATACTTTCTTTCCTGCCAATGCCACTCTGGTTTATTCTCAGAATCCTATTCGTTCTGCATCCTTTCATTTTCGTCCAGCCATGCAGCTCCCTTTTTTAAGAAAAAAAAAAAAACTAAACTTTTCTAGGTTGTTAAGACCATCACGTCAATGCTCTAAAAAACCCCCGATGCTGCTGGCATTGTCCAAAACCTGCCACCCGTTGCCTCCAAGCCATATATTCTCCCCCATCTGGTTGCAAACCTTGGGGGGAAAAAGTCTTGTGTGCTGTGCTCAATGGCTTTCCAATTTTTCATCCTTTCTTTCTGCCACCGATGCCAGCCCGGTCTCTGCCAAGATGTTGGTGGCATCATTGTGCTCTGCCCAATATCCGACAATGAAAAACTGCGGTGTGAAACTGCCAACTGGGCAAGCAATGCGGCACAAGGAATAAAGGAACTGAAAGATCCCATTTCGTGCCACCACCTCCTTCCCCTCCAAAAAGACACTGGAACTGAACGATGGCGGGTTTTGGAGGACAGTTTGGTCTAGCGGTTAAGGCATCCTACTACAAAGCGGGAGGCCGTGAGTTCAAGTCCCACCAAGGTAGCTAGGTAACATTGGACCAATCACCAGGTGATGTGAGTTCTAGTCCCGCCATAGGCATGAAAGGCAGCTGGGTGTCTTTGGGCCAATCACCAGGTGAGGTGAGTTCTAGTCCCGCCATAGGCATGAAAGGCAGCTGGGTATCTTTGGGCCAATCACCAGGTGAGGTGAGTTCTAGTCCCGCCATAGGCATGAAAGGCAGCTGGGTGTCTTTGGGCCAATCACCAGGTGAGGTGAGTTCTAGTCCCGCCATAGGCATGAAAGGCAGCTGGGTGCCTTTGGGCCAATCACCAGGTGAGGTGAGTTCTAGTCCCGCCATAGGCATGAAAGGCAGCTGGGTGTCTTTGGGCCAATCCCCAGGTGAGGTGAGTTCTAGTCCCGCCATAGGCATGAAAGGCAGCTGGGTATCTTTGGGCCAATCACCAGGTGAGATGAGTTCTAGTCCCGCCTTAGGCATGAAAGGCAGCTGGGTGCCTTTGGGCCAATCACCAGGTGAGGTGAGTTCTAGTCCCGCCATAGGCATGAAAGGCAGCTGAGTGTCTTTGGGCCAATCCCCAGGTGAGGTGAGTTCTAGTCCCGCCATAGGCATGAAAGGCAGCTGGGTATCTTTGGGCCAATCACCAGGTGAGATGAGTTCTAGTCCCGCCTTAGGCATGAAAGGCAGCTGGGTGACTTTGGGCCAATCACCAGGTGAGGTGAGTTCTAGTCCCGCCTTAGGCATAAAAGGCAGCTGGGTGTCTTTGGGCCAATCACCAGGCGATGTGATTTCTAGTCCCACCTTAGCTATGAAAGCCAGTGGATGTCTTTGGGCCAATTACCAGGAGATGGTAAGTTCTAGTCTCGATTTAGGCATGAAAGCTATCTGGGTGACTTTTGGCCAGCCCTCCTTTCTCAGCTCACCCCACTTCACAGCTCAACTGCGTTGTTGTTGTGCAGAAAATAGGAGGAGCAAGGTGTGTGAAATACATTTGCCGTCTTCACTGATTTGTACAAATATTTAATAAAGGTGGGATAGAATATAGAATAACAGAGTTGGAAGGGACCTTGGAGGTCTTCTAGTCCAACCCCCTGCTTAGGCAGGAAACCCTACCCCATTTCACTCCAGTGTCTTCTTAAAAACCTCCAGTGTTGGAGCATTCTTACTTCTGGAGGGAAACTATTCCTTCAATTAATTGTTCTCACTCTCAGGAAATTTCTCCTTAGTTCTAAGTTTCTTCTCTCCTTGATTAGTTTCCCTGCATTGCTTCAATTTATTCAGCCAGTCATTCATTGCTGGATAAAAAGATAAGATAAGATGATAAGATAAGATAAGATAAGATAAGATAAGATAAGATAAGATAAGATAAGATACTTAATTCAATTTATATGCCGTCCCTCTCCGAAGACTCAGGGCGGCAAATAAGATAAGATAAGATAAGATAAGATAAGATAAGATAAGATAAGATAAGATAAGATAAGATAAGATAAAATAAATAATAAAATAAATAAAATAAAATAAAATAAAATAAAATAAAATAAAATAAAATAAAATAAAATAAAATAAAATAAAATAAAATAATAAATAAATAAATAAAAGATAAATTTCTGCAGGTTCGAATCTCACCAGGCTCAAGGTTGACTCAGCCTTCCATCCTTTCTATGGTAGGTAAAATGAGGACCCAGATTATGGGGGCAATAAACTGACTTTGTATAAATATACAAAAGAATGAAGGCTATTGCTTAGCGCACTGTAAGCCGCCCTGAGTCTCCGGAGAAGGGTGGCATATAAATCAAATCAAATAAATAAATAAATAAAATAAAAAATAAAAAAATAGATCAAAACAAAACAAAGAAATTAAAATAAAATATAATAATATAAAAATAAAATAAAAATAGTAAAATAAAATAAAGCAAAACAATAAAACAAAATAATAAAATAAATAATAAATAAAAGAATAGAGTAGAGTAGAACAGAACAGAACAGAACGAAATGAAATGAAATGAAATAATATAAAATAAAGTGTAAAGTGCAAAACTGATCAACGGGAACTAGAAAGCTCGACGGCGTTGATGCCTCCGGGGTCAGTCCTGAACCGAACAATATTTCCAAAAGTTATACGTCCCATGTCCCCCAGTTATCCTGATCCTTTTCAGGCTAAACTTCCTTTCTGCCTTCAAACCCAAACGTGGGAATATTCTGCCGAAGAGGGGGTGGGGGGGGTTAACACCATCGCTCGAGTTCTGAGCTCTTGCCGAATGCCAGCCTTACAACCTGCCCTGCTTAGGCCGGCAGCCAAGACAGGGTGAACCAACACCCTGCCATGCGTAATGGAGGGGTTGCTCCAACATCCACGCACGTCCCTGAACGATTCTCCTCGCTTGGCAGCCGAAACACGTTCATCAACTCCTTTGAGGAACAGGATGCTGGCAGCCAGAGAGGCGATGGATCAGCGGCGCTGACTCCTAGAAGGGGGGTGCTGTGAAATCCGGAGGAGTGAGCAGACGGCTCCGATTCTACGATCGAGTCTCCCCCTCCCAAGTTTCCATAGCTAAGCGAGACAGTTGTGGTTGCGAGCTTTGCCCCCTTTTAAGACCTTCCTTGCCGCGGTGAATCGCTTGCAATTGTTAAGTCACCAATAAGGGAGAGGAGGGTGGGGTTGAAATGTGGGGGTCTTTGGTGCTCTCTGAGCTTGGGTGGTTTTCTTGCAGACGTTTTATGACCCAACTAGGTAATATCTTCAGTGCTAGAAGGGAGACAGGTTTGGAGAGAGGAGGAGGAGGAAGAGGAGGATTGAGAGGTCCTTGGTGCTGTCTGAGCTGGGTTGTTTCCTTGAAGACATTTTATTACCCAACTAGGTAACATCATCAGGGATAGAAGGGGTTTGGGGAGAGAAGGAGGACGACGACAACTATGGGGTAGCATTGATGATATTACCTAGCTGGGTAATGAAATGTCTTCAAGAAAACAACCAAGCTCAGAGAGCACCAAGGACCCCTCATTGTTAAGTGAGTTGCACGGTTGTTAAGTGAATCTGGCTTTCCCTATTGACTTTGCTTGTCAGAAGGTTGCAAACGGGGATCCTGTAACGCCGGGACACTGCAACCGTCATAAAGATGAGCCAAAGGCCAAGCATCTGAATTTTGGTCACGTGACTACGGGGGATGCTGCAATGGTCATATGTCTGGAAAACGGTCCTAAGTCGTTTTTTTTCCCCCAGTGCCGTTGTAACTTCAAACGGGTCACTAAACGAACGGCTGTAAGTCAAGGACCACCTGTGTTTGGGAGTGAAAAACGACAACTCCTCGGAAGCTGCACCGCGCCGAAAAAAGGAGGCACCGAGCTCGCAATCCCACGAACCCGGTAAGGTGTCTTACTTTCTAAAAAAAAAGAAGCTAAACTGTTAATCCTCTTGAGGGGAAGAAAAAGAGCGAGTCCTGCTTTGTACCGCAGTAATTAGAGACCCAAGCATTCGAAAGCCTTCCTGAGGACCGGCGCCTTGAATCAACGCAACCTGCAAAAATAGCTTTTGAAGCCTACGAATCTCTCCAGGTCTAAAGCAGAATTTTCTCTCGGCTAAAACTATTAAGTTTTCTCACTGCTGATCTGTTCAGACTGGCTGGGCTGCAGACTTAAAGAGATTTTGCGAATACAGGTAGTCCTCGATTTACAACAATTCGTTTAGTGACCGTTCAAAGTTACAACGACACAGATCGTGTTTCACCTTATAACCGTGGCGGCATCCCCACGGTTGTGTGAATTATGTTCAGATGCTTGGACAGTTGGTTCGTATTTATGACCGTTGCAGCGTCCCCGGTCATGTGGTCCTCTTTTTGCGACAAGCAAAGTCGGCGGGGAAGCCAGATTCACTTAACAACCGTGTGACTCACTTAACAACTGCAGTGATTCACGTAACAAATGTGGCAAGAAAAGACGTAGAACGGGGCAAGCCTCACTTAACCAATGTCTCGCTTAGCAACATAAATATTGGGCTCAATTGCGGTCGTAAATCGAGGACTACCTAAAGGTAAAATTAAGTTTGGAGGGATGTATTGATTTATTATTTGTTAATTTTCTCAATTTCTATAGCCACCCTAATGAGTCTGGGTGGCTTATTAAAAAAAAAACATTGCAGTTTAAATATATTAAAATATTAAAAAGGTTTTAAAAATGGGAAAAACACTAAAAAAACAGCCAGATTAAATTTAGCCCGCACCACACTTCAAAAGTGACTGGAATTTCAATTTTACAATTTCCTGTTCTGAAAAATCTTAAAACTAGGGATGGCAGCGGGCCCCTTGCAGGTAGTCCTTGATTTACGACCACAATTGAGCCCAAAGTTTCTGTTGTTAAGTGAGACATCTGTTAAGTGAGTCTTGCCCCATTTTACAATCTTTCTTGCCACCATTGTTAAGTGAATCACTGCAGCTGATAAGTTGGTGACACAGTTGTTAAGTGAATCTGGCTTCCCCATTCACTTTGCTTGTCAGGTCATAAAAAGGGATCACGTGACTCTGGGACACTGCAACTGTCATAAGTACATGCCAGTTGCCAAGCCTCTGAATTCTGATCACACGATCACAGAGATGTTACAAAGTTCGTAACTGTGAAAAATGGTCCTAAGTCACTTTTTTCAGTGCCATTGTCACTTTGAATGGTCACTAACAGAACTGTTGTAAGTCAAGGACTAAATGTATAGAAGAGAGAGGGACAGAAAAAGATTTTGTGTTTTTCATAGGAACAGAAATTCAACAGGTGAGGCTCTCTCTACTACTGGTAATCCTCGACTTACGACCACAATTGGGGCCAGAATTTTCATTGCTAAAACAAAACACTTACTAAGCGAGGCGAGTCTGATTTTATGAGCTTTTTTTTGCCCGCGGTTGTTAAGCAAATCATTGCCATTGTTAAGTGAATCATGCAGTCATTAAATGAACTTTTGACTTTGCTTGTGGATGGGAAGGTCACAAATGGGGATCACGAGACCCTGGGATGCGGCAATTGTCATAAGTACATGCCAGATGCCAAGCTTTCAAATTTTGACCACAGGACTGCGCGACGGTTGTAAGTGTGAGGATCCGTTGCAGGTCAATTTTTTCAGTGCTGTTGTAACTGTTGATAAATGAATAAATGGTTGTAAGTCGAGGACTGTGCCAGTTGAATTTCTGCCTTCAAGAAAGAAACTGAAAGGGTTTTTTCTTAATTGGGAAGGGGGCAATCTTAATTCAAAGAACAATTAGAATTATTCATTTCACAATTAAAAACTATTAAAATTAATCACAGCTGGAAAGGAAGTAACTGCTATGCTATTTAGTCCTTTTTTTTAAACAGCTCAAGCTGGCAGGCAGACAGTATCTACGGTCCAACTTAACAAGCAACGCAGCTCTGAAAATCGTTAAAAATCAGCAACTTCGCCCATCCTACCCTATAAGGTTGATGTTGTCGAGGAGGGAAAAAAAACTAGGGAGAAAAGATGAGACAAAAATACACAAGATAAAACGGATACATGTGTCTGTGCTTGTTTCGTTTTTACATTTTCTCCCCAAATTCACTCCTACTCATTTGGGTGATGATCCTTCTGCATTTTATCCCCACAATCACAACAGCCCTGTGAGGTAGGATGAGTTGAGGGAGGATAACCAGTCCTAGTCACACCCAATGAGCTTCCAGAGAGGAAGTGAACTTAAACTGGGCCAGTCTCTCTCTCTCTCTCCCTCCCTCTCTCTCTCTCTCTTTCTCAGCCCAACACACCTCACAGGATTGTTGTTACGGGGAAAAGTAGGAGGATGAGGGAACATTGTGTGTGTGTGTGTGTTCACCGCCTTTATAAAAATGATAAAGGCGAGATATAAAGCAATAAAATAAATAAAACCTGGATCTTCTTCGGTCTATCCAAACCTTAACCACTGTATCAAAGCGGCTCTCTTAAAGAGCCCAGATCCCTTTCTCTCCAAACTCCAAATTGGCTCTTTTCTCAAAAAACACCTTCTCCTTCCTCCTTCTCTCTCTCCCCTCCCCAATTCAGGTTCATTCCTCCCTGACACCCTTCAGTAACTGGGGTTACCACTGTTCCCAGCGGACAGGATCAAAACAGGAATCTTAAAATTGTGTGTTTTTTTTCTCGACACTTAGCATCTTGTATCCAGTCCTGTGCTCCAAAAAAGCATAAATTCAACCCGAATCTCTGTGCATGGGATTGTCAGGGTTGGGGTCTTCGGACCCTCCCCAACCACTTGGGTTCTGAGACCTTGCTTTAAAAACACCCAACGCTCGATACCAACAGCTGGCACATCTGTGTCCTGTTCACCGCCACCAGGAATGCAGCTCCCGAAAACCTGACAAGGATCCCCAACTGAGACGCAGATCCACCAGTTCAAGGGACCACCCATCCCATTATCCTTGCCAGCACAATGTACGTTTGCACCCACCTCGTCCCTTTCTCCTGCTCCCAGCTCTGGGGTGCACCCCACTGTGTTGCACTAGGCGCATAGTTGATTTTGCAAAGCGAAGCAACTGGTGGTTTCCAGCAAAATCCTCAAAAATGGGGGGATTTGTGGAAGGGGGGGATTGGTGGGTGGGATAATCCCTTCCTTCCGAAAGCGAGAAAGCTGGGAAGCGGGTTTTTTTTTTCCCCTTCTGCAGCGGCTTGTGAATGCCGCAGTGTTTTGCCAGCTTGTCCCGCCCAAGGTGGTCTTTCTCGCGTTGCAAGGACAACCAGGGGAGGGCAGGAGGGCATCGGAGAATTAGGAGCGGGGGGGGGGGTTTAAAAAAACAGCCGGGGAGGGAAGCACAACTCCCAAGAGTTTGGAGGTATTTTGGAACCCGGAAGGAATTTTTTTTGCAGAGGATCAGAAATGAGAATAGTTTTATTTGGCCAAGTGTTGATTAGAGACACACAAGGAATTCGTCTCCGGCGCAGCAGCTCTCCAACGTACGCGCAAAACGACAAATTTATAAACATCACCGTCGTAATAGCAAACAGAGAGGGGTAGTGAAGAAGATGATAAGAAGGAAAATGGTATTATTCATACTATTAATAATAATACTATTATTATTAATAATAATAATAATACTATTATTATTATTATTAATACTACTATTAATAATAATACTATTATTATTATTAATACTATTATTAATACTATTATTATTAATAATAATACTATTATTATTATTATTAATACTATTAATAATAATAATACTATTATTATTAATAATAATACTATTAATAATGATGATGATGATGATAATAATAATAATAATAATAATAATAATAATAATAATAATAATAATACTGTTATCATAGAAGTTAGAATAGAATATAAAGATAGATATTAAGAGTGATAATAACACTCCGAATAGCTAAGGCACCTTTGGGCATGAATGAGACCCCAGGAACACCTCGGGGCGCCAGAGAAGGAGGGCAGGGTCCTTCAGCAAAGATCCAGAGATCTTTGGAGGGGGGTAAGAAGACGATAACAATCCCAAAACATCTGGCGCATCCCTCGAACACCATTTGGCAGTGACCAAATCCCCTATCAGTCAATTGCAGACTGGCAGCTTGATTTGAAGCAGCTGACATCGTGCAAACCATCCCTATAATATTATTAAACCCCCATCTGGTTTGCTCCGGTCTTTGGGAAGGACTTGATGGGGAGGGGGGGGGGGCACAGATGCCAAATCCTGGGGTTAACATCTGGCTGGCTGTAGTGCCACCCACCGTCATAACAGCAGCTTTGAAGAGGCTGGTGGGGGCTTTCCCCCCCCACCCCACCAGGTTTGCTACCAAGGGGAGGGGTCTGTCCATGCGTCCAAGAAGCTGATCGAAAGCCTTTAATGGAAAGCAGAATAACAAGAGTCGGAAGGGACCTTAGAGGTCTTCTAGTCCAACCCCTTGCTCAAACAGAAGACCCTATTCCGGACAAACAGCTGTCCAGTCTCTTCTTCTTCAAAACCTCCAGATGTCAATTGGAAAAGCCACAATTTCCAGAGATTCCACACGTTCTCGCTGTCACTGCCAGCAAATTCCTTCCTTATTTTTTGAGCATCTCAGAAATACAGAATCACAGAGTTGGAAGGGACCTGAGAGGTCCTCTAGCCCAACCCCCTGCTCAAGCAGGAGAGACCTTATATACCAGTCCGGACAAACGCCTGTCGGGTCTCTCCTCGGAAAACCTCCACTAACAAATCACCCCATGGTTCTTGCCCAGATTCACACGTGCTCCCACACTCGCGGGCACACTACACGTGTCTACACACACACACACACACACACACACACATCTAACCCTACCGGACCCAGCCTCTAAGTCCAGCCCAAACGCAAATCCCTCCCTCCCTCCCTCCCTCCCTCCCTCCCTCCCTTCCTTCCTTCCTTCCTTCCTTCCTTCCTTCCTTCCTTCCTTCCTTCCTTCCTTCCTTCCTTCCCAGACATTGGGCTCTCACACTGGCGGGCACACTACACGTGTCTACACACACACACACACACATCTAATCCTATCCGACCTATCCTCTAAATCCGGCCCAAGCGCAAATCCCTTCCTTCCTTCCTTCCTTCCTTCCTTCCTTCCTTCCTTCCTTCCTTCTCAGACTTTGGGCGCCCGCGGGCGCCCCGTCCCACCTCCGACGCCGCTGGAGCCTTTCCCACGCGCGGTCCCTTCGGATCCCCAACCCGGGCAACTTACTGCAGTCGTCGGATTCGTAGCCGTCGGCTTCCTCTTCTTCTTCCTCCGGGCGGGCCGGCGGGGGTGGATGATGGGTAGGGGGGTCCTGATCCTCCTGCTGCTGCTGCTGCTGCTGTTGCTGATCCGGGGGTCGCGCTTTGCCGGCGGGGCTGGGGGTCTCGCCGGTGCCGTAAGCGCCGAAGAGTTGGTCGAGGTCTTCCTCGTCGTCCCGGGGCGGAGGGGTCCCGGCCGGGCTAGGCGGGCCGGCCGAGGTGGAAGCGCGGCGTTGCTGCAAGCTCTGGCTCCGGGTGAGCAAAGCGGCGGCGGGGAGGCCGCGGGGGAAACGCGGGAAGTAGTCGGAGATCTGCTTGATGGGGCGGATGGGACCCGGGCAGACGTCGATGGCCATGTGCTCCTGGATGCTGATGGGAGGCTTGTCGCCTTTGCGGTGGCTCATGCGGGCGGCGCCCGGGGAAGAAGGAGGCTGCTGCGGGAGCTGCTGCTCGGGCCGTCCGCGTCGCCTCTGCTGCTGCTGCTGCTGTTGCTGCTGTTGCTGCCGCCAGGAGCCCGCAGAGGCCGTCGCCAGCCCGGCTCTGCCGCGCCGAGCGCCCCGGCCACGCTGCTGGCTGCTAGAGGAGGAGGAGGAGGAACAGGGAGGGAGGGAGGCGGCTGGGCACAGGCAGCGGGTGGGCGGTCAGGGTGATGTCACCGGCTCTGCCCAAGCCCTGCCCTGCCCAAACGAGCCCAGCCAAGGACCGGGGCGACGGGGGCGACCGACTAAAGGGGCTCGCTGCAAAGCCTTCGCAAGGAGCCCTGAGCCGGCAAGAGAACGGAGGGAGATCGGGCTCCCCGAAGGCAAACGGGAGGTGTTTTCGTCCTCTGGGGTAGACTGCTCCTGGAGCTGGAGGCTCGGTGGAAGGGCAGGGCAAGGAGGAGGGCGGTTCGCTGAATGCTTCGCAAGCAGACACCACCACCCCCTCTGAATCTTGAGCCACTAGGGAGGGGAGGGTAAGACAAGTGGGCGATCTTCGTTCTCCGGGGTAGACTGCTCCTGGAGCTGGAGGCTCGAAGGAAGGGGAGGGCAAGGGTTGAGAGCTAGAAAGCTCAAGGTTTTCTAGCCCTCTACACCTTGCCCCGCTAGAGAGGGGAGGGAGATCGGGCCGGCCAGCCTCGGGGAAGGCAAATGGGTCAGATTCATACTTCGGGGTAGATTGCTGCTGGAGCTGGAGGCTCGGTGGAAGGGCAGGGCAAGGGGGAGGGCAAGGGAGGGGGACTGTTCGCTGAATGCTTCGCAAGCAGACCACCACCACCCCCGCGAATCTTGAGCCGCTAGGGAGGGGAGGGAAAGGCAAGTGGGCGATCTTCGTTCTCCGGGGTAGACTGCTCCTGGAGCTGGAGGCTCGAAGGAAGGGCCCGGCAAGAATGGCTCTCTGAAGGCTCTGCAAGCAGCCCTGAGCCGGCTAGAGAAGGGAGGAAGATCGGGATGGCCAGGCTCCCCCCCGAAGGCAAACGGGAGATGTTTTTTTTCGTCCTCCCGGGGTAGACTGCTGCTGGAGCTGGAGGCTCGAAGGAAAGGGAGGGCAAGGGTTGAGAGCTAGAAAGCTCAAGGTTTTCTAGCCCTCAACACCCTGCCCCGCTAGAGAAGGGAGGTCGGTCGGCGATAGACTGCTGCTGGAGTTGGAGGCTCGAAGGAAAGGCAGGGCAAGGCAAGGGGGAGGGCGGGGCGGGGCGGTTCGCTGAATGCCTCGCAAGCAGACCTCCCCACACTCTTGAGCCGTTAGGGAGGGGAGGGAAAGGCAAACGGGAGGTGTTTTCGTCCTCGGGCTAGACTGCTGCTGGAGCTGGAGGCTCGAAGGAAGGGCCCGGTAAGGGCGCGACCGAGGACGGGCTCGCTGAAAAGGCTCTGCAAGGAGCCCTGAACCGGCAAGAGAAGGGAAAGAGATCGGGGATGGCCAGGCTCCCCCGAAGGCAAACGGGAGATGTTTTTTCGTCCTCCCGGGGTAGACTGCTCCTGGAGCTGGAGGCTCGGAGGAAGGAAGGGCAGGGCAAGGGGGAGGGCAAGGGAGGGGGGCTGTTCGCTGAATGCTTCACAAGTAGACCCCCCCCCCCTTCACAAGCAGACCCCCTCCCCTTCACAAGCAGACTCTTGAGCCGTTAGGGAGGGGAGGGAAAGGCAAACGGGCGATCTTCGTCCTCCCGGGGTAGACTGCTGCTGGAGCTGGAGGCTCGAAGGAAAGGGAGGGCAAGGGTTGAGAGCTAGAAAGCTCAAAGTTTTTTAGCCCTCAACACCCTGCCCCGCTAGAAAGGGGAGGGAGGTCGGCGATAGACTGCTGCTGGAGTTGGAGGCTCCTGCCCTGCCCAAACGAGCCCAGCCAAGGACCGGGGCGACCGACTAAGGGGGCTCGCTGCAAAGGCTCCGCAAGGAGCCCTGAGCCGGCAAGAGAAGGGAAGGAGATCGGGGATGGCTCCCCTCGAAGGCAAACGGGAGATTTTTTTTTCGTCCTCCCGGGGTAGACTGCTGCTGGAATTGGAGGCTCGGAGGAAGGGCAGGGCAAGGGCAAGGGCAAGGGCGGGGGGCTGTTCGCCGAATGCTTCACAAGCAGACCCCTCCCCGACTCTTGGGCCGTTAGGGAGGGGAGGGAAAGGCAAACGGGCGATCTTCGTCCTCCCGGGGTAGACTGCCCCTGGAGCTGGAGGCTCGAAGGAAAGGGAGGGCAAGGGTTGAGAGCTAGAAAGCTCAAGGTTTTCTAGCCCTCGACACCTTGCCCCGCTAGAGAGGGGAGGGAGGTCGGCGATAGACTGCTGCTGGAGTTGGAGGCTCGAAGGAAGGGCAGGGCAAGGCAAGGGGGAGGGCGGCTAGAGAAGGGAGGGAGATCGGGATGGCCAGTCTCGGCAAACGGGAGATGTTCGTCCTCCGGGGGTAGACTGCTATTGGAGCTGGGGGCTCGAAGGAAGGGCCCGGCAAGGATGGCTCGCTGAAGGCTCTGCAAGCAGCCCTGAGCCGGCTAGAGAAGGAAGGGAGATCGGCATAGCCAGTCTCCCTGAAGGCATACGGGAGATGTTTTCGTCCTCCGGGAAAGCAGTAGACTGCTACTGGAGCTGGAGGCTCGAAGGAAGGGCAGGGCAAGGGGCGCGGGGCGGTTCGCTGAATGCTTCGCAAGCAGACCCCCCCCCCCACCCCGACTCTTGAGCCGTTAGGGAGGGGAGGGAAAGGCAAGTGGGCGATCTTCGTCCTCCGGGGTAGACTGCTCCTGGAGCTGGAGGTTCGAAGCGTAAAACCGGGCAGCGGGCTAAAGACCTGCTCCCTGGGTCGTAGACGGGGAAGGGAGATCGGCACGGCCAGCCCAGCCTCGGGGAAGACAAGCGGGCGATCTTCGTGCTTCGTTATGTATGAAGTCCGTCTGCTGCTGGAGCTGGAGGCTCGAAGGAAGGGCCGGGCGAGGGGGCGGTGGAGGACGGTTCGCTCCAGGCTCTCTAGCCCGGACTCCTGAACCGCTAGAGAGGGGAGGGAGATCGGGCCGGCCAGCCTCGGGGAAGGCAAACGGGACGGATTCATACTTCGGGATAGACTGCTGCAGGAGCTGGAGGCTCGAAGGAAAGGCCAGCAAGGGGGCGGCCGAGGATGGCTCGCTCAAGGCTCTGCAAGCATACCCGGGGAGGGAGATCGTCCCGGCCAGTCTCCGGGAAGGCAAATGGGAGATGTTCGTACTCCGGGGGTAGACTGCTGCTGGAGCTGGAGGCTCGAAGCATGAAAGAAGGGCCGGATAGCGGGCTAAAGACCTGCTCCCTGGGTCGTAGACAGGGGAGGGAGATCGGGCCGGCCAGCCCAGCCTCGGGGAAGGCAAGCGGGCGGTCTTCGTGCTTCGTATGTGCGAAGTCTGTCTTCCGGGATAGACTGCTGCTGCAGCTGGAGGCTCGGAGGAAGGGCAGGGCAAGGGGGCGATCGAGAATGGCTCGCCCAAGCTTCTGCAGCCCTCAACTTTCGAGCCGCTAGAGAGGGAGGGAGATCGGCCAGCCTTGGGGAAGGCAAGCGGACGATCTTCATACTCCGGGATAGACTGCTGCTGGGGCTGGAGGCTCGATGGAAGGGGCCGGGCTAAGGGGGAGGCTGAAGGCGGCTCGTCCAAGACTCTCCAGCACCCTCCTTCTACCCTCCGCTAGAGAAGGAAGGGAGATCGGGCCGAGCCGGCCAGCCTCCAGCAAGGCAAACGGGCCATGTTCCTAGTCCGTATGGAAGCTTCGTGCGGCTGTTGATTAAAAATAGGATCACCAGCATGATTGCCAACGTCCGATGACGGATACAGCGCAAGAAAGAAGATGGAGCTTTTGGGATAGACTGCTGCTGGAACTGGAGGCTCGCAAGGAAGCGACTCTCCAGTTCCCCCACCCCTGTCCCGCTAGAGAGGAAAGGGGGGATCCGTCCGGCCAGCCCAGCCTCGGGGATGGCAAGGGAGGCGCGGGTCCTCCATCTGGAGCTTCCCAGATAGACTGCTGCTGCAGCTGGGAGAGCATCAAGATCACGTGAAGTGTTGATACCACTTGGTAAGGCCACACTTGGAATGCTGCATCCAGTTGTGGTCGCCACGATGCAAAAAAACAGATGTGGAGACTCTAGAAAGAGTGCAGAGAAGAGCAACAAAGATGTTTGGGGGACTGGAGGCTAAAACAGATAAAAGAACGGGTTGCAGGAACTGGGTACGGCTAGTTTAATGAAAAGAAGGACTAAGGTGTTCCAATATGTCAGTTTCCCAGTATCTCAGGGGATGCCCCAAAGAAGAGGGAGTCAAGCTATTCTCCAAAGCACCAGAAGGCAAGATAAGAAACAATGGATGGATGCTAATGAAAGAGAGAAGCAACCTGGAACTAAGGAGAAATTTCCTGGCAGTTAGAACTATTAATCAGTGGAACAACTTGCCACCAGAAGTTGTGAATGCTCCAACACTGGAAGTTTTTAAGAAGAGGTTGGACAACCATTTGCCTAAAATGGCATAAAGTTTCCTGCCTAAGCAGGGGGTTGGACTAGAAGACCTCCAAGGTCCCTTCCAACTCTATTCTATTCCATTCCATTCCATTCCATATTTTCTATTCTATTCTATTCTATTCTATTCTATTCTATTCTATTCCATTCCATTCCATTCCATATTTTCTATTCTGTTCTATTCTATTCTATTCTATTCCATTCCATTCCATTCCATATTTTCTATTCTGTTCTATTCTATTCTATTCTATTCTATTCCATTCCATTCCATTCCATTCCATATTTTCTATTCTATTCTATTCTATTCTATTCTATTCTATTCTATTCTATTCTATTCTATTCTATTCCATTCCATATTTTCTATTCTATTCTGTTCTGTTCCGTTCCGTTCCATTCCATTCCATTCCATATTTTCTATTCCATTCCATATTTTCTATTCTATTCCATTCCATTCCATATTTTCTGTTCTGTTCTATTCTATTCTATTCTATTCTATTCTATTCTATTCTATTCTATTCTATTCCATTCTATTCCATTCCATTCCATATTTTCTATTCTATTCTATTCTATTCCATTCCATTCCATATTTTTTATTCTATTCTGTTCTGTTCTGTTCCGTTCCGTTCCATTCCATTCCATTCCATTCGATATTTTCTATTCCATTCCATTCCATTCCATATTTTCTATTCTATTCTATTCTATTCTATTCTATTCTATTCTATTCCATTCTACTTTTTCTATTCTATTCTATTCTATTCCATTCCATTCCATTCCATATTTTCTATTCTATTCTATTCTATTCTATTCTATTCTATTCTATTCTATTCTATTCCATTCCATATTTTCTATTCTATTCTATTCTATTCTATTCTATTCTATTCTATTCTATTCTACTCTACTCTACTCTACTCTACTCTACTCCACTCCACTCCACTCCACTCCACTCCACTCCACTCCACTCCACTCCACTCCACTCCATTCCATTCCATTCTTTTATTTTATTTTAAAGAAGATGTTGGATAACCATTTCTCTGAAATGGAGATTTTGCAGTATCTTCCCCTAGGAGTGAGGAGGGAATGGGGATTTTGCAGTATCCTTCTCCTGCCATGCCTACTACGTCCCACCACGCCCACCAAGCCACGCTCACAGGTAGTAAAAAAAATTGAATTTCACCACTGCTCCAAAGTCCCTTCCGACTCAGTTATCCTATTCCATTCCATTCTATTCTAAATGGGGGCAGCCTGGATAAGGGAGTGGGGGAAAGCAGCCAGCTTCCCTTCTTCACCCTCCCCACTCACCCTTCTGGGTGTAGATAAAACACACCTAAGGCCACGTACACAGAGATGCACACACCCCCACCCAAAATACTCATGCACATCCCTCTCTTAGAAGAATGAAGTATTTTTGAGGAATATTAAAAGGCGGAATATTCTATTTCTCCAAAGGGAGAAATGGAGAAAGATGCTCTTAAAAACTGGAAGGAAGACTCAAATCTTTCTTAATAAACCCCCCCCCCCACCGCCCCAGCAGATATTTTATGCCCATTAAGAAAGATTGAGCCAGCTTATTCACAAAACAAAAGAATTTCACCTTGAACTGGTCTGGCGATTGTGTGATGAAGATGCTTTTGTGTCTTTTGCTATTTCGATGGTGGTGGGTTAATCCTATTATGTGTTGTGGCCCACCAGCGGCCTGCGCAGTTCATGGCTGATCCCGATGAGGAGGAGGCTGGTGTGGGGTCGTGCCAGCAGCCCGCACAGCCGGTGCTCGCGTCGGACAGCGAGGAGGCTGAAGAGGATGTGGTGCCAGAGGCAGAGACTCAGCCTGGGCCTTCAGAACCTCCAGAGGCTCCTTCAAGTGGAGAGAGCGAAGTGGAGGAGCCTCTCCTCAATGCTCGAGCACGCAGGGCTGCCAAAAGGCAGGAGTGGCTACTCGGGAGGAGGAGGTATCCTCAAGAGTAAGGCTTGAGGATAATTGGCCACGCCCTTAGCCTATTTAAGTCGCACGCCGTTAGTAATTTCTTGCTGGAAACGACGTGTAATTATTACAGAGCATTTTGGAGAGTGAGTGTCTTATCGTATCTTGTCTTCTGGGCTGGTTGCCAACCTTTGCCGGACTTTGTTTATTCTTGGTACGTTATAACTTTGATAAGGACCGTTGGTGTGTGTCACAATCAGGGTGGATAAAAATCAATAATTTTTTTTTTAAAAATTAAAAAAAATCAGATTTTTTTTATTTAAATCGGATTTTTTTGATTTTTATCGAATTTATTTTAATAAAAAAAAATTTAAGGTAAAAATCTATCGTAAGATAGCTTTCTATTTAAGATACATAAATAATTTAGTTCATTCAGCATGAAATGAAGCTCAGTTATGTAGCACGAGGCTGTATATTCTGCAACCCTGGGACGATCGGTGAGTCAACGGTGGGTCAAAGGAGGAGCAGAGATGACAGTTGCTCTTTAAAAATTATGATTTAAATCGAGTTGATTTAAATCAAGTCTTTTTACTAGTGATTTAAGTCATGATTTAAATTGTGATTTAAATCAACTCGATTTAAATCAAATCCACCCTGGTCACAATCCTTGGAAATCCGGAGCTGGGGCAGAACATTATGCCCTAAAAGCAGTGGTGAAATCTGAACCGGTTTACTACTGGTTTGCTAGCTGCGCAAGCGGTGTGCACCACGCACCAAATGTAATGTGCGGATGCGCAGTGCACACCAAAAGGAGGCAGGGGGTAAGTAGAACAGCGCGCGGCTGGGGGGGATGATCAGCTGTGGCGCGCGATCTTCAGCGCCTTTTTTTTTTTTACTTTTAAAAGCATTTTTTTACAACCTATTCGCCAAATAAGTTGTAAAAAAATGCTTTTAAAAAGTTTTTTTTAAAAAAGGCTTTGACGATCGCGCAGCACAACTGTGATCGTCGGAGCCTTTTTAAAAACTTTTTTAATGTTTAAAGTTCCAGAGAACCGGTAGTAAAAAAATGCTTTAAAAAGTTAAAAAAAAAAAAAAAGTGCCGATGATCAGCTGAGCGACGCGCGATCTTCGGCACTTTTTTTAAAAAAAAATTTAAAGTATTTTTAACTAACGGTTTTGGAGAACCGGTAGTAAAAAAAATGCTAAAAAAGTGTTTAAAAAAGTTCCAACGAGCACGCGTCGTTCAGTTGATCGTCGGAACTTTTTTTTTTTTACATTTTTTTCTACCGGTTCAGGCAAACCGGACTGAACTAGTAGCATTTCACCCCTGCCTAAAAGGTCATGTCCTGTTCTTAGAATTTGAGTGGAGAATGTAAATTTTAATCCCATCCTTGGAAGTGAAGGTCTTCCGAAGGTCGCAAAAGGGGATCTCATGACCAGGGGACACTGCAACTGTCATGGAACCTTGGTGGAGCAGCGGACTAAAGCGCTGTTGAATAGCACTTACCTGCCAGCTGCCTGCAATTACTGCAAGTTCAAATCTCACCAGGCTCAAGATTGACTCAGCCTTCCATCCTTCCGAGGTAGGTAAAATGAGGACCCGGATTGTAGGGGCAATAAGCTGACTTTGTATAAAAAAGAACACCGCTTAGGGGGGCCCAAAAGTCCAACTAAGCAGATATGTACAAAAAAGTATGAAGGCTATTGCTTAACGTATTGTAAGACACCCTGAGTCTCTGGAAAAGGGCGGCATATAAATCGAGCCGATAGATAGATAGATAGATAGATAGATAGATAGATAGATAAGAATCCGTTGCCAAACATCCAAATTTTGTGCACGATTGGGATTGTGCCATGGTATGAAAAATGTCAACAGTTATCTTTTTATTTATTCTATATTTATCTTTTACCAATAATACAGATATATAAATCACTTTAGTTCATTCCCCTCAAATCCATGAATCTACAATTCATTAATCCTTTAGCAACTTTTTCAAATTTTTCTTTTCTTTTCTTTTCTTTCCTCTTTCTTTTTTTCTTTCTTTTTTTTAATTTGATTTATATGCCGCCCTTCTCCGGAGACTCAGGGCAGCTTACAATGTGTTAAGCAATAGCCTTCATTCTTTTGCATATTTATACAAAGTCAGCTTATTGCCCCCACAAACCGGGTCCTCAATTTACCTACCTTAGAAAGGATGGAAGGCTGAGTCAACCTTGAGCCTGGTGGGATTTGAATTTACAGTAATTGCAGGCAGCTGGTGTTAATCACAATGCTATCAGTCTGCTGAGCCACCAGGCCCTTTTCGATATCAATAGACTGATTAATAGATTAAGACAGTTTAACAAAGTTATTTCCCCCTGATTACATAATCTACAATTGTTTTAGAGTTTTCCTGTTTCTTTTCTGTAGCTTTCCTTTTAAGTCCGTATTGCATCAGTCTCCTTCTTCTCCACAATACTATCTCTAAATCCTTCAGATTTTTTTTTCAGGGCCACTGTCACTAAACGAACTATTGTTAAGTCAAGGACTACCTGTCATGGACAGGCACTGGATAAAAAAAGGATTGATGGAGAATTGTTTTCGGTAATCGCAGCTGAGATTATTCCGTGCACAAAGGTGGAAAAATTTAAATGCCCACCTGGAAGGCAGGGGTGGTTTAAGATGCCAGGATTTGCAGAGCTGGCAAAATTAACTTGTTTGATTGGAGAAAAAAAACAAACTTACCACCTTTGGCACTGACGGGGAAACGGTTATGGGCTTTTTGCTGAAAAGGAGGAAAAATGAGCGTGTGATTGATGGCTTTGGCGATTAGAAAGGTTGAAATATGGAAAGCAGGGAGATAAACTCTGACATTAGAGAACGGATCAAATAGAAATGCATTTATAACTGCGGTAAAAAAAAAAAGAGTCGGAAGCTGTTTGTTTATATCTTTCTTTTTCTTTCTTTTCTCTTCCTCCTTTTTTCAAAATTTCTTTACTGTTAGTCCTCGACTTGCGGCCACAACATCTCCGTGGCTAAGCGACACACTTGTTAAGGGAGTTTGGCCTCATTTTTACGACCTTTCTTGCCACGGTTGCAAAGTTACTAACACCGTTGTTAAGTGAATCTGGCTTCCCCATCGACTTTGCTTGTCCGAAGGTCGCAAAAGGGGATCACGTGACCTCCCCTCCCTGCCCCGGAGATGCCGTCGTAAATAGGAGTCAATTTGCCAAGTGTCCGAATTTTGGTCACGTGACCACAGGGATGCCGCAAAAGTCGTTAAGTGTGAAAAACGGTCCTATGTCACTTTTGTCAGTGCTGTTGTAACTTCGAACGGTCGCTAAACGAACTGTTGTAAGTCAGGGACTATCAGTACTGTTGGGGAATGCTGGGAACTTGAAGGTGGTCATACATTTAGAGATCATCAGATGGTTTATGGAACAGATCAAATATCTCTGGTCAAACTGGAGTCAAGATTTTCTCTTGAGCGATGTCAAAAATTCCTGGGCATAAGAGACAAAAAAATGCCAAAGCTATACAGGTAGTCCTCAAGTTACAACAGTTTGTTTAGTGACCATTCACAGTTACAAGGGCACTGAGAAAAGCGACTTATGTCTATTTATCACATGACAGTTGCAACATTGGTGATCAAAATTCAGAGCAACTGGCATGTACTTACGACAGTTTTCATGTCCCGATGTCACGTGATTCCTTTTTGCGACCTCCTGACAAGCAAAGTCAAGGGGGAAGCCCTGACTCACTTTACAGCCATATTACTAACTTAACAACTGCAGGAATTCATTTAACAACGATGGCAAGAAAGGTTCATAAAATGGGGTAAAACATACTTAAGAGCTGTCTCACTTAGCAACAGAAATATTGGGCTCAATGATGGTCGTCGGTCGAGGATTAACCGTACTACAGTTCCCATGCTGAGTTTCAGATACCGGAAGAAATTATTCAGCTTTAAAGATGGGAAGAGGTGTCAAGATCTGGGTTTTGTCAGCTTCTCATCTTTGTGTACGTGTGAAAATTCAGTATTTTTTCTCAGATTCTCAGTTCGGCAAATCTGTCAAGTTGGTTGTTTGCTGAAAATGGAGGGTTTCTTTCATTTAAAGAAAAGTTTGCAATTCACATGGGGGGGGGGTGCATTTTCGTGTTCATTTCTCCAAAAGTACGTCTCTTTGTCGTCAATGCGTATACAATTTTTTAAAAAAATCCGGGAATACTTTTAATTATTTTGCACATTCTTCTAGTGAATGTCCATGAAGTTTTCGGTACAAGTCTCTTCGCCAAGATGCATTTATTGTGTTGTCAACATTGCAAAAGCGAGAGAACTGTGAACGCGGAATGATAACTCGATTCTATTTATGTTGCTGGTTTGGAAATCTGGAATTGGGGCTGACTCTGCATTGAAATGCAAATTAATTATAATTATTATTATTTTTGTCCGATTGCTATTCTGCATTTGTTTTGTAAACCGTTCCTGCCTCTGCGTCTTCTTTGTGCTTGAGGTTCAAATTAATCCTTCCCTTCGTATATCTTTCTATTTATTTTTCTCTCTATTTATTCCTCTTTCAGACGAGGTAGGTTTGCAAGTCTTTCTCATTGTGTTCTATAAAAAAACCTAAATAAAATTATATCATTACCTGCAAGAAAACGACCCAGCTCAGAGAGCACCAATGACCTCTCAGTCCTTCTCTTTCCCTCTTTCTCTTTCTTTTTCTTTCTTTCTCTTTCTTTTTTTTTCTTTCTTTCCCTTTCCTTTTTTATTTTTTTCTTTCTCTCTCTCTTTCTTTTTCCTTCTCTTTTTCTTTTTCTTTCTCTCTTTCTCCTTCTTCTCCTTCTTTTTCTCTTCCTCCTCCTCCTCCTCCCCCCCATTTCATTCCACAAACTCTAATCCTTTCCAGACTTGATGTTACCTAGTTGGGCCATTTCTGAAGTGAGTTTTGCTTCATTTTATAACCTTTCTTTCCACTATTGTTAAGTAGAGGACTATCTCTAATGCAGGGGAATATTTAAAAAAAAGAGAAAGAGAGAGAGAATGAAGAAAGGCTTTAGAGAGAGTCTGTAGCTTCATTTTTGCAGCTCAGATGTAAAACTTAATTAAGCTGTGTACTGTGTAGGAAGACATGAATGGGGAGGGGCTGCGTTTCATCCGCCCTTATTAGATCAATTCCATCTAATTGTGATGCATCACTCAGCAGTAACTGTCACTTTGAGAGATTATTGGGAGTGTCTTGTTTTTTGCACAAACACAAGGATAGGATAGGGATAAGAACAGAATTAGAAGAGAAGAGAGGAGAGGAGAGGAGAGGAGAGGAGAGGAGAGGAGAGGAGAGGATAGCAATGAATAGAACAAAACTAAACAAAAATAGAACATGAAAATGGAATGGAATGGAGGATAGAATAGGATAGGATAGCAATGAATAGAAGATAACAGAATGGAATGGAATGGAAATTTAGAATAGAATGAAGGAAAGGAAAGGAAAGGAAAGGAAAGGAAAGGAAAGGAAAGGAAAGGAAAGGAAAGGAAAGGAAAGGAAAAGAAAGGAATGAAATGGAAATTTAGAATAGAATAGAGGATAGGATAGGATAGCAATGAACAGAACAGAACAGAACAGAACAGAACAGAGGAAAGGAAAGGAAAGGAAAGGAAAGGAAAGGAAAGGAAAGGAAAGGAAATTTAGAATAGAATAGAGGATAGGATAGGATAGCAATGAATAGAACAGAACAGAGGAAAGGAAAGGAAAGGAAAGGAAAGGAAAGGAAAGGAAAGGAAAGGAAATTTAGAATAGAATAGAGGATAGGATAGGATAGCAATGAACAGAGCAGAGCAGAGCAGAACAGAACAGAACATAACAGAACAAAGGAAAGGAAAGGAAAGGAAAGGAAAGGAAAGGAAAGGAAAGGAAAGGAAAGGAAAGGAAAGGAAAGGAAAGGAGAATGGAATGGAATGGAATGGAATGGAATGGAATGGAATGGAATGGAATGGAATAGAATAGAATAGAATAGAATAGAATAGAATAGAATAGAATAGAATAGAATAGAATAGAATAGAATAGAATAGAATAGAATAACAGAGTTGGAAGGGACCTTGGAGGTCTTCTAGTCCAGCCCCCTGTTCAAGAAGGAGACCCTATAATATAATTCCAGACAAGTGGCTGTCCAGTCTCTTCTTTAAAAAACCTCCAACATTGGGGCATCCACAACTTCTTGAGGCAAGTCGTTCCACCGATTGTCCTCCCTTGTCAGGAAGTTTCTCCTTCGTTCCAGGTTGCTTCTCTCCTTGATGAGTTTGAAATTGGAAAAGTTCCCTCTGCGGCTCGGCATGTGCCCAATTTTACAACCGTTTTTGCCCTGGTTGTTAAGTGAATCCACTTGTCTGGAATGGTATAGGGCCCTGATGGCAAACCTATGGCACGCGTGCCACAGCTGGCACGCAGAGCCCTCTCGCCCAGCTCAGCTCCACCATGCATGCATGCCGCCTCCCGCCTGCCAGCTGATTTTTGGGGTGCACGGGGAACAGGGGGCATGCAGGAGACATGCGTACATGCACAGGGGGGGCCACTCGCATGCACAGGGGTGGGGGTCGTGTGCGCATGTGTGGGGGTGGGGGTAGAGCGTGGGGGGTTCGGCGTGCTCCCCCACAGCTCGTTTTTGGGCCCAGGAGGCTGCAGGGAGGCCTGCTAGGCCCAAAACAGGGCGTGGGGGGTATGCCTCTCCCACTGCCTGTTTTTGGGCCCAGGAGGCTGCAGGGAAGACTACTAAGCCCAAAATGGGGTATTGTTGTAGTCTGTCAGCAGCTGCGGAGCTATCAGCGGAGTCGGACAGTGAGGAGGCTGGGGAGGAACATGGGCCAGTCCTGGAGTCTGAGGGAGGCCCGGACGAGGGCTCTGCGTCAGAGGCAGAGATGGGACCAGGCCCATCGGGGAGTGATGTATGGACTCCGGAGCCTCCAGAGTCGGACATGAGAGAGGCAGAGGAACAGGAGGAGCCTGTTCCTAGTGCGCGCATGCGCAGAGCTGCTAGAAGGCATGAACAGTTAAAACTAAAGGGACGACTCAAGAGTAAGGCCTGGAGATGATTGGCCCCTCCCGTAAGGCTTAAAAGAGGAGCAAAGGCACATGGGCCCTTTGCAGGAAAGCAACGTTGTTAATTCTGTTCCCAGTCGGCATCTCTGTTTGATTCTGGACTCTGTGTGGCTTTGCCAAGTAGATCTTTGGCAGCGTGTCAAAGGAGATAAAGGTTGGTGATTATCCCGAAGGACTTCTCCTGAGGGACTTTTTGCAACTAATTGGGACTCAGCTGTGAATGAACGTACTTCACAGCTGTTGCAATAAAAGAGTTTTTTGGGACGACTCGTGGGTTTTAATGACTCGGGAAGCCTAGGTCACCACAGGTATGGGGGAGGGGGTGCGGCTCACCCCCCACGGCCCATTTTTAGGCCCAGGATGCTGCAGGGAGGCCTGCTAGGCCAAAAACGGGGGCGGGGGGTCATGCATGGGGGGACAGGGAGGGTCGCATGCATGGGGGGGAGCACGCATTGCGTGACACACCTGCGCTCCCCCCCACTTTCAGCACACGATGGCCTGGTGGGCCCAGTAGGCCCATTTTTTCGCCCTCCCCAGGCTCCAGAGACGTTCTAGGAGGCTGGGGAGGGCAAAAACGGCCTTCCCCACACCCCAGAGGTCCTCCAGAAATTGGAAACGACCTGTTTCCCGACTTCTGGTAGGCCCAGAAGGGCTGAAAATCAGCTGGCCAGCACGCACATGCGCACCGGAGCTGAACTCGCGTGCCCACCGATATGGCTCCACGTGCCACCTGTGGCACGCGTGCCATAGGTTCGCCATCACGGGTTAGTCCAACAGGACCTACAAGATCCCTTTTAATCTGTAAATTTTGCCCACAACAGCAAGGATGAGGAATTAGTTCTACCTTCCCAATCTTTGTTCAGAGGGGGGTCTGTTTTCCTTCACTCCGTCACATTTCTTTTATTTTCCTGCCCAACAGAACGGGCATTAAGTGAGATTTTCAGCCAGCCTCTGACAACCTCAAAACCTCCATCCCAAACCCAGACGAGAATTCATATTTGGTGGGATGGATAAGTGCAAAACAAAACAACAACAAAAAAGATATTTAAATGTATTTTCTTTCTCGCGTGAGAGATGGAGCGAAAATGTGACTCGACATGTGAGAACGAGAGAGAGAGAATTAGAGAGGTGGTGTTGGGAGGGGGGGTTTGGAAGAAATAAACGGGGGTGTCAGACAGAAAAGGAGACATCCGCGAGAAAGGAAAAAATTATATAAAGTTCTGAAAAGAAAGAGAAAAAGGAATGAGAAGTGAGGATAGCAAGAGTCTGATTCGCAGAATTTTTTTCCCCTAAGATCTTCCTATAAAAAGCAGAATTGTAGCTATTTGGTTGATTATTATCATGTTAAGAGAAAAGATGGCCACATAATTAACTGACTTTTAAAGAAGTTGGATTGTATGGAAAATGTAATAATTGGAATATTCATGTCTATATTCCTTGAATTTATATATGGGGAAAGTTATTTGGTTTATGATTATTATATAAAGAGAAAAAATAGCTATAAAACTAACTGACTTTTATTAAGATGTTGGATTGTATTATTTAAGGAAAAGTATGCTACAAAACAATTGGGTTTATTATTCCTATAAGAAATGAATGATTGTAACACCACATAATTAATTAATTTGTACTAAGGTGATGGATATTGAAATAGATGACAATGGAAAACATCAGTAATTGGAATAAAGGAATATAAGGAAATACTAGGAATCATATTAGATGAGATTTTAAATTTGAGGGGTACAACATAGAATGGAAGGGAAAAGTTGGATTTGGTTAAGATTAGAGGTTAGGATGAAGGGTAATATTGGTTTAAAAAAAATAGAATAATATTATGGCAAAAAGGAAGTATAGAAATTGTAATTTAGTTGAAATGACTAAAAACTGTTTAAATTTGTGAATTGGCCAAATACTCTGTTCAGAAAAAATACATTGTATATTTGTATGTGTGTTTGTGTAAAAAATATTTTTTTTAAAAAAAAAGCAGAATTGTACATAAAAAGGGAATATGGGGGGGGGTCCTTGGCTTACGACCAGAATTTCCAGTTAAGCAAAGCGGTCGTTAAGTGAGTCGCACCCAACGACCTTCTTTGCTGCGGTTGTTAAGCAAAACACGAGGTGAATCCCGCAGTCCTTAAGCAAATCCAGCTTTCTTTAGCATCTTTGCTGGTCAGAAACTGGCTGGGAAGGTCAGAAAAGTCTTGACTGATGGCCATAAAACACCTGGATTTTGATCACGTGACCGTGGGGGCTGTTGCAACCGTCTTAAGTGCGAGGACTGACGATGAATCCCTTTTTTTTCAGTGCCGGTGTAACTTAAAATAGTCGCTAAATGAATGGTGCTAAGTCAAAGACTTCGTGAAATCTTCCATGTGCATTGTTGTGGCTATCACCTTGCTTTTTTTCATTTTCCTCACACACACCCCAAAACATGCCTGCTCCTGACACCCCCAAATCTACTCCCTCTCCATCCCCAAAAAATAACACACACAAAAAAGTAGATTGGATGTTCTTGCCCCAAAATGTGGAGATTAGCAAAACTTGTCTCCGGTTTGCAAATATGATGATTAGAGGGCTGGAGGATACGATGAACGGTTACAGGAACTGGGCCTGGCTAATCTAGTGAAGAGAAGGACCAGGGGAGACAGGATGGCAGTCTTCCAATATTTGAGGGGCTTCCCCAGAGAGGAGGAAGGGGGTCAAACTATTCTCCAAAGCACCTGAAGGCCAGACAAGGAACAATGGATGGAAACTGACCAAGGAGAGATTCAACCTGGAAATAAGGAGGAATCTTCTGAAAGTGAGAACCATCAACTGATGGAACAGAAGTTGCCTTCAGAAACTGTGGGAGCTTCATCACTGGAGGCTTTCAAGAAGACTGGACTGCCATCTGTCAGAAATGGTGTAGGGCCGTGATGGCGAACCTATGGCATGCGTGCCACAGGTGGCACACGGAACCATATCTGGGTCACATGAGCATTGCCCTAGCTCAGCTCCAGGGCACATGCATGTGCTGGCCAGCTAATTTTCTGGCCTTCCGGGCCCACCGGAAGTCGGGAAACAGGCCATTTCCAACCTCTGGAGGGCCTCCGGGGGGGCTGGGGAAGGCCGTTTTTGCCCTCCCCAGGCTCCAAGAAAGCCTCTGGAGCCTGGAAAGGGCAAAAAAACAGGCCTACTGGGCCCACCGTGCTATTCTGTGCCAAAAGCTGGGGGAGACGCATTGAATTATGGTTGTGGGCACGCCTGTAAGGGGAGGCGTGCCAGGAGCCTCTCTTTTTCTCCCTTAAACATCGGAGAACGAAGGATTAAAAAAAAAAATCCAGAAATCCGGTAAAAAAAGAAAAGAAAAAGAAAGGCAGATGTTTGCAAGAAACCCGATGGCGCCTGCCAAGCGAAAACCAATTGCAGATGTAATTTTTTGCACCGAGCTTTTAAAAGGACGATACGTACAATTGCGGGAGGGTGAAGGGAGAAGCGGAAAGACAATTATTTAAAAAAAACCTTGAGATTGAATGCAGATCAAAAGGTGCAGATATATAGAGAGAGAGCGCTTGCCGGATGAGGCGTGCAAACAATGCCGAGATTTTTTTTCTTAGCTGGCGCGGTGGAGAAGCTGCTTTCAATACCAGACACCGATGACAAGCTGCAAGCTACAAAAGAGAACTTCGCGGTGATGATTAAGTACCGCATTATCCTGGATGGGTTTTCTACCCAACGGGGGAAACGGGATGGGGTGGAGAGAAATACTAACAAAAGCAGCATTGATGGAGAAGTGGAAGAAGGATGAGACATGGAACGTCGGTGGCACCATGGTTAGGAGGAGACAAAAAGCAAAGGGCGGGGAAAGGGACCTTGAAAATCCATCATCCTGGGCAGGTGGGCTTCTCGGCAGCTTCTCCAAGTTCCGGTGGAGAGAACGTTCCCGCCTCGGCTTCCTTTGTGTGAAGACTAAAATTGGAAACACAGCCGGGTGGGAAGACGGTGACTCGAGAAGCAGAATGGGACTCGATCGATCAATCCAAACAGAGCAAGATCGGGAGGGATCTTGGAGGTCTTCTAGTCCAACCAGAGGTGGGCTTCAAAAATTTTAGGAAGGGGTTCTTTGCCTGGGTGCTGGGTGGGCGTGGCCATGGTGTGTGGGGCCTAGTCGGCCTTGTGCACCACGGCAGGAGGGGTGTTTTTGCCCTCCCCAGGCTCTGGAGGCTTTTCTCGAACCTTCGGGAGGGCAAAAATGGCCTCCCCAGGCTCCAGAGGCTCTTTCGCCCTCTTCTCAATCTTCTGGTAGGCCCGTTTTTCGCCTTCCCCAAGCCTCCATGTGTACCCTGCACTTACCTGCATCCAAAACGGGCCGCGTAGGGACTCCTGGGAGGGGCAGGAAGGGCGGGCCCAGCCAGGAGTAGGATTTGGCGGTTCTCCAAACTGCACTGTCCTCACCACTTTCTATAGAGCAGAGGTGTCAAACTCAAGGTCTGCGGGCCACATCTGGCCTGCAGGGTGCTTAGTTTTGGCCCATGGGGCCGGCGTGGAAACAGCAAAGGCTGACCCACGGTGCCTCTGCTAGCGCATGGACCTCTCACACCGCAATGGCCTCCTGCAACTCTCTGCCAGTGAAAACAGAGCTGGGGGGGCGTGGCCTCCCGGGCTGCATTTTTTCGGGCAGAGGTCTGCAGTAGGCCATCCAGGCCGAAAATGGGGCGCGGGGTGGCCGCGCAGAGCCCCCCTGAGCTCCATTTTCACTGGCAGAGGGCTATCAAAACAAACTAAAAACAAAACAAAAAGGAGAAATGTTTTCCCTTTTGCATTTGAGCATGCAAGAAGGGACAGGAAAGGAGAAAGGGAAAGAGGAAAGACCAAAAAAAGAGAGAAGATGGGAAGATGGGAAGAGAGCAAGGAAGGAAAAATAAAGAAAGAGGGTAAGGAAGGATGGATAATGAAGAGGGAGGGAGGGAGGGAAGAAAGGAGGAAGGAAGGGAGGGAGGGAGGTTATAATGAGAGTGAGGGAGGATCTCAGGGAAGTCCTGCATAAGCACTTGGCCACTACAGGTACCCCCAACACGAGTCCGTGTCACACCCACCATGGCCACGCCCCCAGCCCTCCAAGATCAAACACCACCCTGATGCGGCCCTCAATGAAATCGAGTTTGACACCCCTGCTATAGAGGGAAGATTGAGAGCCTCCTGTCGTATTGCATTACGGTCTGGTTTGGAAGCATTAACTGCTTCAGACAGGAAGGTGATGCAGAGAGTGGTGAGGACAGTAGAAAAGATTATGGGCAGTTCACTCCCTTCTTTCAAGGACACGGTACATAAGAGATGCTTGAACAGAGTCCGTAGCATTGCCTGGGTAGGTGTGCTTTTGGTAGTTCCTTGATTCGATTGTCATTTATTGATTGTCTGAGTTGGCAATTCCTTCATTGGCGTAAACAGAGAACTCCACTTCCTTCTTGCACTGATGGTGTTACCTAGTTGGGTCATGAAACGTCTACAAGAAAACAACCAAGCTCAGGGAGCACCAAGGAGCCATCAGTCCTCCTCCCTTTCCTCTCCATAAACCTCCCACCCTCCTAGCACTGATTATGTTACCTACTTGGGTGCTGAAAAAAATAACCAAGCTCAGAGAACACCAAGGACCCTACAAATAAGAGATTGGGGGGGGGGGGGAAACAACACCCGGGGGCAGATAATAAGGGCTTGATGGAGGGAGGGAGGCTCCTAAAAGTGAAGACGACATCACAACTGGCAATTGAAGTCCCACCCTTTCTGAAAATGTGCTATAACACAGCCTTGGTGGCGCAGCAGACTAAAGTGCTGTTAAGTAGCACCATCTGCCTGCAATTACTGCGAGTTCAAATCTCACCAGGCTCAAGGTTGACTCAGCCTTCCATCCTTCCGAGGTAGGTAAAATGAGGACCCGGATTGTGGGGGCAATAAGCTGACTTTGTATAAAAAAGAACACCGCTTGGGGTGGGCCGAAAGCCCTACTAAGCAGGTATATACAAAAGTATGAAGACTATTCCTTAACGCATTGTAAGCCGCCCTGAGTCTCCGGAGAAAGGTGGCATATAAATCGAACCAATCAATCAATCAATCAATCACATATGCAAAAATAGCAATAGCACTTATATACTGCTTCACAGTGCTTTTACAGCCCTCTCTAAGGAGTTTACAGAGTCAGCATATTGGCCCCAACAATCTGGGTCCTTGTTTTACCAACCTCGGAAGAATGGAAGGCTGAGTCAACCTTCAGCCGGTCAGAATCGAACTTCCTGGATGTGGGCAGAGTTAACCTGCAATACTGCCTTCTAACCACTGCCCACCCACCATTATAACTATGCCCACTAGATTGATTCCTTCCCTCCCTCCCTAAGCAATCACACTTATATACTGCTTCACAGTGCTTTACAGCCCTCTCTTAAGCAGTTTACAAAGTCAGCCTCTTGCCCCCCATCAATCTGGGTCCTCATTTTACCCACCTCGGAAGGATGGAAGGCTGAGTCAGGATCGAACTTCTGGCTGTGGGCAGAGTTCACAACTCTGCCTTCTAACCACTGCCCACCACTATGCTTTGGTTGCCAGGGGGCTGCCCCAGTGGTGAAATCCTACCAGTTCGCACCGGTTCTCGCGAACCGGTAGCGATAGAAGCTACCAGTTCCTGGTAGTAAAAAGAAGCTACCGGTTGGTCTGAACTGGTATTTCCAACGATCAGCTGTGCCGCTTGATTTATATTAGCTAGAAAGCAGAAAATCCTGCTTTCTAGCAAATCTAAATAGCGTGGCACAGCTGTTCCCCCCGCCCCTCGCTGTTCTACTTACCTTAGAAAGTGTCCAGCACGCATTTGGTGCACACTGTGGGCAACAAACCACGGAGGATTTCACCACTGGGCTGCCCTCTTGAATTTTTTTGACCTGCAAGTGGTCTTGGCAAGTAAAAGGATATACACATTTTTCCCCCATCTGATGCAATTATAGCCAATCTCGGCTATTAAAATAAGAATAATCCTGAGAGCAAGCTCCATGTATAATAAAAATACTTTATATGAAACCGACAACAAACAACACAAAGATATGCAGAAAGGAGTTTAAGAAAACTCCATTGCAACAACAGGATTTTTTTTTAAAAAAAGGCGATTCTCAGGAATCCATAATAATTAGAACAGGGTTTCTCAACCTGAGCCATTTTAAAAGGAGTGGATTTCAACTCCCAGAATTCCCTAGCCAGTTCGAGGAATTCTGGGAGTTGAATGTATGGCTAACTCCAGTATCATCATCATCATCGTTTAACGACCCCATAATCCCTTGCGGGGTGGAGTCTGGGCAACTGAATGGAGCTTGCAGAGTGTTTTCATGGCCGGATGCCCTTCCCTGTTGCCAATGAGGAGTTTTGTTCGGCAGATATATTCTCATTGTGCCCAGAGAGAGAGAAATATCTGCCTCTACCTAGGATGGAACTCACAGCCTCCTGATTGTGAGGCGAGAGCCACTACACCACTCCTTATGCTTTATGCTAACTCCAGTATGGCTTCCCATAATTCCTCCGTCATAACCCCAGTATGGCCGGCTGGAGAATTCTGGGAGTTGAAGTCTCCTCTTAAAGGAAAGTCCAACTTCCACTTTTTTTGACCAACAGAACCTAATTTATAGAAATCAAACATAATCCAGTGGCTGAATTATTTCTGAAATCCAGACTTCGCCAATTCCAGCCCCCAACGGACCTCCCCCTTCTCTCTCTTCCTGCCAGATGTTCTAGATCCCAGCAAACTCCTAGTGAGGGACATCTGCCTTTTCTTCATCCTCCCAGCCGCAGGTGTGATTGTGGCTCCATCTTCAACCCGCCCTCCTTGCATTGCAGAGGAACCCACAATGCAAAAAAAAATTAAATAAATAAAAAATCCACCTTGTTACACGGGATGAAAATCAGGAAGGCGTTTTGTGAGTGTGCAGATGTGAGACAATATTATCCAGAGACCTAAATTCTGAGGTTTTTTTTATCCCGGTCCTGTTGCACCCCGCTGCCATTTTCAAAGGGAAAAAAATATTTTCGAGGAACATGGAGGAATCTCAGCATCTGTGGTCTAAATCCAAGTTTTTTTTTTCCACACGACACCACCCTGTTTGGAAAGTCCAACTGCAAGAATTTTTAAGGCTCCTTTTTTTCGCTATTCCTGGGTGTCAAAAAGACAGATCAGCTGGCAAGCAATGAAGGCAGAGGAGCAACCGAGCGGCAGGGTGTGGTTGTCGACCATGTGGGCAACGGTTTGCGTTCTTCCTCCGATTCCTCGGTTGAATGTTCGCCTTGAGTTCGACGTGGAAGGTGAGTAAGGATAAAGGCAGCAAGCTTTGGAGATCGGTCATCGCCAGCGACATTTTAAGACGCGTCTTCTCGCTTTTTAAGAAGAGGAAAACAGGAAAGCATGTCAGCGCACGGACAAATTTTGGGAAGAACGGCAACTGTGTTTCGGTATTGGACGGCAGCAAGAGGTTTTAGCTGGGATTTGCCCTGCAGTTCGCTTGCAAACTTTAATTGGTCCAAAATGTTGTGACCTGTTTCTTAGCTGCAGTTAAGTAGTTGCATACAGAACTTGTCAAATCGCAAAGCATCCCTGGCCTGCTCTCAAATTGCCACAGGCAAGGAGTGTGGGAAAACGAACTTTGCAGCTGCAGTGAGGGAGCACTTCAGTCAAAACAAAAGCACATTCCAGCCACCTCTCTATCAAGGCCATCTCCACGGTTACCCACAGTGGCCGGAGGGGAGTGATCTCTACAACTTGCAAAATTGCTTCGTGTGACTGATGACACACCTTTGGGGGGGGGGGGGGAACAGGGTCAGAGCCGGGACATAAATTAAGTGGGGTCAGAATTGGCTTCACTTGGAACGTGCCGACATGAAGCTCCTAATAAATAACTGGATTTCTTTTGAAGCTTGACTCAAGGCTCATGATTTGATTAGGGCATCGGTTGGAACCCTGACAGCAAGTCAACTCTGACCCCACTTAATTTACGTCCCGGCTCTGACCCTGTTTCCCCCCTTCCCCCAAGGTGTGTCATATTCTCCAATGAAGCAATTTCATGGAGATCACTCCCCTCCAGCCACTGTGAGTGACCGTGGAGATGGCCTTTACAGAGAGGTGGCTGGAATGTGCTTTTGTTTTGACTGAAGTGCTCCCTCACTGCAGCTGCAAAGTTCGTTTTCCCACACTCCTTGCCTGTGGCAACTCGAAAGCAGGCCAGGGATGCTTTGCGAGTTGACAGAGAACTTTTGCTCCAAACCTTGATGGCTTCTCATGAGCTTCCAGAACACGTTTGGTCCAGTGATGAAGGCACCAGACTAGAAAATGGGTGACTGTGAGTTCTAGTGCTGCTTTAGGTATGGAAGCCAACTGGGTGACTTTGGGCCAATCACTAGGAGACAGTGAGTTCTAGTCCTGCTTTAGGTATGAAAGCTGGCTGGGTGACTTTGAGCTAATTACTGGTAGACCAAGTTCTAGTCCTGCCTTAGGTATGAAAGCCGATTAGATGACTTTGGACCAATCACCAGAAGACTGTGAGTTCTAGTCCTGCTTTACGCACCAAAGTCAACTTGGTGACTTTGGGTCAATCACCAGGAGATGGTGAGTTCTAGTCCTGCCTTACGCATGAAAGTCAACTGGGTGATTTTGGACCAGTCACCAGGAGATGGTGAGTTCTAGTTCCGCCTTATGCACGAAAGTCAAGTGGGTGACTTTGGGTCAATCACCAGGAGATGGTGAGTTCTAGTCCTGTCTTATGCACGAAAGTCAACTGGGTGACTTTGGGTCAATCACCAGGAGATGGTGAGTTCTAGTTCCACCTTAGGGCATGAAAGTCGGCTGGATGACTTTGGGCCAATCACCAGGAGACATGAATTCTAGTCCCTCCTTAGGCACGAAAGCTGACTTGAAGTCTCCTGACCATAATTAAAACCATTTGTTAAAATCCTTCAGGTTGTGTTCCTTGTGTGAATTACTGCACAGAACCTAGCACTAGGTGCTGAGGAAAATGGTCACCCTGGGGATATCTCTGCTGTCGTCATCCTCTTGCCCGGAGCCTTTTTGTATCATGCTTTTTATCTCTGTTTGCTTGAGACCATAATAAAGCTTAACATCCCTTTTAATTGATAGGAGGGCTCATGGTCTCTGGATCTACAAGAACGAGTTGCCTGGGCACCCGATCGCTGCCCTGACACTTGGCAAAACAGTATGTTTGTGTATAAAATTTCACAAGTCAAAGCACCCATATGCTCACACCCTAGCTAAGATAGCTAGATCATTTCCAAGAAAGGATAAACCGTGGCAGGATTTTATTCCAGCCTGTCTTCAATGCAGCTGCTGTGTTTTCCCAAAAATAACACCAGGTCTTATGTTAATTTTTGCTCTGAAAGATGCATTAGGACTTATTTTCCTGTTAGGTCTTATTTTGGGGGGAAATACGGTACTGAATGCATCCGTCTGGTCAATAATCTTAACTGGGGCTTATTTTTGGGGTAGGGCTCATATTACAAGCACCCTGAAAAATCATGCTAGGGCTTATTTTCCCGTTGGGTCTTATTTTCGGGGAAATACGGTAGCCCTCAACTTACGACCACTCGTTTAGTGACAATTTGAAGTTACAACGGCATTCAAAAAACGAGTTACGACCGTTTTTCACCCTTCTGGCCACCGCGGTATCCCCGGGGTCATGTGATCAAAATTCGAGCGCTTGAATCAAGATTTAAGGGGGGTTAATAGAAGGGTAATTGTTTAAGTAAATTTGAGTAAATTTTTTAAAGATGGTATTAGTTGAGATAGGTGATTTAAGATTAAGAAATAAGTGGTATGGCAAAATGGAATATATAAAATTTTGTTAAAGACGATTAAAAATTGTATATATTGATGACCGGATCAGGGCTCTGTTCCGAAAAGATGTAATTTGTCTGCTGAGAAAAATAAAAATTAAAAAAAAACTTTTTGCAAAAAATAAAAAATAAAAAATTTGAGCGCTTGGCAACTGGCATGCATTTATGACGGTTGCAGCATCGGGGGTCATGTGATCGTCATTTTTGACCTTCCCAGCCGGGTTCTGACACACAACGTCAACAGGGGAAGCCAAACTCGCTTAATGACCAAAATGATTCATTTAACATGTGCAGCGGTTGACTTAGAAAGCGCGCAAAATGGGTCAAAACTCACCCAGCGACAGAAATTTTGGGCTCAATTGTGGTCATAAGTCGAGGACTACCTGTAATAACCCTCTTTTCTCCCAACCAAATCAAGTTCGTGTTTTTCTCCCATCCTGTTCTGATCTAGGCTTCCTTAAAAATTAAACAGCACAAACTTAGTCCTTTAATTCATACGGCTGTAAATTACTTTCATTTACAGTTCGCAAGGCTTGATAAACAGTCTTTCAGAGGAAAGTTATCAACACCCACCTATCTCGTGTGGAACGCTGCCAAAGAGCTAATTTCCAGATGCAGGACAAGGCCAAACTTGGCACAGAGTCACCAACAGAACTTTCAAACCTTGAATCGGCCAGATGAACTAATTGTTTCCTGCAAAAGCTCATGTCCCGTTCGCTTCTCTTTTATGTCTTATGGGTGTCAATCTCAACGCGTCGTGGTTGTTATTCAGGTGGGCGGGGAGAGAGAAAACCCCGCTTACCAGTTGTCATATCCAGACTGCGTACCGTTGCTGATTCCACCCTGCTCGCCATTTCCACAGTAGCCGCCGGGACGTGAAAACCTTGGATAGGATTTCTGCTGCTAAGGGAGCCTCCATTTTAGCAGCTCCAATGCTATCGCCGCTGCACAGCTGAGAGGCGAACCCGGAAGTGACTACGCGGCTTCTAATATTAAAGACTATTCCTTAGTGTTTCGACGAGCTGGAGGGGCGGAGCTTTGTGTCTCATACCCACGATGACGTAATGTAACTAACATTGGGGGGGGAGTATGGGGTGGAGTCATTAGCGGGTAGTTTTGAAAGGTGATGGGAAGCACTGCGCGGTAGCGCTGACAATAAACCATTCTCCACGGGTGTTTGTTGGTTCGTGCCAGAGCCGAGGATAAAGATTGCTAAAACACAGATAACTTCTGGTTTGGAGTCTTATTTCACCGCAGAATTCCGGAACCTGACAATGGGAGGGGCCAATCATCTCCAGGCCTTACTCCCAAGTCGACCCTGTTTCTTTAATTGTTCTTGTTTCCTGGCAGCTCTGCGCATGCACACACTGGAAACAGTCTCCTGCTTCTCTTCTGCCTTGCTGATGTCAGTCTCCGGAGACTCCGGAGGCAGCAAAGAACTCCCAGATGGCCCTGGCTCTCTCTCTGCCTCCGACTCAGAGCCCTCGTCCGAGCCTTCCCCAGACTCCCGGACTGGCCCACGTTTCTCCCCAACCTCCTCACTGTCCAAATCTGCTGCCAGCTCTGCTGGCCAGTGGCGGGCCACAACACATCCCTGGCCAAGAAAAAATGGTAATTTTCTTTGCCCTACTTACCAGGAGTGCTTCGGACGGTATCGCTATCGCCATCTTCACGGTCACTCTGGTAGCCCTCCGGGGCACTGTATCGCTCGCTGCCCAGACTGCTTTGGCTTTCTGATTTGGTGCTTCCCAGAGTCCGACCGGTGCTCCCACTTGGCGACCGGGCAGCCTCGCCACTGGAAACTGAAGCAGAAATAATAATAATAATAATAAATTGAACGTGATTTTGAGTGTGAAAACCAGCCTTATTGCTGGAAATGAAGCCGGTAGGACAAAATCCCGGTGAATAAAAACATAAATTGAACAGCAATAGCATTTAGATTTATATACCACTTTACACTGCTTTACAGTTCTCTCTAAATGGTTTACAGAGTCAGTGTATCGCCCCCAACAATCTGGATCCTTATTTTATTGACCTCAGAAGGCTGAGTCGATCTTGAGTCGATCTGCCCACTGCCAGAATCAAACTCCTGGCAGTGGGCAGAGTTAGCCTGCAATACTGGATTCTAACCACTGCGCCACTGTCCATGATGAACAAATGAGTGAGCGAGTGAGAGGATGAATGAATGAATGAATGAATGAACCAAAATCCATTTCCACTATCAAAGCAAAAAAAAACCCAGAAATTTTGGGCTCAAGGACTACATGTAATAGCTTTTCATCGTCTTCTGTAAACTCACCCAATGGATTAATTCAATAATAACTTTATTGTCATTGTACATGTATACACAGTATCCCCATACAACGAAATTCACTTAACACCCAAAGACCAGGTTCAACACACATAACAATCCCCAAAAACACTCCCACCCACCACAATTTCCCACCCCTAAACCATCCAAACATCCACACAACAGACCAAGTCATGCTGTCCAACAGCTCACTGACGGTGGCCCTTTAGTTCATTGTTGAGTACAATTATAGCTCTGGGATAAAAACTATTCAGAAGACGTGTGGTCTGAGTTTTAATTGTTCTGTATTTTCTGCCAAAAGGCAACAGTCCAAAAAGATTGTGAGCAGGATGGGAAGAGTCTCGGAGAATGTTATGCAACTTCCTCAAACAGCGAGATTCGAAGATGTCATCCAAGGCTTGTAGCTGGAGCCCGATGAGATTCTGGCCAGTTTTAATGATTCTCTGTAGAGCTTTTTTGTCCGCTACAGAGCTGCTCCCATACCATGCAAGAATGCCGTATGTCAGGACACTCTCAATGGTGCTGCAATAGTAGGACAGAAGTAACCACAAGAAGTGTGAAGTCACAATTACGCCTATTTGCACATTCTCTAACAGTGGGTTTTGCTCACCGGAGTCTGCTGGGTGCTTCCTGATCTGGAAACCCTTTGATCCCACGGACAAGGACCGATCGTCAAAACTGGAGGAGCTGATCTCAGAATCGCTGTCGCTGTCACTGGAGACAACTGCGGGAAAACAAACAAAATGGCGGAAGGTGAAGGCCGTCCTTCGTCTCACTTAACAACTGCACTGCTTAATGACAAAACATTTGGTCCCAATTGTTGTCGTAAGATGAGGACTACCTATATACATTGAGGATATATTTACCTGACACCCAATTTTTTTTTTAAAAAAAGAGAGTTATCAGCTGGGGACTTATGTTGGTGTTAATAATAGTAGTTAATAGTACAGCTAGTCCTCCATTTAGAACCACAATTTCCTTTGCTCAGCAGGACAGTTATTAAGTGAGCTTTGCCCATTTTACAACCTTGCTTGCCACAAGTGAATTGCCACAAGTGAATTGTGGTTAAGTGAATCTCTGCGGTTGTTAAGTGAGTCACACAGTTGTTAAGTGAATCCGGCTTCCCCCGTTGACTTTGCTTGTCAGAAGGTTGCAAAAGGGGATCACAGTACCCTGGGGACACTGCAACCATCATAAATATGAGTCAGCTGCCAGGCATCCGAATTTTGATCTCGTGATCACAGGGAATGCTGTAACAGTCGTAAGTATGAAAAAACGATCACGAGTCGCTTTTTCCAGTGCGGTTGTAACTTCAAATGGTCACTAAAAGAATGGTTGTCAGTTGAGGGACGTGACTTGAAATTTGGATGGCACAGCTACTTAAGTTATGATAAAGTTAAGACGAATGTAAATTTTAAGTACCGTATTTTTCAGACTATAAGGCGCACCAGAGTATGAGACGCACCTACCTTTTTTGATGAGGAAAAGAAAAAGAAATCTCCCCCTGCCTCTGAGCAATTTTGCCTCCTTGCAGCAAACAGCCAACAGCCTGCTTTACTTTCATTTTCGTTTTCAGCATAGCTTGATTAGCACAAGGGAAAAAAAATCTGCTCCAGCAATTTGCCTCTTTGCAGCAAGCAGCAGAGCCCTGCACAAAACAGCTGAGAGCAAAGCAGCTGAGAGTCAGGAGGCCGATCCAATCAACTTGTGCTAATTAGGCTGTGCTGAAGCTGAAAGTTGTTTTTTTTCTTGCTGTTTGCTTGCAAGGAGGTAACTGCTGCGAGGCAGAGGCCAAAGAGTGGGGGCCAGTGGGTGGGCGGGGCTACATTCGGTGTATAAGACGCACCTAAATTTTCACCCCCTTTTAGGGGGAGGGAAAGGTGTATCTTATACCCCGAAAAATACGGTAGTGCCTTTTTAGAGGTGCTTTTTGAGAATTTGGAACAGGTATAAACCAAAACCACAGAAGTTCTCTTCTTATTGTGGCCTGTCGGCCGCCGGCCCCTCCAGCAGCCGAATCAGAGGAGGAGGAGGAGGAGGTATCAAGGCAACTCTGAGAGCTCCAAGAGGGAAGAGGGAATGGAGCTGTCAGAGAGAGACAGAGGCAGAGCCTGGGCCATCCATCAGCCCTCAGATGGAGAGTCAACAGCCCACAGGTCTGGAGGTGGCTGATGAGGAGGAGGAGGAACAGCTGGGTCCAGTGCCTGACACACGGATGCACAGAAGGCAGAGGAGAGGAGAGCAGTGGAAATCCGTGGGCTGGTCCTCGGGACAGAAGAGCCACCATTGCTAATGAAGCCCCACCCTAGCTCTGGGGATAAAATGCGGGGGGCAGAGATGAGTAGATGTGGGAGACAACTATTTGTCTTCCGGACAGACGGACTTGTTAGCCTGAGAAGGAAACTTTTTGCCGGGGCTGCCGGCGCCCCTAATAAAGGAATCTTCAGAGGATTTGTCATGTTTGGGAGTTGGTTAGAATACATCTCTTCAGGAGAAAAATGATAATTGAACCCATTTGGTTGACATATGACGAGCGATTAACATTCCTTGGAAGAGAAGCCTGTCTGAAAAACAAGGGAAAATCTCAAGAAGGAAGGTTTTACTTGTCAATTTTTTTTTTAATTGAAAAGTTTTATAAAAAATTCAAACAATTTTCTCCCCCCACCACCCTTTCCCCTTCCCCACATAAATTGTACATTTTCTTATACATAAGAAATCCTACATATACATGTTTCCCTTAAAGAAAGCATTAAAATAAGACATTTTAATTACATTCGGAGTTGCTCTTCTTCTCTTTCTTCCCTCATTCCACAACAAACCTTCTTCTCCTCCTTTCTTTCCCTTCCCTCCCTCCTCTTCTCTCCTACTTTCTGCTACCTCTTCTCCCACCTCATCCTACTTCCTTTCCCTTTCCCCCACTTCTCTCTTCTTTTCCCCCTTCTTGCCTTCACTCCTACCCCTATCCCCTTCCCTTACTTTCCTCCTCTCCTTTCTTCCATTCCTCGCCCTCCCTCTCCTCCTCCTACCCCCTCCTCCTCTCTCCTTTCTAACTTCTTTGCTGTGAAATATTTTCCTCCTTTGGTGTCTGAGCAACTCCTGTATTCTACTCATAGAATATACTTTCTTCTGCTAAAACATTACTTGTCAATTTTTTTACGTACGCTCAATTGCTTGGAAGATTTAAAATGGATTTAAAAAAAAAAAGAATTCTGTTTTGACAGACGAAAGGAGCCGATTTTGAAAAAGACTTATGTGCCGTTGATGAACATCTTATTGCTAAAGTGCATAAATTGTTATTGACGATGAATCAGGAAGAGAAATATGTGTCCAGATTTTAAGCTTAAATAAGCAGGAGGTTTTGGATATAAAGGTACAGTAGTCCTTGCCTTACGACGACAATTGAGCCCAACGTTTCTGTTGCGAGACAGTTGTTGAGTGAGCTTTGCTCAATTTTACAATTTTTCTTGCCACCGTCATTAAGTGAATCACTGCAGTTCTTAGTCACACAGTTGTTAAGTGAATCTGGCTTCCCCATTGACTTTGCTTGTCAGAAGGTCGCAAAAGAGGATCACATGACCACCCGGGACACTGCAACTGTCATAAATACGAGTCAGTTGCCAAGCGTCTGAATTTTGATCCGCGACTATCGGGATGCTGCAACGGTCGTTAAGTGTGAATAATGCTCATAAGCCAGTTTTTTTTCAGTCGTGTTGTAATTTTTGAATGGTCACTAAAAGAACTGTTGTAAGGGGAGGTGACCAGGTGGCTCAAGTGGCTAAGACACTGAGCTTGTCGATCAGAAAGGTCGGCAGTTCGAATCCCTGGTACAGGCCTCCTGCCTGAGCAGGGGGTTGGACTAGATGACCTCCAAGGTCCCTTCCGACTCTGTTACTGAATATTCTGCTTGAAAATTGGGAAAATAGGTGGACGGACTGAAATTTACACTGAATTATTTCAATAATTTGAAAATATTTATCAAATGATGTAGAGATAGTCGTCCACTTACCGTTCGAAGTTACGACGGCACTGAAAAAATGCGACTTAGGACCGTTTTTCACACTTATGACTGTTGTAGCATCCCCATGGTCAAAATTCAGACTCTTGGCAGCCGACTCATATTAACAGAGCCTTGGTGGCGCAGCAGACTAAAGTGCTGTTAAGTAGCACCAGCTGCCTGCAATTACTGCAAGTTCGAATCTCACCAGGCTCAAGGTTGATTCAGCCTTCCATCCTTCCGAGGTAGGTAAAATGAGGACCCGGATTGTGGGGGCAATAAGCTGGCTTTGTATAAAAAAGAACACCGCTTGGGGGGGGGAGCAAAAGCCCTACTAAGCAGGTATATACAAAAGTATGAAAGCTATTGTTTAAAAGCATTGTAAGCCGCCCTGAGTCTCCGGAGAAGGGCAGCATATAAATCAAACCAATAAAGGAAGGAAGGAAGGAAGGAAGGAAGGAAGGAAGGACGGAAGGAAGGAAGGAAGGAAGGAAAGAAAATTATTCTGAGTGTTCCTTCTGTATAAAAGAGGAAGGAAGGAATCTGTGGTGGCACAGTTGTTATAAAGCATTATTGCAGGTAACTCTGCTCAAAGTCAGGAGTTCGATTCTGATCGGCTCAAAGTTGACTTAGCCTTCCATCCTTTCGAGGTAAGTAAAATGAGGACCCGGATTGTGGGGGCAATAAGATGACTTTGTATAAAAAAGAACACCGCTTGGGGGCCCCCGAAAGCCCTACTAAGCAGGTATATACAAAAGTATGAAGGCTATTGCTTAACGCATTGTAAGCCGCCCTGAGTCTCCGGAGAAGGGCGGCATATAAATCAAACCAATCAATAAATAAATAAATAAATAAATAAATAAATAAATAAATAAATGACGTTATGGTGTCCCGGGGTCATGTGATTCGCTTTTGACAAAGCAAAGTCAAGGGAGAATCCAGACTCACTTAACAACCGTGTGACTAATTTAACAACCGCAGTGATTCACTTAACAACGGTGGCCAGAACGGTCATAAAATGGGCCCAAGCTCACTTAACAGCGGTGTTGCTGAACAAAACGGAAAGGACGAACTGCACTGTTGGCCTTTAACCTCATTTACTCCTTTTTTACCCTCCCTTACGGTAATTTTAGATTTTGACTTTTTTATTATTTCGGAAACTTCATAGAATCCTTTTTTTAAAAAACAAACAAACCCCAAAACCTAGAAATCCGCAGAGGCTTTGTATTTTACCTTTTTTTATTATTATTATTTTGGAAACTTCATAAAAATCCCTTTTTTAAAAAAATAAAAAAACCACCCAGAAACCTGCAGAGACTTCGCAGCTGTCACAAGCGGAGCGTGTGACTCAAACAAGCATATGGTGGCTGTTAAATCAATTCCGATGTTCTTTTTTTTTCTTTAAGGGGGGGAAAAAAAAAGGAAACCACCTCCCACCCCTCATCCATCCCCCCCCCAAAAAATCTAGGAGGGTGTATTAGCACTAAACCTCATTACGTGGCTTCCCACCCACCCGTCATCTGGCATTTCTGCTTTTTTTCTTGCAAACTCAAATTGAAGGGAGAGAAAGCAAAGGTACAAGCCTCAATTTAGCTGACAAAAAAAAACAACAACCCCAGGGTGGCTATTTGAACTGGGAAATTGTTCCCACTTTACAAGTGGGAATCTGCACCCCCCCCTTCGGCTATTGAAGCAGCCTGCGGGGAGGAAATCTGCAGAAGGCAGCTGTTGGATGGGGAAGATGAGATTATGGAGAGGAAGAATGAAGGGCCCCCTTGCCAATCTAACTGCCTTCCTATCATCTAATTTTGAGCTAAACTTAGTTGGCAGGCTGCCCCCCACCCACCCAAAGGGACCTCTGGCTAGGAAATGTGTAAAACAGGGAATTGCTTAGAACAATGTATATAAGGGCTGAAAGGGAGCTCGGAGGTCTTCTAGTCCAACCCCCTGTTCAAGCAAGAGACCTAATACCATTCCGGACATTCCAAATTCCACAGCCGGCATGCTTTAAGATGGGTGGACTCCAATTCCCAGAATTCCCCAGCCAGCATGCTTTAAGAGGGGTGGACTCCAATTCCCAGAATTCCCCAGCCAGCATGCTTTAAGATGGGTGGACTCCAATTCCCAGAATTCCCCAGCCAGCATGCTTTAAGAGGGGTGGACTCCAATTCCCAGAATTCCCCAGCCAGCATGCTTTAAGAGGGGTGGACTCCAATTCCCAGAATTCCCCACCAAGCATGCTTTAAAATGGGTGGACTTCCACTCCCAGAATTCCCCAGCCTGCATGCTTTAAGATGGGTGGACTTCCACTCCCAGAATTCCCCAGCCTGCATGCTTTAAGATGGGTGGACTTCCACTCCCAGAATTCCCCAGCCAGCATGCTTTAAGATGGGTGGACTCCAATTCCCAGAATTCCCCAGCCAGCATGCTTTAAAGCGGATGGACTTCAACTCCCAGAATTCTGCTGCCACCATGCTGGCTGGAGAATTCTGGGAGTTGAAGTCCACCCATCTTAACATTGCTGAAGTTGAGCTTCTGTTTTCCAAGTTCCTCATGTCTCTCATGGGGGAGTGGGGAGTGCTAACCTTTTCCTCTGGCCCAGGTATAGGTGTGATCCGTCCCGCTACCCCGGAGCTCCAGCGATGACGGTTCCGGGCGCGGAGGAGGGGGCCGAAGGTGGATTTCCTTGGCTTTTTTGCCGCTGGTCTCTTTTAATGGCAGGATGCATTTGGGGAGGCCTTTGAAGAACCAGGCTCCCGATCGCTTCCAGACCTAAGGAAGACATTTTTTTAAAAAAAAGAAAAAAAAAAGAGGGGTTCAATTATTCGGATTGCTCCTTTATTTTTATTTATTTTTTCACTTTATTTAATATTCATTTAATATTCATTCGCTTTCAGGCTTGCACAATTAATGTCAGCCTTCCCACACAGACCCAACCTAAAAAGATGAGATCATTGACTTCATTGTTAAAGCTACGTTCGCGGAATCTTGCAAAACCGATTGTCCTTATAGGTGAATCAGGGTAAAATTATGGAAAATAATTTTCTTCTTTGTAGCCGCATTCCCAAAGCATTTCGTAACAATGATTAATATTGTTCCTTTTTTTTTAAAAAAAAAAATTATTTTATTTATACATTTTTTCTTCTTCTTTAAAATACATAGGTGTTTAATAAACAAGTGCATTATCTGGATCCATTTGTTTATACAAAATATTAATAAACTAGTGGTAAAAATAATAATTGTAATATCCATAATTAAAATGCTACAATTTACTTAATATAGTAAAAAATGTTTTACTTCATTTGCTTGTATGTTGCAATAAACTTTTATCCTCTGAGTTCTACCTCTTTTATCCAACCATTGATAAAACATACCCCATTTTAAAAAAATATTCTGTTTCTTCCTTATCTTTTATTATTAATGTCAGTCTATCTATCTCTCCACAATCTACCAGGTTTCCCCGAAAATAAGACCGGGTCTTATATTAATTTTTGCCCCAAAAGGTGCATTAGGGTTTATTTTCTGGTTAGGTCTTATTTTGGGGGGAAATACGGTACTAAATGCATCCATCTGACTGACAATCTTAACTGGGGTTTATTTTGGGGGTAGGGCTTATATTACGAGCATTCTGAAAAATCACGCTAGGACTTATTTTCCGGTTGGGTCTTATTTTCAGGGAAACAGGGTAATATTTTTTCTAATGATACGTTCATCTGTAGGTATATCCTCAATATTGTTCCTTTTTTAATAGCACCGGTATCCCGTCTAGAAGACTTTGTGGGGGAGGCAGAAAACACCTATGAAAAAAACAACCCAATTCCAAATAATTGGATAGGTGTTGTTTGTGAACCTCTGTTGTGGTTATTATTTAAAATTTATTTTAATCTCCCCCAGGCTCGGCGGCTATAAAAATTTAAAATAAACAATAATTCCAAATAGCGACCTTGAATTTGGGAGGTTGGGAAGAAAAAAAGAGACCCCGATAGTCGTTTGCAGTTTGTACACATGGGTGAAAAAACCTGGGGCACAGGTGGGTTTCAGCAGGTTCTAACCAGTTCTGGAGAACCGGTAGCGGAAATTTTGAGTAGTTCGGAGAACCGGTAGTAAAAATTCTGACTGGCAGCGCCCCCATCTATTCTCTGCCTCCCAAGTCCCAGCTGATCGGGAGGAAATGAGGATTTTGCAGTATACTTCCCCTGGAGTGGGGAGGAATGGGGATTTTGCAGTATCCTTCCCCGGGAGTGGGGAGGGAATTGAGATTTTACAGTATCCTTCCCCTGGAGTGGGGAGGGAATGGGGATTTTGCAGTATCCTTTCCCAGGAGTGGGGAGGGAGTGGGGATTTTACAGTATCCTTAATGACCGTGTTGCTCACTTAACAACCGCAGCAATTCATTTAGCAATTGTGGCATGAGAAGACGTAAAATCGGGCAAAGCCAGGGGTGAAATTCGACCGGTTTGTACGAACACGCCCACCCAGTCACCACTCATCCCTTCCGGCCGCTCGACCCATTCAACGATAAATGCTGCAGCAGAGAGAATCCGAACTTTTTTCCCTCCATTCACAGCGGAGCTGCTGCAACCTGTCCCTTTAAGGTAGTCCCCGGGAGGGAGGAGGGCCGGGGAGAACATAAAGGCAGCAGCAGCTCCGCTGTGAATGGAGGGAGAAAAGTTCAGTTTTCTTGTGACCTTAGTCATTACAAGACACAATTAGTCTCAAACAAACCTATTTTATTATAACAGCTGAGAATTACTTCATTCCCAGCTTAGTCCAAATTAATTCCAAAACAAATCCTTCAGAAAAAGTCCTTCGGGCTTATCACAAACCTTTATCTTTTTTGGCACCCTGCCAAAGGCCTTTCTTGGCAAAGCCCCATGAAGTTCAGAAACAAGAGATGCCAACTGGAAACAGATTTAGCAACGTTGCTATCCTACAAAGAGCCCAAGAGCCTTTGCTGCTTTTTTAAGCCTTATGGGAGGGGCCAATCATCTCCTGGCCTTACTCCCGAGTCGTCCTTTTTGCTTTAGCTGCTCTTGCCTTCTGGCAGCTCTGCGCATGGGCGCACTAGGAATAGGCTCCTCCTGTTCCTCTGCCTCTCTGTTGTCTGACTCTGGAGGCTCCGGAGTCCACACATCACTCCCAGATGGCCCTGGCCCCATCTCTGCCTCCAATGAGGAGCCCTCGTCCGGGCCACCACCAGACTCCAGGACTGGCCCATGGTCCTCCCCAGACTCCTCACTGTCTGAAACCGCTGCCAGCTCCGCGGGCTGCTGGCGGACCACAACAGGTTTCTCTCTGCCACAGCATTCACTATGAACCCTTCTGGTGCTCATACACACATTTTTTCCTACCGGGTTCTGTTTGCGTGACTTGGTGGGGTCATGTGATTGAGTGGCCGTGAGTAACATTGAGTTGGCCACGCCCACTCCGTCACAGGATCCACCACCACGCCATGCCCACAGAATCGGTAGGGAAAAAATTTGAATGAAACCACTGGGCAAAGCTCACTTAACAACTGTCTCACTTAGCCACAGAGATGTTGGGCTCATTTGTGGTCGTAAGTCGAGGACTTGCCGTAAACGCATTCTACAGAAAGCCAAGGAGGAAATTTTTGGGGACGTTCAGCTGAAAATACATTCGAGCCAAGAGAAAAGTAATTTCAGTTAAGAAGAAGGCCAAAACCTCACGGATGATAAGAGGTCACGAAAACCGGTCACCAACTTCACCCCGTCCAATTCTTTTCAAGAGCACACTTTCCCTTCCAATTTAGATTTTAATACAGAGATTAGGGACGAAGGGAACTTATTAAAATATATTTTAATCTATACAGCCTCGCACAAAAGGAAGAGCAATTGTCACAGAAAGAAAGGCGAAACCCTGAAACTCAATTTAATTTCTGCCCGCCGGCAAAAGCTCATCAAAAACTCAACGAGGGCACATTTAAACACAAACACACACACACACAAGTGTTAAGACTTATGGAAACCGTGCCAGATAAGACATTTTCCCCTGTGATAAATTTATTTTTCCATCCTGGAAAAATAAAATAAAATGTGAGTTGGTGCTCAACGGATTAGAACAGACTGAATTCCTGCCTCGAGATATTTATTCTTTAAAATTGGACAAGAAAAGACAACGTGGAGAAATAAACGTGTAGCTGATAACATGGTAGGAAACAACGATCAGAGACAGATCATTTTTATTATTATTCAATCCTCAAAGAAGTCCAGACCAGTGTGTCTCATTGGTTCATTTCTTGCCATTGAAGGCAGGGGTCTCCAATCATGGCAAATTTAAGACTTGTGGACTTCAATTCCCAGAATTCCACAGTCAGCATGTTTTAAGATGGGTGGACTTCCACTCCCAGAATTCTCCAGCCAGCATGCTTTAAGATGGGTGGACTTCCACTCCCAGAATTCTCCAGCCAGCATGTTTTAAGATGGGTGGACTTCCACTCCCAGAATTCCCCAGCCAGCATGTTTTAAGATGGGTGGACTTCCATTCCCAGAATTCTCCAGCCAGCATGCTTTAAGATGGGTGGACTTCCACTCCCAGAATTCCCCAGCCAGCATGCTTTAAGAGGGGTGGACTTCCATTCCCAGAATTCTCCAGCCAGCATGCTTTAAGATGGGTGGACTTCCACTCCCAGAATTCCCCAGCCAGCATGCTTTAAGAGGGGTGGACTTCCACTCCCAGAATTCTCCAGCCAGCATGCTTTAAGATGGGTGGACTTCCACTCCCAGAATTCCCCAGCCAGCATGTTTTAAGATGGGTGGACTTCCATTCCCAGAATTCTCCAGCCAGCATGCTTTAAGATGGGTGGACTTCCACTCCCAGAATTCCCCAGCCAGCATGCTTTAAGAGGGGTGGACTTCCACTCCCAGAATTCTCCAGCCAGCATGCTTTAAGATGGGTGGACTTCCACTCCCAGAATTCCCCAGCCAGCATGTTTTAAGATGGGTGAACTTCCATTCCCAGAATTCTCCAGCCAGCATGCTTTAAGATGGGTGGACTTCCACTCCCAGAATTCCCCAGCCAGCATGCTTTAAGAGGGGTGGACTTCCATTCCCAGAATTCTCCAGCCAGCATGCTTTAAGATGGGTGGACTTCCACTCCCAGAATTCCCCAGCCAGCATGCTTTAAGAGGGGTGGACTTCCATTCCCAGAATTCTCCAGCCAGCATGCTTTAAGATGGGTGGACTTCCACTCCCAGAATTCCCCAGCCAGCATGCTTTAAGAGGGGTGGACTTCCACTCCCAGAATTCTCCAGCCAGCATGCTTTAAGATGGGTGGACTTCCACTCCCAGAATTCCCCAGCCAGCATGTTTTAAGATGGGTGGACTTCCATTCCCAGAATTCTCCAGCCAGCATGCTTTAAGATGGGTGGACTTCCACTCCCAGAATTCCCCAGCCAGCATGCTTTAAGAGGGGTGGGCTTCCACTCCCAGAATTCCCCAGCCAGCATGCTTTAAGAGGGGTGGGCTTCCACTCCCAGAATTCCCCAGCCAGCATGCTTTAAGATGGATGGACTTCCACTCCCAGAATTCCCCAGCCAGCATGCTTTAAGATGGGTGGACTTCAACTCCCAGAATTCATCAGCCAGCATTCTTTAAGATGGATGGACTTTAACCCCTAGAATTCCCAACTGGGAGTTGAATTCTGCACGTCTTTAAAGGGCCAAGGTTGAAAAACTGATTAAAATAATCTCCCCTGACAAACAGCAAATTATCAGAACAATTATCAGCAGAATTGTGGCACCATTGCAAAAACTCACCTCTCTCTGCTCGCTGCAGATCTTACAGAACCAAACGGGCCGCTTATGGGCACCCGGCGTTTCTATGCCACACTTTGTGCAAACTTTCTGGGGAGAGAGAGAGAGAGAGAAAAACCAATCAATCCAAAACTGGTGACACCAGTGGGTGGATGGGTGGGTTGGCAGGGACATGGGGGAGAAAGCATCAATCTCTAAAAATGTGGGGAAATGTCTTGCCTCCTGCAAAGGAAAAAGTTGAAATAATAAATAATATTATTATATTAATATTTATATTATTATTTATATTATCATTTCAACTTGCAATTAATATTTATATTATTATTAATAATAATAATAATTGCAAGTTGAAATAATAATATAAATATTAATTGCAAAAAAAACAGATTTCCCCCCAAGTTTCCAGGTGGTCCTCGACTTACTACCACGATCGAGCCCAAAATGCCCGTTGCTAAGCAAGGCAGTGGTTGATTGAATTTTCCCGTTTTACAAGCCTTCTTGACACCGTTGTTAAGCGAATCACTGCACTTGTTAAGTGAATTGTGTGGTCCTGAAGCAAATCTGGTTTCTTTGGCAGAAGCTGGCTGGGAATGCCGCGAATAGGGATCACATGATCCCCCCCTCCGGGATTCTACAACCGTCATAAATATGAACCAGTTGCCAAGCACCCGAGTTTTTATCATGTGACCATAGGGATGCTGCAATGGTCGTAAGTCTGAAACGCGGTCATAAATTATAATTTTTTCAGTGCTGCTATAAGTTTGAATGGTCATTAAACTTTCCAAACTAACTTGGTTAACAATGGAAAACTGGGGTTAACTCCCTTAACAAGCAGGAGACGAGAATTGGTCCCGGTAAAACCTCTTTTATTTACACGACTTATGAATTACGTTCATTCGCGGTCAGCAAGGTTTGTCCAAACAGTTTTCCAAAGGAATATTCATCAACACAGACCTTATCTCGTTTGGCAAGCTGCCACGTAACTGCAGTACAAGGCAAAACTTGGCACAGAGTCTCTCAAGGAGTCATGGAACGAATTGTTTCCGGCAAAAATCGCACTCCCTATTTACTCCTTTTTTATTTCCTGTGGGAGGGGCCAATCACCTTCAAGGCGTGGCTTTACTCCCGAGTCGACCCTGCTTTCTGAGTTGTTCTTGTCTTCTGGCAGCTCTGTGCATGCCCACACTGGGAACGGGCTCCAGTTGTTCCGCTGCCTCGCTGCTGTCTACCTCCCTCTCTGCCTCCGACGCAGAGCCCTTGTCTGAGCTTTCCCCAGTCCCCAGGACTGGCCCAGTGGTGGGTTCTAACCGGCTTTACTACCGGTTGTCTTCGCGCAAGCGCATTAGGAATATGCCCAGCTGAGGTACGGCAATCCACTCTGCCGCATGTATCAGCTGGGCTAAAAATAAAGAAATAAAAGGTAGGAATAACACGGGGACGGGCAGGAGGGCCCAGCTCCCAGAAAGAGAACCGGTTCGTTGACGTCATATCGTCACTGCTACCGGTTCGGCCGAACCGGGCCGAACCAGGAGGAATCCACCACTGAACTGGCCCATGTTTCTCCCCAACCTCCTCACTATCCAACTCTGCTGCCAGCTCTCAGCCGTTGTTTTTTTCCAGCCATCTGGACAAGCTGAACGAGCCCGCAGGGCAAAGCAGTTCACAAAAGATTTCAAAAGAGCTGCGAGGCCCAAACAGAAGGAATAAAATCAAATGGAGGGCTCAATAAAAAAAGAGAATTGGGGGGGGGGGAATCAATTCCACAGCGAGATGGAATAACCATTTCTCTTGCACGGCGCCGGTAAATTAATGCCGCCGGCCGTATCCGCGGCAGGATGCTGAACAGCCACGGGAGGCTGAAAAAATATCAACCTGGAGGGGGTCCTCAGTCGAAAAAAGGTTAGGCAAGAAAAACCGAATGGACAGGTACAGAAAAAGGGGTACTTGCAGTGGTGAAATCTAAAATTTGTTACTACCGGTTCTGTGGGCGTGGCTTGGTGGTGGTGGTGGTAATGTGACTGGGTGGGCGTGGCTTTTTTTTTTTTTTTTTTTTTTTTACTTTTAAAAGCATTTTGCCCGATCGGCAGAGGCTTACCTCTGGGGCCTGGTGGCGCAGCTGGCTAATAGCCTGTTATTAACAGTCAGCTGCCTGCAATTACTGCAGGTTCGAATCTCTCCAGGCTCAAGGTTGACTCAGCCTTCCATCCTTTCTAAGGTCGGTAAAATGAGGACCCAGTTTGTGGGGGCAATAAGCTGACTTTGTATAAATATATACAAAAGTATGAAGGCTATTGCTTAGCGCATTGTAAGCCGCCCTGAGTCTCCGGAGAAGGGCGGCATATAAATCAAATTAAAAAAAAAATTGGCTGGGATCATCAGAGGCATTTATTTATTTATTTATTTATTTTATTTTATTTTATTTTATTTTATTTTATTTCGAATTTATATACCGCACCTTCTCCCGAGGGACTCAGGGCAGTGTACAGCCAGATAAAAACATACAATACAAACATTAAAAACAATTAAAAGGATATATATTAATTTAAAAGAAAAAAAACCTTTTTTTCTTTTAAAAGCCTTTGACGATCCCAGCTGAGCCGCACGATCATCAGAGGCTTTTTTTTTTTTTTACTTTTAAAAGCATTTTTTGCCCAAAAAGGTTGTAGAAAAAATGCTTTTAAAAGTTAAAAAAAAAGCCTCTGATGATTGTGGGGTTCAGCTGGGCATTGGGGGGGGCAGGGATTTTTGCTACTGGTTCTCCGAACCACCCGCCACCATCACTACCGGATCAGGAGATCCGGTCCGAACCGGGAGCATTTCACCCCTGGGTACCTTGGCTCAAAAGCGGTAACTGCGAGGGATCAGAATACAGACTAACAGAGTTGGAAGGGACCTTAGAGGTCTTCTAGTCCAACCCCCTGCACAGGACCCTTCAGTACAGGTGGTCCTCAACATACAACAGTTCATTTAGTGACCGTTCAAAGTTACAACAGCACTGAAAAACGCGGCTTACGACTGGTTTTCACACTTATGACCTTTGGAGCAGCCCAACGGATCATGTGAGCAAAATCCAGGCACTTGGCAATTGGTTCACACTTATGACCACTGCTGTGTCCCAAGATCATGGGAATCACCTTTTGATCAGCAAAATCAATGGGGAAGCCAGATTCACTTAACAACCGGGTTACTAACTTTTATCAACTGCAGGGATTCGCTTAACGACTGTGGCAAGAAAGGTCGTACCAAGGGGCAAAACTCACTTAACAAATGTCTCACTTAACAACAGTCATTTTGGGCTCAATTGCGGTCGTAAATCAAAGACCACCTGTTCTCCTTCACTGGGCTCCCCAGCAGGAAGATAAAACAAGATATAGGTAGTCCTCGGTTTACAACGACCGTGGAGAGCAGAATTTCCATGGCTTACCGCCAGTTATCCCCTTTGTTGCCACGATTGTTAAGCAAATCAACTGCCGTTGTTAAGCGAATCACATGGTTGTTAAGCCCCACTTTGCACAAATGGCAATCACGTGACTATGGGACGCTGACACAGGCTGATTGCCCAGTCCCTGAATTTTGCTCTTGTGACCATGGGGATGTGATGTCGGTCCGTAAGCACGGGGACTGTTTTTTCAGTACCGTTGCAAAGTCAAACGGTTACTAAATGAATCATCATCATATATTTTATTATTGATTGATTGATTGATTGATTGATTGATTGAATTTGTATACCGCCCTATTCCCGAAGGACTCAGGGCGGTGAACAGCCGAAAGATAAAATACATATAATACAAATGTTTAAAAAAATCATTAAAACATAATTAAATAATTTGGCTCATAAAACAAATTTTTAAAACAGCCCAAATTTATAAGACAAATTTAAAAATTTAAAACAGTTTAAAAAGAGGTTAAGCCAGGCCAGCCTGCTGGAATAGGAATGTTTTGAGGGCACGGCGGAAAGCGCGCAGGTCTGTAATCCTCCGTATCTCCGGGGGGAGCTCGTTCCAGATGGCAGGTGCCCCCACAGAGAAGGCTCTCCCGCTGGGGGCCGCCACTGTTTGACCGACGGCACTCTAAGAAGCCCCTCTCTATGGGAGCGTACTGGTCGGTGAGAGGCTACTGGTGGCAGAAGGCGGTCTCGTAGATACCCCAGTCCTAGGCCATGGAGCGCCCTAAAGGTGGTAACCAAAACCTTGAAGCGCACCCAGAAGACCACCGGGAGCCAGTGCAGCTCGCGCAGGAGGCGGGTCACATGGGAGCGCCACGTCGCTCCCATAACCACCCGTGCGGCCGCATTCTGGACCAGCTGGAGCCTCCGGGTGCTCCTCAAGGGGAGCCCCATGTAGAGAGCATTGCAGTAGTCCAGGCGGGAAATGACGAGGGCATGAGTGACCGTATTTAACGAGTCCCGATCCAGAAAGGGGCGCAACTGGCGAATCAGGCGAACCTGATAAAATGCCCTCCCGGCCACAGCCATCAAATGCCCTTCTAAAGACAGCTGTGAGTCCAGGAGGACACCCAAGTTGCGAGCCCTCTCCGAGGGGGCCAACGACTCGCCCCCGATAGTCAGTGATGGCACCAACTGACTATATCGGGATGTCGGAAACCACAACCACTCAGTCTTGGATGGGTTGAGCCTGAGTCTGTTTCTCCCCATCTCCTTTTAATGACTCCATAATCCCTTGAGGGGTGGACTCGTGGGCAACTGAATGGAGCAGAGTGTTTACTGGCCGGATGCCTTTCCTGTTGCCAATGCGGAGTTTTTTTTCAGCAGATATATTCTCATGTTTCCCCGAGAAAGAAATATCAGCCTCTATCTAGGATCAAACTCACAGCCTCCTGATGGTGAGGCGAGAGCTCAACCTCTAGGCCACTGCCCCACTCGGTTACTAAATGAATGGCTGCCGTGAAAGCGAATTCATTGAGCTTGCTGAGTGGTTTTGTCCTCTCCTTCGGAACCTAAATTCCAGTTTTCTAATTTTACTTATGATCTCTGTAAAAAAAAAAAATGATCGCGTTCAATTGGCATTTGGATACCAAGCCTTCCCTCTCTTGTGGAGCTTATAAAATTGGCAAATCCATTAATGTGCTTTTCCTTTGTCATTACTTATAAACAGACGCACACACACACTACAGTATTAAAAAAAAATTGCCATATCACCCAGGAAACAGCTTTTCCTTCCATTCAAAACGGCCGTACAGAGAGAATAAATAAAATATAAATCGATAAATAACATTTTTTGCAGAGATTATTGACAGTTAATTAAACTACCAGTGTTTTGGATTTTTTTTTAAATAGGAAAGCCTGGGGGAATCTTCCAAAATGTTCATTTTAACAGTTCAATGGGAGGACCAAGAATAACTAGAAGGCTGTTAATCTATAGCCTAAATTAACTGCAGAATTCCTGCTTTGATTGATATCGCCTGTCAGAAGGCGGGAGGGGCGGAGCAGGAAGAGGCATAGGAGAATGGCTAGACGACCTGCTCATCCACCTGTTGGACTACAAATCCCATCACTCGACAACTGCAGGAAACCACAGGTAGCCCTCGGCTTACAAACCATTCGTTTAGTGACCACTTAAAGTTACAACTAAGGGACGCGGTGGCTAAGTGGCTAAGACGCTCAGCTTGTCGATCGAAAAGGTCTGCAGTTCGGTGGTTCGAATCCCTAGTGCCGCGTAATGGGGTGAGCTCCCGTGACTTGTCTCAGCTTCTGCCAACCTAGCAGTTCGAAAGCACGTGAAAAATGCAAATAGACAAATAGGGACCACCTTTGGTGGGAAGGGAACAGCGTTCCGTGCGCCTTTGGCGTTGAGTCATGCCGGCCACATGACCATGGAGACGTCGTCGGACAGCGCTGGCTCTTCGGCTTCGAAACGGAGATGAGCACTGCCCCCTAGAGTCGGGAACGACTAGCACATATGTGCGAGGGGAACCTTTACCTTTACCTAAAGTTACAATGGCACATAAGAAAGTGACTTATGGCCATTTTTTCCACACTTATGACCGTTGCAGCATCCCTAGAGTCAGATGAACAAAATTCAGATGCTTGGCAACTGACTCATACTTATGACGGTCGCACCCGGGGTCATGTGATCCCCTTTTGCGACCTTCCGACGAGAACCATCAATGGGGTGAACCAGATTCACTTAACAGCCGGGGTTACCAACTCATCAGCTGCAGGGATTCACTTAACTGAATAAACTGTGGCAAGAACAGTCGTGAGATGGGGTCAAAACTCCCTTAACAACCGTCTCCCTCAACGACATACATTGTGGTCGTAAGTCGAGGACTACCTGCACGGCACCAGTTGTCAAGTGTGAAAAATCACGTCGCTTTTCTTGTTGCCGTTGTAACTTCGAACCGTCACTAAACGAAAGGTTGTCAAGTCGAGGACTTGCTGTGTTAAGGTAGGTGGGAAGAAGCGGAATTGCAGACATATTATCGGGATCGATTGCAAAAAAATATATCCCAAAGCACGTTTCAAACGTCGCCCAAACCAGGTGACGCTTCCAAAAAAAAACACCTCAAATATTTTTCTAGGCCAGGGGTCTCCAACCTTGGCAACTTTAAGCCCGGTGGACTTCAATTCCCAGAATTCCCCAACCGGGGAATTCTGGGAGTTGAAGTCCTCCAGGCTTAAAGTTGCCAAGGTTAGAGACCCCTGTTCTAGGTGGTACCCTGAAGCGGGGGGGGGGAGGGAAAGGGGGGGCTTACCTTTTTGCAGTCTTGGCAAAACACCCCTGTGCTCCCCAAAAACCCCAGGCCTTCCCCGCACAGCAGGCACTGGGACGATCCGTTTCCCAGGACATTTTTTTGCATGTTCTCCAGCCGCTCCACCAGGCGCCTGCAAGGCAGAGACTTCCGTCAAAACAGGCGGCCTGAAAATCGAACCAGAAGGTCCCGAAATTCGTCAGCATTTCCCGCTGGGATTCTCAAGGAGGCCTTTCATTCGGATTACAGATTAACAAGAGTCGGAAGGGACCTTGTAGCAGGGGTGGGTTCTAAATTTTTTTTACTACCGGTTCTGTGGGCGTGGCTTATTTTGTGGGCATGGCTTGGAGGTCATGTGACTAGGTGGGCGTGGCTAGCTGGTCAGAGTCATTTCTGAAAGGTCCTCGCACTTACGACCAGTCCTCGCACTTACGACCCGACTCATTTGTTTGCTTTTAACACTGATCAGCTCTAGGGCGGCCCTTTGAAGCCCCACAGCAAGAGTTTAAACAGGTTTTTTTCCCTCTAGTTATCAGCTGGGACTCAGGGGCCAAATAAAAGGTAAGAATAACGTGGGTGGGGAGGAGGGCAGGGGGGAGAACTGGTTCGGTGACGTCATATTGTCACCGCTACCGGCTCAGCTGAACCGGACTGAACCGGGAGGAACGCACCACTGGGGCAGTGATGGCTAACCTTTTTGCCATTGCGTGCCAAAAGCGGGGGAGCAGGGGGGGGTCCATGCGTGAGTGCCCACACCCATAATTCAATGCACCCCCACACTCCATTCCCCCACTTATGCGTGTGACCCACCCCATGCTCACCCCGCTTTCGGCACGCGATGGCACGGTGGGCCCATTTTTTGCCCTCCCCAGGCTCCAGAGGCTTTCTAGGAACCTGGGGAGGGCGAAAACGGCTTTCCCCACCACCCCGGAGGCCCTCTGGAGGCCGGAAACAACCTGACTTCTGGTAGGCCTGGAAATCAGCTGGAGCTGAACTAGGGCAACACTACTGCAATGCTCTCTACATGGGGCTGCCCCTGAAGACCACTCGGAGGCTTCAGCTGGTGCAGAATGCAGCCGCGCGGGTAGTGATGAGAATGTCCTGACACTCTCATGTTACACCCCTCCTGTGGGACCTGCATTGGCTACCCGTTGCCCTCCGGGTGAGATTCAAAGTGCTGATAATCATCTACAAAGCCCTACATGGCTTAGGCCCGGGGTATTTGGTGGACCATCTGCAGCCAACGACAGCTCCCCATCGCCCGGTGCATTCCCACAGGGAGGGCCTCCTTGGGTGCCGTCGGCCAGACAGTGTCAGCTGGCAACCCCTAGGGAGCGGGCCTTCTCTGTGGGCGCACCTACCCTGTGGAATCAGCTCCCGCTGGGGCTCCGGGTGGCCCCTGACCTTTGCTCTTTCCGCCGTGGCCTTAAAACATGGCTATTTCGCCTGGCCGGCTTGGACTGAAGGGGTTTTAGAGGGGATTTTAATGGTCATTATAGGTTTATTGGGTATTTGTTTAAAAAAATTGAACTTTGTGTGTTTTATTGTTGTGAGCCGCCCTGAGTCCTTTCGGAGATAGGGCGGCATATAAGTCCAAATAATAATAATAATAATAATAACACTCGCGTGCCCACAGATATGGCTCCGTGTGCCATAGGTTCACCATCACGGGTATAGAGTTTCCTGCCTGAGCAGGGAATTGGACTAGAAAGTCCTCCAAGGTCCTTTCAACTCTGTTATTCTGTTCTTTTGTTTAGTTAAAATGGTATATCCTACATGGTTTTTTGTTCATTTATTCACTTTTTTTAAAAAAAGCACTCTCCATGCTTGCTTTTCCTTCCTTTTTCTTTGACAATATACATATATTTTTAATCCCAATTATTTCAGCTTTGTTTTTTCCTTTTTTGTCATTATTTTAAAAGCAATTTTATATTTATATATATATATATATATATATATATATATATATATATATATATATATATATGTCTTTTTCTGTTTTTCGTAGGCTTTTATGTCTATATTCTTTCTAGCCAGGTTTTTTACCTAGCTTACGTAGGTAAAACCTGGCTAGAAAGAATATGCATATATATATATATATATATATATATAAATTTTCTTACTTCTTCGTAGGGTTTATGTGTGTTTTTCTTCTAGCCAGGTTTTCCCTACGTAGCCAAGGTTTTTTTTGTTAGAGCTTGCTAGGTGTTAGAAAGGAAAAAAGCCCAGAACCGAGTAGATGAGATTCTACTGAGCTGGAGCTACAAAAAAACCTTGGCTACGTAGGGAAAACCTGGCTAGAAGAAAAACACACATAAACCCTACGAAGAAGTAAGAACATTGATACTGTACCTTTACAGGGAGGATATAGGTATGGCCTACTGATGACAGCTAACAAGCTAGAAATGGATCTATTTAGGTCTCCCACCTAGCAGTTAGAGCTTGCTAGGTGTTAGAAAGGAAAAAAGCCCAGAACCGAGCAGATGTGATTCTACTAAGCTGGAGCTACAAAAAAACCTTGGTTACGTAAGGAAAACCTGGCTAGAAGAAAAACATATATATATATATATATATATATATATATATATATATATATATATATATATATATATGCATATTCTTTCTAGCCAGGTTTTACCTACGTAAGCTAGGTTGTTCTGCAGCTCTGACTGTGTGAAATCTCATTCACCAACCTCAGAGCTCCTCCTCTGCTGACAAACTGCAACTCTGCGTTGCTCTCTGGGAGACTCAGATAGCTATTTCTGCCTTATAAGGCTTCGTCAGTGAGCCACACCCACTTCTCAGATATTCCCCCTGTAAAGGTACAATGTGTCTTTTTCTGTTTTTCGTAGGCTTTTATGTGCATATTCTTTCTAGCCAGGTTTTACCTACGTAAGCTAGGTTGTTCTGCAGCTCTGACTGTGTGAAATCTCATTCACCAACCTCAGAGCTCCTCCTCTGCTGACAAACTGCAACTCTGCGTTGCTCTCTGGGAGACTCAGATAGCTATTTCTGCCTTATAAGGCTTCGTCAGTGAGCCACACCCACTTCTCAGATATTCCCCCTGTAAAGGTACAATGTGTCTTTTTCTGTTTTTCGGAGGCTTTTATGTGCATATTCTTTCTAGCCAGGTTTTACCTACGTAAGCTAGGTTGTTCTGCAGCTCTGACTGTGTGAAATCTCATTCACCAACCTCAGAGCTCCTCCTCTGCTGACAAACTGCAACTCTGCGTTGCTCTCTGGGAGACTCAGATAGCTATTTCTGCCTTATAAGGCTTCGTCAGTGAGCCACACCCACTTCTCAGATATTCCCCCTGTAAAGGTACAATGTGTCTTTTTCTGTTTTTCGTAGGCTTTTATGTGCATATTCTTTCTAGCCAGGTTTTACCTACGTAAGCTAGGTTGTTCTGCAGCTCTGACTGTGTGAAATCTCATTCACCAACCTCAGAGCTCCTCCTCTGCTGACAAACTGCAACTCTGCGTTGCTCTCTGGGAGACTCAGATAGCTATTTCTGCCTTATAAGGCTTCGTCAGTGAGCCACACCCACTTCTCAGATATTCCCCCTGTAAAGGTACAATGTGTCTTTTTCTGTTTTTCGTAGGCTTTTATGTGCATATTCTTTCTAGCCAGGTTTTACCTACGTAAGCTAGGTTGTTCTGCAGCTCTGACTGTGTGAAATCTCATTCACCAACCTGAATGACCTGAATTTCACAACCTGTGTGAAATCTCATTCACCAAAAAGACACATTGTACCTTTACAGGGGGAATATCTGAGAAGTGGGTGTGGCTCACTGACGAAGCCTTATAAGGCAGAAATAGCTATCTGAGTCTCCCAGAGAGCAACGCAGAGTTGCAGTTTGTCAGCAGAGGAGGAGCTCTGAGGTTGGTGAATGAGATTTCACACAGTCAGAGCTGCAGAACAACCTAGCTTACGTAGGTAAAACCTGGCTAGAAAGAATATGCACATAAAAGCCTACGAAAAACAGAAAAAGACACATTGTACCTTTACAGGGGGAATATCTGAGAAGTGGGTGTGGCTCACTGACGAAGCCTTATAAGGCAGAAATAGCTATCTGAGTCTCCCAGAGAGCAACGCAGAGTTGCAGTTTGTCAGCAGAGGAGGAGCTCTGAGGTTGGTGAATGAGATTTCACACAGTCAGAGCTGCAGAACAACCTAGCTTACGTAGGTAAAACCTGGCTAGAAAGAATATGCACATAAAAGCCTACGAAAAACAGAAAAAGACACATTGTACCTTTACAGGGGGAATATCTGAGAAGTGGGTGTGGCTCACTGACGAAGCCTTATAAGGCAGAAATAGCTATCTGAGTCTCCCAGAGAGCAACGCAGAGTTGCAGTTTGTCAGCAGAGGAGGAGCTCTGAGGTTGGTGAATGAGATTTCACACAGTCAGAGCTGCAGAACAACCTAGCTTACGTAGGTAAAACCTGGCTAGAAAGAATATGCACATAAAAGCCTACGAAAAACAGAAAAAGACACATTGTACCTTTACAGGGGGAATATCTGAGAAGTGGGTGTGGCTCACTGACGAAGCCTTATAAGGCAGAAATAGCTATCTGAGTCTCCCAGAGAGCAACGCAGAGTTGCAGTTTGTCAGCAGAGGAGGAGCTCTGAGGTTGGTGAATGAGATTTCACACAGTCAGAGCTGCAGAACAACCTAGCTTACGTAGGTAAAACCTGGCTAGAAAGAATATGCACATAAAAGCCTACGAAAAACAGAAAAAGACACATTGTACCTTTACAGGGGGAATATCTGAGAAGTGGGTGTGGCTCACTGACAAAGCCTTATAAGGCAGAAATAGCTATCTGAGTCTCCCAGAGAGCAACGCAGAGTTGCAGTTTGTCAGCAGAGGAGGAGCTCTGAGGTTGGTGAATGAGATTTCACACAGTCAGAGCTGCAGAACAACCTAGCTTACGTAGGTAAAACCTGGCTAGAAAGAATATGCACATAAAAGCCTCCGAAAAACAGAAAAAGACACATTGTACCTTTACAGGGGGAATATCTGAGAAGTGGGTGTGGCTCACTGACGAAGCCTTATAAGGCAGAAATAGCTATCTGAGTCTCCCAGAGAGCAACGCAGAGTTGCAGTTTGTCAGCAGAGGAGGAGCTCTGAGGTTGGTGAATGAGATTTCACACAGTCAGAGCTGCAGAACAACCTAGCTTACGTAGGTAAAACCTGGCTAGAAAGAATATGCACATAAAAGCCTACGAAAAACAGAAAAAGACACATTGTACCTTTACAGGGGGAATATCTGAGAAGTGGGTGTGGCTCACTGACGAAGCCTTATAAGGCAGAAATAGCTATCTGAGTCTCCCAGAGAGCAACGCAGAGTTGCAGTTTGTCAGCAGAGGAGGAGCTCTGAGGTTGGTGAATGAGATTTCACACAGTCAGAGCTGCAGAACAACCTAGCTTACGTAGGTAAAACCTGGCTAGAAAGAATATGCACATAAAAGCCTACGAAAAACAGAAAAAGACATATATATATATATATATATATATATATATATATATATATATGCATATTCTTTCTAGCCAGGTTCCACCTACGTAAGCTAAATTGTTCCTCAGCCCTAGTTCTGTGAAATCTCATTCACAAGTTTCTGGGCTTTTTGTATCTTGCTGAAAAGCATTCATATATATATATATATATATATGAATCGAGTGGATGTGATTCCACTGAGCTAGGGCTGCAGAAAAACCTTGGTTACGTAGGAAAAACCTGGCTAGAGGAAAAACACACATAAATCCTACAAAGAAGTAAGAAAATAGATATTGTACCTTTACAGGGAGGATACATATGGGTGTGGCTTACTGATGATGGCTAACGAGCCAGAAATAGATCTATATAAGTCTCTCACCTGGCAGCAAGAACTTGCTGGCTGCCAGAAAGAAAAAAGCCCAGAATCGAGTGGATATGATTCCACTGAGCTAGGGCTGCAGAAAAACCTCGGTTACGTAGGAAAAACCTGGCTATATATTTAAAAAAAGAGTCATTCCTAACGCAGGCAACGTTTAAGGCCGCAGCAGATAAAAACGTCTGTCTTCATTTCCAATTCACACAGACGTAAGGTGCAACTTTACGGCAGCTTTAAGTACAATCGGTGAGACGTGCAAGACTTTACAGCTTACTTCTTCCAGCCCTGAACTCATAATCTCTGCTACTTTCCTCAAATCCCTTCTGCCCGATTTAATGCCACCGACCTTGAAAGTTAAAAGGTTTCCAAATCCTTTAGCAGACAGATAAAAGAGATAAATAGCTTTCATTCAAAGACCCAGACAATGACAAAAGTGACTGGATTTAAAAAAAAAAAAGAAAAAAAAAATATTATTTTTTTTTAAATCCAGCTAGGAAAACAGTTGTAATGGACTCGGCCCACCACGAAATTCAAAGTGACTTTATCCCTCGCCCAAAATACAATTTTTCAGGGATTTAAGGAGCAGCTACTTGCATCGATGGCTAAAAGGTTTCTCGGCAGCAAATTTTCGGTGTCTTTTAATTTAAGGTTGTAATCCTTTTTGGAACTGCCATCCCGGCTGCAATCTTTTTTTTTTTTTTTTTTAAAGCTTCAAAGAATGCAAGAGCATTAACCCCGCTGAACGCTGCAGGGATTATTATCTCAATTATTTCCAGAAGGTGGAAAACAGCTACAAACACAGTTTAGCCATTTATTTTTCAACCAGACAAGCTGATGACCTGTTGGCTCATCCATTAAAAGGATGATGTGACTAGAATGAACAATTAAGAGTTCTAACTGGTATACACATACACAGAGAGAGATATATGAATATGAAGAGAGAGAGAGAGAGGGAGAGAGCAGTGGTGAAATCCAAATTTTTTTACTACCGGTTTTGTGGACGTTGCGTGGTGTGGTTTGGTGGGTGTGGCAAAGAAAGGATACTGCAAAATCCCCATTCCCTCCCCACTCCTGGGGGAAGGATATTGCAAAATCTCCATTCCCACCCCACTCTGGGGCCAGCTAGAGGTGGTATTTTCCGGTTTTCCGAACTGCTCAAAATTTCCGCTACCGGTTTTCCAGAACCTGTCAGAACCTGCTGGATTTCACCGGACAGATATATCTGTTGATACATACTGTATATATAAATATAGATATCTGTTAATATATATACAGTAGTGGCCAAAACTGTGGAAATCTTTTGGGAAAAGTGTATTTTCTAAAATTAGCTAATAATGCCACTTATTTTTGGAGTAGTACCATAAAATTATATCTTTTATTTTATTTTATTTTATTTTATTTTATTTTATTTTATTTTATTTTTATTTATTTTTATATGCCGCCCTTCTCCGGAGACTCAGGGCAGCTTACAATGCATTAAGAACTTATGAAGGATTTGCTATTAGAATAGCAGTTACAAGTATAAAGTAGAAAAGTGAAACACGTAGAAAAAAACGAGATATACAAAAATTATCCCCATGTCAGTTAATACTTAGTTGGGTAACCTTCAGCATGAATGACGGCCTTACAACGTCTTTCCATGGAGTGAACCAAGTCTTTGAGTTCTGCAGCTGTTCTCATGTGAAACCAAGATCGAATGATGGCTTCTATTAACTGGGTTTTATTGCTGGGTCGCTTCTGACTAACCAGTTTCTTTAGTCGGCTCCCTAGATTTTCAGCTGGGTTAAGTAAGGTCTGGGCTATTCTCAGGCCATTCCAGCAGTGGAATAGGATTATCTTGAAACTCCCCCCCCCCCCAAAAAAAGTGGTGTTATTAGAGCCATCAAACATTTTTCCCAAAAGGTTTCCACAATTTATACACCATATACATAGTGTGTTGTGTGTGTAGAGAGAGGCAGAGAGAGGGAGAGAGGGCGGGAAATAGAGAGCTAGAAAGATATAGATGATATAGATGATGGAGGGATGGAGGGATAAAAAGGCAGAGATAGAGGGAGAGGAAGAGACAGACAGACAGAGAGAGAGAAGGGGAGAGGGAGAGAGAGAGAAAGAGATAGGTGATGGATGGATGGATGGATGGATGGATGGATAGATAGGCAGGCAGAGATAGAGGGAGAGGAAGAGACAGACACAGAGAGAGAGAGGGAGAGAGAAAGAGATAGAGATAGAAAGATATAGTAGATGGATGGATGGATGAATAGGCAGAGATAGAGGGAGAGACAGACAGACAGAGAGAGGGAGAGGGAGAGAGATATATAGAGAAAGATATAGGTGATGGATGATGGATGGATGGATGAATAGGCAGAGATAGAGGGAGAGGGAGAGAGATATATAAAGATATAGGTGATGGATGATGGATGGATGGATAAATAGGCAGAGATAGAGGGAGAGGAAGGGACAGACAGACAGACACACAGAAAGAGAGAGAGGGAGGGAGAGGAAGAGAGAGATAGAAAGATAAAGGGGATGGATGGATGGATAAACAGGCACAGAGGGAGAGAGAGGGAGGGAGAGAGAGGGAGAGGAAGAGGGAGAGGGAAAGAGAGAGAAAGAGAAAGATATAGTAGATGGATGGATGGATGAATAGGCAGAGATAGAGGGAGAGGAAGAGACAGACAGATAGACAGAGAGAGGGAGAGGGAGAGAGATATATAGAGAAAGATATAGGTGATGGATGATGGATGGATGGATGGATAAATAGGCAGAGATAGAGGGAGAGGAAGGGACAGACAGACAGACACACAGAAAGAGAGAGAGGGAGGGAGAGGAAGAGAGAGATAGAAAGATATAGGGGATGGATGGATGGATAAACAGGCACAGAGAGAGAGAGGGAGGGAGAGGGAGAGGGAAAGAGAGAGAGAAAGATATAGGTGATGGATGGATGGATAAATAGGCAGAGATAGAGGGAGAGGAAGAGACAGACAGATAGTCACAGAGAGAGAGGGAGAGGGAGGGAGAGAGAGAGAGATATAGAAAGATATAGGGGATGGATGGATGGATGGATGGATGGATAAATAGGCAGAGATAGAAGGAGAGGAAGGGACAGACAGACAGACACAGAGAGAGAGGGGGGAGGGAGAGGGAGAGAGAGATAGAAAGATATAGGGGATGGATGGATGGATAAACAGGCACAGAGAGAGAGAGGGAGAGAGAGGGGGAGAGGAAGAGGGAGAGGGAGAGAGAGAGAGAGAGAAAGATATAGGGGATGGATGGATGGATAAACAGGCAGAGAGAGAGGGAGGGAGGGGGAGAGAGAGAGGGAGAGGAAGAGGAAGAGGGAGAGAGAGAGAGAGAGAGAGAGAGAGAGAAAGATATAGATAATGGATGGATGGATAAATAGGCAGAGATCTAGGGAGAGGAAGAGAGAGACAGACAGACAGACACAGACACAGAGAAAGAAAGAGAGAGAGGGAGAGGGAGAGAGACAGACAAACAGACAAATACCCAATTCTCTTCTGCTCGATTATGTCCAGCTTCTCAGCTCTTCGGATGACCGCCAGAATGACCTCCATTTCTTTCGAATCCAGAGCTTGCATCCTCCTCTGGCGGTCCGTTTGGAAAGTGTGCACTGACCAACCGGTCTGAAGCCTGCAAAGGAAACAAACCAGTTTTGAATTTTTTTTTCCCCAGCCAATCGAGGTTTCTGTTTCTTTAAATGCAGCATTTGCGTTATCTCAATACAGCTTGCCTCAAATTTTATTTTTACAACCATTTTTAGGGCTTTTAAGAAGAGTTTGGACAGCCGTTTGTCTACAATGGCGTAGGGTCTCCTGTTTGAGCAGGGGTTGGACTAGAAGACCTCTAAGGTCCCTTCTAACTCTGTAATTCTATTAAAAAAACCACTGCAGCATTCCCAATTATGGTCACATGATCAGAATTAGGCCGCTGAGCAACTGGCATGTACTTATGATGGTCGCAATGTCCCGGGTTCACTTGATACCGTTTTGCGACCTTCTGACAAGCCAGATTCACTTAACGACTGTAGCAAGGCAGGCCGTAAAATGGGGCAAACTGACTTAACGAACCTGCTTAGCAGGGGATATTTTGGCCTCAACTGTTGTCATAACTCGAGGACTACCTGCAGATCGACCCCAAGGCCCCATTGTCACACCTTGTTTAAATTTAAGTTCTATAAGCAAGACCGAGCAGGTTTCCCTAAAGGAATGAGAAAAATTTCCAATTATGATCATGATTGATGAAAGGATGGGAAAAATTACGGATCCACCACCTACTTGGCGCGGAGAGCCAGATGTCGGTCATTGGGGCATACCCACTGGTCGTTCCCATTGCCAAAAATGGTTTCCGCCATGGATCGGTCAGCCGTGGGCTCTGCAGAAAGCGGAGTCAAACCTGCAGAGAAAGAGAGAGAGAGAGAGAGGAGTTATTTTGGAGAAAAGGTGATTTATAGAATAGAATAGAATAGAATAGAATAGAATAGAATAGAATAGAATAGAATAGAATAGAATAGAATAGAAAAATATGGAATGGAATAGAATAGAATAGAATAGAATAGAATAGAATAGAATAGAATAGAATAGAATAGAATAGAATAGAATAGGAAAATATGGAATGGAATGGAATGGAATGGAATGGAATGGAATGGAATAGAATAGAATAGAATAGAATAGAATAGAATAGAATAGAATAGGAAAATATGGAATGGAATGGAATGGAATGGAATGGAATGGAATGGAATGGAATAGAATAGAATAGAATAGAATAGAATAGAATAGAATAGAATAGAATAGAATAGAATAGAATAGAATAGAATAGAATAGAATAGGAAAATATGGAATGGAATGGAATGGAATGGAATGGAATGGAATGGAATAGAATAGAATAGAATAGAATAGAATAGAATAGAATAGAATAGAATAGAATAGAATAGAACAGAACAGAACAGAACAGAATAGGAAAATGTGGAATGGAATGGAATGGAATGGAATGGAATGGAATAAAGCTGGAAGGGACCTTGGAGGTCTTCTAGTCCAGCCCCGTGCTCAAGCAGGAGAACCTATATCCGTGATGGCAAACCTCTGGCACATGTGCCAAAGGTGGCACGCAGAGCCCTCTCTGTGGGCACATGCACCGTCGCTAGCTGCTCTTCTGGTTTCCGGTGCGCCAGCCAGCTGGTCTTTGCAGGCTCCGGAGTGCCCTAAAATGGCCTGAAAACTGCCAAAAACCAGGCCATTTTTCAGGCTGTTTCCAGGCCTTTTTCAGGCAGTTTTCTGGGCCGTTTTCAGGCCGTTTTAGGCCCTTTCCCAGCTGTTTTCAGGCTGTTTCCAGGCCATTTTTAAGCCTTTTTCCGGATGTTTTTCCAGCTGCTTTCAGGTTGTTTTCCAGACCTTTTCTGGGGCGTTTTCAGGCCCTTTTCCAGCTGTTTTTCCGGCCGTTTTCAAGTCGTTTTTAGGCTTTTTTCCGGCTGTTTTTCGGGCTGTTTTCAGGTCATTTTCCGGACCTTTTCTGGGCCGTTTTCAGGGCGTTTACCGGCTGTTTTCCAGCCCGTTCCCAGGCCATTTTTAGGCCTTTTTCCAGCTGTTTTTCAGGATGTTTTCAGGATGTTTTCTGGACCTTTTTGGAACCTTTTCCAGGCCGTTTTCCAGGCCGTTTTTAAGCATTTTTACAGCTGTTTTTTGGGCCGTTTTCAGGCCATTTTCTGGACTTTTTCTGGGCCGTTTTCAGGCCATTTCCTGGGGTGTTTTCAAGCCCAAAAACAGCCCGGAAAACGGCCCAGAAAATGGCCAAAAATCAGGCATGTGCACCGGCCAGCTGGTCTTCGGGTTTCCTGTACTCTGGTACGTGCAGATGCACACATGTTCCTGTTTGGGCACGCGGTCCTGAAAAGGTTCGCCATCATTGACATCTATACCATTTCAGATAAGTGACTATCTAAAGTAGCCTCTTCTTAAAAAACATCCAATGATAAGTCTATACAATCACTTTTTTTAACATTTTACAAACCAACTTTTACCCACAAGTAGAGGCCGTTCTCGACTTGTGACCAAAATGGAGCCCAAGCAAGACAGCTGTTAAATGAGTTTTGGCTAATTTTTCGACCTTTTCTTGCTACAGTTGCTAAGTGAATGCAGTTGTTCAGTTAGTAACATGGTTGTTAAGTGAATCTGGCTTCCCCCTGGACTTTGCTTGTCAAGAAGGTTGCAAAAGGGGATCATATGACACCCCCCCCAGGACACTGCAACCGTCATAAATATGAATCAGTGGCCAAGGATCTAGATTTTAATCAAGTGACCATGGGAAGGCTGCAAGGGTCGTAAATGTGAAAAATTGTCATAAGTCACTTTTTTTTTAGTGCAGGGGTTAACTTTGAGCGGTCACTAAACGTTGTAAGTTGAGGATGAGCTGTAGAACAAAACAGGTTGCAGAAATAAGCACAGAATAAATTTTACCTCAGTTTCTTGATCGTTTTTCCCTCTAAAAGGGGATGATTTTACACTGTTGGATTCGGGTACAGTTAGTCCTCAACTTACGACCACAATTGACCTCCCCAACTTTTCTGTTGCCAAGCGAGACAGTTAAAGGGGTTTTACAACCCGTCTTGCCACAGCTGTTAAGTGAATCACCGCGGTTGTTAAGTTAGCAACACGGTTGTTAAGTGAATCCGGCTTCCCCATTGATTTTGCTTGTCAGAAGGTCGCAAAAGGGGACACTGCAACCGTCGTAAATGTGAATCAGTTGCCAAGCGTCTGCATTTTGATCACGCAACCACAGGGATGCTACGAGAGTCGCAAGTGGGAAAAAAATGGCCATAAGTCACTTTTTTCAGTGCCATTGTAACTTCGAACGGTCAGTAAGCGAATGTTCGCAAGTTGAGCGCTTCCTCAAATCCAACATAGATGTATCCGCGAAAGATTCATTGTTTTGTTCGGTTCGGTGTCTGATTTTTGGCTGTGGAAAAATATATTCTCACGCGTTCTTTCTTTTTTGATAAAGGGAAAAGGCAAACATGCTTCAAATGCCAGTTTTCCTGCCTCTTCCAATGGTCAAGGCCGGTTTTCTGCCCAACTGCCTCACCCGAGCACTATCGAAAATGCAAATAGCTTGTTTGTCCTTGGCCTTGTTTGCAGGCAGGAAATAGCATATTTTCCAGTCTATTCTGTTCCCAGGGCCAAAAAGGCTCCATTTTGGCAGTTGGAAAAGAGGGAGATCTCAACCACTGATTCCCAGCACCAAATGGTGCCCCTTCCATCACACAAGACGAAAAAAGGGCAGACTGTCCTACTTGCAACATTTAGAATTTAAAACAAGGTTTCTCAAATTTGGCAACTTTAAGATGGGTGGACTTCCACTCCCAGAATTCCTCAGTCAGCATGCTTTAAGAAGGCTGGACTTCCACTCCCAGAATTCCCCAGCCAGCGTGCTTTAAGAGGGGTGGCCTTCAACTATTGCTGAGCACATTGTAAGCCGCCCTGAGTCTTCGGAGAAGGGCGGCATATAAATCAAATTAAAAATTAAAAATTAAAAAAAAAAAAACTCCCAGAATTCCCCTGGCAGCATGCTTTAAGAAGGCTGGACTTCCACTCCCAGAATTCCCCAGCCAACATGGTGGATTTTGACTCCCAGAATTCCCCAGCCAGCATGCTTTAAGGCTGGACTTCCACTCCCAGAATTCCCTAGTCAACATGCTTTAAGATGGGTGGACTTCCACTCCCAGAATTCCCCAGCCAACATGGTGGATTTTGACTCCCAGAATTCCCCAGCCAACATGCTTTAAGGCTGGACTTCCACTCCCAGAATTCTCTAGTCAACATGCTTTAAGATGGGTGGAGTTCCACTCCCAGAATTCCCCAGCCAACATGGTGGATTTTGACTCCCAGAATTCGCCAGCCAGCATGCTTTAAGGCTGGACTTCCACTCCCAGAATTCCCTAGTCAACATGCTTTAAGATGGGTGGACTTCCACTCCCAGAATTCCCTAGTCAACATGCTTTAAGATGGGTGGAGTTCCACTCCCAGAATTCCCCAGCCAACATGGTGGATTTTGACTCCCAGAATTCCCCAGCCAGCATGCTTTAAGGCTGGACTTCCACTCCCAGAATTCCCTAGTCAACATGATTTAAGATGGGTGGACTTCCACTCCCAGAATTCCCCAGCCAACATGGTGGATTTTGACTCCCAGAATTCCCCAGCCAGCATGCTTTAAGATGGATGGACTTTGAATCCCAGAATTCCCTAGGAAGCATAGATTAGGAAACACTGGTCAAAAACTGCAAGAGAAGGACAGCCCATCTTAGCTGTCCTAGCAAGGGACAATGGAGGGGAAGCGTTCCATTTCGAACTGGGTACCCGGTTTATTTCCTTAAAAAGCCCTCTGCCCATGGAAAATAAAACTGCACAAGGCTGTAGTCCTCATAAGAGTGCAGTGCAGGCTTTAGAGGGCGCAGGGTTTAGATGGTTTCATCTTGAGGGAGAAACTGGCAGAATTCTCCTCAGCTTCTTATTCCTTTTGTTATTTTACCACCAATTTTAACACTGTAGGATGTCCAGTGTCAACCTTGTGGTTGAGATGGGTGGCATATAAATTTAAGAAATAAATGTTGCGACCTGCTTCGTCCCATGGGGCCCCCCTTTCTCAACAAATATCCCTCCTCCTAAACAGGACCACTCTTCAAAATGGCCTCTTTTGGGTGCCTTTTGCAGCTTTCTCGCCCTGCCATTATTTCTTTTTAGGGGGCAGACAGAAGGGAATTGCTCTTTTATTCCCAAAGGATGCCTACGAGGCATTCTTGGAAATAAACAGGATGCCGAAGGATGGAATTTAGCAAGCCAGCTTCCTTTGGCTTTTCAATTCAAAGGGAAGTTAGTAGAAAGTGAGGTCAGAATAAAGCTCAGAATATTTTTGGAATAAAAGCAAAGAGGGCTTGCAAAGGAGACACACTAGCCAGAAAATCAAGCAGCTTTAGTCGCGCAGGGGAGAAAGGGCACCATCAGATTAATTTGGCATGGTTCGTTTCTATCCCACATGGGTCTAGAATGTATTAAGTTTTGTGATATTAGACATCCCGTCTTTGACTGGGGAGACCTTATAATTCTCATTATTGGAATATCTTTTGCTTTTGGCAGGAGGTGACAAAAGGGAGGGGAGGGAGGGAAAAGGAAAAGGGAGGAAGAAAGGAAGGAAAGGTAGAAATATAAAAAAGAAAGAAAAGAAAGAAGGAAGGAAAGAAGGAAAGAGGAAAGGAAAGGGGAAAGAAAAGGGGAAAGAAAAAGAAAAGAAAAAGGAAAGGAAAGGTGGAAAGGAGGAAAGAAAGAATGGTAGGATGGAAGAAACAAAGAAAGAAAAGAAGGAAGGAAGGTAAGAAAGAAAGAAAGGAAAGAAAGAAAGAAGAAGGAAAGAAGGAAGGAGGAAAGAAAGAAGAGGAAAGGAAAGGAATGAGGAAAGGAAAGGGGAAAGAAAAAGAAAAGGAAAGGTGGAAAGGAGGAAAGGTGGGAGGATGGAAGAAACAAAGAAAGAAAGAAGGGAAGGAAGGAAGGAAAGGAAGGAAGAGGAAAGAAAAGGAAGGAAAGAAGGAAGGAAAGAAAGAAAAGGAAAGAAGGAAGGAAGGAAAGAAGAAAAAGGAAAAGGAAGAAAGAGGAGGAAAGGAAAAACAAGAATGTAAGGAAGAAAAGAAACAAAAATAGAAAGAAGGAATGGTAAGGGAGGGAGGGAGGAGGAAAGAAGGAAAAGAAGAGAGGGAGGTCAGAAAGAAGGAAGAGTAAATATGGAGAAAGGAGGGAGGGAGGCAAGGACAGGAAGACAGATAAGGTAATACCAAATGGAAAACTTAAATCCATCTAGAGCAAAGTCCGGGCCTGGTTTTGCACCTACTCACCCCCCCCCCCCAGCTTCCTTGCCAATACCTGGGTAACTATGATTATGCCAGGAAGCAACCATGGCAACCTGGACAAACAAGCCCTGGTTGCTAGGAAGAGGCCACAGCAACAAGCAGCCAGGAGATTAGGGTGAAGGACCAGACATTTCTTCCATCCACCCACCCGCCCACATAAAATGGCACCTCCAGGTGTTTGGACTGCGATTCCCAGAATTCCCATGGGATGGAAAGCTAGGGATTCTGGGAGTTGCAGTCCCAAAAGATGGAAAGAAAACATGGCCACTGGGACAAGACCCGGCACCGCCATTTTTATTCCGTCTCTCCATTGGCTTTCCATGACAACAACCTCGCCCCCGCCACAACCGTGAACGCATTTGATTTTATAATTTATTTAGCTACAGGTGGTCCTTGCCTTACAACCATTCATTTAGTGACCGAAGTTTACAACGGCACTGACTTAGCGTGTGGCCACATAACCAAAATTTAGAGGCTTGGCACCTGGCATGTACTTATGACGGTTGCAGTGTTCTGGCAAGCAAAGTCAATGGGGAAGCCTGATTCGCTTAATAACCGTGCGACTAACTTAACATCAGCGGTGATTCGCTTTTGTGGCCAGAAAGGTCGCAAAATGGGGCACAACTCACTTAGCAATTATGATTGGCTTAACAACTGTGAATTGCCACTGTGACAAGAAAGGTCATAAAATGGGGCACGTCGACTCACTTAGCATCTTCCTTAGAAAAGTCCATGGGGTGAGGAAGCCCGATTCGCTTAACAACTATAGGACTAACTTAATGACCACTGAGATTAACAACCGTGGCAAGAAAAATCGACAAATGGAACAAAATTCAGCACCCTCGTCATCACGTAATCAAAATTCAGACAAAACTGACCTGTATTTATGACCATTGCAATGTCCGCGGGGGTTGGGCGATCCCCGTTTTGCGACCTTCCAACAAGCCAAGTCCATGGGGGAAGCCCAATTCACTTAACAGCCTTGTGACTAATTGCAGTGATTCACTTAACAGCCTCGTGACTAATTGCAGTGATTCACTTAACAGCCTCGTGACTAATTGCAGTGATTCACTTAACAATCTCGCGACTAATTGCAGTGATTCACTTAACAACCTCGTGACTAATTGCAATGATTCACTTAACAGCCTCACACCTAATTGCAGTGATTCGTTTAACAACCTCACGACTAATTGCAGTGATTCACTTAACAACCTCATGGCTAATTGCAGTGATTCACTTAACAACCTCATGACTAATTGCAGTGATTCACTTAACCTCACGACTAATTGCAGTGATTCACTTAACAACCTCATGACTAACTAGTGATTCACTTAACAACCGTGACTAGAAATGCCATCAAAGGGGGCAAAGCTCGCTTCTACAAACGCCTCGCTTAGCAACGGATACCTTGGGACTCCCTCCTGGTCGCAAATCGAGGACTCCCGTCCCCATCAGCTGCGTAATCTTTTTGCAAGATTTGAAGTTTGATCGCCTCTTGTAAGCTCCCCGCCGGGCCGCCTCCTCGCTGTTTTCGGCTCTGCCAAGCAGTAGCAACAGGTTTGCAAAGGCAAGAGAGAAGCTTCGCTTCCCAACAAGGAAATTTGACTTTGGGAAAAACAAAACCGAGCAAATAAAAACCCGAGTTTTATTCCGGCCTTTATTAAGAGGGAGTGTCCCGAAAGGAAGCAAAGCTTTTTTTTTTTTAACTTTCTTTTGCTTTTTAAAATAAAGTTTGTTTGTTTGTTTTTTTAATATAGAGAGAGAAAAGCAAGAGGCGGGAAGAGGATTTTGGGGCTTTGCAAAGGGTGCAAACAAAAAAAAAAAATCACAAAAAAACCCAGGGATTTAGAGGAAGGGGCGTCCTCTATTCTTTGGGGGTGGGGGGGGGAGAGAAAAGTGCCTTTTGCAAAAAAAGGACAGGGGGGAAAAAGTCGGAATTTTGCACGCATTGCACACTCACCTGAAGACTGGAGAGAAAAGGGGTGCTTTGCAAAGGGTGCAGCACCCTTCCCCGGGCATTTAGAGGAGGGGGCGACCCACCCGCCACGTGCAAAGTGCCTTTTGCAAAAAAAAAAAAGTCCCAATTTTGCACGGCCCTTGACACACTCAACGCATTGCACACTCACCTGAAGGCTGGAGAGAAGTGAGGGGGTGGGGGGGGGGTTTGTCCAGGAGCGCCAGGAGCCTGCAAGACCCCCCGACGAACTGCAAAGCTTTGGAGAGGAAAAAAAAATAAGAATAACCAAGGCTGCTAATCAACCATTAAATAAATACAGGGGCCAACCGTCCAAAGGCGGACAGTGGTTGGGCGGGAGGCAAACTCCGGCCTGGATTCCCGGAACGGATTGCAGCTGTCAGGAAAGGCCAGGTGAGATAGGTCGACTTACCCAGCCGTCGCCCCAGTTGTGTTGTTGCGAGGGTGTGACAGCTGTGCAAAGGGGCCAAAGGAAGAGGCCAGAATCCGGCTGGGCGGAAAGAAGGAAATGTGACTCAAAAGGGTGGATTCCTATTTTCTTTTTTCCCCCTGTTGTAAATAAGTTTATGGAGGTGCTAAAATCCTTCCCTTGCAATGGAAGGAAATAAATATCATATTTCACAGGGAGGCCTCGATTTACGACCACAATGTAGCCTTTTCTCTTAACAGTTGTTAAGTGAGTTTTTAAACCCACTTTATAACCTTTTTTCTTGCCTCTGTTCTTAAGCGAATCACTGAAGTTGATCAGGGAGTCAGATGGTTGTTAAGTGAATCTGGCTTCCCCATTGACTTTGATTGTCAGAAGGTTGCAAATGGGGATCATGTGACCCCAGCCAGGAGGCTACAACTGTCGTAAAGAGGAGCCAGTTGGCAAGCGTCTGAATTTGGATCACATGACCGTGAGAAATGCTGCAACGGTCGTAACTTTGAAAAAAAATGGTCCCAAGTCACATTTTTGGTGCCGTCGTAATTTTGGAGCAGTCACTAAACGAACTACGGCAAATTGGGGACTACCTCCTGTATATCAAAGGTTAATAAAGGTTTCTGGGCACTTAGCTGACTTGCGATGCATTTTAACCAGTGGTGGGATTCAGCCAGTTTGCACCACTTCGGGAGAACCGGTTGTTAACTTTCTGTAGCAGTTTGGCAAACTGGTTGTTGGAAGAAATCATTAGGGCAGAGAACCAATTGTTAAATTACTTGAATCCCACCACTGATTTTAACCCACACTCATGATAGAATCAAGATCACGTGAAGTGTTGATACCGCTTTATAAGGCCTTGGTAAGGCCACACTTGGGATATGGCATTCAGTTTTGGTTGCCACGATGTAAAAAAAGATGTGGAGACTCTAGAAAGAGTGCGGAGAAGAACAACAAAGAGGATTAGGGGACTGGAGGCTAAAACATACGAAGAACGGTTGCAGGAATTGGGTAGGTCTAGTTTAATAAAGAGAAGAAGTAGGGGAGACATGATAGCAATGTTACAATATCTCAGGGGCTGCCCCAAAGAAGAGGGAGTCAAGCTATTCTCCAAAGCACCTGAGGGTAGGACAAGAAGCAACAGGTGGAAACTAATCAAGGAGAGAAGCAACTTGGAACTAAGGAGGAATTTCCTGACAGTGAGAACAATTAATAGGTGGAACCACTTGCCTCCAGAAGTTGTGAATGCTCCAACACTGGAAGTTTTTAAGAAGATGTTGGATAACCATTTGTCTGAAGTGGTGTAGGGTTTCCTGCTTGGGAAGGGGGCTGGACTAGAAGACCTCCAAGGTCCCTTCCAACTCTGTTATTCTATTCATGTTGGGGCAGCAACACAAAAGCCAGATTTTTGTCCACATCGTGAGTCTTGTGGAGACAGCTGCCCTATACAGCAATTGTCAGCATTGTGTGGTTGCAAAGAGCCTGTAGTACAGTGGACTAAAGCACTGTTATTAACATCTGCTGCTTGCAATTACTGCAAGTTCCAATCTCACGAGGCTCAAGGTTGACTCAGCCTTCCATCCTTTCAAAGGTAGGTTAAATGAGGACCCAGTTTGTGGGGGCAATAAGCTGACTTTGTATGAATATACAAAAAGTATGAAGGCTATTGCTTAACGCATTGTAAACTGCCCTGAGTCTCCGGAGAAGGGCGGCATATAAATTAAAGCAAAAAAAAAAAATATTCGCTTTCTGAATCCCAATGTTCCTGACAGCCAGACGTTTTACAAATGTCTCCCAAATGCCTGTTCCAATTGCAAAAAGACCCCTGGGGAAAATTCAAAATGCAAGGACTTGCACTCCACGGAGCTCCAAGGGAAAAGCATCTGTTATCAAGTTTTAAAAGATTTGACTTGTTAATTGGGCTATAGATCCGCATAGCTCAAAATCCAGTCCATTAAACACATGGCACTTTCCCTGAGCATCAATGAATCAATCAGAATAGACCTGGAAGGGACCTTTGGAGGTCTTCTAGTCCAGCCCCCTGCTCAAGCTGGAGATCCTATATACCATTTCAGACAAGTGACTGTCCAGTGTCTTCTTTAAAAACCTCCAGTGATAAAGGACCCACAACTTCTGGTGGCAGGCTGTTCCACTGGTGAATTGTCCTCACTATTAGGAAGTTTCTCCTTAATTCCAGGTTGCTTCTCTCCTTGATTAGTTTCCACCCATTGCTTCTTGTCCTGCCTTCATCTGTTCTGGAGAATAGCTTGACTCCTTCTTCTTTGGGGCAGCCCCTCAAATACTGGAATACTGCTATCATGTCCGTCCGTCTCCAGTCCTTCTTTAATCTAGACTAGCCACACCCTAATCCTGCAACCATTCTTTGTTTGTTTTAGTTTCCAGGCCTTTGATCATCTTAGTTGCTCTTCTCTGATTTTTTTTCCAAAGTCTCAACATCTTTTTTTGTAATGTGGTGACCAAAACTGGCTGCAGTACTCCAGGTGTGGCGTTACTATGGCTTCATAAAGTGGTACTAATACTTCACGTGTTTTTGATTCTATGCCTCTGTTTATACAACCAAGGATCGTATTAGCTCTTTTGGCTGCTGGCACACACGCTTGCTCCTGTTTAAAGGATTGTCCACTAGGAGTCAGTAGTGGGTTTCAAAAAAATTTACCACCCGTTCTGTGGGTGTGGCTTGGTGGGCGTGGCGTGGCGTGGCGTGGTTTGGTAGGCGTGGCAGGAGAAGGATACTGTAAAATCTCCATTCCCTCCCCATCCAGGAGATGGATACTGTAAAATCTCCATTCCCTCCCCAATCCAGGGGAAGGATACTGTAAAATCTCCATTCCCTCCCCACTCCAGGGAATGGATACTGTAAAATCTCCATTCCTTCCCCACTCCAGGAAATGAATACTGCAAAATCTCCATTCCCTCCCCACTCCAGGGAATGGATACTGTAAAATCTCCATTCCCTCCCCACTCCAGGGAATGGATACTGTAAAATCTCCATTCCCTCCCCACTCCAGGGAATGGATACTGTAAAATCTCCATTCCCTCCCCACTCCAGGGGAAGGATACTGTAAAATCTCCATTCCTTCCCCACTCCAGGGAATGGATACTGTAAAATCTTCATTCCCTCCCCAATCCAGGGGAAGGATACTGCAAAATCCCCGTTTCCTCACGATCATCTGGGACTTGGGAGGCAGAGAATAGATGGGGGCGCTGCCAGTCAGAATTTTTACTACCGGTTCTCCGAACGACTCAAAATTTCCGCTACCGGTTCTCCAGAATTGGTCAGAACCTGCTGAAACCCCCCCCCCCCGACTAGGAGTGATTGTGTACCGACATGCACACAGAGATTATGTCTCATCAGAGACCGTTCTCCGAACTGTGGTTAGATTGGGAAAATACATCCTTGGAAAAATAGTCCTTGACTTATGACCAGTGATGGTATTCAGCTGGTTCAGGCGAATCGGTAGTGGTGATCTACAGATGGGCCTGCCTCTACCCACTCGCCCCGGCACTATGCCATCCTATTTAGCCACATTTTCTAAGCCGCGCGCATGTGTGCAAGCTGCGTGCACGAGCAAAGCTCATGCGCAGAAGGCCCCTCACATGCGCAAAAGGTACACATGCTCACATTTTTGGCGCATGGTAAACCGGTGATAAAATTATGTGAAACCCATCTCTGCTTACCTACAACGGGTCGCTTAACGACAAACAAGTTACGACATGTCCCAAAAAAACCTACTTATACAGGTAGTCCTCGACTTACAACCGCAACGGAGCCCAATGTTTCTGTTGCTAAGGGAAACACTTGTTAAGTGGGTTTGGCCTCACTTTATGACTTTCTTTCCATTGTTGTTAAGTGAGTTACTGCAGCTGTTAAGTTAGTAACACGCTGTTAAAATGGATCTGGCTTCCCATTTATTTGGCCTATCGGACGGTCGTTAAAAGGGGATCACGTGATTCCCTGGACACTGCAACCGTCATAAATGTGAGTCACTGGCCAAGCATCCGAATGTAAATCCCGTGACCGTGGGGATGCTGCAACGTTCGTAAGTGTGAAAAATGGTCATAAATCACGTCTGTCGGTGATGTTGTAACTTTGAACGGTCACTAAGTGAACTGTCGTAAGTCGAGGACTACCTGTACCTTTAATTGCTGCATTCCGTTGCTCGGTTTCACACTGGATGTTTTCTTACTGAATGCTGAACCTAAGGGATTTTCCTGAACATTGTTGGCACTCTCCTTTTTGAATGCGGCTAGTCCTCGACTTACAACCGTAACGGCACCTGTGCATCGCAATTGTAAACAGTGCTATCTTTTGCGACCTTCTTTTAGAAAATTCAATGGGGAAGCCAGATGGACTTAACCAACTGCGTCACTAACTTAACAACTGCGGTGATTAGCTTAACAACCGTGGCAAGAAAGGTCCTAAAATGGGGGCAAAACTCACATAACAATGGTTTTTATTCGCCACGGAAATTTTGGGCTCAGTTGTGGCCGTAAATCAAGGTCTACCGGTAATAGTAACAATAATATGATGCATATGAAATCCAGCATCAGCTGCAGAACTGACAGCTGTGATTTCACATTGTGTATATAATAATAATAATAATAATAATAATAATAATAATAATAATAATAATAATAAAAAAAAACGCATCAAGAAATTGCAGCTTCCTGCAATAACACCAGCGGAACTGCAAAAAACTGCGCTACTCGGAACATCGTATATTTTAAGAAGATATTTGGTTGATAACCTAGGACGCTGGCAGCAACCCGTATCAACCATTAGCACCAGTCAGTGGTATTCGTGATGCATTTTTAAATGTTCAGTTGATTTAAGTTTCATATTTAATGAATAAAAGAGAAAATAATAATATTTCTGCGCTGAGTAGAGGGGAGGACTTAACGAAAAATAATATAAATGCCTCCTTTCCTTTTGAACGTTTTGAGACTAAATATCCTCTCTGTAAAACTGGTTCATGCTTCTAAACTAGAGTTATTCCATCACCAAGCCAAGGTCGAGGCTTCCGGCCTGCCGCGTTCAACCAGGCCTAACCCTGCCAGTTGCCATGGCAACCTTCATCTCTCAAGTGGTCCCCTTCGGTTCCCAGCCAGAGTGATGGACGAGGATGCTCATCCTCCTCAGATAACCTCTTCAAATACCTGGGGGTGGGGGTGGGGGTGGGGACCATTTTTTGTCCCCTTTTGCAACCAATTTATTTTTCTCCACCAAATTACACTGCTCAAAAAAATAAAGGGAATACAAGCAGAAGACATCCGAGATCTGAATGAATGAAATAGCCTTATTAAATACTTTGTTCGTTACATACAGTAGTTTTGTTTTCCCTTTAGTTGTCTGAGCAGTGTATAAACTACTGTATGTAAAGAACAAAGTATTTAATAAGGCTATTTCATTCATTCAGATCTCGGATGTCTTCTGCTTGTGTTCCCTTTATTTTTTTGAGCAGTATATTTCTGGTGTATTTGCAAAGCGTGAACGAAAATTTGGTGTCTTCTGCTAATAAAATCTGATCATTGCTTTACTTTTGAGGAGGTTGGGGGGGGGTTCTCTTCATTTTAATCTCACAATTGTTCATCACTGCAAATTACGATATTTTGTCTACAGCGGAGCTTAAAAAGCTGATTTTCTGCTTAGATGGGAGACCACGAAGAGATCCTAGGGTTGTAGGTCGATCTGGATTATAATTTCCCTTTGTTGGATCCTCTACAACAGAGGTCTTCAAACTTGGCAGCTTTAAGACTTGTGCTGGCTGGAGAATTCTGGGAGTTGAAGTCCACAAGTCTTAAAGCTGCCAAGTTTGAAGACCTCTGCTCTACAACAACCCTGTGATGTAGGCTAGTTGAGGAAGAATGACTGGCCCAAAGTCTCCAAGGAGTTTGCATGCTGAGATGGACTTGAATCTGGGTCTAACCTCTTTGCCACTCTATTACAGGTAGTCCTTGACTTACAACCATTCGCTTAGTGACCATTTGAAGTTACAACGTACAGAAAAAGGTGATTTATGACCCTTTTTCACACTTATGATCGTTGCAGCATCCAAACAGTCACCTGATTTACATTCGGATGCTTGACAAATGACTCACATTTATGATGGCTGCAGTGTCCCGGAATTACGGGATTCCCTTTTGTGACCTTCTGACTAGCAAAGTCAATGGGGGAGCCAGATTCACTTTATAACCGGGTGACTAATTTAACAACTGCAGTAATTCACTTAACAAATGTGGCAAGAAAAGTCATAAAATGGGGCAAAACTCACTTAACACACATTTCTCACTTAGCAACATTTATTTATTATTTTATTATTTTATTTATTTATTTGTTTGTTTGTTTGTTTATTTATTTATTTATTATTCCAATTTATATACCGCTCTTCTCCCAAAGGACTCAGGGCGGTGTACAGCCAAAAGTAAAAGCACACAAATATAAAATTTAAAAAATGATTTAAAAGCATATTAAACAATTTGGCCCAGCTATTCAAATAAAACACCCGTTTTAAAATTTTAAAAAATTAAATTAAAAAAGTTAAAAGATTAGGCCAGCCCGGCTTGTTGGAATAAAAATGTTTTGAGGGCATGGCGAAAGGTGCACAAGTCGGGAATCCTCCGTATCCCAGGGGGCAGTTCGTTCCAGAGGGCAGGTGCCCCCACAGAGAAGGCTCTCCCCCTGGGGGTCGCCAGTCGACATTGTTTGACCGACGGCACCTGGAGGAGCCCCTCTCTGTGGGAGCGTACTGGCCGGTGGGAGGCTATTGGTAGCAGCAGGTGGTCTTGTAAGTACCCAGGTCCTAAGCCATGGAACGCTCTGAAGATGGTAACCAGCACCTTGAATCGCACCGGGAAGACCACCGGAAGCCAGTGCAGCTCGCACAGGAGAGGTGTTACATGGGAGCGCCATGTTGCTTTTTAGGATATGGTTTGAGCCTAACAAGTTGTCCAGGCAATATATGTGTTCTGTGACTTTAATATGAATATGTATTGTGTGACTTTAAAGCTTTACTGCTGAATCATTGTAATGCTGAGTCATGCTTTAATTAGATAATTACTGGTTGTGAAGTATTTAAGAAAGGTACTGTAAGGTATTCAGTTGATGATAAGCTACCATAGTGTGTGGAGTTGCTACCATTGTGCTATCATCGGTTGGATGGATCTGCTACCATCGTGGTTTGTGAACCAGAGTGAGTTTGTTATTCTAACCAACTATTGTTTGTGTGGTAAGAAGATATCTGTATCACTGGACTGATTTAACTGGCAAAGACTTGGATTGATTTAAAGACTATGAGATTGTTTTTTCACTATAAAGTAAACTTTTGATAAACCAGTTTGCACATCTCTTATTCATTGCTCTCAGCAGCGTTTCTCTGTGCTCTACACTCTGCTGGTTGGTAACACAACAACAATATCCTTAACATCGCTCCCACAATCACCCACGCAGCCGCATTCTGGACCAATTGGAGCCTCCGGGTGCTCTTCAAGGGGAGCCCCATGTAGAGAGCATTACAGTAGTCCAGGTGGGAAGTGACAAGGGCATGAGTGACCGTGCGCAAGGAGTCCCAGTCCAGAAAGGGACGCGACTGGCAAATCAGACGAACCTGATAGAAGGCCACCCTGGCCACAGGCATCACATGCTCTTCTAAGGACAGCCGTGTGTCCAGGAGGACACCCAAGTTGCGAGCCCTCTCTGTGGGGGCCAACGACTCTCCCCCAATAGTCAGCGATGGCATCAGCTGGCCATACCGGGACGCCAGGAGCCACAGCCACTCAGTCTTGGAAGGGTTGAGTCGCTGAGAGATCTAATAGGACCAGGATAGAGGAACAACCCCTATCCCGAGCCCTCCAGAGATCATCAACCAATGCGACCAATGCTGTTTCCGTGTTGTACCCAGGCCTGAAACTCGACTGGAATGGATCTAGATAGACAGCTTCATCCAGGTACTGGGGAAGCTGCCATGCCACCACACTCTCAACAACCTTCGCCACAAAGCGGAGGTTGGAGACTGGATGATAGTTTGCTAATACAGCCGGGTCCAGGGCAGGCTTCTTGAGGAGGGGCCTCACCACCGCCTCTTTCAAGGCAGAGGGAAAAAAACCCTCGCTTAAAGATGCGTTGATAATCCTCTGGAGCCAGCCTCGTGTAACCTCCCGGGAGGCCAACACCAGCCAGGAGGGACACGGGTCCAATAAACATTGTAAGCCGCCCTGAGTCTCCGGAGAAGGGCGGCATATAAATCAATTTTTTTTAAAAAAAACAACAACATGTGGCCGCGCTAAGCCTGCCCAAAATCCTGTCCACGTCCTTGGGAGTCACCGGGTCAAACTCCTCCCAGATAACATTCTCAAGACCCACCTCAATCACCCTGTCTGAACCTACCCAGTCAGAGTCCAAGCCTTCCCGAATCTGAGCGATTTTGTCATGCAGATATTGCACAAAATCCTCAGCCCTACCCTGTAAGGGGTCTTCCCTCACTCCTAGATGGAGCAGGGAGCGGGTCACCCTAAACAGGGTGGCTGGGCGGTTATCTGCAGATGTGATAAGAGCGGAAAAATAGTCAAATTTTGCCGCTCTTATCGCCACTAGGTAGGTCTTAATATGAGACCTCACCAGTGTTCGGTCGGATTCGGAACGGCTGGCCCTCGAACCGCTCTCTAGGCGTCTTTTCCGGCGCTTCATTTCCCTCAGCTCCTCGGAAAACCAGGGAGCCACACAGGATCAGCACCGGGTCAGAGGCCGCAAAGGCACGACACGATCCAAAGCTCCAGCGGCCGCCCTATCCCAGGCGGCCACCAGGTCTTCAGCCGAGTCGTGTGCCAGAGCCTCAGGGAATGGCCCAAGCTCCATCTGGAATCCATCCGGATCCATCAGGTGCCTGGGGCAGAACCACCTAACCGGTTCCGCCTCCCTGCGGCAGGGGGTAGCGGTATGGAAGTCCAGTCGAAGGAGTGAATGATCTGACCATGACAAGGGCTCAATGACTAAGTCCCCTACTTCTAGATCATTCAGCCACTGACCTGAGACAAAAATCGAGTCCAGAGTGTGTCCCCCCATGTGAGTAGGGCCATGAACTAACTGGGTCAGATCCATAGCTGTCATGGAAGCCATGAACTCCCGAGCCACTTCCGACGTTTCACTGACAGTTGGCAGGTTGAAATCCCCCATGACCATAAGTCTGGGCGTATCAACCGCCACCCTGGCTATCACGTCAAGCAGCTCGGGCAGGGCCGCTGCTACACGGCAGGGAGCCAGGTACGCCATCAGCAGGCCCATCTGAACCCCACGGCCCCACTTCACAAGGAGGGACTCAAATCCAGCTACCTGAGGTACAGTGGCCTCCCTCGGACCAAGATCTTCCTTTATAACAACCGCCACCCCACCGCCCCTTCCCTGAGCCCTCGGCTCAATTGTGGTCGTAAGTTGAGGACGACCTGTATTTATGAGAGTCCTGGGGTCATGTGATCATCTTTTGCAAACTTCTGACAAGCAAAGTTAACAGCCATGTGACTAACTTAACAACTGCAGTGATTCACTTAACGGTGGCAAGAAAGGTTATAAAATGGGGCAAAACTCACTTAACAACCGACTTCCTTAGCGTTCGAAATTTTGGGCTCAATTGTGGTCCTAAGTCAGCACCCACCTTTTTCGGTGACACCAATACACAATTCTGGGAGTTGAAGTCAATTCTTAAAATGGCTCACATTGAAAACTCATTTGTACATCTCTGCTGCCCTCTGGTGGGCAGGTGAATAAAGGCAGCACAGGTAGAGTTTGGGTCTTCTCTTTCCTGACCTTCCTTCCTTCACCAGCTGCTCTTGCTTGCACCTGCCCCCCAAGTGAAATGCGATATTAGGGCACAAGGAGGTCAAAAAAGTCAAGATGGTGTCTGGGATAGTGCAATGGAAGTGCCACACATTTTTCTCAGCGGCTGTTGGGGGAATTCTCCTTGGCTAGGGGGTTTAAAAACAGAACTGGGGGCAGGGAGGGAAGCATCTGTTGGAGGTGCTGCAGTATGCCTCGGGATGGGGTTGGACTAGATGATCTCCAGCACCCCTTTCTTTCTTTCTTCTTCCTTCATATCCTTCCCTTCCTTCCACCTTCTTTCCACTCTCTTTTTCCTTCCTTCCTTCCTTCCTCTTTTCTCTGTTCTCCCTCCCTGTTTATCCCTCTCTTTTCCTCTTCAGTTTTCCTTCCTTAGTTTCCTTCTTTCCTTCCTTCCTCTTTTCTCCATTTTCCTCCCTCTTTTTCTCACTTTTCCTCTTCACTTTTCTTTCCTTCCTGCCTTCCTTCCTCTTTTCTCCCACCCTCTGTTTCTCCCTCTTTTCTTCATCACTTTTCCTTCCTTCCTCTTTTTTCCGTTCCCCCTCCATTTCTCCCTCTCTTTTCCTCTTCACTTTTCCTTCCTTCCTTCCTTCGTTCCTTCCTTCCTTTTTTCTCCTCCCTCTGTTTCTCACTCTTTTCCTCTTCACTTTTCCTTCCTTCCTCTTTTCTCCGTTCTCCCTCCCTCTATTTCTCCCTCTTTTCCTCTTCACTTTTCCTTCCTTCCTTCCCCTCCCTTTGTTTCTCACTTTTCTTCTTCACTTTTCATTCCTTCCTGTTTTCTCCGTTCCCCCTCCATTTTTCCCTCTCTTTTCCTCTTCACTTTTCCTTCCTTCCTTCCTTCCTTCCTTCCTTCCCCTCCCTGTTTCTCACTTTTCTTCTTCACTTTTCATTCCTTCCTGTTTTCTCCGTTCCCCCTCCATTTTTCCCTCTCTTTTCCTCTTCACTTTTCCTTCCTTCCTTCCTTCCTTCCTTCCTTCCTTCCTTCCCCTCCCTGTTTCTCACTCTTTTCCTTTTCACTTTTCCTTCCTTCCTCTTTTCTCCGTTTTCCCTCCCTCTATTTCTCCCTCTCTTTTCCTCTTCACTTTTCCTTCCTTCCTTCCCCTCCCTGTTTCTCACTTTTCTTCTTCACTTTTCCTTCCTTCCTGTTTTCTCCATTCCCCCTCCATTTCTCCCTCTCTTTTCTTCTTCACTTTTCCTTCCTTCCTTCCTTCCTTCCTTCCTTCCCCTCCCTCTGTTTCTCACTCTTTTCCTCTTCACTTTTCCTTCCTTCCTCTTTTCTCCGTTCTCCCTCCCTCTATTTCTCCCTCTCTTTTCCTCTTCACTTTTCCTTCCTTCCTTCCTCCCTTCCTTCCTCCCTCCCTCCCTCGCTGAGCTCCTCATCTGAACCACACAGATGCTGATGATGGCAGCAGGATACAACAGAAAGCTCTCAGTCAGCAGCACCCAGTTGACCTTTGCAAACTAAATCTGGTAACCTCGCCTGCCCACTCGGGTTCTTGCCCGGCTCCCAAGTTCCAACCCTTCACACGTGTCCTAAATTCTCAAGCTATGATCTTTTCCCCTCAGTCTCTTTGCATTGCTAAGGTCCCAGCCTCTCCTGCGCGGCTCTGCTGCCCTCTAGCGGCAGTTGCAATTTTCAAAGCAGAACTAGAATGCGCCTCGCTCGAATTCGGAAAACCGGTAGCGGAGAAAATCTACCCAGCTGAGCCTGGGCATTAGCCCCTCTTCCGGAATTGGAGTGTAGGAAGTTAGCACCCACCCCTTTCCTAGAGGAATGAAATATTTTGGGAAATATTAAAAAGGCAGAATATTATGTTTCCCTGGATGAGAAATGGAGAAGCATGTTTTAAAGACAAAGCAGCTCCCATCTTCCTGCCCCCACCCTTTGTCAAAGGGCCAGAGGCAGAAACTCAGTATTTGTCAATGGACCATCATCTGCAACACAATAGGACCCATCTAGCAACAGAAACTCACCACATGGCACCTGGGAAGATTACATCAGCCAGCAAGGCTAGCTAAGACACCCCCCCCCCCGGAAGTCTGACAACCAATCAGGATACTCTTTCGGGGGCCCAGGAAGTTCAAAGCCAGAGAGGGCATAAAACCCGAGGACTCACTGAGTCTCCCCTTTTCTGTTCAGGAACTCAAACCATGTGATCCTGTCCACCATTAAACCATCTTTCCAAGCAGTCTCCATGTTTCCAGTGTCTTTTTCCCCACTTGGAGCTGAACCCAGAAGGAGATTTCTTCCTACAGGAGAGAACACAGGATCTAGCAATCCATGGTCCACATTCCTCTGCCTTGCGAGCTGCAAGCTTGGAAGCTGTGTTCAGGCGACTCGTTAGGCGTGCAAGGTGCAAGCTTGGAAGCTGCCTTCACACACGATCTGCTAGGCTAGCATAAGGTTGGCTAGTTCGTGATTTGTGCAAATGGAGGCAAGGCGGTAAATTGAATAACTGGGTGTGCAACGATGGAAAGCAGTATGCCTCAATAGAAGGTTACAAGAAACTCCTGGGCAAATGCGGTTTGTTTGTGTGTACACACACACAGGCATGGATTTCTTGCCTGTTCTGCATTAAAGACTTTGGACAAGAGCTTGCTAGCTACTTGCAACACGTTTGTGGTTACAAATCAGCTTATTAAATTTCATGAGTGGTTACATTCCCATGCTATTGTAGGACACACACACACACACAAATGAAATGTTTTGGGGAATATTAAAAGAGGCCGAATATTATATTTTCCCAAAGGAGAAAGGGAGAAACGTGTTCTTAAAGACAGAAAGCAGCCCCAACAGCCTCCAGCAGATGCCTGAAGTCTAGAGATGGATATTTTGTGCCTATTAAGAAAGACTGGGCCAATCTATTCACAAACAAAACACCTTCAGCTCCAGTGATGGGATTAAAATTTACAGCCCCCCACCCTCAAATTCAAAGAACAGGACATGATTTCTAGGAAATAATAGGATTAACCCACCACCATTAGAATAGCAAAAGGCACAAGGCTCACTACATTGCCCAACCCCCCTGGAGCATCTCAGAACCCTATAACAATCCATGTACTCATCAAACCAATTTGTCAGCTGTCCCAGAACTACATGCTGTGGTTGGCACTGCTCATCAATAAACAGAGTCCTTCTTTCCATGCAGCCTCCATTTTATTTCTAGCACCTTTCTCCCGACTTGGAACCGGGCCGGATTTTTCTTCGAGCACTATATTAATCCTGATTTATTCAAATGCAGGTTTGAGTATCCCATTGTTACCCTTCAGCATAAACCCATCCCAGAGCCTGACTGCGCAGCAGCTGAGCTAAAATATTGGTGGCAAGATCGATTTTATATGATGAAAAACACGAGGATTGAAAGGATCCTAGAGCTCACTTAGTCTAACCCTGGGCCCAACAAAGGAATGTGTAGTTCGTGGACCAAAACTCCCATTGCTAAGCAAGACAGTTGTGAAGTGAATTTTGCCTCGTTTTACGATCTTTCTTGTGGCGGTTGTTAAGTGAATCACTGCAGTTGTTAAGTTAGTGACATGGTCGTTAAGGGAATCTGGCCTTCCCCGTTGACTTCGCTTGTCAGAAGGCCACAAAAAAGGGATCACATAACCGCGGGGACACTGTAACTGTCATAAATATGAGCCAGTTGCTTAAGCATCCAAATTTCGATCACAGGACCATGGGATGATGTAACGGTCATAAGTATGAAAAATGGTTGTAAATTACTATTTTCAGCGCCACTCTAACTTTGAACGGTCACTTTGAACTAATGGTTGTAAGCCGAGGACTGCCTGTAAGGTAGAGCTCAAGGCTCAGATTGCCGGCTGGGGAATTCTGGGAGTTGGGAGTCCACCATCAGAAATCTGTCCAAAGAAAGTTGAGAAATGCTGGCTTAATATCGGTTAGCCTCTCAACGCTGGACCAATCAGCTTCCACCCTGCTTTGTTTAGCTTTTCCAGGCCTTCTGAGTTTAATAATAAATAATAAGTATACGCATTGCATATCCAAATACCACAGACCTAGATAAAATGGTAAGATACGCAGATTTATTAGACACAAAAGGAGAATTAAAATCAATACAAGATTTGAAAAAACAGGGAATAAATTTGGAATGGTGGCCATATTTACAAATCAAAACTAGATTTAAAAAAGATAAGGAACAATTTGGCATAAACAGGAAACAATTGGAATTAGATAAATTAATATTAGGATCGGGAAGAAAAATGATTACAAATATCTATAATTACTTATTAGGATACAAATTGGAAGAAGAAATAGTAAAGGAAACAATGATAGGTTGGGCTAGGAATTTTGGACATAACATAGAATTGGATAAATGGGAAAAATTGTGGGAGAAAAATTACAAATTGACCATGGCAGTATCATACAAAGAAAACAGCTATAAAATGTTTTATAGGTGGCATTTAGCACCAGCGAGACTGGCAAAAATGTACCCCAATTTATCACCCCAATGTTGGAGATGTGATCACAAACTAGGGACATACTACCACATGTGGTGGATGTGCCGTAAGGTGAGGAAATTTTGGTATAAAATTAAAGGCTGGTTGGAAAAGATTACACTCCAAAAGATAGATTTTAAACCAGAGATGTTCCTCCTAGGAATGATTGATAGAAAAATGGAAAAAACGTCTCTATTATATTATATTGCATATTCTAACGGCGGCCAGAATTATTCTAGCGCAAATGTGGAAGTCGACCAATACACCATCGGAAGAAACAATAATAAAGAAAATCCTCGAATGCGCCGAAATGGATAAATTAACAATGGAGATCAAAGAAAGCGAAGACTCGGATTATTATAAAGTATGGAATAGGTTTTATACATGGTTGGAAAACAGAAATCAAATTAAGAAATAAGAATATAAAGTGAAATTAGATATTAACATACTGGATATAAATGTAAATAATGATCCTGCTAACAAAACAGTTAATTATGAATATTTAAAAATAAAGAGAAGGAGCGAGAAGATAAAAGCTAAGAGTAAAGACAAAAGTCGATGGAGAAAGTTGTAAAATTGTATATATCTGTTGTTAGTATTGTATTTTAACCTCTGGTGTACATGTGTTTTTGTTTTTGTCTCTTGATTTCTTTTGCTATTGTGTGTTTGGTTTTAAAATGTAAAATACTCAATAAAATTTATTTTTTTTAAAAAAAGTATACGCATTGCACGCGATTGCACGCGTGTCCTTCCTCGTGCAAATCCCCGGGCTTCGTGGCTTCTCTCTGCTGGGACTATTTTTCCGTCAGTTCCCACCGCGCGGATGGACTCTCTGGAGGGCGGTTTCCAAGCGGGACGCAGCACCGTTGCCGTGGAGACGCGTCGCCGTGGAGACGCGCCGACCCACCGACAGGCGGCGAAAGAGCGCTGCGCCGGCGGAGGAAGAAGAAGCCGAGAGGAGGGGGAGAGAGGGGGGCGGATGTCCCCCTCCCCGCGCGTGCGTGTAATTCCCGCGGGTGGGGGGGAGGGGGAGAGGGAGGGGGGTCCTGGGGAGACTCTGAGGGGGGAGGGGAGGGGGGGACAGATGAGGGGGAGGGGTGGTCCCCAAAATCTTCAAGGGGGAGGGGGGAGGAGAGGCGCCCCCTCCCCTCCTAGGGTGGGAGGAGGGAGCCATTGTGCTTTTTAATCAATAAGGTAATCAATAAAATGCAATTAAAAAGCTGACCAATGAATAAAAGTAAAAAACAAATAATGAAGGTTTCATGAAAGCAATCAATAAAATACAGATTTTGATAGCATCTTCTATGAGCCCATTCAGTATTCATTTTAAATGTTACATAGTATTAATTAATATATATTAATTAATAATACTATAATAATAATAGCTTCTTTTTATTTGTTAAGTTTTAAATGTATTAAACATTCATCTCTTTACTACTTTTGCTAAGTAATAAAGGGATGAATGTTTAATAAATTGAAAATGTAAGAAGTAAAAACAAGCTATTATTAGCGATAATATTTTTTAATTAATACTATGTAACGTTTAAAATGAATACTAAATGGGCTCATAGAATATGAGGACCCAGATTGTTGGGGAGCAAGGCGCTAACACTGCAAATGGCTTAGAGAGGGGCTGTGAAGCAGTATATAAGTCTTAAGGGCTATTGCTATTTTATCATAATGATAAAATGTATAATTCGGTTATACATTTTAAAACTAAACAATAGCCAAGCTCTCTGGGCAGTTTACAGTGGAAGGAAGAAAAGGAAGGGAAGGGAAGGAAGGAAGGAAGGAATAGAGAGGAAGGGAAGAGGGGAAGGAAGGAAAAAAGAAAAAGGGAAGGAGGAAGCAAGGAGAGGAAGGAAGGAAGGAAAAGGAAGGGAGGGAGAGAAGAATGAAAGGGAAGGAAGGAAAAAAAAAGGGAAGCAGGAAGGAAGGAAGGAAAAGGAAGGGAGGGAGAGAAGAATGAAAGGGAAGGAAGGAAAAAAAAGGGAAGGAGGAAGGAAGAAAGGGAAAAGAGGGAGAGGGAGAGAAGAGGGAAAGGGAAGGAAGGAAAAAAGGGAAGAAGGAAGCAAGGAGAAGAAGGAAGGAAAAGGAAGGAAAGGAAGGAAAAGGAGGGGAAAAAGAGATTAAGGCAGCCAGGAAAATGGGAAGCATGGAGGGGGATAAATAGAAAGGGAGGGAAGGGAGGAAGAAAAGAAAGAAATGAACAAAAACAGAAAAAAGAATGAAAAATTAAAGAAATCCATTTGAGTTAAAACCTACCCAGTAAAACCAAATTCTTAAAAAAAACAATAAAGACACTAGGCAAATCTAGCCACTTCAAGGCAGGCACCTAAAAGCTAAAACTTTAAAAACTTAAATCTGAATTAAAATGCCATTTTAAAAAAGAAAGCATGGGGGAATTGAAAAGCCTTCACCTGGCAACGAAAGGGTGCTAATGTTGGGGACCAGGCAGGCCTCTTTGGGGAGGAATGCCCATCCATCCCATCCTCAGCCCCAGAGAGCTGCTGTGCATAATCGCTGGCTATACAGACCAGTCACCAAGCTACAAAGGTCATAAGTGTGAAAAACGGTCATAAGTCACTTTTTTCAGTGCCGACGTAACTTTGAATGGTCGCTAAGTGGACTGCTGTAAGTCAAGGACTACTTTATAATAGCAACAGGAAGAATGTCGGCTAGTTGGTGGTTTGGGGGTGCTTTGCCAACCCACTCTGCATAGTTACTCCGTTCTTATGCGATTTTTTAACTTAATGGGATTCAGGGTGGATTTGATTTAAATCGAGTCGATTTAAATCATGATTTAAATCATGATTTAAATCACTAGTAAAAAGACTTGATTTAAATCAACTCAATTTAAGTCATAATTTTTAAAGCGCAACTGTCATCTCTGCTACTCCTTTGACCCACTGTTGACGCACCGATAGTCCCAGTGTTGCAGAATATACAGCCTCGTGCTACATAACTAAGCTCCATTTCATGCTGAATAAACTAAATTATTTATGTATCTTAACTAGAAAACTATCTTACGATAGATTTTTACCCCAAAAGTTTTTTATTAAAATAAATTCGATAAAAATCAAAAAAATCTGATTTAAATAAAAAAATCTGATTTTTTCGATTTTTTAAAAAAAATCATTGATTTTTATCCACCCTGATGGGATTTGACACCCCATTCCTTTAAAGCGTGGGGCTGCAGCGCCAGAATTGTGAGAAAGGAAAATAACCACACATATGTCTTTGTGTTTGTCTTGGGTTCAGGCTCAGCGGGCGACAACGGTTTCCCGGAAGGATGGAGACGAGCCGGCAGGATGCCATGTCTGATGGGGAGGGAGCGAAAGGCGGCAAGCTGGCAGCAAAATTGCCCCCTTCGCCCAGCAAGAAGAAAGTCAGCAAGAAAAAGAAGAAAAAGAAAACCGTTCCAGGCCCTGGTGGGTAGCTATATAGAATCTAAGTGAAGTTTCAGTCATTATAGCAGTCTTCTGATATTTGAGGGGCTGCCCCAAAGAAGAGGGGGTTCACCTATTTTCCAAATCACTTGAAGGCCAGACAAGGAATAATGGATGGAAGCTAATCAAGGAGAGACAACCTGGAATTAAGGAGAAATTTCCTAACAGTGAGAAAAATTAACCAGTGGAACAGCTTGCCACCAGAAGTTGTAGGTACTCCAACACTGGAGGCTTTTAAGAAGAAATCGGACAGCCGCCGGTCTGAAATGCTATAGTGTTTCCTGTTTGTGCAGAGGGTTGGACTAGAAGACATCCAAGGTCCCTTCTAGTCCTGTTATTCTGATGGGGCCATTAGCAATCCCATTTTTTAGCTCAGCAACCTCTAGGATTCTCACAGAGTCGGTGGCTGTACTAACTGCATGGCAGGAAGAGGTAGGCCTCGACTTACGACCACCGTGGGGCCCAAAATTTCCATTGCTAAGCAAGACCGTTTTGAAGTGAGTTTTGCTCCATTTTACTATCTTTCTTGCCAGACGTGTTAAATGAATCCCTGTAGTTGTTAAGTGAGCAACACAGTTATTGAGTGAATCTGGCTTGCCCATTGACTTTGCTTGTCAGAAGGTTGCGAAAAGGGAATCACGACCATCCTGGGACACTGCAGCTGTCATAAATATGGGTCAGTTGCCAAGCGTCTGAATTTTGATCATGCGACTGTGGGGATGCTGCAATGGTCGTAATTGTGAAAAATGGTCGTAAGTCATTTTTTTCAGTAACTTCAAACGGTCACTAAACGAATGGTAGTAAATCAAGAACTACCTGCAATTCAATAATCGGGGACTGAGGGAAATTTATCATGGAAGCTCACATATCAGGGGTGAAATGCTCCCGGTTCGGACCGGATCACCCGATCTGGTAGCGATGGCGGGTGGTTCAGAGAACTGGTAGCAAAAATCCCTGTGCTTCCCCACCCCATGCCCAGCTGAGCCACGCGATCATCAGAGGCTGTTTTTTTTACTTTTAAAAGTATTTTTTCTACAACCTCTTCAGCCGAAAAAATGCTTTTAAAAGTAAAAAAAAAGCCTCTGACAATTCCGCTGCTCAGCTGGGATCGTCAGAGGCTTGTAAAAGCATTTTTTTCTGCAACCTGTTCAGCCGAAGAGGTTGTAGGGGGAAAAAAGCCTTTAAAAGCCTCTGGCGATCCCAGCTGAATTGCCTGATCGTCAGAGGCTTCAAAAAGCATTTTTTTCTGCAACCTCTTAAGGTTGTAGAAAAAATGCTTTTAAGAGTTAAAAAAAAAAAGTTGGCCATGCCCACCCAGTCACATTACCCCACCACCACCAAGCCACGCCCAGAGAACCAGTAGTAACAAATTTTAGATTTCATCCGTCACAGATCCATCCCTTTGGCATGACAAGGATGGTCCGGAGGGATTCCTACGGGCTCTGGAAACTGATGGTTGGCCTGGGTGATAAGGGAAAAGGATACGATCGAAATACAGGTACTCCTCCACTTATGACCACAATTGAACCCAAAATTTATATTGCTAAGCAAGACAGTTTGTTAAGATGTTTAAATTTAGTAGCTGGAACAGTGGGGTTGTGCAGTGAGCCAGAACACACAACTGTGGTTGATTAGTTGGAGAGTGCTGGTTCTTGTGTGAGGCAACCTGCGCTGCGATTGGTTGCTGTGGATGTAAAGGGGGAGTTTCCCTTTTTTCCCGCCTTTTTCTTCTGTGTGCCCTTTTGTGCTCTGTGATTTACCTCAGGATGCTCCTGCTGTGTGGATTTACCTCAGGATGCTCCTGCCTTGATTTACCTCATGATGCTCCTGCTGTGTAGATTTACCCCATGATACTCCTGCTGTGTAGATTTACATCAGGATGTTCCTGCTGTGTTGATTTATGTCAGGATGCTCCTGCTGTGTGGATTTACCTCAGGATGCTCCTTCTGTATTGATTTACCTCATGATGCTCCTGCTGTGTAGATTTACCCCATGATGCTCCTGCTCTGTCTTAAGGATGCTCCTAGTTTGCTGTGTATGCAGTTGTAAAATATATTTATTTACATAAAAATACAAGTACATATCAGCTCCTCTGACTCCATTTGGATACCGGCTGCGAAATTCTCTGACATGGTTGTATATTAGGGTGTAACATTCAACTCTGAGCGAATAAAACAAAATAAAAGTACCACAGTGATTTGCTTAAAAGCCATGCCAAAAATGGTAAAATTGGGCAGAATTGACTTAACATCCATCTTACTTAGCAGTGGAAATTTTGGTCCCACTTGTGGTCGTAAGTCAAGGACGCCCTGTCCTGTAAAAATTCAAAATTGCTCACTTTTGATTTTGATTTTTTTAAAAAAAACAGACAAACATTCCAGCCAAGTCAAGAAAAAATCCATTTTTGCCATATTTCCACTGGATCTGCTGCAGCGCTGGAAGTGCGACGGGACCCCGCAGGAAGGTCACAGCAGGCGAGGATCAGGCAAAGCCACCAGGAACTCGCTCTCGGCCTGCTCGTCGTCCACTTCGATCTCAACACCAGGAGATGCCGTCCTGCCCAACGAGAGCCTTCGCTGGGACGGCATTTTGGACGACCCCGAAGCCGAAGAGGAAAGGCTGTGCAACTATCGGTTAAGCCGAAGAAAACGCTACGGCGAATTCTTGCAGCAAAACCCCCTGTTGGACTCGCCCTTTCCGTGCCAGCAGCTGCCCGATCTGGATAAAATCCCCGAGGCAGAGAAAGAGCGTTCCTTACACAAGAGTAAATCATCCTCCCTCATGGCCACCAAAAACAAAAGGCGTCCAAATTCGAAGCAAGGTAGCAAAACCCCAAAGAAGCAGCCGACAACGTTGCCATCCAGTAAATCTCAGGGAGTTCTGTGAAACGCTCCGAATTTGAGCACGATTTTTGTATTTTTACGGCCAAAGCACGAGATCAGAATTCTTATTAATAATATATTTTTTTTGCCTGTGGGAGGGTCTCACAATGATCCAGGTGTATTTTTCAGTTTTTGCAAATTGTGTGTTGGAGAATAAAACGCTGTGTTTGACAGTCGCACCTGCCCCATGTTTGCATAAATTGTGCGCGAGGGGAGGAAGGGGGAGCGTGTGAAATTCATACAAAAGGGATATTCTTCACAGGTGTGTTCAGGATGGCAAACAGGTTGGCAGGACCTGAACGAACAGAAATTTATTTGCATGAATAGAGCAAGAGATAAGATCCAAGGGCTCGGGTGCGTTGTTTTTTTTTTCAAAAATGCAAATAGGGTACTTCCTGGAATGATAATACAGTAATCCTCGACTTTTGACCACAACTGAGTCCAAAATTTCTGTTGCTAAGCAAGACAGCTGTTGAGCTTTCCCCCATTTTACCAGCTATCTTGCCACAGTTGTTAAGTGAATCCCTGCAGTTGTTAAGTTAGTAACATGGTGGTTAAGAGAAGCTGGCTTTCCCATTTGCTTGTCAGAAGGTCGCAAAAGCGGATCACATGACCTCAGGACACTGCAACTGTCATAAATAGGAGTCAGTTGCCGACGTCTGAATTTTAATCACATGAGAACATTGATGCTGCAACAGCCGTAAGTGTGAAAAACGGTCATATGTCACTTTTTTCAGTAACGTAACTTTGAATGCTCACTAAATGAACTGTTGTAAGTCGAGGATTACCTGTAGTCCTGGGAAGGGAAAGAATAAAACATATCTAAGGACAGGTTTCTCTCAAACTCCCTTTCCCTCTGTTAGGAAATGTTCCTTACCCAGGTAGTCCTCGACCTACGACCACAATTGAATCCAAAATTTCCGTTGCTAAGCAAGACAGTCATTAGGTGAGTTTTCCCCCATTTTACGACTCTTCTTGCCAGTTGTTAAATGAATCACTGCAGTTATTAAGTTAGTAACACAGTGGTTAAGAGAAGCCGGCTTTCCCATTGACGTAGCCTGTCAGTAGGTCACAAAAGGGGATCACATGACCCCCGGACACTGCAGCCATCCCAAATATGAACCAAGTTGCCAAGAATTTTGATCATGTGACCGAGGTGATGCTGCAACGGCCATAAGTGTAAAAAGTTGGTCATGTGTCATTTTTTTCAGTGCCGTTGTAACTTTGAACGGTCACTAAACAAATGGCTGTAAGTCAAGAACTATCTATAAAACAGTGTTGGCGAACATTTTCGGCACCGAGTGCTGAAATGGGAGCGCATGCGCGCGGGAGGATGATCTTCCAGTGTGCAGTGCACGGATGCGCGCCAGCCACCTGATCTTCCGGTTTCTGGCGGACATGCGTGTGTGAAGGCCAGCTGGCCGGTGCCGGGAAGATAATCTTCCGGTTTCCAGCATGTGCATGCTCCCTGACCAGCTGGTTTCGTGCACACATGCGCACCGGAAACCAGAAGACCAGGTGGCCGGTGTGGATGCACGCGCCGGAAACCGGAATATCATGCGCACCGAGCAGCTGCTCTTCCAGTTTCCAGCGCTCCCGTGTGCGTGAAGACCAGCTGGCCAGCACGCCGGAACCTGGAAGCTCTTAGGCGATGGCTCGCGTGCCTGGAGAGATGGCTCTGTGCGCCACTTCCATCACGTGTGCCACAGGTTCACCATCAGGGTTATAAACCACGGTTGCCAGAGGAATTCTGGGAGTTGAAGTCCACGCATCTTAAAGTTGAAAAAGTTGCTAAGCCATTTAACCCACCACCATCATACAACAGCAGAGTTCGGGCTATTTTCTTCGGATAATTTATTACGACATGAAAAAGAGGGATTTCAATAGCCAATTATCTTTGGCCTGACAAACTTTAAATCGCACATTTGAAACCTCCTTTAAAAATACACAAGTTATTTCAAAGCGTTCGCATTGAAAATGACACAAGAGCGAGACTTTTTTCTTTTTTTAAAAAAAAACACCAAGGTTTTTTATGCAAAGCTTTTATTTTATTCAAAACTCTTAAATTTTATTCAAAACTCATGAGCAATACAACTTAAAAGAGCCGGGAGCACACCTATTCGAGAGTAATATTTGCAAAACAGATGTATTTTTTTAAAAAAATCTATTCTGTATATCCTATGAAAACTGATGCTGTCTTTAGGGAAATTCACGCTGGGAAAATGCCAGATGGTGAAAAATCTCACCAGGTGTGCCTTTGTGTGTGCAAAATGCACACCAGGAGGCCACAGAAAACTGTTGTTACAACATGTCAAATGAACATGGAGGAATTTATTTATTTATATATATATATATATATATATATATATATATATATATATATATATATATAAATATTTATATATTAATATTAATTAATATTAATAATATTTATTTATATATATATATATAGAATCTAAGGGCCCTTTCAGATAATTTATGATCCCTGGCTTCCAAGTTTGGCTTGGGCAGGTAAACCTCCCCAAAGTCTTATTTTTACTTATTTTTTTTTAAGTAATTTTGCAGGACAAAAATATCATGGCAAAGAATTTTAACGTGGGAAAACAGCCCGATAAAATGCAAAAGCACAATTTCTTAAACTTGACTTACGACGGTTTTCATTTGGATATGCATGCAGTCCTCGATTTACGAAGAATTTCCATTGCTTACTGGTGGTTGAGTAAACCGTGCCCCATTTTATGACCTTTTTTTGCTACGGGTATTAAGGAAATCACTGCAGTTGTTAAAGTGAATCAGGGGGCTTCCATTTTACCCCATTGACTTTGCTTGTTGGAAGCTGGCTGGAAAAATCACAAATATTGGTCACGTAAGCGTTGAGATGCTCCAACTGTCGTAAACATAAATCCATGGACAAGTTTGATCATGGTATCCTAAGAATACCACAACCATCTTTAAGTGTGAGAATTGGCCATAAGTCACTTTTTATTTATTTATTTATTTTATTTCATTCAATTTGTATACCGCCCTTCTCCTAGTGGATTCAGGGCAATGCACAGCCAGAACTAAAACACATACCAATACAAAATTTAAATTTTTTTAAAAGAATTACATGACTTTGGCCCAAAATTTAAAACATTCAAACTAAAACCCCTTGACAATTTAAAAAGCTAAAAAAACTTTTTTCAGGGCCGTGGCAACTTTAAACAATCGGTAAAAATGTTCGTAAGTCGAGGATTACCAAAAATTCAGAGAAGAGCAACTAAATTGATCAAAGGCCTGGAGACTAAAATATATGAAGAACGGTTGCAGGATTTGGGTCTGGCTAGCCTAGAGAAAAGAAGGACTAAGAGGCACATTACAGCAATATTTCTTTATTATTTCTTTATTAGTTCGATTTATATGCCGCTCTTCTCCGGAGACTCAGGGCAGCTTACAGTGCGTTAAGCAATAGCCTTCATATTTTTGTATATACCTGCTTAGTAGGGCTTTTGGCCACCCCAAGAGGTGTTATTTTTTATACAAAGTCAGCTTATTGCCCCCACAATCCGGGTCCTCATTTTACCTACCTCGAAAAGTTGGAAGGCTGAGTCAACCTTGAGCCTGGTGAGATTCGAACTTGCAGTAATTGCAGGCAGCTGGCAGCTAAGTGCTACTTAACAGCACTTTAGTCCTCTGCGCCACCAAGGCTTATAGTGCAGTATTTGAGGGGCTGCCCCAAAGAAGAGGGGATCAACCTATTCTCCAAAGCACCAGAAGGCAGAAGAAGCAACGGATGGAAACTAATCAAACTTCCTAACAAAGAGGACAATTAACCAGTGGAACAGCTTGCCACAAGAAGTTGTGGGTGCTCCATCACTGGAGGTTTTTAAGAAGAGTCTAGACAGCCACTTATCTGAAATGGCATAGGGGTCTCTTGCTAGAGCAGGGGGCTCTGCTGGTTCTGTGGGCGGGGCTTGGTGGGCGTGGTGTGGCTTGGTGGGTGTGGCAGGAGACGGATACTGCAAAATCTCCATTCCCACCCCACTCCAAGGGAAGGATATTGCAAAATCTTGATTCCCACCCTACTCTGGGGCCAGCCAGAGGTGATATTTGCCGGTTCTCTGAACTACTCAAAATTTCCGCTACCGGTTCTCCAGAACCTGCTGGATTTCAACTCTGGGCTGGACTAGAAGACCTCCAAGGTCCCTTCCTGCTCTATTCTATTCTCAATTTTAAAAGGAAAGCCGAAAGCTTTTTTTTTTTTTTTTTTTTTTTTGCACAGTGAAAATAACCAGAGCTCTCCCGTAAAACTTGCAGTAGCATAACAAACTTGTTATTTTTAATTTTTTTTCCATCCTCGGATCGTTTTACATCATTTTTAGAATTTTTTTTTTAAATTAAAAAACAAACCCGTTGCTGGAATGCACTGCCGATGACTTGAGTTATGTTCCTTTACAAGGAACACCGTGCCCTACTAAAATATTCCTTAGTTTTTAAACCCGAGGCCGCAAGAGAGACAATAGCTGGCAGGTCTCAAACAGGTCCTTTCACAAATTTAAGGAATTCCTTTCTGCTGCCAGAAGGGGAGGAAAAAATCAAGGCAGTTGGCTTGAAATATCGCTGGTGTCAGCAATTCGGAGCAACTTTTAAGTTTTTGGCTGGGTTACAACGGCCCACGGCAGTTTCCCTTAACATGCTCCTTTCAGGAACATTTATTTTTTAAAGAATAACTCTATTATTCCCCTCTTTGGCAAGGTTAAAATTACACGTGATAGCTGAGATCTCCTAATTTATTTGCACCCTGTCCTGAGTTCAGGACTTCCAAAACTGGATTCGTCTTTCAGCCAGCTATTTTAGAGAAGCTGCCTGGAGAAATCCAGTGTTTGCATAAAAGAATGTACTGCTCTCCCTAAAATGCGCTTTTTTCTTTACTTCTCAGGTTTCCTATCCAGCAAAAAAAAAATAAAAAAATAAAAAAAAATCAGTTCTAACAAGCAACTTGCTCTAAATCCTCCCCGTGAGTGAAAATCAAGAGTCCTAACACATTTGACTTAAAAGTATAGAGATTTTCCAAGTTTTGTTAAATAGTGTGATTTTGTTAAAAAGACTCGCAAAGCTTTTAATACAATTTTTGGGGCAAAACAGGTCCTACTAATTCCTGATTTTTTTTTCCAACTTGGCAATTTTAACTAAGGACTAAGGACTTCAACTCCCAGAATTCCCCCTAGTTGGCTGGGGAATTCTGGGAGTTGAAGTCCACCCATTTTAAGGTCTGCCAAAATTGGAAAACATTGTCATAAATTAACACAGCTTCGCTCCAACAAAATCCTCCCCACGAATCAGCCCTAACACAAATATCACAAAATACTTCTCCCTTCTTATTATCACTTTCAAAAAAACTTTCTCAATTAAAGCTAAAGCACTGAGTTTCATTCAACATTTTAGATTATTTATATTCCATCCATTAAATTTGTTTGAGCTGGGCTGTTTTTTTTTAAAAAAAAAATTTACACACATTTTTTCTACCACTTTTACGAATATTTTCTGGATTCACCAAAGATGCCTAAACCATGGCTTACAGTCCACTGTGGCTTCTCTTACAAACCATGATAAAAGCCAGCCTTAACTTAGTTACGCAACTGCCTATGCAAAAGGAAATATTTGTTTTTGAACCTTGTCTGAATTTTTCTCACTTTTTGTGATCAGGGATTATTGATCCTGAAAACACAAAAGTAAATATTTGTTTCTCAACCTTTGCTTAATTTTTCTCTCATTTTGTGATTAGGGGTTATTGATCCTGAAAACACAAAAGTAAATATTTGTTTCTCAACCTTTGCTTAATTTTTCTCTCATTTTGTGATTAGGAGTTATTGATCCTGAATGCACAAAAGTAAAAAAAATATTTGTTTCTTAACCTTTGCTGATTTTTTCCCCTCACATTTTGTATTGATCCTAAAACCACAACTTGTTTCACACAGAAAAAACAGCTGGAAGACAATAAAACACACATCGCATTTAATTCGCACTCAAGAATGTAAAAAAAAAAAAAGAGCTTCAGATGTAAAAACTTTACCCTGGGAAACAATTTTGCAGCTGTCCCTTTCTCAAAAATGAATGGCTAATTCCCACAAGTGCACGAAATTACCTATTTTTCCTCTCTTCTGCCTTGTCTGTATAAATTATCCCATGATAAGTAAATTTTTTTAATCAAAAGTGAAGCCGTAGCATTTAATTGTCTCATTGTTTTGGAATTAATGATTAAAAGGCCTGTCTGAATCAAAAATGCTTTTGTTCGATCGTTATAAACAGAACTAGCAAAAGTCACGGGGAAAGAACGGACAGCTAATTTTATAGCAAATACAGAGGTGGGTTTCATATAATTTTACCACCAGTACGCCGTGCACCGAAAATATGAACACGCGCACGCCTTCTGTGTAGCCTTCCACACATTGCTTTGCTCACGCGGGTGGCTTGCACTCAGGCACGCGCAGGGGTGAAATCCAACAGGTTCTGACAGGTTCTGCAGAACCGCTAGCGGAAATTTTGAGTAGTTTGGAGAACCGGCAAATACCACCTCTGGCTGGCCCCCAAGTAGGGTGGGAATGGAGATTTTGCAATATCCTTCCCCTGCCACGCCCACCAAACCACGCCCACAGAACCGGTAGTAAAAATATTTGGATTCTACCACTGTGCACGCGACTTAGAAAACATGGCTAAATAGGACGGCATAGCGCCGGGGCAGGTGGGTGGGCTCACCCACTCGCCCGAACCGGCTGAATACCACCTCTGAGCAAATAAGATATATTGGTTAAAGTACATCTATCTCTCATTGGTCTTTTTCTTTAAATGTAAAATCATTTCAGACAACTTGCCTGGAGGCATTCCGAATTCTTCAAACATCCTGAATAGAAGAACAGCTAATTTTTTTAAAAAAATTCTACATCCATCTAAAATTAGGAACTGCTCCAGCAAAATCTATATATTATACTTTTTAGTGTTTTTCAAAGTTGAGAACTTTAAGATGGGTGGACTTCAACTGGCTGGGGAATTCTGGGAATTGAAGCCCACCCCCTTTTAAAGTGGCCATGTTTGAAAAAAAAATATTGCTTTAACTTAACAAAGGAAGTGCTGAATTTAGCCTTAAAATCACAATGGCTTTAAAAGGTGAGATTTTTTTAAAAAAAGGTTTGTTTTTTAAAACTCTCCAAATCAGGAAAACCATACAGTTTCCACAATCCCTTAAAAGTTCCTACTTTAAGTAAGAAGAAAATTAAGTTACTTAAGATAAGTTCCCTCTGAAAAAACATCCTGATTTTCACCTCTGTATAAAAAATATCAGAATCACCAATGAAGTCATTTTTTTTTTAAGGGAAAGCAAAAAGAAAAAAAAAAGAAAAGAAAAGAAAAGAGAGGGGGGAAATTGCTATTTTTATACATAAAAGCAAAAATGAACTACCGGAAATTTTAAGCAAAAAGGGGCATTTTAGAAGGGAACCAGCTTTTAATGTGACTGTGGGTGAAACGTGAGATTCTTTACATAAGGATTCCATGCTGGTTTAAAGTAGCTCTTGATTTTTTTATTTTTTTTCAATTCCACCACATCAGTGGCGGGTGAAAGCTGATTTATTCCTGGTGTTATTCGAGATTTATTTGAAAGTCTCTATAAAAGCAGTGCTTTCTCTTCCAAAGACTCTGAAATGCCATCTCTCTCTTCTCCCATTTTCCCATTCATGGAAACATTCTTCCCCCTGCCTTGGGCTTCAGCTAACTTTACAGGTCCTTTCATAGGAATGGTGGCTTGACGACTTTGCAACCACTTCCAATCAACCATTCAGATTTTTTTTCCCCCGTTGAACTCAACAAGACGAGAAGTAAGAACATGGATGAAGGGAGGGAAATTTGATTTTTTTTTAAAAAAAAAAAAATGTTTTGGAGCAATCAGTGGTTAAAGGCTTAATTTTTTTTAACTCCATGGCCTGTAACAAATAGGAGGAAGCAAAGTAACCGTTGACGGATGCTCTCCCTTCCTCGTTCCTGTTGCCTGTTGAATCCATAGTGGTACAGATGTCCAACAGGTCACTCTGATGCTATTTTTTTTTTTTTTAGTTCTGAGCATGAAAAAGATGGCAGTGTAGAAGCCACCTGAGTTTCAGCAAGAGAGAATTGGAAGTCAGCAGCTTTCGGAGTGGTTCTCATTTCCGGACGATTCCAACTCCACGCTAGATAAGAATTTCCGGTTGAATTTTTTGCAGTTGTAATCCAGGGTAGTGGTGTACACAGTTTTGGTGTGCTTTGGGTACACAATGGTGGTGCTTGTGAAATTCCCAGGGCGGTTGCAAAGGTGGAATTGCACCTCCGCTTTGTAACTGCGCCATGTGCTGTCGGGAACACAGATGATGGTTTGGCTGCAAGACGACACGCCAAGCCGGACTGGCATGTAAACATTATTAATGAAGTGTTTTTCGGAGTCGTACTTAACCGAGGAGGTGTATCTGGGCAAGAAAAAAATAAATACAGATTAACATCATTTTCTTGGGAGGAAAAAATACAGGAACTCCTCGACTAACCCTAACCCTAACCCTAACAACCACAATTCATCACCATCATCTTCTTTTAACGACACCATAATCCCTTGCGCGGTGGAGTCTGGGCAACTGAATGGAGCTAGGAGAGCGTTTACTGGCCAGATGTCTTTCCTGTCGCCAATGAGGAGTTTTGTTCAGCAGATATATTTTCAGTGTGCCCAGAGAGAGAAATATCGGTCTCTACCTAGGATCGAACTCACAGCCTCCTGATTGTGAGGCGAGCGCTTCCACCTCTAGGCCACCGCGCCATTCCCTTACAACCACAATTGAGCCCAAAATTTCTGTTGCTAAATGAGACATTTGTGAAGTCAGTTTTGCCCCATTTGACGAGCTATCTTGCCACGGTTGTTAAGTGAATCCCTGCAGTTGTTAAATTAGTAACACGGTTGTTAAGTGAATCCGGCTTTCCCATTGGTTTTGCTGGTCAGAAGGTCGCAAAAGGGGATGGCATGACTCCAGGAAAACTGCAACCGTCATAAATATGAATCAGTTGCCAAGCATCTGAATTTTAATTATGTGACTATGGGGATGCTGTGACGGAGGTATGAAAAACTGGTCATAAGTCATTTTTTTCAGTACCGCTGTAATTTTGTAATGGTCACTAAACGAAATGTTGTAAATCAAGGACTATCTGTAGTTAGAAGTAAGGTAGTCCTTGACTTAACAACAGTTCATTTAATGGCCCTTCGAAGTTACAACAGTACTAAAAATGTGACTTACTACCTTTTTTCGCAGCTATAACTTTTGCAGCACCTCCATAGTCCAGTGATCAAAATTCAGATGCTTGGCCACTGACTCGCATTTATGACGTCATGCAGTGTCCCAGAGTCACGTGATCCCCTTTTGCGGCCTTCTGACAAGCAAAGTCAATGGGGGAGCCCGATTCACTTAATAACCGTCTTACTGACGGCAGTGATTCACTTAACAACAGTGGCAAGAAAGGTTGTAGAATGGGGCAAAACTCACTTCACAGCTGTCTCACTTAGCCACAGAAATCTTGGGCTCAATTGGGGTCGTAAGTCGAGGACTTACCTTGAAGATTCCTATTGTGTCTTTTTTAATCACATTTAGTGTTATTTTAGCTGACTATTATGGGCGGGTTTTTTTTATGTGGGATTCCACGCAGAGAGACTTTGAAACGATTCCCATCTCCAAAAGGCTTACGATTTCAAGGGAGAAGTTTGACTCGCACAGCTGTTCTGTTTCTTTTAGCGAAGAAATCTGTTTTTATGATCTATTTGAAGCTGTAACTTGAGACTCGTTCCCATTTCACTGCGCTGTTTAATGTCTTTCAAACTTGGCAACTTTAAGAACAGTGGACTTCAATTCCCAGCATTCCTCAGGAAAGATGCTGAGTTGACTCAGTGGGACTTGAAGACCCATGATTTAAAGCATGCTGACTAAGGAATTCTGGGTATTGAAGTCCACTGATCTTAAAAGCCGGTTGACTGAAGGATTCTGGGAGTGGAAGTCCACCCATCTTAAAGCAAGTAGCTGGGGAATTCTGGGAGTTGAAGTTCATCCATCTTAAAGCATGCTGGCTGGGGGATTCTGGGAGTTGAAGTCCATCCATCTTAAAGCATGCTGGCTGGGGGATTCTGGGAGTTTATTTATTTTATTTTATTTTATTTTATTTTGAATTTGTATACCACCCTTCTCCCTGAGGACTCAGGGCGGTGAATAGCCAAGTAAAAACATCAAGTACAAATATTAAAATACAGTTAAAAATATACATATATAAATTTGGCCCCGTTAATTAAAAACAATAAACAAAACACTTAAAAGATGGGTTGAAATCCACCCATCTTAAAGTATTGTTCACTCGGGAATTCTGGGAGTGGAAGTCCATCCATCTTAAAGCAAGTAGCTGGGGAATTCTGGGAGTTGAAGTCCATCCATCTTAAAGCATGCTGGCTGGGGAATTCTGGGAGTTGGAGTCCACCCCTCTTAAAGCATACTGGCTGGGGGATTCTGGGAGTGGAAGTCCATCCATCTTAAAGCATGCTGGCTGGGGAATTCTGGGAGTTGGAGTCCACCCCTCTTAAAGCATACTGGCTGGGGGATTCTGGGAGTGGAAGTCCATCCATCTTAAAGCAGGTTGACTGAAGAATTCTGAGAGTTGAAATCCATCCATCCAAAAGCATGCTGGCTGGGGAATTCTGGTAGTGGAAGTCTACCCATCTTAAAACAAGTAGCTGGGGAATTCTGGGAGTTGAAATCCACCCATCTGAAAGCATGCTAGCTGGGGAATTCTGGGAGCTGAAGTTCACCCAACATAAAGCATGGCATTTGGGGAATTCTGGGACCTGAAGTCCACCCAACCATGAACTGAAGATAGTTCAGTCAGTGGCTACTAGAGAAAAACATGACTGAAATAGGAGACAGGGCCACAAAACAGCTCAATTCAAAGTTTATTAACCCCAATCCCAACTCAATGGATTCTAACCATGATATCTTGAGGGAACTCGAATGGCTTGGCACATCATGGTAATCCCATTAGCATTAAGCTAATCCCAAACTTGATGTCTTACCACAAGGCTGTCCAACCTTGGCAACTTAAGAGACTTGTGGACTTCAACTCCCAGAATTCTGGGAATTGAAGTCCATAGGTCTTAAACTTTGGATACATTCAACGGCCCTTCAGCCATTTCCTTTTCAACCTCTTCTCTTCTCTTTCCAAAAAAAAAGGCAATATAAAGACAAATAAGCTACCTTACATCCTTGGGTGGCAACGGATCAAATGCCACCCCTTCGCCAAAAGAGAGTGGGCAGAGCCGCAGAGGGTTAGGAGAAGACGAGGTGTCCTACAAAACAATCAATACAAGAAATTTTTTGGAGGGACAAAAAAATACAATACAAATACAATAATACAAATACTTAATCCTTTTATTCAGCAATTATAGGTAGTCTAGATTTGCAACAGTTCATTTAGTGACCCTCCAAAGTTAGAACGGCGCTGGAAAAAGTGACCTATGATCTTTTTTTCCCGCACTTACAACTTTTGCAGCATCCCCCATGGTCAGGTGATCAAAATTCAGCTGCTTGACAACTGACTCCTATTTATGACGCTTGCAGTGTCCTGGGGTCTCGTGATCCCCTTTTGTGACCTTCTCCCAAGAAAAGTCAACGGAGGAGCCAGATTCACTGAACAACTAGGTTACTAATTTAACTACTGCAGTGATTCACATGGCAAGAAAGGTCGTAAAATGGGGCAAAACCCACTTAACAACTGTCTGGCTTAGCAACAGAAAGATTGGTACTCAATTGTCGTAAGTCAAGGACTATCAATATTACAAAGCATTAAACCTAATTGCTGTTCTTGGAATACAGATCAGTGTTTACCAGACTCAGGAAACTTTTAGATGAGTGTCTCCCGGCTGGGGAATTCTGGGAGTTGAAGTCTATCCATCTTAAAACATTCTGATTGGGGAATTCTGGGAGTTGAAATCCACCCCTCTTAAAGCATGCTGGCTGGGGGATTCTGGGAGTTGAAATCCACCCCTCTTAAAGCATGCTGGCTGGGGGATTCTGGGAGTGGAAGTCCACCCCTCTTAAAGCATGCTGACTGGGGGATTCTGGGAGTGGAAGTCCACCCCTCTTAAAGCATGCTGACTGGGGGGATTCTGGGAGTGGAAGTCCACCCCTCTTAAAGCATGCTGGCTGGGGGATTCTGGGAGTTGAAATCCACCCCTCTTAAAGCATGCTGGCTGGGGGATTCTGGGAGTGGAAGTCCACCCCTCTTAAAGCATGCTGACTGGGGGATTCTGGGAGTGGAAGTCCACCCATCTTAAAGCATGCTGACTGGGGGGATTCTGGGAGTGGAAGTCCACCCCTCTTAAAGCATGCTGACTGGGGGATTCTGGGAGTGGAAGTCCACCCATCTTAAAGCATGCTGACTGGGGGGATTCTGGGAGTGGAAGTCCACCCCTCTTAAAGCATGCTGGCTGGGGGATTCTGGGAGTTGAAATCCACCCCTCTTAAAGCATGCTGGCTGGGGATTCTGGGAGTGGAAGTCCACCCCTCTTAAAGCATGCTGACTGGGGGATTCTGGGAGTGGGAAGTCTACCCCTCTTAAAGCATGCTGACTGGGGGATTCTGGGAGCTGAAGTCCACCCATCTTAAAGCATGCTGACTGGGGGATTCTGGGAGCTGAAGTCCACCCATCTTAAAGCATGCTGGCTGGGGGATTCTGGGAGTGGAAGTCCACCCCTCTTAAAGCATGCTGGCTGGGGGATTCTGGGAACTGAAGTCCACCCATCTTAAAGCATGCTGGCTGGGGGATTCTGGGAGCTGAAGTCCACCCCTCTTAAAGCATGCTGACTGGGGGGATTCTGGGAGCGGAAGTCCACCCCTCTTAAAGCATGCTGACTGGGGGATTCTGGGAGTGGAAGTCCACCCCTCTTAAAGCATGCTGGCTGGGGGATTCTGGGACTGGAAGTCCACCCCTCTTAAAGCATGCTGGCTGGGGGATTCTGGGACTGGAAGTCCACCCCTCTTAAAGCATGCTGGCTGGGGGATTCTGGGAGTGGAAGTCCACCCCTCTTAAAGCATGCTGACTGGGGGATTCTGGGAACTGAAGTCCACCCATCTTAAAGCATGCTGACTGGGGGGATTCTGGGAGCGGAAGTCCACCCCTCTTAAAGCATGCTGACTGGGGGGATTCTGGGAGTGGAAGTCCACCCATTTTAAAGCATGCATTCTGGGGAATTCTGGGAGTGGAAGTCCACCCCTCTTAAAGCATGCTGGCTGGGGGATTCTGGGAACTGAAGTCCATCCATCTTAAAACATCTTGGCTGGGGAATTCTGGGAGTTGGAGTCCACCCATCTAAAAGTTGTGGGGTTTAGTTAGACCATCTGTCCTCTGAACCTTCAAAACCAGTATCTGCAAAATGGTTGAAGCATTGCAGGGGAGTCCCAACCCCCGTAGGAAAAAGGTGAGAGTGAGATGGGAGCTGAGCCATTTGATGTCTTCTGCATGGCCAGCGTATTTACTTGCAGCTCGTCAGTCATGACATACCAGCAATACTCCACATGCAACTCAACAGCTGCCTCTAATCCACTTTCTGGAAGAAGAAATAAAATCACTTTGCAGCATCTCTGGCAGTTTGTTATTTCCCAGCACGCATAATGTACATTCCAGCGGGGAAACCCCAGCCGGAGATGCTGCCTTGCTTTTGATGTGCAGCTTTGTAGATTTCCTGTGGGGCTGGCTCATTTTTGTCCCAGGTTGTTTGCAGCAGCTAAACCAGAGTTTCTCAAACTTGGCAACTTTGAGATAGGTGGACTCCAACTCCCAGAATTCCCCAGCCAGTATGCTTTAAGATGGGTGGACTTCAGTTCCCAGAATCCCCCAGTCAGCCTTGCTTTAAGATGGGTGGGCTTCCACTCCCAGAATTCCCCAGCCAGCATGCTTTAAGAGGGGTGGACTTCCAGTCCCAGAATCCCCCAGCCAGCATGCTTTAAGAGGGGTGGACTTCCAGTCCCAGAATCCCCCCAGTCAGCATGCTTTAAGAGAGGTGGACTTCAGCTCCCAGAATCCCCCAGCCAGCATGCTTTAAGATGGGTGGACTTCAGTTCCCAGAATCCCCCAGTCAGCATGCTTTAAGAGGGGTGGACTTCCACTCCCAGAATTCCCCAGTCTGCATGCTTTAAAATGGGTGGACTTCAGCTCCCAGAATCCCCCAGTCAGCATGCTTTAAGATGGGTGGACTTCAGCTCCCAGAATCCCCCAGTCAGCATGCTTTAAGAGGGGTAGACTTCCCACTCCCAGAATCCCCCAGTCAGCATGCTTTAAGAGGGGTGGACTTCCACTCCCAGAATCCCCAGCCAGCATGCTTTAAGATGGGTGGACTTCAGCTCCCAGAATCCCCCAGTCAGCATGCTTTAAGAGGGGTAGACTTCCCACTCCCAGAATCCCCCAGTCAGCATGCTTTAAGAGGGGTGGACTTCCACTCCCAGAATCCCCCAGCCAGCATGCTTTAAGATGGGTGGACTTCAGCTCCCAGAATCCCCCAGTCAGCATGCTTTAAGATGGGTGGACTTCAGCTCCCAGAATCCCCCAGCCAGAATGCTTTAAGAGGGGTAGACTTCCCACTCCCAGAATCCCCCAGTCAGCATGCTTTAAGAGGGGTGGACTTCCACTCCCAGAATCCCCAGCCAGCATGCTTTAAGAGGGGTGGATTTCAACTCCCAGAATCCCCCAGCCAGCATGCTTTAAGAGGGGTGGACTTCCACTCCCAGAATCCCCCCAGTCAGCATGCTTTAAGATGGGTGGACTTCCACTCCCAGAATCCCCCAGTCAGCATGCTTTAAGAGGGGTGGACTTCCACTCCCAGAATCCCCCAGCCAGCATGCTTTAAGAGGGGTGGACTTCCACTCCCAGAATCCCCCATCCAGCATGCTTTAAGAGGGGTGGACTTCCACTCCCAGAATTCCCCAGAATGCATGCTTTAAAGATAATCCTCGACTTAGAGCCATTTGTTTACAAAGCGTCCAAAGTTACAAGGGCATAGGGGGAAAAAAAAAAACAACGCTGACTTTCAACCACTCCTTAGCCTGATGACTGTCGTAGCCTCCCTAAGGTCCCGTGATCAAAGCCACGAGTGAATTATGAACTCCGGCAATGTTGGACTGACCTGGCTGTCTCCAACCGGGAACAGAAAGGGCTACTGTCTTGGCACGGGGGAGAAACGGCTGGAACCGGTTGCTAACCACTCCCAGCCCTTAATTCGATCCAGTCTTCAAGCTGCGTAGAAACCATTTTGAGTTCCTGTCTGAGCTGGGGCCAAAGCGGAGCCACATTCCCACCTGTGCCAAACCGTTCCTTCTTTCTCCAGTTAGGGAAAAAACTGCCATTTCAGGAGAAAACGATGCCATTGGAGAGAGGGGGGTGGGGGGTTTGAAAGAGGGCACCGAAGAGAGGATTAAAAATCCAGTTTATCTGCCGTTTGGCTTTTAGCAATTCGGCTAAAAAAAAAAAAAGGAGAGGCTGAATGACAGCGTTAAAGTTAGGGAGCGAAGCAAAGCGTGCAATCCCTTGGTGCTCTCTTCAGCTGGGTGGTTTTTTTGGAGACGTTTCATGACCCAACTAGCAAACAACATCAGTGCTGGGAGGGAGGGAGGTTTGCAGAAAGGAGGAGGAGGAGGAGGAGGAGGAGAGGGGGGAGAGGAGAATTGTTGGGGTCCTTGGTGCTCTCTGAGCTCAGTTGCTTTCTTACAGACGTTTCACTACCCAACTAGGTTACATCATCAGTGCTAGAAGGGAGTTAGGGGAGGAGGAGGAGGAGGAGGAGGAGGAGGAGGAGGAGGAGGAGGAGGAGGAGGAGGAGGAGGAAGAAGACTGTGGGGTCCTTGGCGCTCTCTGAGCTCAGTTGCTTTCTTACAGACGTTTCACTACCCAACTAGGTTACATCATCAGTGCTAGAAGGGAGTTAGGGGAGGAGGAGCAGGAGGAGGAGGAGGGGGAGGAGGGGGAGGAGGAAGACTGTGGGGTCCTTGGTGCTCTCTGACCTCGGTTGCCTTCTTACAGACGTTTCATTACCCAACTAGGTTACATCATCAGAGTACACAAAAGACCTCACAGTTCAACCTTAAGCTACCAATATTCCGTTCAATGGAGAGCAAAGATTAGGGACGATTCTCCAGCTCGGAATGGGCAGCGCTGACCGGGACAGCTCCGAAAGGATTTTGCAGCAGCAGGCTGGGTGCAGAAAATGATGGGGCCCGATTTGCTAGGTGAACCCCAAACCTTTCTGTTTATAGCTGTTGTACTGTAGGAGGGAGCCTATGTCTGCCTATAAGAGTCAGAAATCAGGAGTTTGAGAGCACCATTTTGACAAAATATATACATATATTTATATTAGATTTTTATTCCGCCTTTATTACTTTATAAACAACCGAAGGCAGCAAACATAACTTTCTCCTCCTATTTTCCCCGACAACAACAACCTGGGCTGGGCTGGGCTGAAGGAGAGAGAGACTGGCCCAAAGGCACCCAGCCGGCTTCTTTGCCTAAGGCAGGACTAGAACTCACCATCTCCTGGTAATTGGCTCAAGGTCACCCAGCTACCTTTCATCCTTAATTTGAAATTAGAACTCACCATCTCCTTGGTGATTGGCTCAGTGTCCCCTAGATGACTTTCATCCCTAATGTGAGACTAGAACTCACCATCTCCTGGTAATTAATCTGAAGTCCCTCAGCTAGCTTTCATCCCTAATGTGAGACTAGAACTCACCATCTCCTGGTAATTAATCTGAAGTCCCTCAGCTAGCTTTCATCCCTAATGTGAGACTAGAACTCACCATCTCCTGGTAATTAATCTGAAGTCCCTCAGCTAGCTTTCATCCCTAATGTGAGACTAGAACTCACCATCTCCTGGTAATTAATCTGAAGTCCCTCAGCTAGCTTTCATCCCTAATGTGAGACTAGAACTTACCATCTCCTGGTAATTAATCTGAAGTCCCTCAGCTAGCTTTCATCCCTAATGTGAGACTAGAACTTACCATCTCCTGGTAATTAATCTGAAGTCCCTCAGCTAGCTTTCATCCCTAATGTGAGACTAGAACTCACCATCTCCTGGTAATTAATCTGAAGTCCCTCAGCTAGCTTTCATCCCTAATGTGAGACTAGAACTCACCATCTCCTGGTAATTAATCTGAAGTCCCTCAGCTAGCTTTCATCCCTAATGTGAGACTAGAACTCACCATCTCCTGGTAATTAATCTGAAGTCCCTCAGCTAGCTTTCATCCCTAATGTGAGACTAGAACTCACCATCTCCTGGTAATTAATCTGAAGTCCCTCAGCTAGCTTTCATCCCTAATGTGAGACTAGAACTCACCATCTCCTGGTAATTAATCTGAAGTCCCTCAGCTAGCTTTCATCCCTAATGTGAGACTAGAACTCACCATCTCCTGGTAATTAATCTGAAGTCCCTCAGCTAGCTTTCATCCCTAATGTGAGACTAGAACTCACCATCTCCTGGTAATTAATCTGAAGTCCCTCAGCTAGCTTTCATCCCTAATGTGAGACTAGAACTCACCATCTCCTGGTAATTAATCTGAAGTCCCTCAGCTAGCTTTCATCCCTAATGTGAGACTAGAACTCACCATCTCCTGGTAATTAATCTGAAGTCCCTCAGCTAGCTTTCATCCCTAATGTGAGACTAGAACTTACCATCTCCTGGTAATTAATCTGAAGTCCCTCAGCTAGCTTTCATCCCTAATGTGAGACTAGAACTCACCATCTCCTGGTAATTAATCTGAAGTCCCTCAGCTAGCTTTCATCCCTAATGTGAGACTAGAACTCACCATCTCCTGGTAATTAATCTGAAGTCCCTCAGCTAGCTTTCATCCCTAATGTGAGACTAGAACTCACCATCTCCTGGTAATTAATCTGAAGTCCCTCAGCTAGCTTTCATCCCTAATGTGAGACTAGAACTCACCATCTCCTGGTAATTAATCTGAAGTCCCTCAGCTAGCTTTCATCCCTAATGTGAGACTAGAACTCACCATCTCCTGGTAATTAATCTGAAGTCCCTCAGCTAGCTTTCATCCCTAATGTGAGACTAGAACTCACCATCTCCTGGTAATTAATCTGAAGTCCCTCAGCTAGCTTTCATCCCTAATGTGAGACTAGAACTCACCATCTCCTGGTAATTAATCTGAAGTCCCTCAGCTAGCTTTCATCCCTAATGTGAGACTAGAACTTACCATCTCCTGGTAATTAATCTGAAGTCCCTCAGCTAGCTTTCATCCCTAATGTGAGACTAGAACTCACCATCTCCTGGTAATTAATCTGAAGTCCCTCAGCTAGCTTTCATCCCTAATGTGAGACTAGAACTCACCATCTCCTGGTAATTAATCTGAAGTCCCTCAGCTAGCTTTCATCCCTAATGTGAGACTAGAACTTACCATCTCCTGGTAATTAATCTGAAGTCCCTCAGCTAGCTTTCATCCCTAATGTGAGACTAGAACTCACCATCTCCTGGTAATTAATCTGAAGTCCCTCAGCTAGCTTTCATCCCTAATGTGAGACTAGAACTTACCATCTCCTGGTGATTGGCTCAAGGTCACCCAACTACCTTTCATCCTTAATATGAAATTAGAACTCTCCATCTCCTTGGTGATTGGCCCAGTGTCCCCTAGATGACTTTCAGGCCTAAGGCAGAACTAGAACTCACAGTCTCCTGGTGATTGGTCCAGCTGACTTTCATCCCTAATGTGAGACTAGAACTCACCATCTCCTGGTGATTAATCTAAAGTCACTCAGCTAGCTTTCATGCCTAAGGCGGAACTAGAACTCACCATCTCCTAGTGATTGGCTCAGTTGACTTTCATCCCTAATGTGAGACTAGAACTCACCATCTCCGGGTGATGAGTCTAAAGTCCCCCCAGCTAGCTTTCATGCCTAAAGCGGAACTAGAACTCGCAGTCTCCTGGTGATTGGTCTGCTTTCACACCTACGGTGGGACTAGACATCACGGACTCCCAGTTTCTAGCCTGGTGCCTTCCCCCACTACCCGACCTCTCCCATTAAGCTGTCGCTTCACCCGTAGGATCATTTAGCCACAATCCATGGCTTCCCTCTGCTCGTGGGTGCCTTCGCAAGCCCCCCCTCCGCCCTTCGCAAGCCCCCCCCCCACTCCGCCGTGAAATCGGAAACTCGTAGAGAAGTCATGTCTCTTTTCCTCTTGACTTTGTTGTTGTAATCCAAAAGTATTAAACCAGGAAGGGGAGAGGAAGTGGTTACGGTACAACTGAATTTCGTCTAGGTTTCCTCCCCCCCCACCCCCACCAGCTGATCTACAGTTGTGGTTGCAACACCCCCCCAACCTCCTGCAACAACCCACCCCCCCCAAACCGAAATCCGGTTACGGATTTGGCGACACAGCAGTTGCCGAACAAATGTTGCTTGCAGCTGTGAAGGCGACCGATAGATTGCACAGGCACAGGCATGTCTTTCCTGGCCAGGGAAAGGGGATCTCATGGGTGGGGGGCTGTGGGGAGAGAGAGAGAAAGGGGGGGCAAGAGGCTTAAGGGACAAAGCTCGAGGGCTGAGACTGCAGGCACCCCCTCCTAAAAATTCCCAGAAGAGAATTTGGGAAGGCTGCACTGACTTGATTTTTCGCACTAAAAAAAGTTTTGGATTCTTATTAAAAAAATGCCCATTGGGGTGCAGGCAGGGGTGAAATCCAGCAGGTTCTGACGAACTGGTAGCGGAAACTTTGAGCAGTTCGGAGAACCGGTAGTGCAAATTTTGTGTAGTTCAAAGAACTGGCAAATGCCACCTCTGGCTGGCCCCCGAGTGGGGTGGGAATGGAAATTTTGCAATATCCTTCCCCCAGGAGTGGGGTGGGAATGGGGATTTTGCAGTATCCTTCCCCTGCCACGCCCACCAAGCCACACCCACAGAACTGGTAGTAAAAAAAAAAATTGGATTTCCCCACTGGGTACAAGGAGTCATCAACTTCCCGGCCATGACGGAGCCCAAAATTTCTGCTGCTTAAACGAGACATTTGTTAAGTGAGCTTTGCCCCATTTTACGACCTTGCTTGCCACCGTTGTTAAGTGAATCGCCTGCAGTCAGTTAACACGGCTGTTAAGTGAATCCGGCTTCCCCAATTGAAGTGTTGCTTGTCAGAAGGTCGCAATCACGTGACCCTGGGACACTGCCACCGTCATAAATACGAGTCAGTGGCCGAGCACCTGAATTCTGATCCGGTGAGCACTGAGAGCCACAGAGGATGGGCTTTGTAATACTTGAAACATGGTTTTTGGGTAGTACGGTTGCAACTGGCTAATCAACGTGCGTTTTCTTGTATTTTAAATTGGCTTTTCGATTTAAAAATGCAAGAACACTCAGGTTCATTAGCCAGTTGCAAGGGTATTACACAAAAACCATGTTTCAAGTATTACAAAGCCCATCCGGTGGGACTTTGTTAATCCTTACGATTGCTGCAGCAATCATAATTATGAAAAGTGGTCATAAGTCACTTTTGTCAGTGCCACTGTAACTTTAAATGGTCACTAAACAAACTGTTGTAAATCAAGGACTACCTCTATAAGCTAGGCAGCTGGTGTGGTCTCCTGGCTACAGTCCTGGGAGGGATCGAGGTCACATTATGAACCCCTCTTATATTTGGGGGGGATCCTTCCTGCTTTCTTCCTCTCCCTGAACCCAAGTAGATTCACATGATAGATGATTTTAGGGGACTGGAGGCTAAAACATGCAATGAACGGTTGCAGGAACTGGGCATGGCTAGTCCAGTGAAGAGAAGGACCAGGGGAGACAGGAGAGCATCTTCCAATATTTGAGGGGCTGCCCCAGAGAGGAGGAAGGGGGTCAAGCTATTTTCCAAAGCAAAAGGAAGGAAGGAAGGAGGGAGAGAGGGAGGGAGGGAAGGAAGGTGGAAGGGAGGGAAAGAAAGAGAGAGAGAGAGAGAGAGAAAGAAAGAAAGAAAGAAAGAAAGAAAGAAAGAAAGAAAGAAAGAAAGAAAGAAAGAAAGAAAGAAAGAAAGAAAGAAAGAAAGACATCTGAGTGAGCCATGGATGGACAGAAGACATGGCTGGTCTAGTGAAGAGAAGGACCAGGGGAGACAGGAGAGCATCTTCCAATATTTGAGGGGCTGCCCCAGAGAGGAGGAAGGGGGTCAAGCTATTTTCCAAAGCAAAAGGAAGGAAGGAAGGAGGGAGGGAAGGAAGGTGGAAGGGAGGGAAAGAAAAAGAGAGAGAGAGAAAGAAATAAATAAATCTGAATGAACCATAGATGGACAGAAGACATGGCTGGTCTAGGGAAAAGAAGGACCAGGGGAGACAGGAGAGCATCTTCCAATATTTGAGGGGCTGCCACAGAGAGGAGGAAGGGGGTCAAGCTATTTTCCAAAGCACCTGAAGGCCAGACAAGGAATAATGGGTGGAAACTGACCAAGGAGAGATTCAACCTGGAAATAAGGAGAAATTTCCTGACAATGAGAGCAATCAACCCATGGAACAACTTGCCACCAGAAGTTGTGGGAGCTTCATCCCTGGAGGCTTTCGAGAAGAGACCGGACAGCCATCTGTCAGAAATGATGTACGGTTTCCTGATTGGGCGGGGGGTTGGACTAGATGACCTACAAGGTCCCTTCCCACTCTGTTAATCTAATCTTAATCTGATGCACTTCCAACACTCCTTTTAAGGCAAGCCATTAAAATCCCAGTGGCTGGGATTCACACAACCCTGTTGTCCCCTTTATGGCTAGCTTAAAGGCCAATGCATTGGGAAGATCCCTGGATCAGGGCTCATTTCAGGGACCGAGTCAACAGGCAGGTCCTTCTTCTGATAAAATGCTCCTTTGCATTACAAGGGCATCATGCTAATTTCTTGAATTATGTCAATCAAGCTGGAGGATTATGTCCTCCGAACCTAAGCCTGTCCTATAGAGATAGATAGATAGATAGATAGATAGATAGATAGATATGGATAGAAGATAGATAGATAGATGATAGATAGATAGATAGATAGATAGATAGATAGATAGATAGATAGATATGGATAGTTAGATATGGATAGAAGATAGATAGATAGATAGATAGATAGATAGATAGATAGATATGGATAGTTAGATATGGATAGAAGATAGATAGATAGATAGATAGATAGATAGATAGATAGATATGGATAGAAGATAGATAGATAGATGATAGATAGATGTAGATAGATAGATAGATAGATAGATAGATAGATAGATAGATAGATAGATATGGATAGTTAGATATGGATAGAAGATAGATAGATAGATAGATAGATAGATAGATAGATAGATAGATATGGATAGTTAGATATGGATAGAAGATAGATAGGTAGGTAGGTAGATAGATAGATAGATATGGATAGAAGATAGATAGATGATAGATAGATGTAGATAGATAGATAGATAGATAGATATGGATAGTTAGATATGGATAGAAGATAGATAGATAGATAGATATGGATAGAAGATAGATAGATGATAGATAGATGTAGATAGATAGATAGATAGATAGATAGATAGATAGATATGGATAGAAGATAGATAGATGATAGATAGATGTAGATAGATAGATAGATAGATAGATAGATAGATAGATAGATATGGATAGAAGATAGATAGATAGATAGATAGATAGATAGATATGGATAGTTAGATATGGATAGAAGATAGATAGATAGATAGATAGATAGATAGATAGATAGATATGGATAGAAGATAGATAGATAGATGATAGATAGATGTAGATAGATAGATAGATAGATAGATAGATAGATAGATATGGATAGTTAGATATGGATAGAAGATAGATAGATAGATAGATAGATAGATAGATAGATAGATAGATATGGATAGAAGATAGATAGATGATAGATAGATGTAGATAGATAGATAGATAGATAGATATGGATAGTTAGATATGGATAGAAGATAGATAGATAGATAGATATGGATAGAAGATAGATAGATGATAGATAGATGTAGATAGATAGATAGATAGATAGATAGATAGATAGATAGATATGGATAGAAGATAGATAGATGATAGATAGATGTAGATAGATAGATAGATAGATAGATAGATAGATAGATAGATAGATATGGATAGAAGATAGATAGATAGATAGATAGATAGATAGATAGATAGATAGATATGGATAGAAGATAGATAGATAGATAGATAGATAGATAGATAGATATGGATAGAAGATAGATAGATAGATGTAGATAGATAGATAGATAGATAGATAGATAGATAGATAGATATGGATAGAAGATAGATAGATGATAGATAGATGTAGATAGATAGATAGATAGATAGATAGATAGATAGATATGGATAGTTAGATATGGATAGAAGATAGATAGATAGATAGATAGATAGATAGATAGATATGGATAGTTAGATATGGATAGAAGATAGATAGATAGGTAGGTAGATAGGTAGATAGATAGATATGGATAGAAGATAGGTAGGTAGGTAGGTAGATATGGATAGAAGATACATAGATAGATAGGTAGATAGATATGGATAGAAGATAGGATAGATAGATAGATAGATAGATAGATAGACAGATGATAGAGATAGATAGATAGATAGATAGATAGATAGATAGATAGATAGATAGATAGAAAGATAGGTAGGTAGGTAGGTAGTAGGTAGATAGATAGATATGGATAGAAGATAGATAGATAGGTAGGTAGATAGGTAGATAGATAGATATGGATAGAAGATAGATAGGTAGGTAGGTAGATATGGATAGAAGATAGATAGATAGATAGGTAGATAGGTAGATAGATAGATATGGATAGAAGATAGATAGATAGGTAGGTAGATAGGTAGATAGATAGATATGGATAGAAGATAGATAGGTAGGTAGGTAGATAGATAGATATGGATAGAAGATAGATAGGTAGGTAGGTAGGTAGATAGGTAGATAGATATGGATAGAAGATAGATAGGTAGGTAGGTAGATATGGATAGAAGATAGATAGATAGGTAGGTAGATATGGATAGAAGATAGATAGATAGGTAGGTAGGTAGATAGATATGGATAGAAGATAGATAGATAGGTAGGTAGATAGGTAGATAGATAGATATGGATAGAAGATAGGTAGGTAGGTAGGTAGATATGGATAGAAGATAGATAGATAGATAGGTAGATAGATATGGATAGAAGATAGGATAGATAGATAGATAGATAGATAGATAGACAGATGATAGAGATAGATAGATAGATAGATAGATAGATAGATAGATAGATAGATATGGATAGTTAGATATGGATAGTTAGATATGGATAGAAGATAGATAGATAGGTAGGTAGATAGATAGATAGATAGATAGATAGATAGATAGATAGATAGATAGATGATAGATAGATAGATATGGATAGAAGATAGATAGATGATAGATAGATATGGATAGAAGATAGGATAGATAGATAGATAGATAGATAGATAGATAGATAGATAGATATGGATAGAAGATAGATTAGATAGATAGATAGATAGATATGGATAGTTAGATATGGATAGAAGATAGATAGATAGGTAGGTAGATAGATAGATAGATAGATAGATGATAGATAGATAGATATGGATAGAAGATAGATAGATGATAGATAGATATGGATAGAAGATAGATAGATAGATAGATAGATAGATAGATAGATAGATAGATAGATGATAGATAGATAGATATGGATAGAAGATAGATAGATGATAGATAGATATGGATAGAAGATAGGATAGATAGATAGATAGATAGATAGATAGATATGGATAGAAGATAGATTAGATAGATAGATAGATAGATAGATAGATAGATAGATAGACAGAAACAGAGAGACACACAGAGATATCGAGCTAGAGAGAGAGAGAGCAAGAGAGAGAGGGGTAGTAGACGGATAGCGATAGATGGATGGATAGATGATACAGTTGTGGCCAAAATTGTGGAAACCTTTTGGGAAAAGTTGTATATTTGAGGTTTGATGGCTAATAACACCACTTTTTTTTTTGGAGTTTCAAGATAATCCTATTCCACTGCTGGAATGGCCTGAGAATAGCCCAGACTTTACTTAACCCAATGGAAAATCTAGAGAGCCGACTAAAGAAACTGGTTAGTCAGAAGCGACCCAGCAATAAAACCCAGTTAATAGAAGCCATCATTCGATCTTGGTTTCACATGAGAACAGCTGCAGAACTCAAAGACTTGGTTCCCTCCATGGGAAGACGTTGTAAGGCCGTCATTCATGCTAAAGGTGACCCAACTAAGTATTAACTGACATGGGGATAATTTTTGTATATCTCGTTTTTTTTTTATGGTGATCATTTTTTTTATATCTCATTTTTTCTACGTGTGTCACTTTTCTTCTTCATAGTGTAACTGCTATTCTAAGAGCAAATCCTTCCTAAAAGCTATTGCATTACATTCTGGATTCAATTATCTTTCCACTGATACATAATTTTATGGTACTACTCCAAAAAAAAAAAAAAGTGGTGTTATTAGCTAGTTTTAGAAAATACACTTTCCCCAAAAGGTTTCCACAATTTTGGCCACTACTGTAGATAAGAGATAGATGATAGATTTGATAGACAGATGACACATAGCCAGATAAATAGATAGAGATAGAAAAGAAGAAAAGAGCCTTGGTGGCGCAGCGGACTAAAGTGCTGTTAAAGTAGCATTTAGCTGCCAGCTGCCTGCAATCACTGCAAGTTTGAATCTCACCAGGCTCAAGGTTGACCCAGCCTTCCATCTTTCCGAGGTAGGTAAAATGAGGACCCGGATTGTGGGGGCAATAAGATGACTTTGTTTAAAAAAGAACACCGCTTAGGGGGGGCCGAAAGCCCTACTAAGCAGGTATATACAAAAGTATGAAGGCTGTTGCTTAACACATTGTAAGCCGCCCTGAGTCTCTGGAGAAGGGTGGCATATAAATCGAACCAATCAATCAATCAATTTCTTTTTTTTTTAATTTGATTTATATGCCGCCCTTCTCCGGAGACTCAGGGCGGCTTACAATGCGTTAAGCAATAGCCTTCATACTTTTGTATATTTATACAAAGTCAGCTTATTGCCCCCACAAACTGGGTCCTCATTTCACCTACCTTAGAAAGGATGGAAGGCTGAGTCAACCTTGAGCCTGGTGAGATTCGAACCTGCAGTAATTGCAGGTAGCTGGTCTTAATAACCAGCTTAATAACAGGGTGCCTTAGACCACTGTACTACCAAGGCTCTTCAATCAATCAATCAATAAGAGAGAGAAAGAGAGAGAGAGCTACAGAGTTACAGAGAGAGATGGAGTGATTGCTGGAGAGATAGATAGATGTAGATAGCTTGATAGACAAACAGACGGAGAGAGAGAGGGATAAATAGTGATGATAGAGATAGAAAGATAGAGAGACAGATGGCAAGAGACAGAGAGAATTTATAGAGGCAGTCCTTGACTTACGACCACAATGGAGGCCAACGTTTCTGCGGCGGAGACATTTGTTAAGGGAATCCCAGTTTACGACTTTCCATGCCACAGTTTTTAAGTGAATCATTTGCACTTGTTAAATTAGTAACACAGGTTGTTAAATCAATCTGGCTGCCCCGTTGAGTTTGCTTGTCGGAAACTTTTTCCTTTGCTTTTGAAAGGTAATCACCCTGCAATCGTCATAAAGATGAGTCAGCGGCCAAGCATCTGAATTTTGATCGCGTGACCAGGAGAAAACGCCGCGACGGTCATAAAATGTGAAAGACGGTCGTAAGTCACTTTTTTTTTCAGTGCTGTTGCAACTTCGGTCACTAAACAAACTGCAGCAAGTCGAGGACAAAACGTGTACCCCAATTTCACAGTTGTGTGACTCCAGGCAGCTCACAACACCGTCAAAGCCAAAGTACAAAACATTAAAAACAGGTAAGTATGAAAACGAAGGAAGATTAAATAAGTGAAAAATCAGATTACAACCAGGTGGATAGGAAGGTTCTTCCCAGACCCAATTTCAAAGTGGAAATTTGGATTTGGCTAATCTAGAGAAAAGAAGGACTAGGGGTGACGTGATAGCAGCGTTCCAATATCTCAGGGGCTGCCCCAAAGAAGAGGGAGTCAAGTTCTTCTCCAAAGCCCCTGAAGGCAGGACAAGAAGCAACGGATGGAAACTAATCAAGGAGAGAAGCAATTTAGAACTAAGGAGGAATTTCCTAAAAGTGAGAACAATTAACCAGTGGAACTGCTTGCCACCAGAAGTCGTGGGTGCCCCAATACAACTCCCCGCAAGATCCGGAATGCAAGTTTCCCCCCAATCCTAGGTTTGGCTCAGTGGCCAAGACCCTTTCGCTTGTCGATCAGAAAGGTTGGCAGTTCGAATCCCTAGTGCAGGTCTCCTGTAAGCCGGGGTTGGACTAGATGACCTCCCGGATCCCTTCCAACTCTGTTAGTGTTTCCCACGCTTAAATCGGATTAAGATTGCGGGGGAAATTCACCCCTTCCCCTGGGAGTTGGGAGGGTTCAATGATCCTCCCTTGGCATCCTCTCCCCTCCTCAATTCCTCTTCCAACCCGTCCGGCTGTCCTCGCTCCCTTTGCTGGGGAGGGGAGGGGGGAGGCTCTGCGATCCTGGCTCGATCCCTAGATCCGATCCGCTGCGGGATCCACCGCTTGCCAAGCTCGGCCAGGCTCCCTTTTTGCTAAGGGGGTAGGGAGTCGATCGGCTTCTTCTGGGGTTGCAACAACTCCCCCCCTCCCAGCTGGATCGCGCGCAAAACTGGCGCAACTCTTTCCCATCGGCTTTTTGCGTGGGGGTGGGGGGGTCCATCGACTTCTGGGGTTGCAAAAAGTCCCCCGCTCCCCACCCGCCCTGTTGGATCGCGCGCAAACCTGGCGCAACTCTTTCCCATCGTGGGGCGGGGGGGATCGGCTCACCTTGGCCGGTGGTTTGGTGGTGCTCTCCGGCTCGGGCAGCCCCTGAGCGAGCCAGCTGGCCGGGCTGGGACTGGGAGGTAAGCCGGAGTCGGGACTATCCAACGCCCGCTCGGTTCGACGCTTGGAATCCGGCAGCTCCGGCGCCTCCTCCGGCAGGCTCAGCCGCCCCACCATCGCTGCGCCCTGCCCGGCTTCGCTGCTGCTGCTGCCTGCCCGGCCGCCCGCTTGCAATGCAATGCAATGCAAATGCAATTGCAATGCAATGCAATGCCAGGCTGGTCCTGGGAATGGGGTGGAGCCTGGCAAAGCCACGCCCCTTGCCGAGAGGGAGCGGGGAGGGAATCCCAGAGCTGGAGAGGAGGGAGGGGGAGTCATCTACAATTAGGGGTCTCCAACCTTGGGCACTTTAAACCTGGCGGACTTCAACTCCCAGAATTCCCCAGCCAGCTGGTTGAAGTCCACAGATCTTAAAGTTGCCAAGTGTTGGCTGAGGAATTCTGGGAGTTGAAGTCCACAAGTCTTAAAGTTACCAAGTAGGTTGCCGAGTGATGGCTGGGGAATTCTGGGAGTTGAAGTCCGCCAGGCTTAAAGTGCCCAAGGTTGGAGACCCCGATCCTACAACATCCCCGCCTTACCTTGAAGTGAGGAGTGGTCCACGCAAGCTCAGGGGAGGGGAGGGTCGCCAGCATCACCAACAGCTGATGGGAGGAGCTAGAGACAACCCCCATCCCTGGCAGATGAGCCCCCCCCCACTCATACAGCCCAGATTGGAAGGGGGGGTCCCCCCAGGTTTTGGGGAGCAGGGGAAGCAATGGCCAAGCGAAGGGGCTGGTTGTTTTGCTTTAGTTCCTGCCTTAGCCCTCGGCCACCACAGCCATGGTGGGATTCAGCCGGTTCTGTCCGGTTCGAGCGAACTGGTAGCGCCGACTGTGATAGGCCCCACTCACCCTCCCGGATGTAACGCCGTCCTATTTAGCCAAGTTTTGGAGGCCGCGCACATGCGCGATAAGCACACATGCAAGCAAAAAGCATGCGCAGGAGGCCGAGCACGTGTGAAAGGTGGCACGTGCGAGCGAATCGTGCGTGTGCGTGTGGGCGCACACATTTGCGAACCAGTAGGGAAGGTAAGTGGATCCCATCTCTGCGCCACAGGTGCCCCCGACATGAAACCCGTGTCACACACACCCGCCCCCCACCCCTCCCCGAGGTCAAACACGACCCTGATGCGGCCCTCAATGAAATCGAATTTTGACACCCCCCGATATAGAATAAAAGTTTGAGGTAATTTTTTTTTGTTTTACTTATATCTTTACCAAGGAAAGACAGAAGTTGTTCCGCGTCACTTCGTTCTTTCCATTTTCTCTTTTTTTTTTTTGACTTATCTTTCCATTTTTTTAAATCAATAAAATTATAAATTTTTTTTTTCAAAAAAAGAAAAAGAAAAAGGAGAAAGGATGTCTCCGGGAGGGACATTGGCACAAAGGGCAGCCATCTGCAAGCATAAAATAATTCAAATTGAAAACAGGCCTCCTCCAACCAGCCAGCTGGGAGCAGTGTGGAATTTGCACTTTTCAGTGAATCACACGCAACCATCCCTCATCATGGAAAAGGCGTATATATATATTTTTTTTTGAAAGGTCAAAAGCACTTTATTACTATTTTTTAAAAAATAAAGAATAGATGGAGTCACTTCAGTGAAGGTGCTGTGCGTTCAGTATTTTAAGGTCCAACTATTTATTTATTTGTTTATTTTATTTGTTTTAATTTGTATACCGTCCTTCTCCGACAGGACTCAGGGCGGTGAACAGCCAAAATAAAACAGAATGTACAAAATTTAAAAACAGTTTAAAAATAATTAAATATTTTTGGCCACAATTTAAAACAACCCAATTAAAATCAATTCAATTTAACCGAAAACAGTGGGATCAAGCCAGCCCACTCTAAGCTGTTGTGCTGAGCTTTTAAAAGACAGAATAACAGAATCGGAAGGGACCTTGGAGGTCATCTAGTCCAACCCCCGCGGCCAAGCAGGAGACCCTATACCATTTCTGACAGATGGCAGTCCATTATGAGGGCTAATTTGGTCTAGTGGTTAAGGCACCAGGCTAGAAAATGGGAGACGATGAGTTCTAGTCCTGCAGCCTTACATATGAAAGCTGATTGGATGACTTTGGGCCAATCACCAGGAGACTGAGAGTTCAAGTCCCGCTTTAGGCAAAAAAACTGCGAAGGATTTCAGAATCTTCTTTTTTTCTAGTTCTCTTCATTTCTTTTTAGTCTTTCTGCATTTCTGTCTTTTTTTTCTTTTCTGCTTTTAATTTTCATTATTAATTTGCACTTGTTACGCTCTTTGCAAATATTTATATATATATTTGTATGTATGTGTGTATGTGTGTCTGTGTGTGTGTGTGTGTGTGTCTGTGTGTGTGTGTGTGTATGTGTACAGTTAGTATCTCGGGTTTCTTCCCATGTAATTGTAAACATATCCTTAAAAGGGGGTAAAATTCTTAACCCTTTTAAGGATATGTTTACAATTAAACAGGAAGAAACCCGAGATACTAACTATACCTGTGAAAACTTATATATATATATATTTTACGTGGGAGAAGACCCAAATAACCAAAGACCTACATACAAACACCCGCGAAAACCTGAGAAAACATATATATATATATATACACACACACACACAAACATACACATACAAAGAGAGAGAGAGATGCAAAGATATACTATATATTTACACACACATATATGCAAAAGCTATATTTATTGTATACAGGTAGTCCTCAACTTATGACAATTGTGCCCAAAATTTATGTTGCTAAATCAGACATTTGTTAAGGGAGTTTAGCCTCATGCCACAGCTGTTAAGTGAATCACTGCAGTTGATAAGTTAGTAACCTGGTTGTTAAGTGAATCTGGCTTCCCCATTGATTTTGCTTGTCAGAAGGTCACAAAAGGGGATCATGGGACCCCTGGACACTGCAACGTGTCTGTCTGTCTGTCCGTCTGTCTATCTATCTATCTATCTATCTATCTATCATCCATCTATCCATCCATCCATCCATCATCCATCTATTAATTTATCTATCCATCCATCCATCTATCCATCTATCTAGTCTATCAATCATCTATCCATTCATCTATCTATTCATCTATCCATCCATCTGTCCATCCATCCATCTATCCATCCATTCATCTATTCATCTATCTATCCATCCATCTATCTATTCATCCATCCATCATCTATCTATCTATCATCTATCCATCCATCTATCCATCTATCTATCTAGTCTATCTATCATCTATCCATCCATCCATCTATCCATCCATTCATCTATTCATCTATCTATCCATCTATCTATTCATCCATCCATCCATCCATCATCTATCTATCTATCATCTATCCATCCATCTATCCATCTATCTATCTATCCATCCATCCATCCATCATCCATCTATTCATTTATCTATCCATCCATCCATCTATCCATCTATCTATCTAGTTTATCTATCTATCATCTCTCCATTCACCTATCTATTCATCTATCCATCCATCTATCTCTCTATCCATCTCTCTATCCATCCAGCTATCCATCCATTCATCTATTCATCTATCTATCCATCCATCTATCTATTCATCCATCCATCATCTATCTATCTATCTATCTATCTATCTATCTATCTATCTATCATCTATCCATCCATCTATCCATCTATCTATCCATCCATTTAACTATCTATCCACCCATCTATCTATTCATCTATCTATCATCTATCCATCCATGGATAGATATACCTATGTATATATGTATAATAACTTTATCCTTTTTACTTTGCTGTTTTTCCATTTCCTCTGCCTTGTGTGTGGGATTTTTGATGGAGTTAGAGAATTTCCCATTCCATTTCTTGCAATCCCTTCGTGTCCAGTGCAAATGAAGACTTGAGTGGGACAAAAACTCTACCCTCCATCTCTGAACAAGCAGGTGCCTTTCCCATGCTCCCCGTTACCCAGGCAAGCCAGCTTCTGTGTTTTGTCTTGATGGTTTCCAATCAGAGACGAAGAAGGGGCCTCCCTGGAGCTGAGCATCTCTCTGAGCTCATTTTCCGACATGGTAATGCTCTCGAGGTCACAAAGGTTCCCGTCGTGGGATTGGAACTCGGTACCCACGGGGAACCTGGCTAGGTTCATACAAAGAGTTGAATCCTTTTCCAAAAATATAAAAAGTATAATTGCAACCAGTCTGCCTCCCATATTACACAGGTCAAAAGGAGGGCTGAGAAAATAACTACAGACCCCTCACATCCTGGACTGTTTCGACAACTCCCTTCAGGACGGCACTGTAGGGCAGGGGTCTCCAAACTCCAAGCATTGTTGGCTGGGGAATTCTGGGAGTTGAAGTCCAAAGGTCTTAAAGTTGCCAAGTAAGTTGCCAAGTGATGCCAAGTGATGGCTGGGGAATTCTGGGAGTTGAAGTCCACAGATCTTAAAGTTGCCAAGTGATGGCTGGGGAATTCTGGGAGTTGAAGTCCACAAGTCTTAAAAGTTGCCAAGTGTTGGCTGGGGAATTCTGGGAGTTGAAGTCCACAGATCTTAAAGTTGCCAAGTGATGGCTGGGGAATTCTGGGAGTTGAAGTCCACAGATCTTAAAGTTGCCAAGTGTTGGCTGGGGAATTCTGGGAGTTGAAGTCCACAGATCTTAAAGTTGCCAAGTGATGGCTGGGGAATTCTGGGAGTTGAAGTCCACAGATCTTAAAGTTGCCAAGTGATGGCTGAGGAATTCTGGGAGTTGAAGTCCACAAGTCTTAAAAGTTGCCAAGTGTTGGCTGGGGAATTCTGGGAGTTGGTTCAAAAATCTTAAAAGTTGCTAAGTTTAAGACTCCTGCTTTAAGACCTTGCAGGCCAAGACAACTAGACACAGGAACAGTTTTTTCCCCTCAGGCTGTCACTCTGCTGAACACCTGATTCTCTCAATGCTGTCTAATGTCTATGTATATTAACGCACGTTGTGTGACTGTAGTATTATTATTTATCCTTATTATCATATTTACTCTCTCTTTTATTGGTATTATGGTTCGATACACAATCACCCAGATTCAGTTCAGACTGCATTTGGCATTTTTGTCCACCTAGCGGGCCCTTCCTAAAGATCTGAGATAGGCAGATGTGGCTCATCATCGGAAGGGAGCTTGGAGGTCATCTAGTCTAACCCCCTGCTCAGGCAGGAGACCCTATACATTTCCAAATTAAATGGTTGTCTAATCTCTTAAACGTTTCCAACGGTGGAGCACTCACAACTTCCAGAGGCAAGTTGTTCCACTGGTTAATTGTTCTCATTGTCAGGAAATTTCTCCTTAGTTCTAAGTTGTTTCTCTCCCTGATTAGTTTCCGTCTGTAGCTTCTTGTCCTGCCTTCAGGTGCTTTGGAGAATAGCTTGACTCCCTCTTCTTTGGGGCAGCCCCTGAGATATTGGAGCACTGCTGTCATGCCACCCCTAGTCCTTCTTTTCATTAAACTGGACATCCCCAGTTCCTGCAACGGTTCTTCATATGTTTTAGCTTCCATCCCCTAATCCTCTTTGTTGCTCTTCTCTGCACTCTTTCTAGAGTCTCCACATCTTTTTTACATCGTGGCGACCAAAACTGGATCCATTATTCCAACTGTGGCCTTCCCAAGGCCTTATAAAGTGGTCTTAACACTTCACGTGATCTTGATTCTCTCCCTCTGTTGATGCAGCCTAGAACTGCGTTGGCTTTTTTGGCCGCTGCAGCACACGGCTGGCTCATATTTCAATGGTTGTCCCCTAGGATCCCAAACTATTCAACTAAAAACCAGGTAATTCTCCAAGAGATGTCGGTTTGCAGAAATGGAAGGGATACAGGTAAGCCTTGGCTTACTTGGACAACTCCCCCCCCCCGGATGCAGGGTCACCCACTTAAGGAAGTCCTCTATGCTTTTGAAGGGTCATGCCAAACTAAGGCAAGCTGGCACCTGGTGTCTGAGCCAGCCCGCCAGATTCGCATTCTGTTCCTCTGGGAGTGGAAAAGGGGCCGAGCAAGAGCCTCGGTGTCTGGGATCCCGGGCGGGGATCCTCCACCGACGGGCCAGTTGCCGCCACCAGTAGGAATGCCACATTCTGCGGCCCAGAAAAATCAGCTGTCCTTGAATGACCCCAGCTTTAGATGAAAGCCGATTTTAGCATTTGAGTTATTTAATGGGATTTATTCGCTGGGTGTTTCCATCAAAGAACAAGACAGGTGCAAGCAGGAGGGCCAAAGGCCCAGAGATTAAAACATATGAAGAACGGTTGCAGGATTTCGGTTTCGCTAATCTAGAGAAAAGAAGGATTTAGGGGGGACATGATAGCAGTCTTTCAGTATTTGAGGGGCTGCCCCAAAGAAGAGGGAGTCAATTTATTCTCCAAAGCTCCCAAAGGCAGGACAAGAAACAATGGATGGAAACTAATCAAAGAGAGAAGCAACCTAGAATTAAGGAGAAATTTCCTGGCAGTTAGAACTATTAATCAGTGGAACAACTTGCCACCAGAAGTTGTGAATGCTCCAATGCTGGAAGTTTTTAAGAAGAGAAGAGAGAAGCAACCTGGAATTTAGAAGAAACTTCCTAATGGTGAGGACAATTAACCAGTGGAACAGCCTGCCACCAGAAGTTGTGGGTGCTCCATCACCAAAGGTCTTTAAGAAGAGACTCGACAGTCCCTTGTCTGAAATGGTATAGGGCCGTGATGGCGAACCTATGGCACGTGTGCCACAGGTGGCACGCCTAGCCATATCGGTGGGCACATGAGCTCAGCTCCAGCGTGTATGTGCGCGCCGGCCAGCTGATTTTCGGGCCTTCTGGGCCCACTGGAAGTAGGGAAACAGGCTGTTTCCTGCCTTCCGAGGGCCTCAGAAGGCCCATTTTATTATCTCCCCAGCCTCCAGAGCCTTTCTAGGAGCCTGGGGAGGGCAAAAACAGCCTCCCCCCGGAGGTCCTCCGGTGGCCAGAAATGGCCCATTTGCCTGGGGAGAGAGAAAAACGGGCCTACTGGGCCCACCATGCCATCGTGTGCCAGGAGCGGGGGGGGGGGGGGAAAGGGGGGTCGTGCATGCACGGGGCCCATAGAATTATAGGTGTGGGCACGCGTGCGCGCAACACGCCCCCCCCCGCTCCTGGCACGCGATGGCAAAAAGGTTAGCCATCACTGGTATAGGGTCTCCTGCTTCAGCAGGGGGCTGGACTAGAAGACCTCTAAGGCCCCTTCCAGCTCTCTTCTAATAAAGTTGAGAGGGTCCTCTATCTACGGGACCGCCTGCTACCACCAGTACCACCGGCCGGTACGCTCTCATAGAGAGGGGCTCCTCCGTCGGCCAAACAATGTCGACTGGCGGCCCTCAGGGGGAGAGCCTTCTCTGTGGGGGCACCTACCATCTGGAATGAGCTCCCCCCGGAGATACGGAGGATCCCGGATCTGCGCACCTTCCGCCGTGCTCTCAAGACCTTTTTATTCCACCAGGCGGGCCTGGCCTAATCTTTTCCCTCTTTTTAATTATGCAAATTTTAATCGGTTTTTTAAATGATTGGGGGTTTTAATCTGTTTGGGCCAAATTGTTTAATTCGATTTTACTTTGTTTTTAAATTTTGTATCTATGTATTTTTACTGTTTGGCTGTTCACCGCCCTGAGTCCTTCGGGAGTAGGGCAGTATATAAATTAAATAAATAAATAAAATAAAATAAATAAAAGGGGGAATGGGTTTTTTTCAAATTTTCTCAAATCAAATCAAAGCTCCCTTTTTACGACCTTGTAGTCCTTTTTCGGGGCAGAGTCTCAAATCGCGTGATGTTCTTTTCCATTGTTTCTTTTATCATTCAATTATCTCTTACTTCTGTTTTACATTCTCTTTTCGTTTCTCCCAAGTTCTCAACTTGCGGCCACAACGGAGCCCGAAATTTCTGTCGCTAAGTGAGACGTGAATGGAATTTTACGTCGTCTTACGACCTTTCTTGCCATTGTTAAGGGAATCACTGCAGTTATTAAGTGAGTCACATGGTTGTTAAGTGAACCCGGCTTCCCCATGGACTTGGCTTGTCAGAAGGTCGCCAAAGGGGATCATGTGACACTGCAACCGTCATAAATCTGAGTCAGTTGCCAAGCGTCTGAATGTAAATCACGTGACGGTCCTACGTCACTTTTTCCACGGCCGTTGTAACTTTGAACGGTCACTAAATGAACGGTTGTAAGTCAAGGACTACCTGTACAGTATCTGATCCTTTTATTCAGCCATTACAGGTTGTCCTAGAGTACTTTACAATAATTCATTTATTATCGAACGAATAATACATTTAGCGACCGTTCAGAATTACAATGGTCATAAATACGAGTCAGTTGCCAAGCGTCTGAATTTTGATCATGTGGCCACAGGAATGCTGCAACGGTCGTAACTGTTGGGGGGGGGGGCGGAATCACTATTTTCAGTGCTGTTGTAATTTTTGAATAGTCACTAAAAGGAACTGTTGTAACTGCTGACCCTCTAAATTGGGAGCGTTTCTCCTGCTCAGCTGAGATCACTCCCTGGCTGGGTTCGCAAGACATCTAAGCCACACCTGCTTCTCGGCCACCCTGTCCCCCACATCATGGCCAGCTCTGGCTTAGCCTGCCATTCGAACCCGGAGCACCTGTTGCAGCATTTGGAGTTTGCAGAATTCACTCGGAAGAAATCGACCAGCAGGCTCAGCTTCACGTTATTTGTGGCAAGTGGCAACCAGTCGCTTAACACACACACACACACACAAACACACACACACACACACACACACACACAGAGTCAATCCTGAAACAAACCTGGTTGAAGTCATCTTTGAGGCTTCAGGGTTGTCACAAGGCAGAAGAGACAGGGAGTGGGGGTATTTGTAATCAAAGCAAAAAGTTTTCCTGTGGGAACCAAGGTCATTCCAGCAGGTGGTTGGGAGAGGAGGAGCAAAGTTACCAAGCAACCAGCCAGCACCTCGATTGGACCATGTGACTGATAACTGAGGGAAAAGGGGGAAGATTTCCTCTTTTAATCGGGTGAAAACCACGGGAACTTTCAGAGTCGGTTTTCACCAGTTGTGCCAATATGATCTATCCAATAAATGTGTTCTTTGAGGAATCTACCTGCCTCGGAGTTCTGCGGTCGATGGGTGCATTACTTGTAACGCTGACAGAAACACACACACACACACACACACACACACAGACACAGTATCACGTGATCATATTTGGGGGACTTGGCAATGGGCTCACCTGTGTGGCCATTTGTAGCGTCGGCGGTCACGTGACCACAATTTTCAATGAGGGCTTTTTTGGGTGGTTTCTGGCGATTCCTTCCTGTAACTGGGAAAAAACACCCACCAGTGTTTGCTTAACGCCTGTCGCAAAAAATGTCAAAAAGTTAGTTTCAGTCACGTCTCTCATATAACGCCTCGGCTTATGACCAGAATGACTTACGACCGTAATTCCCATCTTAATGATGGTCATAAGTTGAGGGCTACCTGTCACCATCTTTATTTCTTTATTTTCATTGGTCATGTGGATTGATACAGCCGCCCATCTCGCCTGGGAGAGACCAGGACAAGAATAAAAAGGAAGAGAACAAAAGAGGAGAGGAAGAAATGACAAAAGAGGAGAATTAGAACAAAATGGCCGCCGAGCTCAGTCTTAACCCGGTGTTCCCCATCCTTTTACCTTGAGCGGAAAAAAAAACCCAACAAATGGAAGCCAAACTCATCAAGAGACCGGAGAATCCACTTTATTAACAGGAAATGTACAACTTGAGGAGTCTTAATTATTAGCCAGAAAGGGTGAGATAAATTAGGCAACCGTTTAAAATCAATGGGAAGGAAGGAAGGAAGAGGGGGGGGGAGAGATAGATAGATAGACAGAGAGACAGAGAGAGAGACAGATGATGGAAGGAAGGAAGGAAGAAAGGAGAGGGATGGAAGGATGGATGGAAAAATAGGGAGAGAAAAAGAAAGGAAGGAAGGAAGACAGAAAGAAAGAAAGAAAAAAGAAAGGAAGAAAGGAAGGGGGAGGGAGGGATGGAAAAATAGGGAGAGAAAGAAAGAGAAAGAAAGAAAAAAGAAAGGAAGGAAGAAAGGAGAGGAATGGAAGGATGGATGGAAAAATAGGGAGAGAAAAAGAAAGGAAGGAAGGAAGACAGAAAGAAAGACAGAAAGAAAGAAAGGAAGGGGAGGGAGGGAGGGATGGAAAAATAGAAAGAAAGAAAGAAAGAAAAAGAAAGAAAGAAAGAAAAAAGGAAGGAAGGAAGAAAGGAGGGGGATGGAAGGATGGATGGAAAAATAGGGAGAGAAAAAGAAAGGAAGGAAGAAAGAACAAGGGGAGGGATGGAAGAATGGTGGAAAAATAGGGAGAAAGGAACAAAGAAATAAAGAGTGAGGGAAGGAAAGGAGGACGAAAGAAGAAAAGAAAGAGGGAAGGAAAGGAAGGGAGAAGAGAAAGAACAAACGAAAGAAAGAAAGAAAGGGAGGGAGTGAAGGAAAGGAAAGGAGAAGACTTTACTATTTACAAGACAGGAGGTTTCTCAAGAGAGCCGCCCCTCCTTCCTGTTTGTTCAACCCTCCTGCAATCGGATGGCAGAAGGAGAGGAGGGGGAGGGAGGGAGGGGAAGGCCCAGATGCCAGCAGGCCGGATGATCTCTTGGGAGGCCCCTCTTGCCCTGCTCTCCATAAAAACCAGGCAGGTCCCGGTTACACCTTCCTTGATTAGATTTTTTTCCCTTTCGCAAGCCAACCTTGGGCAAACATTGCTCACCCTGGATGGCAACCCAACCCAACGGGCCAAGGGCACGGCACCCTGCCCCACTTCCTGGGGACATGAAGGGCCTTTGGCTTTGAGGGTGCATGCATGGGGGGGGGGGGGGAAAGGGAGGTCAGCAACTGGCTGTCTGCGGGCCTCCCTCAAACCCCCAGAACTTGCAAACGGGATCCACCTCCGAAGGCCCCTTAAGGAAGAAAATCCCTCGCCTTTTTCAAAAAAAACAAAAAACAAAAAAAACACACACACACAAACTCCAGCAGCTGCAAGAATTTTGGGGAAGGAAAATGAACCTCTCTCTCCGGGCCACCCCCCCCCCCTCTTGGGAGGTTTCCTGTTTTTAATGAATGCCCCGATTTTGTAGGGAGTGAAATTTGTGGGGGGGGAGGGGGGGAGAGTGGGGGGGGGGGTTCCCTAGCGTGGAGTGATGATACCCTGGCTAAAAATTTGGAGTGCAAGGTCTCGAATGCTTCCCGAAGCTTTTGTCTCTGGAAAGCAGAAAAGGAAAAATGAGAAATCTGGGGCCGTTCCAGATCCCAGAAATTCTCAGGAAGGAAAAAAAAAGTTATCTTTAAAAAAAAAAAAAAAGATCCAGGAATTCAGGAACAAAAAAACAAAAAAACCAAAAACATAAAACAACAACTTTGTTCCGCTCGGGACAAATGAAGGGCAGAGGAAGCAAAATTAAAAAGAAAAAAAAAAACACACACACACACACACGTAACAGGCAGTTTTGAAAAGCACACAGAGAGACACACAAAGAGCACAGAAGGCTGTGTGCAAATCTGGAATGTTTTCATCCTGGCAAAAACCAGGTAGTTAATAAAATTTGGCTGGAGGAAAGGGAGGTTTCATTGTTTGGACCGGATCCAAGGTAGGTGAGAGCCGGATGAATCTCGGCAGAGATTTTTGCTCGGGTCAAGTGAGCCGGTGGAAAAAGAGACAAGAAGTTTAGTTTCTGCTCTCCGAATTGCAGAAAAATGGGAGATTGGGGTGGTGGTGGTGGGATGTTTTAAGGATTGCCCCACCAATGGTGGGGAGATAGGGGTAAAAGGAACCCAATAAGGAATTATTAATTTGTCAAGTGGGTTTATCGAGTGGGGGGCTGATGAATGAAACATAAATTGAATTTTGCAGCTTTTTTTTTTTTTCCCTGAAATTGACTATGAAATTTCCCGGAATTGATTTTGAAATTGACTGAAATTTCTTCTGGAATTGACACTTTCTGAAACAGGCTGGGCCCCAATGAGTTTTGTTCTGAGCTACGTAAAGATTGTCTAGGTCCCTTTTCCCTCCCCCCACAATCTTAGCAATTTTAAACTGTGTGGACTTCCAACTCTCAGAATTCTGGGAGTTGGAAGTCCACCTAGTTGAAAGTTGCTGAAGTTGGGAAATCATGCTTTTAGGTAACAAAGAGGAAAAAAAACCGTCACAGAGTTATGCCGGAAAACAGCTCGGAGAAAAAAAAACACCCACGGAAAGAGGAAGGAGCGAGGGGCTCTACGAAGAAGGAGAACCCCCTGTTCCTGGGGGAATGTTTTTTGTTTTTTTTTTTGCATTCAGAACATTGCAAAAAGGAGATTCCAACACGCCCAGAGACACAAATCAACCATCCTACAAGGTTACTTCTTAAAATATAAAATTAACCCTTGCAAAAATATCAGGGATCTCATATCTTGAGATAAGACCTTGGAAAATTATCAACTTCCTGCCAAAGATTAGGACCGTCCTGTGATTTGGGGCGTACTTCAATTCATCAGGGAGACCAGACAGACAGACTACGGGGGAAGCCGGGATGCCGGAGACAGCTGGCGGCTGATTTCTGCTATCCGGAAGGCCCTCGATGGGGTAGGGATATAACCTGCAACCAACGATTAAGTTTGGACCGCGATGCCTTCAGCAGCTGAAGAAGAAGATGAGCTAGGGAGCAGCTAGAGTCTCTTCTTGATCAGTTTTTCCAGTTTGCGGATACGGGAAGATTCCTGCTCGGGCGTGGGGGCCGCCAGGGAGACGCAGCCACCGGTTTCAGCACCCGAGGGAAGAGCCGGGAGCCTCTGACGGAATAAGTCCAACATGCTACTTTGCTCGCTTCGCTTGAGACCCTGTGGAGACACGGAGGGTGGGGGAGAGACGGACAGAGGGAGGAAGAGGAGGTGGTCACTATAGGCCAATGATGGCTAACCTTTTCCGGACCAAGTGCCCAAAGCGTGTGCATGCGTGCCCGAGCCCCCAAAATGCAATGCATGCATGGCCCCCCGTGCCTGAGCCCCACCCCCGTGCATGCACATGTGTGTGCACACGTACCCTCGTACGTGCCCAGCCCCATGCATGTGGGGGCACCTACCATCTGGAACGAGCTCCCCCCAGAGATACGGAGGATCCCGGATCGGCGCACGTTCCGTCGTGCTCGCAAAACTTTTTTATTTCAGCAGGCTGGCCTGGCCTAACTCTCCTCTTTTAAATTTTTTAAATCGTTTGATTTGTTTTATAAATTGGGTGTTTTAATCTGTGTTTCGGCCAAAATATTTAATAATTTTAAGGGACTTTTAATGTTTGTATTGTCTGTATTTTATCTTGGCTGTTCACCGCCCTGAGTCCTCCGGGAGTAGGGTGGTATAGAAATTTGATAGATAGATAGATAGATAGATAGATAGATAGATAGATAGATAGATAGATAGATAGATAGATAAATAAATAAATATGCAAATGGCCCCCACATGCGCACGCAGGGCCCCTGCATGCGCCCCATGCCCCACGCACGCGCAGCAGAGCTAAACTGGGTGATGGCTTGTGTGTCCACAGAAGAGGGCCTGCGTGCCACCTGTGGCACGCGTGCCATAGTTTCTCCATCACGGTAATAGGCAAAACTCAGGAGCCACATTTGGCTTCAGAGCTTGAGTTAACATGGGCTTTGCAGTAAACCAAGGTTGTTTACGGGGGGAGCTCGTTCCAGATAGTAGGTGCCCCCACAGAGAAGGCTCTCCCCCTGGGGGCCGCCAGTCGGCATTGTTTGGCCGACAGCACCCGGAGGAGCCCCTCTCTATGAGAGCGTACCGGCTGGACGGAGGCTATTGGTGGTAGTAGGCGGTCCCGCAAGTACCCAGGTCCTGAGCCATGGAGCGCTTTAAAGGTGGTAACCAAAACCTTGAAGCGCACCCGGAAGACCACCGGGAGCCAGTGCAGCTCGCCAGGAGAGGTGTTACATGGGAACGCCATGTCGCTCCCATTACCACCCGCGCGGCCGCACTCTGCGCCAGTTGGAGCCTCCAAGTGCTCCTCAAGGGGAGCCCCATGTAGAGAGCGTTACAATAGTCCAGGCAGGAGGTGACGAGGGCATGAGTGATTGTGCATAAGGAGTCCCGATCTAGAAAGGGACGCAACTGGCGGATCAGGCGAACCTGATAAAAAATCCTCCCGGTCACGGCCGTCAAGTGCTCTTCTAAAGACAGCCGTGAATCCAGGAGGATGCCCAAGTTGCGCGCCCTCTCCGTGGGGGCCAATGATTCGCCCCCAACTAGGCTTCAGAGCCTTTCTAGGAGTCTGGGGAGAGCGAAAACAGCCTTCCCCACCCCTCCCGGAGGCCGGAAATGGCCTGTTTGCCAACTTCCGATGGGACCGGAAATGGGTGGGACCAGAAGTTGGCAAACGGGCCGTTTTCAGCCTACGGAGGGCCTCAGGGCGAGGCCATTTTCACCCTCCCCGGAGCCCTAGAGAGGCTCTGGAGCTTGAGGACAGCAAAAAATGGGCCTTTTGGTCCCACCGGAAGTTGGCAAAGCGGCCATTTCCAGCCTCCGGGGTGGGGGTGGGGGGAAGGCCGTTTTCACCCTCCCCAGACTCCTATAAAGGCTCTGGAGCCTGGTGAGAGAGAAAAACAGGCCTACAGGGTCATCGAGTGCCAGGAGCGTGTGCCACCCCCCCCGGCTCCTGGCACACGATGGGAAAAAGGTTAGCCATCACTGATCTAGGTCCTTCAACAGCCATCTTTCCCATGGTATGCTCCAGAGAAACAGAACAGCACTGGCCTTTCTTGCTGCCCGCTTGCCCTGGCGCCCAACTCACCTTCATCTCCAGAATCTTCTGGAACGTGTCAGTGGTGCAGTCGGAGAGGAGTTTGATGTAGTTGTCCACAAAGACCACAGCGGGCTCATGGGGCGCCATCACGACCTGCAGGGACAGAAGAGCAGCTGATCAGAAGAGCCGCGGTGGCACAGTGGTTAGAATGCAGAGATTGCAGGCAAACTCTGCCCTCTGCCAGGAGTTCGATCCTGATCGGTTCAAGATTGACTCAGCCTTCCAATCCTTCCGAGGTGGGTAAAATGAGGAGCCAGATTGTTTGGGGGAAAATATGCTGTAAACCTCTTAAGAGAGAGCTGTAAAACTGGCTGGAGAATTCTGGGAGTTGAAGTCCACAAGTTTTTAAAGCTGCCAAGTTTGAAGACCCCTGCTCTAAACAAAACCAAAAAAAAAAAAAAAAAAAAAAAGGATTTCCTCTCTAAAATATCCAATCTGTTTATTTTCTGACTTGGCTGCACTTTTGTCCCTGTGCCAGCCAGCAAAGTAAAATTAAAAATACAAGTGGTCCTCAACTTATGACCACAACTGAGCCCAAAATTTAGGTTGCTAAGTGAGAAATTTGTTAAGTGAGCTTTGCCCCCTTTTTGCCACCTTTCTCGCCAAGAGTTGCTAAGGGGATCAGTACAGTTCTTAACTTAGTAAAACAGCGGTTGAGTCAATCCGGTTTCCCCGCTGACGTTGCATGTCAGAAGTTTGCAAAAAGTGATCACATGACCCCGGGACGCTGCGACCGTCATAAATATGAGCCAGTTGCCAAGCGTCTGAATTCTGATTACGTGACCATGGGGGATGCTGAAACGGTCGTAAGTGTGAAAAACAGTCCTAAGTCACTTTTTTCAGTGCTGTTGTAACTTCAAATGGTCACTAAGCGAACTGTTGTAAGTCGAGGACTCCCTGTATGGCTTTTAAGGGGCTTAATTCTAACTATGTGAGAATTACAGACAGACAGACAGACAGACAGACAGACAGATAGATAGATAGATAGATAGATATGTGGATGGATGGATGATGGATAGATAGATGGATGGATGGATAAAGTCATCCATAGTGACCATAGATGGATGATAGGTAGGTAGATGGGTGGATGGATGGATAAATGGATGGATGAATGATAGATGGATAAATGATAGATGGATGGATAGATGGATAAATGGATAGATAGATGATAGATAGATAGATAGATAAATGATAGATGGATGGATAAATGGATAGATGATAGATAGACGGATAAATGATAGATAGATAGATGGATGTTTGTTTATGTTTTATGTTTTATTAAATTTATATACCGCCCTACTCCCGAAGGACTCAGGGCAGTGAACAGGCACAAAATAAAATACATAGATACAAAAGTTAGAAACCTAATTAAAACCAGATTAAATAATTTAGCCTGAGACAATTAAAAACCCCAATAATTTAAAACAGATTAAAATTTCGATTTAAAAGAATTTTAAAACAGGGGAGAAAATTAGGCCAGACCGGCTTGCTGGAATAGGAGGATGGATGGATGGATGGATAAATGATAGATGGATGGATGAATAAATGCATAGATAGATGGATACATGATAGATAGATGGATGGATGGATAGATGGATAAATGGATAGATAGATAGATAAATGATAGATGGATAAATGATAGATGGATGGATAAATGGATAGATAAATAGATAGATAAATGATAGATAGATTGATAGATAGATGGGTGGATAGATAGATAGATGGATGGATAAATGATAGATGGATAAATGACAGATGGATGGTTAGATGGATAAATGGATAGATAGATGGATAAATGATGGATGGATGGATAGATGGATAAATGGATAGATAGATGATAGATAGATAGATGGATAAATGATGGATGGATGGATAGATGGATAAATGGATAGATAGATGATAGATAGATGGATAAATGATGGATGGATGGATAGATGGATAAATGGATAGATAGATGATAGATAGATGATAGATAGATAAATGATAGATGGATAAATGATAAATGGATGGATAAATGGATAGATAGATAGATAGATAGATAGATAGATAGATAGATAGATAAATGGATAGATAGATGATAGATGGATGGATGGATGGTGCTGAAGTCCAAACAATATGTTTATGGAGATTCTACGTCATCCAGATCACGGTTGTCCCACAGGGGCTTTTTTTCAAGAGGCAACTGGAGTTTCTGTTTTTTTCTCTGAAGACATTTTGCTTCTCATCCAAGAAGCTTCTTCTGCTCTGGCTGGAGGATGGTGGGGGGGGAAGGGAAGGATTGATATTCCTTTCAGGCAGCTGGTCATTTGCAATCAATCCTTCCCTTCCGCACCATTCGGTCAGAGCAGAAGCAGCTCCTTGGATGAGAAGCGAAACATCTTCAAGGAAAAACCAGAAAAGTCCCCTTGCCTCTTGAGAAAAGCAATTTTGGAAGCTCGGGCCGTCTTTCCCCCATCTGGTTCCAGCCTCTTTCTGATTTTCCAGGAAAAGCTTCTGCCTTTCAGCATCCCGGAGGCCAAACCCTGAATATGAGAAGACGCTCTAGAAGGGTGGTGAGGTGGGGGAGTGGGGGGGAAATGCAAGGGTCAATTTCCTGCAACCCCTCCCTGTCCCCACCCGGGCAGGCACGAAGCAGCTGTCACCAGCCTTGCCTAGGATCTAATTGGAAATGCCGAAGGAAAAGCCATCCTGGGAAAAGCCGAAAAGCCCTCAACTCCGGAACGGGGAAAGGAATTTGGGGAAGGACTCTGCGCTCGGGTGCCTTTAAAAGTGAGCGACAGTTCGAGACGCCCCGCAATTAGAATGGAGAGGAAGGGGAGAGAGAGCCAGTTCGGTCTAGTGGTTAAAGCAACAAGCTAGAAGCTGGGAGATGGCGAGTTCTAGTCTCGCCTTAAGCATGAAAAAAGGCTAGATGACTTTGGGCCAATCACCAGGAGACGGTGAGTTCTAGTCCCGCCTTAAGCATGAAAACAGGGTGGTGACTTTGGGCCAATCACCAGGAGACGGTGAGTTCTAGTCTCGCCTTAAGCATGAAAAAAGGCTAGATGACTTTGGGCCAATCACCAGGAGATGGTGAGTTCTAGTCCTGCCTTAAGCATGAAAACAGGGTGGTGACTTTGGGCCAATCACCAGGAGATGGTGAGTTCTAGTCCTGCCTTAAGCATGAAAGGCTGCTGGGTGACTTTGGGCCAATCACCAGGAGACAGTGAGTTCTAGTCCTGCCTTAGGCATGAAAGCAGACTTGGTGACTTTCGGCCAATCACCAGGGGATGGTGAGTTCTAGTCTCGCCTTAAGCATGAAAACAGGCTGGGTGACTTTGGGCCAATCACCAGGGGATTGTGAATTCTAGTCCTGATTTAGGCACGAAAGCCAGCTGGATGACTTTGGGCCAATCACCAGGAGATGGTGAGTTCTAGTCCTGCCTTAAGCATGAAAACAGGGTGGATGACTTTGGGCCAATCACCAGGAGACGGTGAGTTCTAGTCCCGCCTTAAGCATGAAAACAGGGTGGTGACTTTGGGCCAATCACCAGGGGATTGTGAATTCTAGTCCTGATTTAGGCACGAAAGCCAGCTGGATGACTTTGGGCCAATCACCAGGAGATGGTGAGTTCTAGTCCTGCCTTAAGCATGAAAACAGGGTGGTGACTTTGGGCCAATCATCAGGAGATGGTGAGTTCTAGTCCCGCCTTAAGCATGAAAAAAGGCTGGGTGACTTTGGGCCAATCACCAGGAGACGGTGAGTTCTAGTCCTGCCTTAGGCATGAAAGCAGACTTGGTGACTTTCGGCCAATCACCAGGGGATGGTGAGTTCTAGTCTCGCCTTAAGCATGAAAACAGGCTGGGTGACTTTGGGCCAATCACCAAGGGATTGTGAATTCTAGTCCTGATTTAGGCACGAAAGCCAGCTGGATGACTTTGGGCCAATTATCAGGAGACGGTGAGTTCTAGTTCCACCTTAGGTATGAAAGCTGACTACTCACAGAGTTGTTGTTCTGGGGAAAATAGGAGCAGGAAGAAGTATTAGATACGTGCGCTGCCTTGAGTTATTTGTTAAAAACAATAAGGGAAACAAACAAACAAACAAACAAACTCTGCCCTATAAGGTGGCTTCAGGCAGGTAGCCAGTCGCTTCCCAATTCTTTGGAGGGCAAGATGGTCTAGAAGCAAGGAAAGGTCTACCTTGAGGATCATCTCGGCCCGCGTCATGCCCTTGACCACGATCTTCGTGTAGCTGGCGGGCGCCTTCCTCACCACCTGCGAGCCGATGGATGGCAGGTCGAGCAGGACCATTTTCAGGGAGTGAGTGTCCAGCAGCAGCTGAAGGAGATAATAGGAATGATGATGAAGTGATATTTTGTATACCAGCCCCTACTACAGTGTTTCTCAACCTTGGTAGCTTGAAGATGGGTGGACTTCAACTCCCAGAATCCCCCAGCCAGCAGCTCGTTTTCTTGTAGATGTTTCATGACCCAACTAGGGAACATCATCAGTGCTAGGAGGGAGGAGGAGCTGCGGGGAGGAATGGGAGGAGGATGACCACAACCACCACGGTGTGGTCCTTGGTGATCTCTGAACTTGATTGTTTTATTACAGACGTTTCATGACCCAACTAAGTAACATCATCAGTGTAAAGGAGGGGGGATTATGGAGTGGAAGAGAGGAAATGGGGGGGGGAGGAAGAGGAAGACTGTGGGGTCCTTAGTACTCTCCGAACTTGGTGGTTTTCTTGCATATGTTTCATGACCCAACTAGGTAACATCATCAGTGCTTGATGGTTGGCCTGGTATTAATCCTGGGGTTAATCTCTGCATATCTGGGTGCTGATCCAACAATCCAACAGTAAACAATCCCCCAATCCCCAAGGACACTCCCACCAACACTGACGCGGCAAGGATATCAACAGGGAGCAAACCCTGCTCCCTTCTAGCACTGATGATGTTATCTAGTTGGGTCATGAAACGTCTACAAGGAAACCCCCAAGCTCAGAGAACACGAAGGACCCCTCAGATAGAAAACACAAGTCTTGCTGTGATTTTCAGCGTGTTCAACAAACTCAGATGGCTGAAAAACATTTTGAGAAGGATCGAGCCACCTCCCGCCATGTTGTGACCCCGACTCCCGAGCCTGTCCTAACAGAGGAAGAGGACTCAGAAGGCGATGGGGAGGAACTGGTAAGGCCTTCCTCTCCAGGACCCTCCTCTCTGGCAATGCCTCAGGTTCCATCCGAAGGCCAGGAGGAACAGCCTGGGATATGCCAGGAGGAAAGCATATCAGATAGGGAGCGAGGATGATGAATCCTGGCTTGATCCCAGGCAGTGTCGGAGGGAGAAGCATGCGCAGCAACGAAAGAGGCAGGGGAGGGCCCGAGGTTGAGCTGAGTCACTGAGCCACACCCCACAAGAAATAAAAGTGGGTGTCAGCACTTCAAGCTGCATTTACTCTAGTGCTGACATAAGGAGGAGAAGCGGAGGCGTCTGGAAAGGGACGTTTGACTTTTCACCTACTTATTTTCCCTGGAGATAATATCCCCTAGGACAGTGGGTCTCAACCTTCCTAATGCCGTGACCCTTTAATACAGTTCCTCATGTTGTGGTGACCCCCAACCATAAAATTATTCCTAAAACCACTGAAAATATGTGTTTTCCGATGGTCTTAGGCAACCCCTATGAAAGGGTTGTTCGACCCCCAAAGGGGTCCCGACCCACAGGTTGAGAACCACTGCCCTAGGAGATGGGATGGGAGGAGGGAAATTCCTTGAGCTGGAGCAGTAGATAAGGGGTAGAATGACTTGGAAGATGACCAATGAGTGCAGGGGAGTGGGGAACGGAAAGGGAGGGTTTTGGGTCTGGAAGTCAGTGTTGGCTTCAATGGAGTCGGGTTTAGAATGTCGTGCTTAATAAATAGGAGTTTTTCTTCAAAGACTTTGTTTGAAACGCAATTTATTTGAGACGACCTCGAAACCTGACAGTGGGTGTGATTGCTCTTCAGGCTTTGTGACGGTCAAAGTTAAAAACCTGAGAGTCACATCGCATTACCTGAAATCTGGCTTGTGCATATTTGGATTGGACCTTGGCTAAACTCTTTTTTTTTTTTAAATTTGATTTATATGCCGCCCTTCTCCGGAGACTCAGGGCGGCTTACAATGCGTTAAGCAATAGCCTTCATTCTTTTGTATATTTTATACAAAGTCAGCTTATTGCCCCCACAAACTGGGTCCTCATTTCACCTACCTTAGAAAGGATGGAAGGCTGAGTCAACCTTGTGCCTTGGAGAGATTCAAACCAGCAGAAATTGCAGGCAGATGTGTTAATGACAGGGTGCACCAAACCACTGTACTATCAAGGCTCTAAACTCTTGCTTCGTGGATTACTTTTTTTGCTACTGGACCAGACTGAGGATAAACTCTCTCTCGCTTACTGTGAGTGAAAACTGACTTGGCGGGCATTATGCCGTTTACTGCCAAAATTCTTATCTGCAAGGGATTCTAGTCTGATTGCATAATAAAACCTTGGTAGGCGTGCCTGGTTGTGTGTTTGCCTGTATGGGGAAGGGGGACAGAACACACTGGCTGTTTCCCAATGACCCCTTCCTCAGATTTAAACTTGGATTCTCACCTGTTCGGCCCCCCACCATGCTAATCGGCTTGCACTTGAAAAGGTGGTTAATGAACTTGGGGATGAAACAGCTGCAAGAAAGAAGAGAAGAAACGAAGAGGATACATTTCCCGTGAAGCTTAAAAGGAAAAATAGATTTTTCTCATCCAGGATTTCTCAGTCTTGGCCACTGGGTGGACTTCAATTCCCAGAATTCCTCAGCCAGAATTCCCCAGAGGGGGTTGGTTCAGCGCGAATGGCCGACATGCACGACTGCCATTCACTTAAATGGAGCAAGCGAGGGTGCGCGCACACACGTGATCGCTGGACACGGTTTGCAAATTGTTTCTGTGGCCCCACTGCAAATCCCTCACAGCCCACCGGTGAGTTGCGGCTCACAGGTTGGGGACCCCACTGCCTTAGGCTGAAAACCCGAGCGAGGGACTCACTTGGCAAACTTGATGCAGAACTGGGTGAAATACTTCCGGGTGGAGGCCAAGTTGTCCCGGATGATGGGGACGTTCTGTTTAATGTGCAAGATGACCGACGTCACGTAAGGGCTCTGATCTCCCACATGCTCCACGTTTTGCCACTGCATCTGTCGAAGACCGTAACAATTCTAAGATTGTATTTTGTATTTTGTAATCTGTTCCACATTCTGATGCTAAGGAGTTCTGCTTCCCCTCCCCACCTGAAAAGAAATCTGTTCCAAATGCAAAACACAAGCAGAGGAGAGGAGTTTCAGTTTTACTTTCAAAGCAGCAACCAGGGGATAGGATAGGGGAGGCTTCCGTGAGGCAAGGCTGAGGGAGAGAAGGGGATAGGATAGGGGAGGCTTCTGTGGGCCACATCTGAGGGAGAGAAGGGGATAGGATAGGGGAGGCTTCCGTGGGGCAAGGCTGAGGGAGAGAAGGGGATAGGATAGGGGAGGCTTCCGTGGGGCAAGGCTGAGGGAGAGAAGGGGAGAGGATAGGGGAGGCTTCGTGAGGCAAGGCTGTGGGAGAGAAGGAGATAGGATAGGGGAGGCTTCTGTTGGGCAAGGCTGAGGGAGAGAAGGGGAGAGGATAGGGGAGGCTTCATGAGGCAAGGCTGAGGGAGAGAAGGGGAGAGGATAGAGGAGGCTTCGTGAGGCAAGGCTGAGGGAGAGAAGGGGATAGGATAGGGGAGGCTTCTGTGGGCCACATCTGAGGGAGAGAAGGGGATAGGATAGGGGAGGCTTCGTGAGGCAAGGCTGAGGGAGAGAAGGGGAGAGGATAGGGTAGGCTTCGTGAGGCAAGGCTGAGGGAGAGAAGGGGAGAGGATAGGGGAGGCTTCTGTGGGGCAAGGCTGAGGGAGAGAAGGGCATAGGAGAGGAGAGGCTTCTGTGGGCCACGTCTGAGGGAGAGAAGGGGATAGGATGGGGAGGCTTCCACGGGGCAAGGCTGAGGGAGAGAAGGGGATAGGATAGGGGAGGCTTCTATGGGGCAAGACTGAGGGAGAGAAGGGCATAGGAGAGGAGAGGCTTCCGTGGGGCAAGGCTGAGGGAGAGAAGGGGATAGGATAGGGGAGGCTTCCGTGGGGCAAGGCTGAGGGAGAGAAGGGGAGAGGATAGGGGAGGCTTCGTGAGGCAAGGCTGTGGGAGAGAAGGAGATAGGATAGGGGAGGCTTCTGTTGGGCAAGGCTGAGGGAGAGAAGGGGAGAGGATAGGGGAGGCTTCATGAGGCAAGGCTGAGGGAGAGAAGGGGAGAGGATAGAGGAGGCTTCGTGAGGCAAGGCTGAGGGAGAGAAGGGGATAGGATAGGGGAGGCTTCTGTGGGCCACATCTGAGGGAGAGAAGGGGATAGGATAGGGGAGGCTTCCACGGGGCAAGGCTGAGGGAGAGAAGGGGATAGGATAGGGGAGGCTTCATGAGGCAAGGCTGAGGGAGAGAAGGGGATAGGATAGGGTAGGCTTCGTGAGGCAAGGCTGAGGGAGAGAAGGGGAGAGGATAGGGGAGGCTTCTGTGGGGCAAGGCTGAGGGAGAGAAGAGCATAGGAGAGGAGAGGCTTCTGTGGGCCACGTCTGAGGGAGAGAAGGGGATAGGATGGGGAGGCTTCCACGGGGCAAGGCTGAGGGAGAGAAGGGGATAGGATAGGGGAGGCTTCTATGGGGCAAGACTGAGGGAGAGAAGGGCATAGGAGAGGAGAGGCTTCTGTGGGCCACGTCTGAGGGAGAGAAGGGGATAGGATAGGGGAGGCTTCCGTGGGGCAAGGCTGAGGGAGAGAAGGGGAGAGGATAGGGGAGGCTTCATGAGGCAAGGCTGAGGGAGAGAAGGGGAGAGGATAGGGGAGGTTTCTGTGGGGCAAGGCTGAGGGAGAGAAGGGCATAGGAGAGGAGAGGCTTCTGTGGGCCACGTCTGAGGGAGAGAAGGGGATAGGATAGGGGAGGCTTCCAGAGAGCAAGGCTGAGGGAAAGAAAGGGATAGGATAGGGGAGGCTTTTGTGGGGCAAGGCTGAGAGAGAGAAGGGGAGAGGACAGGCCAATCGTAACTATTCATTAATTTTCAAGCTGTAAGTGTCGATTTATCAAGCCCCATCACATAGTTTCGTAGCGAAGCACGGATATCCAGCTAGTACTTTATAATTCAATAAAAAATGTTTGACTGTCAAACAATTATAAGAAAAGTAAGAAGGAGACAGCTCGACCCAAGCTGGGACAGTTAAGAGAATAACTTCAGGCATCCCCAGGCTGCCGCATTTAGGGGATAAACTATTATTTTACGGATTAACGCTATTATAATTCTCTGTTCACAGCCATGTGGCGCCACAGCTGCCCGTCCTTCGGCTGGCACTGGTCTCCCTTCACATCGACGTCTTCCTTAAAAGCTAAGATGTCATAATGTAGCTTTATAGAATTATTTATTTATTTGATTTTTATCCTGCTTTTATTTGCAAGTAACTCAAGGCAGAAAACATATCTAATACGCCTTCCTCCTCCTATTTTTCCCACAAAATCCCTGTGAGGTTGGTTGGGCTGAGAGAGAGTGACTGATGAGAGTCACCCAATCGGCTTTCATGCCTATGGCAGGACTAGAACTCACCGTCTCCTGGTGGTTGGCCCAAAGTCACCCAATCGGCTTTCCTGCCTAAGGCGGGACTAGAACTCACCGTCTCCTGGTGATTGGCCCAAAGTCACCCAATCGGCTTTCGTGCCTAAGGCAGGTCTTGAATTCACCATTTCCTGCTTTTGCTCATAAGACAGGACTAGAACTCACAGTCTCCTGGTTTCTAAGCTACGGTAGCACCTTAATTGGTTGATTGGCCCAAAGTCACCCAATCGGCTTTCATGCCTAAGACAGAACTAGAACTCACCGTCTCCTGGTGATTGGCCCAAAATCACTCAATCAGCTTTCATGCCTAAGGCGGGACTAGAACTCATCATCTCCTGGTTGATTGGCCCAAAGTCACCCAATCGGCTTTCATGCCTAAGACGGAACTAGAACTCACCGTCTCCTGGTGATTGGCCCAAAATCACTCAATCGGCTTTCATGCCTAAGGCGGGACTAGAACTCATCGTCTCCTGGTTGATTGGCCCAAAGTCACCCAATCGGCTTTCCTGTCTAAGGCGGGACGAGAACTCACCATCTCCTGGTGATTGGCCGAAAGTCACCCAATTGGCTTTCATGCCTATGGCAGGACTAGAACTCACCGTCTCCTGGTGATTGGCCCAAAATCACTCAATCGGCTTTCATGCCTAAGGCGGGACTAGAACTCATCGTCTCCTTGATTGGCCCAAAGTCACCCAATCGGCTTTCCTGCCTATGGCAGGACTAGAACTCACCGTCTCCTGGTGATTGGCCCAAAGTCATTCAATCGGCTTTCATGCCTAAGGCAGGACTAGAACTCACCATTTCCTGCTTTCGCTCATAAGGCAGGACTAGAACTCACAGTCTCCTGGTTTCTAAGCTACGGTAGCACCTTAATTACTACACCAAACTGGCTCCAAACTAGTACGAATGTGCAGATCTAGGCAGTGTGGCCGTTTGCAATTGACTGATGAAAATTTAGTCAATGCCCAAACTTTCCAGGTACCATCCAATATTTTTTTCGTATGGCACCCAGTATGCGAATAACCCCTTGGGACCTCCACAGCCAGATTATGCCATAATCTTCCAACTAGGATTTTCAGACCTTGATGCTTTTTGATCTTCTTCAATTCATTGTCTTCTATTCTACAATCCCTGGTATTGCCACATCAATCAATTACACCAATTATTGTTATTTTTAAAAATCCTTCTCTTCTTTGCAAGGAGCTGTGGAGACGCATACAAGTCCCTTGCTTTTCCACGTGAAGCATATTCACAGCAACCTTGTGAGGAAATCGAGGTGAGGCCGGCCGGAGCCTAAGCTTTTTAAATCCTAAATTTAAACATGCATCCTAACCTCCTTACAGGCAGTCCTCGACTTACAACAGTCCACTTTGTGACCGTTTGAAGTTACGATGCTAAAAAAAGTGACCTAGGACCACTTTTCACGCTTACGACCGTCCCCCCCACTTCCAAGATCACATGATCAAAATTCAAATGCTTGGAAACGGATTCGTATTTGTGACGGCTGCAGGGTGACAAGCCAAGTCAATGGGGAAGCCAGATTCCCTTAACGACCTTGCAACTAACTTAACAACTGCAGTTGTTTCTGCACTTCACAACTGCACTTCACAGCTGTGCCAAGAAAGGTCGTAAAATGGGGCAAAACTCACTTAACAAATGTCTTCACTTAGCGACAGAAATTTTGGGCTCCATTGTGGTCGTAAGCCGAGGACTCCCTATACCCGTGATGGCGAACCTATGGCACGCGTGCCAGAGGTGGCACGCATAGCCATATCGGTTGGCACGAGCTCAGCTCTGGCACACTTGCCAGCTGATATTCGGGCCTTCTGGGCCCACTGGAAGTTGGCAAACAGGCCATTTCTGGCCTCCGGAGGGCCTCCAGGGAAGTGGGGAAGGCCATTTTTGTCCTCCCCAGGCTCCTAGAAAGGCTCTGGAGCCTGGGGAGGGCGAAAAATAGGCATACCGGGCCCGCCGCGCCATCACATGCCAAAAGCGAGGGAAGCGCGGCGGGTGGGGCGGTCACGCACACATGCGCGGGGGTGGGACGCATAGAATTATGGGTGTGGGCACATGCGCGCGCAACCCCCCCCCCGTGCTTCCCCTTGCTTTTGGCACGCGATGGCAAAAAGGTTAGGTTATACTATCTAATTTAACCTCTGCGCAGCAGCAGCAAAAAAGTTTTCCCACGGTGACGAGATGCTCGCTTAGCGTAAGGGGTTTCAACCGGGCTGCGTGGGAATTCCCACATCCAAAAACTCCTTGATTCCTCTTCGAAATCAAACTGCCCTGCTAATCTTATTGAAGCGTGCGATATTCACCTCTGCGTGTCGACAAAAAAAAAACAAAAAAACAGGTGAAAGAGCCCAAGGGCGACGGGCTGGGAAAAGTAAATAAAAACCAAATCTTATCTTTAAAATATGTATTCGGCGTGAATCAGGTTTTCACCCAACTACGTGCGGGTTCGGGCGCACTCACCGAGCCAGGACGACCAGAGGCGATGAAAGAACAAAAGTTTAAAAAAAAAAAAAAAGGGCACAGCTAGAAATATATTAAGTCTCTTCCATTGTTTCTCAACCTTGAGAACTCGAAAGACGGGCGGACTTCAACTCCCAGAATTCCCCTGCCAGCACGGGGTTGTGCATTTCGCCCCTGCTGAGATGGGAAAACTGATTGTTCCAATTAAAGAGAAGGAAACATCTAGTTCCGTGATGGCGAACCTATGGCACACGCGTGCCAAAGGTGGCAGGCAGAGCCCTCTCTGCGGGCATGTGAGCGGTTGCCCCAGGTCAGTTCCACCGTGTATGTGCGCGTGCCTCCCGCTGGCCAGCTGATTTTGGGGTCTCTGCTGCACATGCACAGGGCACATGGGGAGATGCGTGCGCATTGCATTATGGGTTATAAGTGCAGGGAGGCCTACTAGGCCCAAAATTTTGTTGTTATAGAAACGGCTTGAAACTTTTAGCAATATAAAGCCAAAGGTTGAACTTATTTTATTGCATGAAAAAAAGTTGGAAGTCTATTCTATTCTATTCTATTCTATTCTATTCTATTCTATTCTATTCTATTCTAATCTTATATTATATTATATTATATTATATTATATTATATTATATTATATTATATTATTATATTAATTATATTATATATATTTTTTATTTGATTTATATGCCGCCCTTCTCCGGAGACTCAGGGCGGCTTACAATGCGTTAAGCAATAGCCTTCATTCTTTTGTATATTTATACAAAGTCAGTTTATTGCCCCCACAATCTGGGTCCTCATTTTACCTACCTTCGAAAAGGATGGAAGGCTGAGTCAAACTTGAACCTGGGGAGATTCGAACTTGCAGTAATTGCAGGCAGCTGAATGTTAATAACAGGCTATTAGCCAGCTGCACCACCATTATATTATATTATATTATATTATATTATATTATATTATATTATATTATATTATATTTATATAACATTATTGTATTTTTATTTATTAGGTTTATGTGCTACCCATCTCATTTAACGATTTTTCCTCTTTCTGCAGTTTTTTCCTTCTTTTTTTAACTTTCTTCTTTAACTTTCTCTATTTTTGCTCCTATTCGTATTTCTCTATGTTTGTTTCTATTCCAATGATCAACTTGAATACAATAGTTTAAAAAAAGAGAAAACGTAAGCTTTACAAACCCAGGCTAAATTCACTCGAAACCTTCCGTATTTCTCTCCCTTCCTTTTGGCAGACAAACCCGTGTTCGCACCACCCACAACACAATTTTTTTAAAAAAAAAAACTTTCAGGCAGATAAAATTCCCTTGGGGGTGAGTTTCAATCTAGCAAATGTTACACCCTTTTTAAATTGCCTTTTGTGGGTTTGAACGTGACAATCATCCTCTTTAAAAAAAAAAAAAAAAGCCTCCCGCAGCTCCAAACCCCAATTCTCAAGTTTCAGGTTTTCTCAGCAACTGTGACAGCCTCCCAGGAGCCGAAAAGGGAAGGGATTGAAACAAGAAAGGAATTGAGCATTTCTCCCCCAACCTCAATAAGACTGGGGCCCTTTATAAACATAAAAATAGTCCCTAGAAGATAAGGGAGAAGAAAGTACTTCCAAAATAATAAATACATTCTCTAAGGCAAGGTGGTGCAGAATCAGGGGTTAAATGCTCCCGGTTTGGACCGGATTGCCCGAACCGGTAGCGATGGACGCGGGTGGTTTGGAGAACCGGTAGCAAAAATCCCACGTCCAGCTGAGCCGCACAATCATCAGAGGCTTTTTTTTTTACTTTTAAAAGCATTTTTTCTACAACCTCTTCCGCGGAAAAAATGCTTTTAAAAGTAAAAAAAAAAAGCCTTGATGATTGCGCGGGTCAGCTGGGATCGTCAAAGGCTTTTAAAAGAAAAAAAGGCTTTTTTTTCCCTTTTAAATGCCTCTGACGATCCCAGCTGAGTTGCCTGATCTTCAGAGGCTTTTCTTCTTTTAAATGTCTCTGACAATCCAAGCTGAGTTGCCTGATCGGAAGAGGCTTTTTTTCTTTTAAATGCCTCTGATGATCCCAGCTCAGTTGCCTGATCGGCAGAGGCTTTTAAAAGAAAAAAAGCCTCTGCCGATCAGGCAACTCAACTGGGATCGTCAGAGCCTTTTGAAAGCATTTTTTTTACAACCTTTTCGCCGAAGAAAAAATGGTTTTAAAAGTAAAAAAAAAAAAAAAAAGTTGGCCACGCCTACCCAGTCACATTATCACCACCCCCACTAAGTCATGCCCACAGAACCGGTAGTAACAAATTTTAGATTTCACCACTGTGCAGAATTGGTTAAATTTCTGCACGGAGCACGGAGGAGGCTGGCTATAAAGACCATAAAAATTGTTCTGAAATTCCTTAAAGATTTTACTTTGCTCATGGCGGTGAGGGCTGGATCACAAGCGCCGTCCAAATCCTGTACCAGAAGTTGGATGCTGCTGGAAATCACTCTGCAAGAGACGAAGAAAAAGGCATCGATTTTAGGTTTTAGTACCAGAGCAACAATGACCTGGTAAACGATACCTTCATTAAGGTACCACAAATTCAGACAAACAATCAAGGACAACAACCTAATCAAGAAATTATGTATGCCAACAGATCAGGAAGTAATTCAAAAAATCTACACATGCGCAGAAATGGATAAATTAACTCTGAAATTAAAAGACAAGGAAGACTCAAAATATTTTATAGTATGGAATAGATGGTATAAGTGGATAAACCAAAGGAAAAAAGGGTAAAGATAAGAATTAGGGGAAATGCAAGTAATAATAATAATAATTAAAAAAAAAGCACCGTCAGATAGATAGAATAGGTAAATAAGTCACTGTTTGTATATTTGTATATATGTGTTTATATAATCACATGTATTTAGTATGTTAGTGTAACTGTGGATTGAAAATGTAAATTTTATGAGTGAGAAAATCTGTATATTTTCTCTTTTTTTCCTTGTTAATATTTTAAATTCAATGAAGTTTGTTTTTTAAAATTAAAAACTTTAATTTCACTTTTCGTCGGGCCCTGAAAACACACTTATTCCATCTAGCCGGGCTGGGTTGATCCCATCCTCTCAGTTTTAATTGATTCGGTTTTAATTTGGGTTGTTTTAAATTATTTGGGCCAAAATTATTTAATTGTTTTTTAAATTGTTTTTAAATTTTGTATACTATGTTTTATTTTGGCTTTGCACCGCCCTGAGTCCCGCGGGAGAAAGGCGGTATAAAAATAAAAATAAAATAAAATAAAATAAAATAAAAAAATAAAATAAAATAAAATAAAATAAAATAAAATAAAATAAAATAAAATAAAATAAAATAAAATAATAAAATAAAATAAAATAAAATAAAATAAAATAAAATAAAATAAAATAAAATAAAATAAAATAAAATAAAATAAAATAATAAAATAAAATAAAATAAAATAAAATAAAATAAAATAAAATAAAGAAATTATCAAGGAGGAAAACACACACCCACAAACAATGACAGGACAAGCCACTACAGAAGTATATGAACAGAGAGGAAATCCTGCACCCGTCTAGCACTGATGATGTTACCTACTTGGGTCATGAAATGTCTATAAGAAAACAAAGAAGCTCGGAGAGCACCTAGGGCCTACAGTCCTTCTCCTCTTTCTCTTCTTCCTCCCTTGTGGGTGACTGGGAGTCCTAGTCCTGCCTTCGTCATGAAAGCCAGCTGGGAGACTCCGGGCTAATCACCAGGAGATGGTGAGTTCTAGTACCACCTCAGGCATGAAAGTCAATTGGGAGATTCTGGGCCAATCACCAGGAGACTGTGAGTTCTAGTACCATCTCAGGCATGAAAGCCAGTTGGGAGAATTTGAGCCAATCACCAGGAGACGGTGAGTTCTAGTTCAGCTTTAGGCATGAAAGCCAGCTGGGTGACTTTAAGCCAGTCACCAGGAGACGGTGAGTTCTAGTTCAGCTTTAGGCATGAAAGCCAGCTAGGAGACTTTGGCCCGATCACCAGGAGATAAGTGAGTTCTAGTACCACCTCAGGCATGAAAGTCAATTGGGAGACTATGGGCCAATCACCAGGAGACTATGAGTTCTAGTACCATCTCAGGCATGAAAGCCAGTTGGGAGAGTTTGAGCCAATCACCAGGAGACGGTGAGTTCTAGTTCAGCTTTAGGCATGAAAGCCAGCTAGGAGACTTTGGGCCAATCACTAGGAGATGGTGAGTTCTAGTTCCACCTTAGGTATGAAAACCAACTGGGTGACTTTGGGCCAATCACCAGGAGACGGTGAGTTCTAGTTCAGCTTTAGGCATGAAAGCCAGCTGGGTGACTTTAAGCCAGTCACCAGGAGACGGTGAGTTCTAGTTCAGCTTTAGGCATGAAAGCCAGCTAGGAGACTTTGGCCCGATCACCAGGAGATAAGTGAGTTCTAGTACCACCTCAGGCATGAAAGTCAATTGGGAGACTATGGGCCAATCACCAGGAGACTATGAGTTCTAGTACCATCTCAGGCATGAAAGCCAGTTGGGGGAGTTTGAGCCAATCACCAGGAGACGGTGAGTTCTAGTACAGCTTTAGGCACGAAAGCCAGCTGGCTGACTTTGGGCCAGTCACTTTCTCTCAGCTCAACCCACCTCACAAGATTGTTGTTGGGGAAGACAGGAGGAGGAAGGAGTATTAAAGTGTGTTTGGCATCTTTTTATAAACAACCGTAAGGGATAGGAATCAAAGAAATGAATTAAATTAATTGTCCTGCCGCTGGGGACTTACGTGCTGAAGGTATCCATCTCTCCCATCAGGGTGATTCTTTCAACCAAGCTGTCGTCCACTTTCTCCTTCAGCTTTTCTTCAAGCTGGAGGAACAGAGAAGGAATTATTCCAAAACCACAGGCCCTAAACACTGATGATGTTACATAGTTGGGTGAACCACAAGGTCCTTAAGTGAATCTGGCTTCCCCCGTTGACTTTGGCTTGTCGGAAGCCAGCTGGCGAGGTCGAAAGAAGCGATCACATGACCCTGGGATGCTGCAACCACTATTGGCTGCCAATCACCTGATTCATGATCATGTGACAGCAGAGACACTACAATAAGTGTGAGGATTGGTCATAAGTCATTTTTTCCAGCACTGTTGGAATTTTGAACGGCTGTTAAAACGAATGGTCGTAACTTGAGGACTACCTGTATCGCTAGCCAGAAAATAGCAGAAAGGCAAATACGGCCCTCGACTTAACAACTGTTCGTTTAGTGACCGTTCAAAGTTACAACGGCGCTGGAAAAAGTGACTTAGGATCGTTTTTCACAGTTACGACCGTTGTAGCTTCCCCATGGTCATATGATCAAAATTCAGACGCTTGGCAACTGGCATGTACTTATGACGGTTTTGCGACCGTGAACTCCTTTTGCGACCTTCTGAAAAGCAAAGTCAATGGGAGACCCACTGATTCATTTAACAACTTGGTGACTAACTTATCAACTGCAGTGATTCACCTTCCAACGGTGGCAAAACAGGTCATAAAATGAGGCAAAACGCGCTTAACAGATACCTCACTTAACAACAGAAATTGTGGGCTCAATTGTGGTCGTATGTCGAGGACTACCTGTATGGGTGTCCTTGCAGATTACTACTATAAAACTATGTCAAAAAGACAAATAAAAAACTGGGAATAACCACCCCCTCCTGATCCTCAATTCGTATTAAAATTCCTTCCCCCAAATTTGCAACTGTCCTCCTTTGGCTGTTAAGCATCCTGACTGAAGGTCAGGCTTCTCAAGAGCCATGAGGGCTAGAAACTTATATAAATTATAAAAATAATGTTATGATATGTGCATTAAAAATTAATCTGTATCAATCCATCAATTTATTTATTTCTTTGACCACTAGCTGTAACAAGATAAAAACCTGCCAAATGTTAATAATGTGTATTAAAATGTACAAAAATGAGTAAAAACTTTAAAACAGTGTTGGAAATGTTGTAATACATTAGGAATCAATGATAAAATATTCTGTTTAGCAGTAGCCTTGTTACTTTCCCCAACACTGTCTCCTTGTTTAATTTACATATACTTACTTGAATATTCATATTATTTTTACTATATTATATATAGAATTTTAACTATTAATTATCAATGATATAATTTTTTCACTTTTTAAGCACGTTATGCATTTTTTTCTTTCAGGAACGTATGTATTTCCATTCCAGTTATTTTTCTCTTTTGTTTCTTTCCGTTTTCTGTTATTATCTAAAAGCAATTTTTTAAAAAAAGTGCTTGAAACTCAATGGTTTCCTTTTGCAGATGAGATGGTATTTCAGCACTCTTTTTGACTTTAGGAAGTGAGGCCTGGAACAAGACTGGATAACAATAGCAATAGCACTGAGACTTACCATATTTTTCAGAGTATAAGATGCTCCGAAGTATAAGATGCACCTAGCTTTTGGGGAGGAAAACAAGGGGGAAAAAAATCTGCCTCTGCCTCCCAGCAATTTGCCTTCTTGCAGCAAACAGCAAACAGCCTGGTCAGCTTCAGCACAGCCTGATTTAGAACAAGCAGCTGATTGGCGGTTGGATCGGCCTCCCAGAATTCCGCCTATCAGCTGTTCCAGGCTGTGGGGATTGCCACCGCCCATCACCCCCATCGCTGCTGCTGCCTATCCCCGCTGCTTGGAACGGGCCAAAAACAGGATGCGCAGAGGCCGAAAATGAGGTGCGCGGAGGCGGCAGCAGCGATGGGCAGCAACGGCAGCAGCAATCCCTGCCGCCTGGAACAGCTGATTCCGGGAGGCCGATCCAACTGCCAATCAGCTGCTTGTGCTAAATCAGGCTGTGCTGAAGCTGACCAGACCATTTGCTGTTTGCTGCAAGGAGGTAAATTGCTGGGAGGCAGAGGCCAAAGGTTGTGGGCCGGAGGGTGGGCGGGGCTTCGGCAACATTCACTGTATAAGACGCACAGACATTTCCACCCACTTTAGGGGGGGGAGGGGGAAATGCATCTTATACACTGAAAAATATGGTATATACTGCTTCACAGTGCTTTACAGCCTTCTTTAAGCAGTTTACAGAGTCAGCCTATTGCCCCCAACAATTTAGGTCCTCATTTTACCCACCTCGGAAGGATGGAAGGCTGAGTCAACCTTGAGCCTGGTGGGATTTGAACTGCCAAATTGCAGGCAGCCGGCAGTCAGCAGAAGTAGCCTGCAGTACTGCACTCTAACCACTGCGCCACCAAAGCTCTTATACAAAGCTGTGATACCAGCCTCAAAGGTGGTATGGTATCCCTGTTTTCCCGCCAATTTACATGTCGCAAAGCCCCAGGGATCTGTCTCGGAGGACGGCTGAGGTCCCCTTACCTGCTGGGTGGTCGCCAAACAATATTCGGCCGTGCTCAGAATGCTACAGATCAGGCAAAGCTCCTCTAAGGTGAATTTGGCCACCTCCGAACCGTCCTTCTCTTTTAGTAAGCTGGTAATGGTCAGGCCGCCGCCGCTGGTGTTCGTGGTCCTGTTGCGGTCGCAAACGAGAATAATGATTTATCCAACTTTCATGCCGCTGTCAACCCTGAAGCTGACCTGACCAAAGCCATTTTGGTCCGCTTCAGTGCTGCCACACTGAGGGATAGGGAGGGGGGGGATTTGAGATAGAAGGATTTTTGTAGCCAAAACAAAATATTTTCTCTTGAGAACCAAGGACATTCTCACACCTGGTCGAAAGAAGGCAGAGTGGTGCCACCCGGTTGACGGACAGCACGGTGATTGGACCATGCGACTGATTGTTTTGAGAAAGTGGAAAATCTTTTTTACTTTTAATATGGTGAAAACCATGGGAGTTTTCAGAGTCGGTTTTTCACCAGATATGTGCCAATATGATATTTCCAATAAAAGTAACTTTTGAGGAATTCAATTGCCTCGGAGTCTTGCTTGCAATGGATGTATTACTTGGAACCTTGACTGCCGCACGACTCCCGATCACTCTGGATGGGAGTCACAACATCAAAAACATCGTCCTTGAATTACGATCTTACGAGGGTCATACTCGCTTAACCCTCTGTTGAGCACCAACTTCCCACAGTGCTGCCTAATGGCTATGTGTAGTTACCCAGGTAGTGTGGCTGAAGTGATATTATTTATCCTTCTTATTTATCTTCTTTATTCCCCCTTTTATTGGTATTATTATTATTATTTTATTGTGTCGCTTTACGTGTACACTGAGAGTTTCTACATCGGGAACAAATTCCTTGTGTGTCTAATTACACTTGGCCAAATAAAGTACAGGTAGTCCTCGACTTACAACCACAACCGAGCCCAAAATTTCTTTTGCTAAGTGAGAAATTTTTGAAATGAATTTTGCTCCATTTTACGGCCTTTCTTGCCATGGTTGTTAAGTGAATCACTGCAGTTGTTCCGTTAGGAACGCGGCTGTTAAATGAATCTGGCTTCTCCATTGACTTTGCTTGTTAGAGGGTCGCAAAAGGGAATCACCTGACACCCCCCCTCCCCGGGACACTGTGACCGTCATAAATATGAACCAGTCAAGCATCCGAATGTAAATTAGATGCGGATGGTGATGCTACAACAGTCTTAAGTATGAAAAATAGGTCTTAAGTCACCCTTTTCAGTGCTGTTGTAACTTCGAAAAGTCACTAAATGAACTGTTGTAAGTCAAGGACTACTTGTATTCAATTCAATTCAATTCAAAACTCACTTGGGTAAATTTCCGGAGAGGATCTTCAAGGCGTATTCCCGCAGATATTTCTGGAATATGGTAGTTAAGGCGATCATGGGCTCCCCAGTGCTGAGCTGCGAGCATTGGACCATGCACTTCTTGTAATAGACAAAGAGGTCGGCACAGCTGGGCAGAACGGCCCCGCCCTCATCCATGTTCGGCTTGGGGGGTCCCTGGGCTTTGAAGTCCCCCACGAAGCGGTCAATGAGCTCTCCGAGGTTTCTGATGACCCACAAAAGCAGAAACACAATTTGTTTAAGAAATATACAATATGTCAATTTGCAAAGCATCCCTGGCCTGCTCTCGAGTTGCCATAGGCAAGGGAGATGGGAAAACAGCAAAGCAGCACATTCCAGACATATCTCTCTCAAGGCTGTCTCCCAGGGTTACCCACAGCGGCTGGAGGGGAGTGATCTCTACAACCAGCAAAATTGCTTCGTTGGTGAATGTGACTGATGACACACCCTGGGGGGAAGGAGGGAAATAGGATCAAGATTGGGTCGTAAATTACATGGGGGCAGAGTTGGCTTCACTTGGAACGTGTGGACATGAAGCTCCTAATAAATGACTGGATTTCTTTTGAAGCTCAGCTGGAGGCTCATGATTTAATTAGGGCATCCATCGGAACTGACGCAATATATGATTAAGAGAAAAATCCCATCCCTATCCCATTTACCTATTATTCTCTTTTTATCCTTGTTATTTTTGTTAACTTTTAATGTTTGACTGCCCAATGTTTTTAATATTCTGATTGTTTTATATTCTATAAAGTCGTACGCTACCCAAAGTGGCCTGACAGTGACATGGGTAGCTTATAAATTTAACAGATGATAGATACATAAGACACAGATAAATGATATGTAATATTATGTCAATTGCATTCTTAACTCAAATTATATGTTATGGTTCAGTTATAGGTAATCAGTAACAATAACAGAGTTGGAAGGGGCCTTAGAGATCATTTAGTCCAACCCCCTGCTCAAGCAGGAGACCCTGTACCGTTTCAGACAAACGGTTGTCCAATCTCTTCTTAAAAACTCCAGTGGTGGAACGCCCAAACCTTCTGGAGGGAAGTCTGTCGCTAAGCGAGACATTTGTTAAGTGAGTTTTAACCTATTTTACGACCTACCTTGCCAGAGTTGTTAAGTGAACCAGTGCAATTGTTCATTTAGTAACACAGTTGTAAAGTGAATCTGGCTCGTCGGAAGGTCGCAAAAGGGGATCATATGACCCTGGGACACTGCAACGGTCATAACTATGAGCCAGTTGCCGAGGGTCTGAATTTTGATCACATGACCATGGGGATGGATACTGCAATGGTCGTTAAGTGTGAAAATGGTCATGAGTCACTTTCTTTCAGTGCTGCTATAACTTTGAACAGTCCCTAAATGAACTGTTGTAAGTAGAGGACTACCTGAAGTATTTTATCACTACTTTTTGAACTCTAGGTCTAGGTTTATTTTTTTCTTTTGTAAGTGACCCATGCTTTCCTATCCTGCTCTCTGTGTCCGTCCGTCCCCGCCCCCTGCTTGTCACTCACCTGTCCTGAGATTCAATGTAGACATACAGATGGGGTTCAAAGCACTTAGAAACAATTCCATGGAACGGATTATTTGGAATTTTGGGCTTTTGTGGCTAAGGAAAATAAAAGAGAGAGAGATTATAAAACCCAGTACAGAGTCTCAAACGGGACGCGGTGGCTCAGTGGCTAAGATGCTGAGCTTGTCGATCGAAAGGTTGGCAGCTCAGCGGTTCGAATCCCTGGTGCTGCGTAATGGGGTGAGCTCCCGTGACTTGTCCCAGCTTCTGCCAACCTAGCAGTTCGAAAGCACGTAAAAAATGCAAGTAGAAAAATAGGGGCCACCTTTGGTGAGAAGGGAACAGGGTTCCGTGCACCTTTGGCGTTGAGTCATGCCAGCCACATGACCACGGAGGGGTCTTCGGACAGCGCTGGCTCTTCGGCTTTGAAACAGAGATGAGCAGCGCCCCCTAGAGTCAGGAACGACTAGCACATATGTGCAAGGGGAATCTTTACCTTTACAGAGTCCCAAGGAAAAGAATGCCACTACAGGTAGTCCTCAACTTACAACAACTCATTTAGTGACCATTCGAAGTTACTAAAAAGGGGAGTATGACTGTTTTTCACACTTACGACCGTTACAGCATTCGCCCATGGTCACATGATCAAAATTCAGATGTTTGACAACTGGTTCATATTTATGACAGTTTGCAGAGTTCCCAGGGCCATGGGATCCCCTTTTGCGACCTTCTGACAAGCAAAGCCGATGGGGGAAGCCAGATTCACTTAATAACTGTGGCCAGAAAGGTCGTAAAATGAGGCAAAACTCACTTAACAGTTTTCTCACTTAGCAACATAAATTCTGGGGTTCATTGTGGTCGTAAGTCGAGGCTTACCTGTATCTTGCTTTTTATTTTATTAGTTCCCTCCTGGGCTAATCATTTATATAAAACTAGCTATACTTATTCTGTAATTTCATAAAGAGTTAGGGTCTGGCTAAGAGTTAGTGCCTACTGTTTTTGAGTTACTGCATTTTAATGAAATACTAAAGAATTTTGTTCTTTACGTGTGTTTGATTGTGGGGGGGCGACCCAATAAAACCAGCATTAAACACTATTGAATAGTTCTAAAGGAATTTTATTTTCTTTCTCTCCTAGGTTTTGGCTTTGATATTGTATTTGCAGTTCCTAATGGATTTACTCCTACATATGAGGTTTTTTTGCAGTCTCTCATTTCTTTTTTTTTTTTTTATAGTTTATACTTTTTTCTGGGTCAATTTATTTACACATAATAGTATTTATCCATTTTTCTTTTATATACATGAGTGCTTAGTAAACAATGTATTATCTGGATGCATTTACTTATACCGTGTTTCCCCAAAAATAAGACCCTGTCTTATATTTTTTTGAATCCCGAAATAAGCGCTTGGCCTTATTTTCGGGGAGGTCTTATTATTCTGGGGTGCGTGCACCAAGATGGGGCTCCTCTTGTTGTCTTACCTGATTTCCAGCTCTGTGTTTAAATATTTTTGGGGAGGGCTTATTTTTTTGGGGGGGGGGAGAGGCTTATTTTAGCGCATGCACTCAAAAGCCTGATTGGGCTTATTATCAGGGGATGTCTTATTTTGGGGGAAACAGGGTACATAATCATAATTTTCAATTTCTAATTTCTACCTCTATTGTCTAACCATTGATTAAACAAATCCCATGTTAAAAAATATTCTGTATCTTCTTTATCCTTAATGTCAACCTATCCATTTCTGCACATTCTAGTATTATACTCTCTTCTGCAGGTATTTCCTCATTTTTCCAGTGCCGTGCAAATACAATTCTTGCTGCTGTTAAGACATGCAATATTCACATGCAGTCTTAATGGGTGTGTAATGATCACACGACCATGGAGATGCTGTGAGGGTCTTAAATGCGAGGACCAGTGGTCGCTTTTTTCAGCACCGTTTTAACTTCAAACGGTCGCTAAACAAATGGATATAAATCGAGGACCATATAAGCACTGAAGGTAGTTATAACTAGCCGCTAAACAAATGGTTATAAGTTGAGGGCTAACTGAAGATAATATTCAAGATGTTTATAACTGGTCGCTTAAAAAAACGGTTATAAACTGAGGACTTACCTGAAGAAAACATCGAAGGTGCTTACAAGTAAGGTAAGTGTCAGCGTTGCAACGCTGACATAGAGAGAGCAGAGGAGAGCGAAAGATAAACTCTGAAACTTTTGCCTGCAAAATCCTTTTGAAGCTTGGTTGTCATGGAAATCAGGGGAGGGGGCACATTCCTGAGAAATGACGAGGAAGAGAAGTCTGAAGAATGACTTGGAAGACAGCCAATGAGAAGCAGAGAGTTGGGGATCGGAAAGGGAGGGATTGGGAGGCAAAAGGTCAGTCTTGTCCGCGCGGAGTCATGATCCGGTGGCTGAGCTCAATTAAAGAAAGATTTCCTTAAAGATTGGCAGTTTGGAAATTCATTTAATTTTGAGATAGCACCGCAGTCTGACAGTAAGCACCTTACTTGTAAGCACCTTTTTCAGAGTATAAGATGCACTTCCCCCCCACAAAAGAGGGTGAAAATTTGGCTGCGTCTTAAACATCTAATGTAGCCCCGCCCACCCGCCAGCCCCCACCCATCAGCTGTTTTCGGCCTCCGCGCGTGGCGTTTTTGGCCTCTGCACGCTGTTTTAGACCTGTTCCAGGCTGTGGGGATCGCCACAGCACATCCCCGTTTTTGGCCTCCGCACGTCACGTTTTCAGACGGTTCCAGGCAGCGGGGATCCCCGCCGCTGCTGACCCCCGCCGCCTGGAAACACCCAAAAACATGACGCGTGGAGGCCAAAAACGGGACGTGTGGAGGCCAAAAATGTGAGGCACAGAGGCGTCGATGGTCTGTGGCAATCCCTGCAGCCTGGAACAGCTGATTGGGGGTATTCCAATCAGCTGCTGGTGCTGAATCAGGCTGTGATAATGTACTGAAGCTGACCAGGCTGTTTGCTATTTGCTGCAAGAATGCTAGCCAGATGAAATACCGTTGGATGCTGGTAGGCAGAGGCAGAATTTTTTTTTTCTCGTTTTCCTCCCCAAAAGCTAAGGTGCGTCTTATACTCTGAAAAATACGGTATATCCTGCACTAGTTAAGAAAATTGCAAAAAAACAAAAAAGACTGCAGCCAGAAAGGGGAAGGAGAGAGCTGTAGCACTCTCCACCGAAGGGTCTCCAGCATAGTTGGGAATGATGGGGATTGTAGTCCAAATGCATATCAATGTAAGGAAGAAAGAAGGGAAAAGGCTCACCTGTTTGTGGGGGAAGAGACGCGAAATCTCGAAAACAAAGACATTTACCTTGTCAATGTCGATCTTTTCTGATGGACTTTCATCCTCATCTGTCACAGATTCTTCCTCAAGAAAAGGGTTGGTGGAGACTGGGGGAGGATCCGGCTTTTTCTGTCGGAGAAAGATGGGAAGTTTGAGGGAATCACTTAAACATGAGCCAGCCAGGTGCGGCGGCAGCCAAAAAAGCTAATACAATCCTTGGTTGTATAAACAGAGGCACAGAATCCAAATCACACAAAATATTAGTACCAATTTATAAAATCTTAGTAAGGCTATACCTGGATTGCATCCAGTTTTAGTCCCCACATTACAAAAAAAGAGAAAGAGTGCAGAGAAGAGCAACTAAGATGATTAAAGGGCTGGAGACTAAAACATATGAAGAATGGTTGAGGAACTGGGTATGGCTAGTCTGCAGAAAAGAAGGATTAGGGAGTACATAATAGCAGTATTCCAGTACTTAAGGGGCTGCCACAAAGAAGTGGGGGTCAACCTATTCTCCAAAGCACCTGAGGGCAGGACAAGAAACAATGGATGGAAACCAATCAAGGAGAGATGCAACCTGGAATTAAGGTGGAACTTCCTAACAGAGGATGTCAACTTGCAAAGCTTTCAAGTTGCCATAAGCAGGAGGGAGGGAGAACTGATAGAGCTGATTGATTTCCCTAACTGAAGCTGCATTCCATAGATGCTTTTTTACCGCAATCAGTCGGAGGGTGTTGGGTTTCACAGCCAGCCAAAGTGATGAATTGGAGAATGTGATTTATGACATGGCCAGGGAGGAGGGGAGAGACAGGGTCAGAGGGGAACGTAAATCTACGTAGGATCAGTCCTAACTGCATCCGAGTATTGCCGGAATGTTCCTCCTAATAAATGAATATATTTCCTTTGAAGTTTGGATCATGGCTCATGAATTAATTAGGGCATCTTTCGGAAACTTGACAGAGGATAATTAACCAGTGGAACCCAGGGGTGGGTTCTAATTTTTTTTACTACTGGTTCTGTGGGCGTGGCTTATTTTGTGGGTGTGGCTCGATGGTCATGTGACAATTCTTTAGGATTTAGCAGAGGTACTGGTCTACCAGGCTTTTAACTGCTTGCAGGGCTGTACCGATCTACCCATTTATTTTTTGCAGGCACTGATCTACTCATGTATTTTTGCAGGCACTGGTCTACTCATTTGTTTTCTTTTAACACTGATCAGCTGTAGGGCGGCCCTTTGAAGCCCCTGGGCAAGAGTCTAAACAGTTTTTTTCCCTCTAGCCATCAGCTGGGACTCAGGAGGCAGCAATAGATTGGGGGTAGGGCCAAATAAAAGGTAAGAATAACGCCGGGGGGGGGAGGGGGCAGAACCAGTTCGGTGATGTCATATCGTCACTGCTACAGGCACGGGAGAACTGGGCCGAACCAGGAGGAACCCACCACTGGTGGAACCGCTTGCCACCAGAAGTTGTGGGTGCTTCATCCCTGGAGGTTTTTAAGAAGAGATTGGACAACTTCTTGTCTGAAATTTTATAGTGTCTCCTGTGAGTAGGGGGTTGGACTAGAAGACCTCTAAGGTTCCCTCCAGGTGTATTCTGTTTCTGGTTCCTCTTGGATAAGAAGCACAGGTAATCCCCAGTTTAAGAACAAGTTCAGTTCCCAAAGTCTGTCCTTAACTCGAATTTGTGCATAAACTAGCCCAGTATTATTGCATCCACCTACAATTTACAACCATTCGTTTAGTGACTGCTCAAAGTTACTATGGGGCTAAAAAAAGGGAGTAATGACTGTATTTACCACCACTGCAGTACCCCCATGATCATGTGATCAAAATTCAGACGCTTGGCAACTGGCATGTACTTATGACGGTTGCAGAGTCCCGTGATCGTGTGATCCCGTTTTGCGACCTTCTGACGAGCAAAGTCAATGAGAAAAGTCAGATTCACTTCACAACCGTGTTACCAACTTAACTGCAGCGATTCACTTAACAACTGAGGCAAGAAAGGTCGTAAAACGGGGGCAAAACCCACTTAAGAACTGCCTTGCTTAGCAGCAGATACTTGAGGCTCAACTGTGGTCATAAGTCAAGGACTACCTATGAGTAGACTTTAAAACCCCAATAGAGCCAGGCTGTTACAGTCATAAGTCGTGACAATTGTAATGCAGGACAGAGTCGATGCTATGACCTTTTTTACAGCAGTCTTTTAAAAAACATATTCAGAATATAGCTGCCAAGGTTAACAGCAGAAATAACATCCTACAAAAATTATGCAGAACAACTTGGGGAGCTTCAGCCCCAACTCTTCGATGTGCGGCCCTCGGGCTTTGCTACTCTGCAGTGAAATACTGCGCACCTATATGGATAAAGAGCTAATTACTGGGTGCATAAAATCTACACCTAGTTACTGGTTACCAGTCACATATTTCCCCCGCACTTACGACAACAAGAAGCTCTCATTCAGGAATATAGTAAGATCCTGTTAAATTCATGGATACATTCCTGATCTCTTAAGATGCTGATTAAAGTCAAGAAACCCACCACTCTTGACAGCGCTTAAGTTGATGGCCGATCATCAGAACACCACACAAAAGTGGATGGAAGCATGGAATACCTATTCCCCCCCAAGATATCTCTGAGCATATTAATTAATTAACCTACCCCGACACATATGGGTGACATATAACAGAATTAGAACGACTCATGGGGTGTGTGCTGACTCCTTGTATAAATGGGGAAAGATGCCTTCAGCACAATGCGATTGCGGGGCTCCTCGACAGACTATCCAATATATAGTGAGGGAATGCTCTAACAGAAGATATCCAGGAGATTTTAGGGACTTCCTCTGCGTAACGACGACAGCTACTGACTGGATCTCCAAACTCGACATTAAACTCTGAAATGTTATTTCTGTTTTCCTCTTAGGTTTTCTTACTGCTTTTTTTTTTTTTTGATTGTTTTAAATGTTTTAACCTGTAAAAATGAAGTGTTTTAATACTGTGTGTGACCAGCCATACGCTAAATAAAATAAATAAACAGCAGTCATTAAGCAAACCCATCGTACCTACACGGCATTTTCTTCCAAAAGCCAGAAGTAAATGCTTGGGGGGGTGGGGGGGGTTAAATTTTGGTCATGTGATCATGAGATGCTGCAAATAGCCCTATGGACCGCAGGTGGGGGCAGGCAGACATATGTCATAACTTTGAAACAGGGTCATAAGTAACTCTTGGGGATCTATGACAACTCAACACGGCCAACTTGCCACGGAAGAAGAGTTACACTAATATCGAAGAAATAGTGGAGCAGAATTAGTAAAGGATGCCAAAGGAGAGACAAACTGAAATGTGCATGACACAAATTAAAATCATTTTTAAATTATTTTTAAATACCGTGTTTCCCCGAAAATAAGCCTTCACCCGAAAATATTTAACCTCATGCACAGCCGGTCCTCGCCATTTCCTCTGGTTAGGGTTAGGGAGACAGAGCTGGAAATCAGGTAAGATGGCAAGAGGAGCCCCGTCTTGCTCCATGCGCCCCAAAATAATAAGACCAAGCGCTTATTTTGGGGTTCATAAAAATATAAGACAGGGTCGTATTTTTGGAAAAACATGGTATTTAAACTGAATTGCTGAATTGTCCCGCCGCAAGGTGGCCATGTCAAGTTGGCCGCGGCAAATTGCCGTGGGGCTGCGGCGAGTTGTCGCACGCTGAACTTTTGGGGGCTCCATCGTTAACGTTGATCAGACGTGAAGAACGAGCAGTTGAGAGAAGAAAATCCTTCTTTTTCCCGCAGGCCCGCTTGGCTCCGGGACTGGAGGGCACAAACTGGCAAACGGGGGGCAAGGTACGCAGCGATCTCCCTCTCTAGCCGCAGGAGGGGGGAACCTATAAAAACGTGGGGTCCTTTTTTTTACCGTCACGGTCTCTGACAACGTGGAGCCCGAGAAGCGTTTGGCCAGCAGTCCTTCAAAGTTGGTAGTCCTCTGGATGGCGAAAAGCAGAAGCTTGACTTCGATCTCTCTTGCCCGGGTGCGCATGATTTTCCCCAGCTCTGTCCTGCAAGGAGAAGGAGGCAAAATCTCTCATGTCAGGACAGGTAGTCCTCGAATTACGACCACAATTTATGTTGCTAAGTGAGAAATTTGTTAAGTGAGTTTTGTCCCATTTTACGACCTTTCTTGCCCCGGTTGTTAAGCGAATCATTGCAATTGCTAAATTAGTCACATGGCTGTTAAACGAATCATTGCAGTTGCTAAGTTAGTCACATGGTTGTTAAGTGAATCGAGCTTCCCTCTTGACTTTGCTTTGGAATAAGGTCGCAAAAGGGGATTACGTAGCACCACGATGCCGCAACCGTCATAAATGTGAGTCTGTTGTCAGGGATCTGAATGTAAATCACATGAACACAGGGATGCTGCAATGGTCGTAAGTGTAAAAATCATCAAAAGTCATTTTTTCAGTGCTTTTGTATCTTGGAATGGTCACTAAATGAACTGTTGTAAATCGAGGACTACCTGTACTCGTTCCAACATGTGGCATCTGCAACCGAAATGACGCAAAACCCCATAGCCTTTTTTTTAATCATCCCATTGCTTGGGTTTTACAGGTAGTCCTCAACTTACAACAGTTCATTTAGTGACTGTTCAAAGTTACGATGGCACTTAAAAAAGCGACTTATGATCATTTTTTACACTTACGACCGTTGCAGCATCCCCACAGTCACGTGATCAAAATTTGGATGCTTGGCAACTGGCTCATATAGGTAGTCCTCGAATTACAGCCACAATTGAGCCTGAAATGTATGTTGCTAAATGAAACATTTGTTAAGTGAGTTTGGCCTCATTTTACGACTTTTTTTGCCACAGTTGTTAAGTGAATAATTGCATTTGTTAAGTGAGTCACATGGTTGTTAAGGGAATCAGGTTTCTCTATTGGCTTTCCTTGTCAGAAGGTCGCAAAAGGGGATCGAATGACCCCGGGATCCTGCGACCGTCATAAGTATGAATCAGTTGCCAAGTGTCTGAAGTTTGATCGGTGACCATGGGGAGGCTGCAACAGTTGTAAGTGTGAAAAACTGTCGTAAGTCACTTTTTCCAGTGCCGTTGTAACTTTGAACAGTCACTAAATGAACCGTTGTAAATCGAGGACTACCTGTATTTATGACAGTCGCCATGTCCTGGAGTCATGTGATCCCCTTTTGCGACCTTCAGACAAGCAAAGTCAACGGGGAAGCCAGATTCGCTTAACAACCGTGAGACTCACTTAACAAACGTCTCACTTAGCAACAGAAATGTTGGACTCAATTGTGGTCATATGTCAAGGACTGCCTAGATTATTCCCATTTTTGCAGCCACTCGCGCTGCACTTTGGCATTTATGTTACTTCTTTTAGGGTAATTTTAACTTTCGGGGCGTGTTCCTTCCAGACGCCAAATGTTAATTGCTGCTTCCCCAGAAACGCTGGCAGGAATTTCTCCCCGCTGGCTGCGACGGGCACAATCACGAGCCACTCTTTTTCGTGGCTGATCTGCTGGCATGCTTTTGGCAAAGATCTCAGAAAGGGCAGCCCCAAAGCCAACTTATTTCTCTCGTGATTATTTCAGCCGTCAGTAGTTTTTATGCCGGAGTCACGCGGCATGGCTGCAGGAAATTCAAGCACAGAAAATGGTTCCCAGTGTCATTTTTTTTGCAGGATGATGGAGTATAGGTAGTCCTGGAATTAACAATGCAACTAACTGAACAACTGCTGTGATTCATTTACCAACTGCGGCAAGAAAGGTCATAAAGTGATTTGCAACTGTCTGATAAGCAAAGACATTAAATGAATCTGGTTAACAATCTGGTTAATTGTTCTGTCAGGAAATTCCTCCTTAGTTCTAAGTTGCTTCTCTCCTTGATTAGTTTCCATGCGTTGCTTCTTCTCCTGCCTTCCGATGCTTTGGAGAATAGGGTGACTCCCTCTTCTTTGGGGCAGCCCCTGAGATACTGGAACAATGCTATCACGTCTCCCCTGGTCCTTCTTTTCATTAAACTAGACATACCCACTTTCTGCAATCATTCATGTTTTAACCTCCAGTCCCCTAATCATCAATTACTAATCAATTACTACCAACCTGCCTTCCATTGAGGACCTGTCTGCTGCACGAGTCAAAAAGAGGGCTATGAAAATATTTACAGATCCCTCGCATCCTGGACATAAATTGTTTCAACTCCTTCCCTCAAAACGACGCTATAGAGCACTGCACACCAGAACAACTAGACACAAGGACAGTTTTTTCCCAAACACTATCACTCTGCTAAACAAATAATTCCCTCAACACTGTCAAACTATTTACTAAGTCTGCACTACTATTAATCTTCTCATCGTTCCCACCACCCATCTCCTCCCACTTATGACTGTATGACTGTAACCTTGTTGCTGATATCCTTACGATTTATATTGACTGTTTCCTAATATGATTTGATTGCTTATTTGTTCCCTATGGCTATCATTAAGTGTTGTACCTTATGATTCTTGACGAATATATCTTTTATGTACACTGAGAGCATATGCACCAAGACAAATTCCTTGTGTGTCCAATCACACTTGGCCAATAAAGAATTCTATTCTATTCTATTCTATTCTATTCTATTCTATTCTATTCTATTCTATTCTATTCTATTCTACTCTACTCTACTCTACTCCTCCACTCCACTCCACTCTATTATAATTTCTATTTCTATTTCTATTTCTATTTCTATTTCTATTTCTATTTCTATTTCTATTTCTATTCTTACTCTACTCTACTCTACTCTACTCTACTCTACTCCTCCACTCCACTCCACTCCACTCCACTCTATTATAATTTCTATTTCTATTTCTATTTCTATTTCTATTCTTACTCTACTCTACTCTACTCTACTCTACTCTACTCTACTCTACTCCACTCCACTCCACTCCACTCCACTCCACTCCACTCCACTCCATCTTTGTTGCTCTTCTCTGCACTCTTTCTAGAGTCTCAACATCTTTTTTACATCGTGGCGACCAAAACTGGATGCAGGATTCCAAGTGTGGTTTTACCAAAGTGGTACTTACAAAGTGGTATTAACACTTCACGTGATCTTGATTCCATCCCTCTGTTGATGCAGTCTAGGATTGTGTTGGCTTTTTTGGCAGCTGCTGCACACAGCTGGCTCATATCTAAATGATTGTCCACTAGGACTCCCAAGATCCATCTCGCGGTTACTATAATTGAGCAAGCAACGTGTTTTAGAATCCCACCTTGTAATATGACAGAAATCCACCGCGATCCGTTCCGTCATGCACCACTCTCCTGGGAACATCCGGCCGTATTTTTCCTCGTAGTCTACCAGCTGACGTTTGATCCAGGCGTAACGGCGGTCGATCTTGTCTAGCCAAGCCACCTGAGGGAGAACACAAGAGAGCCCGGCCATCTTTTCTCCTCCGTGTTGATACCAAGATGTACAATGCACACCGTGAAGTGTTTTTTAAAGGGATGTGAATCACTCAAATCCCTGAAGGAACATATCCCAAGGGTGCTTTTTCAAAACGCAGCTGGAATTTCTTGGGTTTTTTTTTTTTTCTTGAAGACGTTTCGCTTCTTATCCAATAAGATTCTTCAGTTCTGACTGAGGAAGCTTCTGACCGAAGAACTGAAGAAGCTTCTTGGATGAGAAGCGAAAAGTCTTCAAAGAAAAACAAAGAAAATTCAGTTGTCTCTTGAAAAAGCACCTTCGGGACAACCATAACTTGGATGACTGAAAATCTCCATAACTGAAGGAACATCATTTCCATACATATAAAAATCCCAATCTAGTTTCTGAGGAGTCAAAGGGGGAAGCCAAATTCATTTAACAACCGCATGATTCACTTAGGAAACATGAGGAAAAAAAGGATATAAATTTGGCTCCCGACTGTGGTTGTAAGCTGAGGACTACCTCTGTAGCTCTATTGCAGGGATCTCTAAACATGGCAACTTTAAGGTTTGTGGACTTAAACTCCCAGAATTCCTCAGCCAGCCAGCTGGGGAATTCTGGGAGTTGAAGTCCACGAGTCTTAAATTTGCCAAGTGCTGGCTGGGGAATTCTGGAAGCTGAAGTCCACAAGTCTTAAATTTCTTTCTTTCTTTCTTTCTTTCTTTCTTTCTTTCTTTCTTTCTTTCTTTCTTTCTTTCTTTCTTTCTTTCTTTCTTTCTTTCTTTCTTTCTTTCACAGCACCCTCCCGCCCCCAGTTTTTGGTTTAGCAGGCCTCAGGGTAGCCTCCTGGGAGCAAACACGGACCCCCAATAGGTAATAAAAAATGCTTTTAAAAGTAAAATAAAAAATTCTGAGGATTGTGCGGCACAACTGATTGTCGGAATCTTTTTTTTTTTTTTACTTTTTTAAGCCTTTTTTTACTACCTATTGCCCAAATGGGTAGCAAAAAAATGCTTTTAAAAAGTAAAAAAAAAAAAGTTTCCGACAATCAGTTTAGCCGCACAATCCTCAGAACTTTTTTTTTTTACTTTTTAAAGCATTTTTACTACCGGTTCGGCAAACCAGTCACACTTGTTACTACCAGTTCGGGCAAACTGGACCGAACCAGTAGAATTTCACCCCTGTCCCAAATGCCACTCGTGGCTGGCCCCGCCCACCCCTCCCCTCCCAGGAGTCCCCACGTGGCCCATTTAGGATGCAGGTAAGTGCAGGGGGTGCGCGGAGGTTCGGGGAGGGCGAAAAACGGGCCTACTGGAAGTTCAGGAAGGGCCTCCGGAGCCTTGGGAGGCCGTTTTCGCCCTCCCGGAGGCTCAAGTAAAGCCTCCGGAGCCCGGGGAGAATAAAGACCAACTAGCCACGCCCACCATGGCCACACCCACCCAGCAACAGGGCAGAGAAGCCCTTGCTAAAATTTTTGAAGCCACCCCCCCCCCCCCCGTGCACATGGCTTAGAAAACATGGCTAAATAGGATGGCATAGCGCCAGGGCAAGGGGGGGCCCACCCGCAGGTCACCACTACCGGTTCGCCTGAACCAATCCGAACCGGCTAAATGCCACCACTGGCATCAATCAAAATGAGATTTCGTGAACAGCGGGAAAACACAGGGCTTCTGCAAGACCCAAAGGATTTTTTTCAAAATGTTTCGTCCAGGCTTGAAGGATTGTAAGAGCCCAACTCACGTCTTGGTTTTCCTGAAAAAGCACCAGATACTCCGAGAGGTGCTGCTTAATAAACTTCTTGATGATTTCCTGCTTGATCCGGGGATCTAAGACGTTGGCGACCAAACAGGCATCACGGAGAACATTGCTGGGACCAGCTGATCTCTGCTGAGAACGAAGAAACCCAGCGGGTTAAGATGGCCAGGTCTTTTGCTGCCATCGGAGTTTTAGTTCTGCCTTAAGCATGAAAGCCAGCTCAGCTGATTTTGGCAAAAACACCAGGAGACGGTGAGTTCTAGTCCTTAGATATGAAGGTGGCTGGGTCACTTTGGGTGAAACACTAGGATATGGTGAGTTCTAGTCCTGCCTTAGGTATGAAAATGGCTGGGTGACTTTGGGCCAATCGCCAGGAGATGGTGAATTCTAGTCCTGCCTTACCCTGTTTCCCCCAAAAGGAGACATCCCCTGATAATAAGCCCAATCAGGCTTTTGAGCGCACGGCAATAAGGCCAAGTGCTTATTTCAGGGTTCAAAAAAAAAATAAGACAGGGTCTTATTTTCGGAGAAACACAGTAGGTAGGAAAGCCAACTGGGTGACTTTGGGCCAATCACCAGGAGACTGTGAGTTCTAGTCCCACTTTAGGCACAAAAGTTACCTGGGAGACTTTGGGCCAGTGACTCTCTCTTGGCAAACCCCACATTACAGGAAGGAGTATTAGGTATGCCTTGAGTTATTTAGGAAATAAATGGGTGGGATAAAAACCTGGGTAGTGCTCAAAAGCTACAGGCCTCTTTTCCATTGGAGAATCTACTGCACTGTTTCTTAACCTCAGTAACTTTAAAATGGGTGGACTTCAATTCCCAGAATTCCCTAGGCAGCCATGCTGGCTGGGGGAATTCTGAGAGTTCAAGTCCACCATTCTTAAAGTTTATTTATTTATTTATTTATTTATTTATTTATTTATTTATTTATTTATTTATTTATTGGTTCGATTTATATGCCGCCCTTCTCCGGAGACGCAGGGCGGCTTACAATGCGTTAAGCAATAGCCTTCATACCTTTGTATATACCTGCTTAATAGGGCTTTTTGCCCCCCCCCAAGCGGTGTTCTTTTTTTATACAAAGTCAGCTTATTGCCCCCACAATCCGGGTCCTCATTTTACCTACCTCGGAAGGATGGAAGGCTGAGTCAACCTTGAGCCTGATGAGATTTGAACTCGCAGTAATTGCAGGCAGCTGGCAGCTAAGTGCTACTTAACAGCACTTTAGTCCGCTACACCACCAAGGCTCCTTATTGCCAAGTTGCCAATTTGGAGATGTCTCGTCTAGACCTTGGTCATTAAACCTTTGCAGCACCTCAGATTTCCTTGCGAGCAGCTTCCTGCCATTAGCAATAATTTTGCAAACAGAAAAGATCAAGGTATTTTTTTTAAAAAAAAAAAATAAACACCTTTGTGCCTTGGGAAGGAAAGGCCTCTTCAAAATCAGCCAAGATCTGTTGTCCCAGCTCGTTCTGGGCTGCTTTCACCCTGTCAAGGAGAAAACATGAAAACTCCTGTCAACCTTGGGCTGCAAAAGAAAATATGGGACTGGCCTTCAGCCAAAAGACGGTGCTTGACAAGCCAGGAATCACGGCGCGGATCTGATGTCCTTTCATCCAGAGCGATAACTGAAAGCTAAAAGAATATCAGAGCTCTGTTTGCAAACAGGGAGTACAGATAGTCCTCGACTTACGACCACAAGGGAGCCCAAAATGTCTGTTGCTAAGCAAGACAGTGGTTAAATGAGCTTTAAATTGCCTATTTTTTACAACCTTTCTTGCCACGGCTGTTAAGTGAATCGCTGCAGTTGTTAAATGAGTTGCATGGCTGTTAAGTAAATCTGGCTTCTCCATTGATTTTGCTTATCAGAAAGTTGTAAAAGGGGATCACACGACCCCGGAACACTGCATCTGTCATAAATGTGAGTCAGCTGGAAAGCGCCTGAATTTTGATCACATGATTACAGGGATGTGCCAACAGTCGTAAGTGTGAAGAATGGTCATAAGTCACATTTTTCAGTGCTCTGGTTACTTTGAACGGTCACTAAATGAACTGTTATAAGTCGAGGACTACCTGTAATACCATTTATGCTATATTTTACATTAAACCCAAAATTATTTAGAATCATAGGGCTGAAAGACTATCTTGGAGGTGTTCTCATCTGTTAACATATTTAAATTTAGTACAGTTAATCCTCGATTTACGACCACATTTGAGCCCCAAATTTGTGCTGTTAAGCAAGATGTTTGTTAAGTGAGATTTGCCCCATTTTGTGAACTTTCTTGCCCAAGTTGTTAAGTGAATCACTGCAGTTTTTAAGTTAGTAACATGTTTGTTAAGTGAATCTGGATTCCCCATTGACTTTGCTTGTGGGAATGTCGCAAAAGGGGATCACGTGACCTTAGGACACAGCAACGGTCATAAATATGAACCAGTTGCCAAGCACCCGAATTTTGATCACGTGACCATAGGGATATTGCAACGGTCGTGTGAAAAGTGTTAGTCACTTTTTTCTGTGCTGTTGTAATTTTGAACAGTCACTGAACGAATTGTTGTAAGTCAAGGACTACCTGGAGCAGTGGGGTTGTACAATGAGTCAGAACAGACAGTTATAGCTGACTGATTGAAGAGCGCTGGCTCCTGCGTGAGGCAATCTGTGCTGTGATTGGTTGCTGTGGGTATGGAGGGGGCGTTTCCCTTCTCCCCACCTTTTTCTTCTGTGTGACACCTGTTTGCTCTGTGATTTACCTCAGGATGCTCCTGCTGTGTGGATTTACCTCAGGATGCTCCTGCTGTGTGGATTTACCTCAGGATGCTCCTGCGGTGTGGATTTACCTCAGGATGCTCCTGCGGTGTGGATTTACCTCAGGATGCTCCTGCTGTGTGGATTTACCTTAGGATGCTTGCCTGACTATTTAAAATCAATAAGGCAGGAGCATCCTGAGGTAAACACCTGACTATCCACTAAACCAGGTGTCGGCAACCTTAAACACTCAAAGAGCCACAAAGGTCCTAACCGGAAGCCCCCATTCAATTCTGGAGCCGACCGGAAGTCCGGTTCCCCCACCATAGAGTCTCCTCCTAGTGCGACGTCTTTTTCCTCTACCTGTCCTAACCGAAAGCCCTATCAATTGTGGAGCCGACCAGCAACAGGGAGCCACAGCAGAGGGATGAAAGAGCCACATGTGGCTCCAGAGCCACGGGTTGCTGACCCCTGCACTAAACACTTGACTATTTAGTTTGGTGTACACAGGTAGACCCCGACTTCCAATAGTTTAGTTAGTGACCGTTTGAAGTTACAACGGCACTGAAAAAAGTGACTTATAACCATTTTTCACACTTATGACCACTGCGGCATCCCCTTATGACTGTTGCGGCATCCCCATCCCCATGCGGCATCCCCATGTAAATCCCCAACGTGATTTACATTTGGATGCTTGACAACTGATTCGCCTTTACAACGGTTGCAGTGCCCCGGCGTCATAAGGGTGAGAACCAATTGGAAGTCACCTTTTTCAGCGCCATCATAACTTCTAACGGTCTCTCAATGAATGGCTGTAAATGGAGGACTACCTGTATGGATTAAAAAAACTAAAGAAACTGGCTGTTAGACTAAGAAGGGCTGTTTTTGTCCCGTTGCACACACACACAAAAAAAAAAATACTGGAGCTGGGACAAACGCTAAATTTAACTCCACTGAAATTTAAGTCGGTTAATTAAATACCATTGACGTAGCTCCCTGCCTTTCTCCATGCATTTGATAATTGTCTTTATGGAAGCATGTCAGGACAGCCCTGCCAAGGTCTATCTTGGTCTATTGTCTTGTGGTTCACCAGATGCTCTTGGGAGGGTCCCGTGCTTGAGATACAGACATACCCCCCCCGGCACCGCTCCCTTTTTAACAGATGCTGTTCCTGAGCCAGGTAACAACCCCAACACTTCAAAGACGCAGCCCTTAATAGATCTGTCCTCCATAACTTCTTCCAATTTCCTTTCCAAACCATAACCATTAGCAGATACCACCATGTCCTGTCACCGTACTATAGATATCAATGCTAGGTCTTGACGAAGTATTGAAGAAAGCTCAAGCAGTAGAACTTTAGATCTAAAGAGGAGGACCGAGAGGTCCTTGGTGCTCTCGGAGCTTGGTTGTTTTCTTGCAGACATTTCATGACCCAACTAGGTAACATCATCAAGTCTGGAAAGGAGTGGAGCTTGTGGAATGAAAGGGGAGGAGGAGGAAGAGAAGGAGGAGAAGGAGAAAGAGAAGGAGAAAGAGGAGGACTGAGAGGTTCTTGGTGCTCTCCGAGCTTGGTTGTTTCGTGACCCAACTAGGTAACATCATCACGTCTGGAAAGGAGTGGAGTGTGTGGAATGAAAAGTGGGGAGGAAGAGGAGGAGGAGGAGGAGGAGGAAGAAAACAACCAAGCTCCAAGAGCACCAAGGAGCCCACCATAAAATTCAACTCGTGCAAGAGTCCATCTTACTCCCCTGGCTGCACCTGGGAGACTGTACATACCTTTCGGAAAGCTGACGGATCTGCGGGATCCCCATATATTTGTTGAAATGTTCCAGCACGTTGACAACACCTTGTAGAAGGTTAGCAAGCTCTCCATACTGCCTTCTCCTGGTCATAGCCCTAGGGTGTCAGAAAAAGAAGGAAAGAGACATGAGTGAGGCTGGTGCCAATGATTTTCCCATGGAGCTTCGTTCTTTCACTGTCCTCAAATCATGCACAGGGTCCCCGCAAGAGACAAAATCACTAACAACCTAACCCCGTGAAACTCCGGAGTCCTGTACCGTCGGTATGACTCCCAAGAAAACTTTCAAAAAAAATATACAGGTATTCCTCAAAATTTCTTGTTATTTGAACTCTTCCTATCATCTTCATTTAATGACCCCATAATCCCTTGCGGGGTGGAGTCTGGGCAACTGAATGGAGCCGGCAGAGTGTTTTCATGGCCGGATGCCCTTCCCTGTTGCCAATGCGGAGTTTTGTTCGGCAGATATATTCTCATTGTGCCCAGAGAGAGAGAAATATCTGCCTCTACCTAGGATGGAACTCAGAACTTCCGCATTGTGAGGTGAGAGCTCCACCTCTAGGCCACCGCACCACTCTGTTTGAACTCTTCCTATACAATGGTATAAGGATTCCTGCTTTGGTTAGGGCGCTGGACTAGATGACCTCCAAGGTTCCTTCCTGTCCTAGGATTCTATGATCTTGCTAAGCAAGGCAGAAGTGGGTTTTTGATTTGAGTTTTGCCCTACTTTAAGGATCTTTTTTGGCCACAGTTGTTTAGCAAATCAACTCCCGTTGTTAAGTGAACCCTGAGGTCACTAAGCGAATCTGGCTTCTCCCATTGATTTTGCTTGTCGGAAGCCAGCTGGGAAAGTCACAAAAGGTGATCAAATGATCCCGGGACACTGCAACTGTCATAACTACTGTGCATACCAGTTGTCAAACATCTGATTTTTGATCGTGGGACCATGGGGATGCTGCAACGGTCATAAAGTGTGAAAACCCATCATAAGCATTGTTTTATTGTAACTTTCAACAGTCACTAAATGAATGGTTGCAAGTCAAAGAATACCTGTGTGAAATTATTTTGAAATTTATTTTGGAAATACGGAAAACGAGGGCCGTTTTATCACACTAGATAGACTTCGTAAAAAAAACCCTTAAAAAATCTGGGTTCAAATGCAAGTAGTCTTCGACTTATGACCATAACTAAGCCTGAAGTTGCTGCTAAGCGAGACAGTTGTTAAGTGAACTTTACCCCATATCTATCTCTGTGACATTGCTTACCGCCGTTGTTAAATATATCTGGCTTTCCCATTGACTGTTTGCCAGGACATCGCAAAAAAGCAATAATCTGATTCCGGGATCAAAGCATCCGTCATAAATATGAGTCAGTTCCCCAGCGTCTGAATTTTGATCCGTGACCATGGGGATACTGCAATGGTCGTAAGTGTGAAAAACGGTCATAAGTCACTTTTTTTCAGTGCTGTGGTATCTTTGAAAGGTTGTAAGTCAAGGACTACTTTTATACATGGGGATATAAAGAATTTTAAAATTCAGGTAGTCCTCGACCTACGACCACAACTGAGCCCAGAATTTATGTTACTACATTAAGTGAGTTTTGCTCCATTTTACGACTTTTTTTTTTGCCACATTTTTTAAAGAGAATCACTGCCGTTGTTAAGTTAGTATCCTGGTTGTTAAGTGAATCCGGCTTCCCCATTGGGACTTTGCTAGTCAGAAGGTCGTAAAAAAGGGAATACGTGATCCCGGGACACGCCGACCGTCATAAATATGAATCAGCTGTTAAACATTTGTATGTAAATCACATGACCTTGGGGAATGCTGCAAAGGTTGTTAAGTGTGAAAACAAAAATGGTCGCGGCTCCCTTTTTCCCCAGTGCTGTTGTAACTTTGAACGGTCACTAAATGAACCATTGTAAATCAAGGACTAGCTGTACAATATTCAATTGAAACTGGGGTTTTTTTCTTTGCTGGGATAATGGACCGACTATTAGGAAAGACTTGTGGACGATTGCTTTTTCGCGTATGGTTAAGTGCAGCAAGACTATTCTACAGGTAGTCCTCGACTTACGACGGATCACTTCGCCACCCTTAAAAAGTTACGACGGATCCCAGATCCACTTACTCCAGGGAATCCACTCCCCCGGCTAACATGTGGAGGTGATTCAGCGTTGTGATGGAGGTGGTCAGGTGGCGTTTGGCGTGGTCCAGCTGCTTGATGTCTCGGGTTATCTCTTTAACCTAGGAGAAGATGGAAGCAGAGGATTCAAGAGACAGGAACAGCCTCTTGCAAACCACAAAATAAGGGAAGGGGACTTCAGAGATCATCTAGCTAGCCCACCCCCCCTCCCCAAGTTATACGCTGGGGTGGAAGTACAGTAGAAGAGGCAGGCTTTTAGCTCCTGTTTTCTCAGAAGTGTTGATGTTGGACAAATTTGAGCGCCATCAAACTCACCCTGGGCTTCAGTGAAATAAATCATATAAGCATGAAACACTGCCTACCGTTTGTTATTCCTTTACTCCTTCTTTCCTCCCTCCCTCCCCTCCATTATCCCTTTTTTCCTTTATCTCATCTTCCTCCTTTCCTTCCTTCCTTTTTTCCTCTTTCTTTCCCTACCCTTCCCCAACTCCCTCTCCCTTCATTCCTTGTCCTATCCTTCCCTCTCCCTTCCTTTTTTCCTTCCTTCCTCCCGCCCTCCCTCCATTCTATCCCTCCCTCCTTCCCTGTTTTCACCATTCTCCCTTCCTCCTTTCTCTCATCTCCTTCTTTCCTTCCTCCCTTCTTTTCCTTTTTCCCTTCTCTTCTTCTCTTCCTTCCGCTCCCTCCTTGCCTCTCTCAATTTTCTCTTCTTTTCTTCTCCTGCTCCTTCCTCCTTTCCTCCTTTTTCCTTCCTTCCTTCCCTTCCTCCATTCTGCTACCCCTTCCTTCCTTCTCCTATCCCTCCCTCTTTCCCTCCTGTTTTCACCATTCTCCCTTCCTCCCTTCTCTCATCTCCTTCTTTCCTTCCTTCCTTCCTTCTTTCCCGCCTTCCTTCCTTCCTTCACTCACTCACTCGCTTGCTTGCACAGATTCCTAAGCAACAAAAAACGTTCATACAGCAGCCAAGAGTTATCAATCTCACTCTGTAAGTATCAAGGAGAAACAATAAAGGACTCACCATCTGCTCTGATTTTTCTGCTTTATCCTTAATGTCTTTAATCTTGCCAAAGAGCTGCTGGATGGCTTTTTGGGCCTCCTCAAGAGCCTGGAGAAAGATTGGGGGGGGGGGGGGGGAAAGAGGAGAGAAACATATTGAAACACCGAGGACCCCACCAATTCAATCCACATGACCAGCTCATCCTCTTGATGGGTACCAAGAATTCAAGGTGGTCAGGCCAGGATGATGATGATGATGATTATTATTATTATTATTATTAATATTATTATTATTAATTTGATTTATATGCCGCCCTTCTCCAGAGACTCAGGGCGGCTTACAATGTGTTAAGGAATAGCCTTCATTCTTTTGTATATTTTATACAAAGTCAGCTTATTGCCCCCACAATCCGGGTCCTCGTTTCACCTACCTTAGAAAGGATGGAAGGCTGAGTCAACCTTGAGCCTGGTAAGATTCGAACCTGCAGTAATTGCAGGCAGCTGTGTTAATAACAGGATGCTTTAAACCACTGTACTACCAAGGCTCTTCTTGAATTTCTATACTGCCCTTCTCCCGAAGGACTCAGGACGGTGAACAGAATAAGATTTTATATACATATAATTTATTTTTTTTTATAAACAGTAAATTGAGTCAACTTAGTGTATCTGCTAAGACCTTGGCATAGAATTTAGATGTTTATGCTAGCCCTGCTTGTTGAAACAGAAAAGTCTTCAGGGCACGTTGGAAAGTGTGAAGATCTGGGATTATTCGTATTCCAGGGGGTATTTTGTTCCAAAGAGTAGGTGCTCCCACAGAGAAATTAGTTCCAAGTTCTCCCTTGGAACTAATAGACGACGTTGTTTTAATTATGGTACTATGAGTAGGCCTACTCTGTGAGAGCATATTGGTTGGTGGGAGGTTATCGGTTGCAGCAGGTGGTCTCGTAAGTACTCAGGTCCTAAGCCATGGAGCACTTTAAAGGTAAGAACCAACACTTTGAAGCGCACTCGGAAGGCCACCAGAAGCCAGTGCAGCTCGCGTAGAAGAGGTGTTACATGTAAGCGCCATGTTGCTCCCATAATTTCTCGCGCAGCCGCATTCTGGACCACTTGGAGCTTCCGGGTGCACTTCAAGGGGAGCCCCATGTAGAGAGCATTGCAGTAGTCAAGTCGGGAAATGACGAGGGCTTGAGTGACTGTGCGTCACTCAAGATAGGCCATGCAAGGAATTTCCTGAGTCAAGGAATGGGAATTTAGGAAGGGGGGGGGGCGTGTTTGCATCTCTGCATTCTTCCTTTATCACAGGAGTGGAGAATCTGGGCCCTTTTATGATTTGTGGACTTCAACTCCCAGAATTCCCCAGCTAGCAGGCATTAAACATGAGTGGACTTCAATTCCCAGAATTCCCCATTCAGGATGCTTTAAGAGGGAAGGATGTCCACTCCCAGAATTCCCCAGCCAGCTTGCTTTAAGATGAGTGGACTCCAACTCTCAGAATTCCCCAGTCAACATGCTTTAAGATGGGTGGACTCCAACTCCCAGAATTCCCCAACCAGGATGCTTTAAGATGGGTGGACTTCCACTCCCAGAATTCTCCAGACAGCAATGTTTTAAGATGGGTGGACTCCAACTCCCAGAATTCCCCAGCCAGCCTGCTTTAAGATGAGTGGACTCCAACTCCCAGAATTCCCCAACCAGGATGCTTTAAGATGGGTGGACTCCAACTCCCCGAATTCCCCAGCCAGCCTACTTTAAGATGGGTGGACTCCAACTCCCAGAATTCCCCAGGCAGCAGGCTTTAAGATGGGTGGACTTCCACTCCCAGAATCCCCCAGCCAGCCTGCTTTAAGGAATGTGGAAGTCCACCCCTCTTAAAGCATGCTGGCTGGGGAATTCTGGGAGTTGAAGTCCACCCAGCTTAAAACAGCCCAGGTTTTGAGAAACGCTGGATTACGGTATTCAAATAATTCACCGAGAAACCAAGAGCCAACCTATATTCCGAGCAAAAAAACCGGGGTACTTCTCGCTCAATTCCTTCAAGGCTCCGTCAACATAAATCCGAGTGCCCCCCACCCCCACCCCGGATCCCTTTCCCAGAATTCTTCCACTCCATCACAGCTGCAGGGTATCGTGGGAGATAAAGAGGCCACGGCTTGGAACCAGCTGCCAGCATGCCATCACAATGCACGGAGGGATAATTTTCCCTCTGGATAATTTTCCATCTGAATGGAAGTGAAATGCTAACCGGGGAGGGTTTTGTGAAGGATGGGAGGGGGGGGGGAAAAAACACCCTCAGCTGCACGAGCTACAAATGCTGGCCCAGCCAACCGCAGCTGTAAGGGGATCCGTTTCCCCAGCTCCTGCCAAGGCGTCAGACGCGGCCGCTGTCTGGAACGGCGGAGGAAAGCCGACATGACGCCCCGTTCTGGAATGCTATTCCGCTAATATCTCCTCGCTGGGAAGGGGCCATGAGACACGCAGGTTGGGGAAATTCTCTTTTTTTTTTTCTTCCCTCTCCCAGTGTCGTCTGCAAATTTTGTGCAAGCTGAGACAGAGTCCGCCCTGACCCCCCCCAAAAAACAGAATAAAATAATAGGTAAAGGTTCCCCTCGCACATATGTGCTAGTTGTTCCTGACTCTAGGGGGCAGTGCTCATCTCTGTTTCGAAGCCGAAGAGCCAGCGCTGTCCGAAGACGTCTCCGTGGTCATGTGGCCGGCATGACTCAACGCCAAAGGCGCACGGAACGCTGTTCCCTTCCCACCAAAGGTGGTCCCTATTTTTCTACTTGCATGTTTTTACGTGCTTTCGAACTGCTAGGTTGGCAGAAGCTGGGACAAGTCACGGGAGCTCACCCCGTTATGCGGCGCTAGGGATTCGAACCGCTGAACTGCCGACCTTTCGATCGACAAGCTTAGCATCTTAGCTGCTGGACCACCGCGTCCCGGAATAAAATAGCGAATGCAAAAAAAAAAAAAAGGGGAAAAAGAAACTTATTGAAAGCAGCAAGAAGGAGAAACTATTCGGACTTACAGGTAGTCCTCAACTTACAACAATTCATTTAGCGACCGTTCTAAATGATAACAGCACTGAAAAGAGTGAATTTGACGTTTCAACGGTATTGGAAAAAAGTTTTTCACGCTGAAAACCTTTTGCAGCATCCCCGGTGGTCACATGATCAAAAGTCAGATGCTTGGCAACTGACTCGTATTTATGACGGTTGCAGACACTGCCCCGGGGTCACGTGATCCCCTTTTGCGACCTTCTGACAAGCAACATCAATGGGGAAGCCGGATTCACATAACAATTGTGTTGTTAACAACCCTGGTGGTCCACTTAACAGCTGTGGCAAGAAAGGTCGTAAAATGGGGGCAAAATTCACTTGACAACTGTCTCGCTTGGCAACCAAGAATTTGGGCTCGATTGTGGGCGTAAGTCGAGGACTAACTGTACATGGTGGGTGGAACTCTGAATTGCACTGTCACATTTTCTTATTAAGTAATATTTTATCTGCTTCAACTACAATTTGAGGGTTCAGAGATGATGTACAGGAAAGATATACCCGAAGACTTTGCTGTGACTAAGGATTGTGGACAGAGTAGATCAAAAGAAACAAATCATCATTATATCTTTTATTTCACACAGAGATGGGAGCGTACCTCACGGCCATCTTGCCCCACGTTGGTCTGGGCTCTCACCACTGTCCGAATGTTATCATCCAATCGTCTGGAAAGGGAAAATATATATATATAAAAAGACTAAAAATAATTCAAACAAATCAATTTTTTTTTTTTTGGCAAAAGAGATTGCTGAGATATTCTCAAATCTAATAAAGACGCTGAGACATTTCAAGCTTTGAGATAAATATAGTCCTTGGCAATCCACTTTTATGATTGGAGGTTTACCTCCAGAAGCCTGAGTTAATTAGAAAAGGAAAATTGGAATAATCTCTTGACGATGTCAAGTAATCATACTCCATTGGTGAAATCACCAGAGGCAATAAACCAGTGTTTGTCAACTTTAAAATGTGTGGACCAATACCCAGAATTCCCTAGCCAGCCTGCTTTAAGAGGGGTGGACTTCCACTCCCAGAATCCCCCAGCCAACATGCTTTAAGAGGGGTGGACTTCCATTCCCAGAATTCCCCAGCCAGCCTGCTTTAAGATTGGGAGGACTTCCACTCCCAGAATTCCCCAGCCAGCATGCTTTAAGAAGGGTGGACTTCCACTCCCAGAATTCCCCAGCCAGCATGCTTTAAGAGGGGTGGACTTCTACTCCCAGAATTCCCCAGCCAGCATGGTTTAAGATGGGTGGACTTCCACTCCCAGAATGCCCCAGCCAGCATGCTTTAAGATGGGTGGACTTCTACTCCCAGAATCCCCCAGCCACCATGCTTTAAGAGGGGTGGACTTCCACTCCCAGAATTCCCCAGCCAGCATGCTTTAAGAGGGGTGGACTTCCACTCCCAGAATTCCCCAGCCAGCATGCTTTAAGAGGGGTGGACTTCCACTCCCAGAATTCCCCAGCCAGCATGCTTTAAGAGGGGTGGGCTTCCACTCCCAGAATTCCCCAGCCAGCATGCTTTAAGAGGGGTGGACTTCCACTCCCAGAATTCCCCAGCCACCATGCCTTAAGAGGGGTGGACTTCCACTCCCAGAATTCCCCAGCCAGCATGCTTTAAGAGGGGTGGACTTTCATTCCCAGAATTCCCCAGCCACCATGCTTTAAGAGGGGTGGACTTCCACTCCCAGAATTCCCCAGCCAGCATGCTTTAAGAGGGGTGGACTTTCATTCCCAGAATTCCCCAGCCAGCATGCTTTAAGAAGGGTGGACTTCCACTCCCAGAATTCCCTAGCCAGCCTGCTTTAAGAGGGGTGGACTTCCACTCCCAGAATTCCCCAGCCACCATGCCTTAAGAGGGGTGGACTTCCACTCCCAGAATTCCCCAGCCAGCAATCTTTAAGATAGGTAGAGTTAGACTCCCAGAATTCCCCAGCCAGCATGCTTTAAGAGGGGTGGACTTCTACTCCCAGAATTCCCCAGCCAGCATGGTTTAAGATGGGTGGACTTCCACTCCCAGAATGCCCCAGCCAGCATGCTTTAAGATGGGTGGACTTCTACTCCCAGAATCCCCCAGCCACCATGCTTTAAGAGGGGTGGACTTCCACTCCCAGAATTCCCCAGCCAGCATGCTTTAAGAGGGGTGGACTTCCACTCCCAGAATTCCCCAGCCAGCATGCTTTAAGAGGGGTGGACTTCCACTCCCAGAATTCCCCAGCCAGCATGCTTTAAGAGGGGTGGGCTTCCACTCCCAGAATTCCCCAGCCAGCATGCTTTAAGAGGGGTGGACTTCCACTCCCAGAATTCCCCAGCCACCATGCCTTAAGAGGGGTGGACTTCCACTCCCAGAATTCCCCAGCCAGCATGCTTTAAGAGGGGTGGACTTTCATTCCCAGAATTCCCCAGCCACCATGCTTTAAGAGGGGTGGACTTCCACTCCCAGAATTCCCCAGCCAGCATGCTTTAAGAGGGGTGGACTTTCATTCCCAGAATTCCCCAGCCAGCATGCTTTAAGAAGGGTGGACTTCCACTCCCAGAATTCCCTAGCCAGCCTGCTTTAAGAGGGGTGGACTTCCACTCCCAGAATTCCCCAGCCACCATGCCTTAAGAGGGGTGGACTTCCACTCCCAGAATTCCCCAGCCAGCAATCTTTAAGATAGGTAGAGTTAGACTCCCAGAATTCCCCAGCCAGCATGCTTTGAGGGGTGGACTTCCACTCCCAAAATTCCCCAGCCAGCCTGCATTAAAATGGGTGGACTTCTATGCCCATAATTCCCCAGCCAGCATGCTTTAAGAGGGGTGAACTCCAATTCCCAGAATTCCCTTGTCAGCATGCTTTAGGTTCGAAAGATTTCCAATCCCGGAATCCCCCCGTCAGCCTGCTTGAAGGTTTCAACACCCATAATTCCCCAGCCAGTATCCTTTAAATATGAGCGGACTTCTACTACCAGAATTCCATAGCTAGCATGTTTTAAGATGGCTGGAATTCAAATCCCAGAATTCCCCAGGCAAGCAGCTGGCTAGGGAATGCTGGGAATTGAAGTCCATACATCTGCATGTTGCCAAGGTTGAGAATCCCTTGTACAAATGTTCCTTTTTAAGGAATAAAAAAATTGTTGTCATCTCTCTTAGCAGAGAAAGCAAACCTACATTCGCTTACCTTATTTTCAATCTGATTTTGTTCACTACGTCATCAATATTGGCCAAAGACTGGAAGAGAAAAATCAGGACGTCATCTTTTCATTATGCACCATCGGCTGAATCAGATCCCCAATTGACATTCCTCAAACATATTCATCATAAATTGTTAATTGTTCTAACTGACAGAAAATTTCACCTTAGTTCTAGGTTGCTTCTCTCCTTGGTTATTTTCCAAGAAGCAACGGATGGAAACTGATCAAGAGGAGAAGCAACCTGGAACTAAGGAGAAATTTCCTGACAGTGAGGACAATTAACCAGTGGAACAGCTTGCCACCAGAAGTTGTGAATGCTCCAACACTGGAGGTTTTTAAGAGGAGATTGGATAGCCATTTGTCTGAAGTGGTGTAGGGTTTCCTGCTGAAGCAGGAGGTTGGACTAGAAGACCTCCAAGGTCCCTTCCGACTCTGTTATTCTGTTACTCTGAAATATTTACTAATCCATTTTACATTTTACAAGGCAGTACAAGAAGCAACAGGTGGAAACTAATCAGAGAGAAGCAACTTAGAACTAAGGAGAAATTTCCTGACAGTGAGAACAATTAATCAGTGGAACTCCTTGCCTCTAGAAGTTATAAATGCTCCAAAACTGGAAGTTTTTAAGGTGTTGGATAATATCTGATGTAGGGTTTCCTGCCTAAGCAGGGGGTTGGACTAGAAGACCTCCAAGGTCCCTTCCAACTCTGTTATTCTATTCTATTCTTACAAAGCTTGGAAGCAGCTCCAATTAACCAACTCCAAGCAGCCTTCTCTCCCCCAAACCATTCTTGGGTTCAAAACTAGATAAACAATGAAAAGTAAGGTAGGATATTTTTATTGGGGATTTTACCAGAAACATATAACAGAGAAGTGCAATATTTAATTGTGAACGTTTTAACAGCGACTAGAATCGCATTTGCTAAACATAGGAAAGGAGAGGAGTTACCTACTGAGGAGGAGATTATTAAGAAAATTATGGAATGTGCTGAAATGAGTAAATTGACATTTGAAATTAGAGAACAGGAAGATAAACAATATTATTTGATATGGGATTTGTTTTATCAATGGATAGATAATAAATCATGGAATTGAAGTATGAAATTATGGGGTTGATATAAAGATAAAACATCTGATGATTTTTTTTTCTATAAAAGATATAAACTTGGTATTTTAGAAATGGATTTATGCACATGAGAATATGAACCGTTCGACTCACTGTCTGTAATTGTTTGGAATGATGATGGTTTTGTGTTTTGTTTTTGTTTTAAAATAAAAAAAAATTCTCAGAAAAGTAAGGTAGTCCTTGACTTACAACCCCAATTTAGGCTCAAATTTCGGTTGCTAAGCAAGTTTTGCCCCATTCTACGACCCTTCTTGCCACCGTTGTTAAAGAAATCACTGCAATTGTTATGTCAGTAACCAGGCTGTTAAGTGAATCTGATTTCCACACTGACTTGGCTTGTCAGAAGGTCGCAAAAGTGGATAATGTGACTCCAGGGACACTGCAACCGTCATAAAAACGAATCAGTTGCCAAGTGTCTGAACATTGATCACATGATTATGTGCAATGGTCATAAGTGTGAGAACAGGTCATAAGTTGTGTTTTTTTTTCCAAGGCTGTTGTAAGTTCAAATAGTCGGAAAGTCAAGGATTGCCTGTATAAGCCAGCTGGGCTTTTAAAAATAAATTTTGCTTTCTTTATTGGGGGTTAGCCCAACGTTTCTGTTGCTAAGCAAGACAAGTGAATTTTGCCCCCATTTTACAACCTTTCTTGCCACGGTTGTTAAGTGAATCACTGCAGTTAGCCACAGGGTTATTCAATGAATCTGGCTTCCCGATTGACTTTACAGGTATAAGTGCTATTGCTTGGAAGGAAAGGAAGGAAAGAAGGAAGGAAGGAAGGAAGGAAGGAAGGAAGGAAGGAAGGAAGGAAAGAGGGAAGGAGGGAGGGAAGGAAGGAGGGAGGGAAGGAAGGAAGAAAGGAGGGAGGGAAGGAAGGAAGAAAGGAGGGAGGGAGGGAAGGAAGGAAGGAGGGAGGGAGGGAGGGAAGGAAGGAAGGAAAGAAGGAAGGAGGGAGGGAGGGAAAAAAGGAGGGAGGGAGGGAAGGAAGGAAGGAAGGAAAGAAGGAATGAGGGAGGGAAGGAAGGAAAGAAGGAAGGAGGGAGGGAAGAAAGGAGGGAGGGAAGGAAGGAAGGAAGAAAGGAGGGAGGGAAGGAAGGAAGGAGGGAGGGAGGGAGGGAAGGAAGGAAGGAAGGAAGGAAGGAGGGAGGGAGGGAGGGAAGGAAGGAAGGAGGGAGGGAGGGAGGGAAGGAAGGAAGGAAGGAAGGAAGGAGGGAGGGAGGGAGGGAAGGAAGGAAGGAGGGAGGGAGGGAAGGAAGGAAGGAAGGAGAAGGAAAGAATGAAGCTGTGGTGGTGCAATGGTTAGAATGCAGTATTGCAGGCTAAACTCTGCCCACAGCCAGGAAGTTCGATCCTGACCGGCTCAAGGTTGACTCAGCATTCCGTCCTTCCGAGGAAGGAAGTGAGGAGCCAGATTGTTGGGAGGGCAAGAGGCTGACTCTGTAAACTGATTAAAGAGGGCTGTAAAAGCACTGTGAAGCGGTATATAAGTCTAAATGCTGTTCGAATCAGGGGTGGGTTCTAAATTTCTTTACCACCGGTTCTGTGGGCGTGGCTTATTTTGTGGGTGTGGCTTGATGATCATGTGACAATTATTTAGGATTTAGCAGAGGTACTGGTCTCCCCATTTGTTTTTGGAGGCACCGGTCTACCACCAAACTGCCTTTTAACACTGATCAGCTGTAGGGCGGCCCTTTGAAGCCCTGCGGCAAAAGTTTAAACAGTTTTTTTTCCTTCTAGCCAATCAGCTGGGACTCGGGAGGCAGCAATAGATTGGGGAGGGCAAATAAAAGGTAAGAATAACATGGGGGGGGGCAGGCCCAGCTCCCAAACAAAGAGAACCGGTTCGGTGACGTCATATCGTCACCGCTACCGGCTCAGCGGAACCGGGCCAAACCGGGAGGAACCCACCACTGGTTCGAATGATCAATAAATGGTTTGTAGGTCATGGACTATCTCCACACAGGAATCTAGTCAACTAACGATCAGCACCAAATTGGGTCAACAGAGTTGAAGAGGGGTTGAACTTGGACCATTTGTGGGAACGTAACAACTCCAGGCTAATCCCTCTCTTGACTCCGCTCCTTCTACAAGAAGTGACAGTTCCAGTATTGTGCCTTTAGGTGCCCTGGTGGTTGAAATGCAGCTTTGCAGGCTAACTCTGCCCACTGCCAGCAGTTCGATCCTGACTGGTTCACTCAGCCTTCCATCCTTCTGAGGTCGGTAAAATAAGGACCCAGTTTTTTTTTTAAAAAAAAATTGATTTATATGCTGCCCTTCTCCGGAGACTCAGGGCGGCTTACAATGCGCTAAGCAATAGCCTTCATACTTTTGTATATTTATACAAAGTCAGCTTATTGCCCCCACAACTGGGTCCTCAATTTACCTGCCTTAGAAAGGATGGAAGGCTGAGTCAACCTTGAGCCTGATGAGATTCGAACCTGCAGTAATTGCAGGCAGCTGGTCTTAATAACCATCTTAATAACAGGGTGTCTTAGACCACTGTACTACCAAGTTTGTTGGGGGAAAGAGACTGACGCTTTAATTTAGTCAGTGAGTGCTGTAAAGCACTAGGGGCGGTATGTGAGTTTAAGTGCTATTGCTACTAAACAAATATTAATTAGCCAAGGACTATTTGTACTTTCTATGGGCCTCATTTGCAGTCTCCGCATTGCACTAATAAAGGCAACCCGACTTTCTGGGTTTTTTTTGAAAACGTTTAGCTTCTCATCCAAGAAGTTTCTTCAGCTCTGACTGGCTGGAGAGGAAGTGAAGGGTTTATACTCCTTGCAGGCAGTTGGTCATTTGCATCCTTTTAGAGAGTCGTTGAGGACACTTGGAGGTTTGTCTGTGTCTTCAGGGACACCTGAGTGGTGCAAATAGGTGGGGAGCCTTCTTGGAAGTGCTGAAAGGATTGTGTTTTTTGTTTTTTAATTTTGATTTATATGCCGCCCTTCTCCGGAGACTCAGGGCGGCTTACAATGCGTTAAGCAATAGCCTTCATCCTTTTGTATATTTTATACAAAGTCAGCTTATTGCCCCCACAAACCGGGTCCTCATTTCACCTACCTTAGAAAGGATGGAAGGCTGAGTCAACCTTGAGCCTTGGAGAGATTCGAACCAGCAGTAATTGCAGGCAGCTGTGTTAATAACAGGGTGCTCAGACCACTGTACTATCTCTGTACTCCACACTGTACTCCACTGTGTTGGAGACTGGAGATAGATGATGTGGTATCCCTCCCCCTTTTGTTGAAAGAGGGCTGTTCAATTTGGACATAGATAGCCTCTTTGACCCCTCTTTCAAACCCGCAGTCCTCTCTGTTAGGAAATGGCTATTTGTCTAACTAGTTGGTCAGGCAATATATAAACCAACCAACAATGTATGTTTGCAGTCAAAAAGGTACTATATTGCTTTAAGACTGTACTGCATCATCCTGTATCCTGGTTGGCTAAGCTCTGTAGCCAATGTACTTAAGGGGAGTCTGAATCATGGCTTGTGTGGACACTACACCATTTTACCTGCTTATTTGCTCTACCTGATCTCTCTGCATGATCGCTGTTTGATCATAGCTACATGTTACTTTCTACTATTTATTGAATGTTTTGATATTGAACTTGTTCCTGTTTTGAAACTCAAGAAGAACTGTTTTTATTGTGTATGACTACAACTGGTAAGAAGACTTTGTACTTGAAATATCCCTGGATTGATCTTTTAACTCTTGTCTTATCTGTGTATGACTTGGATTGTTTTTGGACTTTGCTTTACTTTTTCCTAAAAGTAAAAGACTACCACAACTCAGTGTGTTTGTATGTTAACTTTGATTGTTCACAACCACTCCTAGTCGCTTTTATGCGTACACTCAAAGGATACTCTGCTCAATAACCCACAACATCGGTTATGAGCCAAGAATATCCTCAACACTCTCTGTCCAAAATGTGGACTTTGCTGTCTTCAAAAGAGTGGCCTTTGTCTTTTAAGCGGAGTGCTGAATATTGTCCTGATGGGTTTGTTCTCCTACGTTAGCCTTCATGACTTGCTAAAAGGATGCAAATGACCAGCTGTCTTGCAAGGAGTATAAATCCTTCCATTCCCCACCATCTGGTCAGAGCTGAAGAAGCTGCTTGGATGAGAAGCGAAACGTCTTCAAAGAAAAACCAAGAAAGTCCAGTTGCCTCTTGAGAAAAGCATCTTTGGGACAACCATGTCCTGGGTGACTGAGAATCTCCATAGACAAAAGAATATGGGGCTCTACATGGGGCTCCCCTTGAAGAGCACCCGGAGGCTCCAGCTGGTCCAGAAGGTAGCCGCACGGGTGATTATGGGCGCAGCTCGTTGCGCCCATGTAACACCTCCCTACGCGAACTGCACTGGCTCCTGGTGGTCTTCCGGGTGCGATTCAAGGTGTTAGTTATCACCTTTAAAGCGCTCCATGGCTTAGGACCTGGGTACCTACGAGACCGTCTTTTGCTACCAATAGCCTCCCACCGACCAGTTCGTTCTCACAGGGAGGGACTACTCAGGGTACCGTCAGTCAAATTATGCCAACTGGCGACTCCCAGGGGGAGGGCCTTCTCTGTGAGGGCTCCAACCCTTTGGAATGAACTGCCCCGAGATACGAAATATCCCTGATCTCCGTGCTTTCCGCCGTGCCCTCAAGACCCTGATGTTCCAACAGGCGGGGCTAAACATATGAACATGTGAATGATTTTAAAATGTTATCTAATTTTAGGTTCAATTTAATTGGGCCAAACTATGTTATAATAATAATTTTAATTAGTAATTTTATGATGTTTGTGTATCTATATCTTTCTTGACTGTACACCGCCTTGAGTCCTACGGGAGAAAGGCGGTATAGAAATATAATAAATAAATAAATAAATATGAAAATAAATCAAAATCACATGAATATCATACAGCAGCGTAGATTCAACTCACTTGCTCGGTTGGAAAAAGAGTATTGATGTATTCCACTGCGTTGAAATCAGCCCTGTCCAGCGGATCTTGGCTGGGAAATACCTAACAATCAAGGAAAGAAGAAAAGTTACTAAATGAATGGCGGGTACTGCCATTGCAAACATTCTACAATTTAAGATGTTTAGCATCATTATATTTTGAATATTGTAATTTTTTCGGGCATGTATCTTGGATTTATATTAATGTAGTTACTTGGTATTGTTTGTTAAAATCTAATAAATATGGGGCAGGGGTGGGTTCTAAATTTTTTTCCTACCGCTTCTGTTGGCGTGGCTTGGTGGGGGGATAATGTGACTTTTTACTTTTAAAAGCATTTTTTCTACAACCTTAAGAGGTTGCAGAAAAAAATGCTTTGAAAAGCCTCTCTGCCGATCAGGCAACTCAGCTGGGATCGTCAGAGGCTTTTCAAAGCATGTTTGTTACCACCTCTTCGGCTGGAGAGGTTGCAGAAAAAAATGCTTTGAAAAGCCTCCGATGATCCCAGCTGACCTGCGGGATCATCAGAGGCTCTTTTTTTTTTTTTTACTTTTAAAAGTATTTTTTCAGCCGAAGAAGTTGCAGAAAAAAATGCTTTTAAAAGTTTTTAAAAAAGAAGAAAAAAAGCCTCTGATGAGGTGGGCGGGGTAAGCGAGCGGCGACCGGGCAGGGGACCGGTTCGGGGGCGTGGCCAGCCAATGTTATTACCGGTTCTTGGAACTACTACAAATTTTTACTACCGGTTCTTGCGAACCGGAAACAACCCACCACTGATATGGGGGCGCTTTGTGCTCTCTGAGCTTCATTGTTTTCTTGCAGACATTTCATGACCCAACTAACTAACATCATCAGTGCTAGAGGGGGCTGACAAGGCAAGCTACTAGTATACAAAGAGACAGCATGCCTGGTTGGGAAATTCTGGGAGTTGTAGTCCACATGATTTCAAATGGCCAAGGTTAAGAAACACGTACATAAGACTGGTAAGAGATCACATAGGATTTTTTTTTGTTTTGCTTTATATAACTCCTCTGTGACTTGGTTAAAAGTAAATTTAAGTTGTCACTGTGTTTTTTAAATTGTTTACTGCTATATTTGACAAACATATCAACATTTTACATTTCAAAGTTTCCTTGCCTAAGTTCCTTCGAGTTCCTGAACCCGCGACCTGCTTTCCATAAAAATGGAACAGTGTGAATTGAACTAACATAATCATTATCATCTATCTATCATCTATCTATCATCTCTATCTATCTACAAAAACTAAAGAACTTATAATTGACTTCAGGAGGAAGAGAGATGTACATTTATCATTGTACATAAATGGTGAGGAGGTGGAGAGGGTGCGTAGTTTTAAATATTTGGGCATTTATATCTCGGAGGACCTCTCATGGACGATGAATGCTAACATGCTTGTGAAGAAGGCACAGAAGAGGCTGTACTTCCTGAGAATGCTCAGGAAGATAAATCTATCTCAGCATCTACTTCTGCGCTACTATCACAGCACCATTGAGAGTGTCCTGACGTACGGCATTCTTGCATGGTACGGCAGCAGTTCTGTAGCAGACAAAAAAGCTCTACAGAGAATCATTAAAACTGCCCAGAATATCATCGGACTCCAGCTTCCAGCCCTGGACGACATCTTCGCATCTGGCCGTTTGAGGAAGTTGCACAACATCCTCAGAGAGTCTTCCCATCCTCCTTACAATCTTTTTGGACTGTTGCCTTCTGGCAGAAGATACAGAATGATTAAAACTCGGATCACACGTTTCTGAAGTTTTTATCCCAGAACTATAATTGCACTCAACAATGAACTAAAGGGCCACCATCAGTGAACTGTTGGACAGCATTACTTGGTCTGTTGCAGGGTGGATTTGATTTAAATCGAGTTGATTTAAATCACAATTTAAATCATGATTTAAATCACTAGTAAAAAGGCTTGATTTAAATCAACTTGATTTAAATCATAATTTTTAAAGAGCAGCTGTCATCTCTGCTACTCCTTTGACCCACTGTTGACTCACCGATAGTCCCAGTGTTGCAGAATATACAGCCTCGTGCTACATAACTGAGCTCCATTTCATGCTGAATAAACTAAATTATTTATGTATCTTAAATAGAAAACTATCTTACGATAGATTTTTACCCCAAAAGTTTTTTATTAAAATAAATTTGATAAAAATAAAAAAAAAATCCGATTTAAATCAAAAAAATCTGATTTTTTTGATTTTTTTTTAAAAAAATCATTGATTTTTATCCACCCTGGTCTGTTGTGTGGATGTTTGGGTGGTTTAGGGGTGGGAAATTGTGGTGGGTGGGAGTGTGTTTGGGGATTGTTATGTGTGTTGGACCTGGTCTTTGGGTGTTAAGTGAATTTCGTTGTATGGGTATACTGTGTATACACGTACAATGACAATAAAGTTGTTGTTGTTGTTATTATTATTGTTGTTGTTGTTGTTGTTATTGTTGTTATATCGATCGATCAGCTAATACAATCCTATAAACAGAAGCACAGAATCAAAATCATTTGAAGTATTAGCACCACTTTATAAAGCCTTAGTAAGGCCACACCTGGAATACTGCAGCCAGTTTTGGTCACCACATTACCACAAAGATGTTGAGATTTTGGAAAAAGTGCAAAGAGCAGGAACTAAGATGATTAAAGGCCTGGAGACTAAGACAGATGAAGAAGAGTTGCAGGATTTGAATTTGGCCAGCCTAGAGAAAAGAAGGACTAGGGGAGACATGATAGCAGTGTTCCAATATCTGAGGGGCTGCCCCAAAGAAGAGGGAGTCAAGCTATTCTCCAAAGCACCTGAGGGCAGGACAAGAAACCAAGGATGGAAACTAATCAAGGAGAAGCAAACTGGAATTAAGGAGAAACTTTCTAACAGTGAGAACAATTAACCAGTGGAACTGCTTGCCACCAGAAGTTATGGGTGCTTCATCCATGGATGTTTTTAAGAAGAGACTGGATTGCCATTCGTCTGAAATGATAGAGTCTCCTGCTTGAGCAGAGGTCTGGACTAGAAGACCTCAAAGGTCCCTTCCAGCTCTATTCTGATTGAGATACCTATTTATTTATTAATTAATTAATTAATTAATTAATTAATTAATTAATTAAATTTCTATACCGCCCTACTCCCGAAGGACTCAGGGCGTTGAACAGCCACAGGATAAAACACATAAATACAAAACTTTAAAATAGAATAAAAACGAATTAAATAATTTGGCTGAACAAATTTAAAATACCCCATAATTTAAAAACAAATTAAAATTTACATTTAAAAAGGGGAGAAGATTTAGGCCAGGCCGGCTTGATGAAATAAAAGTCTTAAGTGCGCGACGGAAGGTGCACAGATCCGGGATCCTCCGTATCTCCGGGGAGAGCTCGTTCCAGATTGTAGGTGCCCCCACAGAGAAGGCTCTCCCCCACCTATATATATATATATGCATTTTTCTTCAACCGGGTATTTTCCTACGTAAACCACATTTCTCAAATTGCAGCCATAGCTCAGTGAAATCACATCCACTATCCTAGGCTTCTTCAGACAGCAAGCATGCATTTTCCTGCCTATTGGGAGACTAATAGAGATCTATTTCGGACTGATTGGTCCTCATCAAGAGAAGAAAGCAAATACTTCGCCTCTACGGGGAGGGAACATATGGTAAGGTGTGGCTAACTGATGAGGACCAATCAGTCCGAAATACTTCGCCTCTACGGGGAGGGAACATATGGTAAGGGTGTGGCTAACTGATGAGGACCAATCACTCCGAAATACTTCGTCTCTACGGGGAGGGAACATATGGTAAGGGTGTGGCTAACTGATGAAGACCAATCAATCCGAAATACTTCGCCTCTACGGGGAGGAAACATATGGTAAGGGTGTGGCTAACTGATGAGGACCAATCAGTCCGAAATACTTCGCCTCTACGGGGAGGGAACATATGGTAAGGGTGTGGCTAACTGATGAGGACCAATCAGTCCGAAATACTTAGCCTCTACGGGGAGGGAACATATGGTAAGGGTGTGGCTAACTGATGAAGACCAATCAATCCGAAATACTTCGCCTCTACGGGGAGGGAACATATGGTAAGGGTGTGGCTAACTGATGAGGACCAATCAGTCCGAAATACTTCGCCTCTACGGGGAGGGAACATATGGTAAGGGTGTGGCTAACTGATGAGGACCAATCAGTCCGAAATACTTCGCCTCTACGGGGAGGGAACATATGGTAAGGGTGTGGCTAACTGATGAGGACCAATCAGTCCGAAATACTTCGCCTCTACGGGGAGGGAACATATGGTAAGGGTGTGGCTAACTGATGAGGACCAATCAGTCCGAAATACTTCACCTCTACAGGGAGGGAACATATGGTAAGGGTGTGGCTAACTGATGAGGACCAATCAGTCCGAAATACTTCGCCTCTACGGGGAGGGAACATATGGTAAGGGTGTGGCTAACTGATGAGGACCAATCAGTCCGAAATACTTCGCCTCTACGGGGAGGGAACATATGGTAAAGGTGTGGCTAACTGATGAGGACCAATCAGTCCGAAATACTTCGCCTCTACGGGGAGGGAACATATGGTAAGGGTGTGGCTAACTGATGAGGACCAATCAGTCCGAAATACTTCGCCTCTACGGGGAGGGAACATATGGTAAGGGTGTGGCTAACTGATGAGGACCAATCAGTCCGAAATACTTCGCCTCTACGGGGAGGGAACATATGGTAAGGGTGTGGCTAACTGATGAGGACCAATCAGTCCGAAATACTTCGCCTCTACGGGGAGGGAACATATGGTAAGGGTGTGGCTAACTGATGAGGACCAATCAGTCCGAAATACTTCGCCTCTACGGGGAGGGAACATATGGTAAGGGTGTGGCTAACTGATGAGGACCAATCAGTCCGAAATACTTCGCCTCTACGGGGAGGGAACATATGGTAAGGGTGTGGCTAACTGATGAAGACCAATCAATCCGAAATACTTCGCCTCTACGGGGAGGGAACATATGGTAAGGGTGTGGCTAACTGATGAGGACCAATCAGTCCGAAATACTTCGCCTCTACGGGGAGGGAACATATGGTAAGGGTGTGGCTAACTGATGAGGACCAATCAGTCCGAAATACTTCGCCTCTACGGGGAGGGAACATATGGTAAGGGTGTGGCTAACTGATGAGGACCAATCAGTCCGAAATACTTCGCCTCTACGGGGAGGGAACATATGGTAAGGGTGTGGCTAACTGATGAGGACCAATCAGTCCGAAATACTTCACCTCTACGGGGAGGGAACATATGGTAAGGGTGTGGCTAACTGATGAGGACCAATCAGTCCGAAATACTTCGCCTCTACGGGGAGGGAACATATGGTAAGGGTGTGGCTAACTGATGAGGACCAATCAGTCCGAAATACTTCGCCTCTACGGGGAGGGAACATATGGTAAAGGTGTGGCTAACTGATGAGGACCAATCAGTCCGAAATACTTCGCCTCTACGGGGAGGGAACATATGGTAAGGGTGTGGCTAACTGATGAGGACCAATCAGTCCGAAATACTTCGCCTCTACGGGGAGGGAACATATGGTAAGGGTGTGGCTAACTGATGAGGACCAATCAGTCCGAAATACTTCGCCTCTACGGGGAGGGAACATATGGTAAGGGTGTGGCTAACTGATGAGGACCAATCAGTCCGAAATACTTCGCCTCTACGGGGAGGGAACATATGGTAAGGGTGTGGCTAACTGATGAGGACTAATCAGTCCGAAATAGATCTCTATTAGTCTCCCAATAGGCAGGAAAATGCATGCTTGCTGTCTGAAGAAGCCTAGGATAGTGGATGTGATTTCACTGAGCTATGGCTGCAATTTGAGAAACGTGGTTTACGTAGGAAAATACCCGGTTGAAGAAAAATACATACCAAAAAAAGCCTACGAAAAGAGAAGAAAACTCTCTCTCTTTCTCTCTCTCTCTCTCTCTCTATATATATACATATACCTTGCTCAGTAGGGATGGAAAATGATACCTAATCCATTAAGCTTTTTGGGGTGCTGCCCCCCCCATTTTGTCCCCCTACAGGTATCCAGACCACCCACCCACCCATTTTATCCTGTCTGGAGGACCCCTATGGATACCTCAGCCTTCCCCTGGACTCCTGATACAACCCCACCTCCAAAGGGACCCCCAACCCAACTCCATCTGGATGTGGCTGCTGGGACCTGGGGTCCAAAACTCCTGAGCAGCCCTCAAATCCCAGGGGGTCCCTGTCCCCTTATTATGGGTCCTTGCCTAAAGAGAATGCCCCCCCAACAAGCCCCCCCTTAAATATGGACCCTCTAAGCAGCCCCCTGACCCCCCCCTCAGTCACCCCCCACCTTTCCCTCTCCCAACGGTTTAAATTAGCATATTAAGGCCCCGCCCTCACCCAAGCCACGCCCCTCTCGCCCTCCCGGCCACGCCCCTCGCCCCCTTTCACCTGCTCGATGGCCAGCTGCACCTCCGGAGCCAGCTGCAAGGCGGCTTCCAGCTCGTCGGCCAAATCCAGCTCCTCGTCCTCCATCCCGGCTTCCTTTCCCCGCACAGCGGCGGCGGCGCCGGAGGAGGAGGAGGAGGAGGAGGAGGCGGCGCGGCTTCCGGGTAGAGCGGCATTCTGGGATGCTGGAGGACCCGGCCCACGGCGCACGCGCGGCTCGCGGAAAGGAGCGCAGCCAATGAGCGCCGCGAGCGGCGGAGAGCCACGCCCTCTCTCAAGGTTCCTGTCTGGAGAAAGTGGAAGCCGCTAGGTGGCGCTGGCGCCGCGTTCTGGTTTTGTTATTGAGTTTTGGGGTTTTTTTCTTAAAAAAAATTGATTAAAGCTTTTATTTAAAGTCTCTGGCCCCAGTGCCTCTGAGCAAGTACAGAGGGCTTTCTACTTAAGGAGTGCAGGGGAAAAAAAAAAAAAAGCAAAGTACTGTATTGTAAGCGGACCAGAGTCACTTTGCATAGTGACAGACAGTTAGCATAAACATTGAATTAATCAATCAATTAATAACCACTGGTATTTAATAAAAATAAATTTAAAATAAATTAAAAGCACAGTCGAATCTAGAAAGAGTGCAGAGAAGAGCAACAAGGATGGTTAGGAGACTGGAGAGTTAAACATAACAAAGAACGGTTGCAGATATCTCTAGTTTAATGAAAAGAAAGGAAAGACGAGGGGTGATATGATAACAATGTTCCAATATCAAAAGGGCTGCCACAAAGAATAAATTATTAGAAATAAATTAACAGTTGGAAGGGACCTTGTAGGTCATCTAGTCCAACCCCCCGCCCAAGCAGGAGATCCTGCACCATTTCCAACAAACAGCAGTCTAATCTCTTCTTGAAACCCTCCAGTGATAAAGCTCCCACAACTTCTGAAGGCAACTTCTGTTCCATGGGTTGATTTTATTTATTTATTTATTGGTTCGATTTATATGCCGGCCTTCTCCGGAGACTCAGGGCTGCTTACAATGCATTAACAATAGCCTTCATACTTTTGTATATACCTGCTTAGTAGGGCTTTCGGTCCCCCATAAGCGATGTTCTTTTTTTTATACAAAGTCAGCTTATTGCCCCCACAATCCGGGTCCTCGTTTTACCTACCTCGGAAGGATGGAAGGCTGAGTCAACTTTGAGCCTGGTGATATTTGAACTCGCAGTAATTGCAGGCAACTGGCAGCTAAGTGCTACTTAACAGCACTTTAGTCCGCTGCGCCACCAAGGCTCCTTGGTGATTGCTCTCACTGTCAGAAAATTTCTCCTTATTTCCAGGTCGAATCTCTCCTTGATCTGTTTCCATCCATTATTCCTTGTCTGGCCTTCAGAGGTGGCTTGGAAAATAGCTTGACCCCCTTCCTCCTCTCTGGGGCAGCCCCTCAAATATTGGAAGATGCTCTCCTGTCTCCCCTGGTCCTTCTCTTCACTAGACTAGCCATGCCCAGTTCCTGCAACCGTTCATTGCATGTTTTAGCCTCCAGTCCCCTAATCCTCTTTATTGCTCTTCTCTGCACTCTTTCTAGAGTCTCAACATCTTTTTTATAGTGTGGTGACCAAAACTGGATGCAGTACTCTAGGTGTAGCCTTACTAAGGCTTTATAGAGGAGATTGACTTATTCTCTAATAGGCATCAGAAAGGAGAACAAGAAGCGATGGATGGAAACCAATCAAGGAGAGAAGCAACCTAGAACTAAGGAGGAATTTCCTGACAGTGAGAACTATTTTTTTATTATTATTATTTTAATTTATATGCCGCCCTTCTCCGGAAACTATTAATCAGTGTAATAGCTTTAATGAAGTTGTGAATGCTCCAACATTGGAGGGTTTTAAGAAGAGTTTGGACAACCATGTGTCTAAAGAGTCTCCTGCTTGAGTAGGGGGTTGGACTAGAAGACCTCCAAGGTCCCTTCCAGCACTGTTATACTGTTCTATTCCATTCAGTCCTTCTTTTCATTAAACTAGACATAGCCAATTCCTGCAACCGTTCATTTGTTTTAGCCTTCAATCCCCTAACCATCTCTGTTGCTCTTCTCTGCATTCTTCGTGGCAAGTCACCTTAACATACCTGATGAATGAACTCATACCTTGCTGAGCTTCACTAAAGATAATGTGATTTATTTACCTTTGCTCCACCTGTGCAAACCAAGACATGTATAAAAGATGTCTTAGGGGAGGGTGGTAAACAATGTCCCAAAATGGGCCAGCCTTTTCTGATCTGTCCTGTTTGAAAAGTCGAGCTGTTGTCATTTCCCTAACTGGCAAATCAGGTTGCATAAATCAGTTTGCAAGGCTTCCAAGCCATGTTTCTTTGGTCACGCCAGGCCAGTCCCGTGGGCATACATGTCCAGACAAATTTATTTCCTTGTTGGCTTTATTTGTTTAATTCGATTCAAATTCAATTCGGGCAGGAACACTTAAGTTTGTTTGCTGTCTTGAGCTGAGACAGGCATGCATACATGCAGTATATATTGTAGGAAAGTGAGGGAGAAAGAAGGGAAGGAGGAGAGGAAGAAGGAGAAGAAGAGAAGAAGGTGGACAAGGGGGAGGAGGAGGAGGAGAAGAAGAAGAAGAGGAGGAGGAGGAGAGGAAAAAGAAGAAAAAGGTGGACGAGGAGGAGAGGAAGAAGAAGGGGAGGAGGAGGGAAAGAAGAAGAAGAAGAAGGTGGACGAGGAGGAGGAGAGGAAGAAGAAGAGGAGGAGGAGAGGAAGGAGGAGGAAGAGGAGCAGAGGAAGAAGAAGAAGAGGAAGAAGGTGGACGAGGAGGAGGAGAGGAAGAAGAAGAGGACGAGAAGGAGGAGGAGAGGAAGAAGAGGAGCAGGAGAAGAATATGAAGAGGAGGAGGAGAGGAAGAAGAAGAGGAGGAGAGGAAGAAGGAGGAGGAGGAGCAGAGGAAGAAGAAGAAGAGGAAGAAGGTGGATGAGGAGGAGGAGAGGAAGAAGAGGAGGAGGAGCAGAGGAAGAAGAAGAGGAAGAAGGTGGACGAGGAGGAGGAGAGGAAGAAGAAGAAGAGGAGAAAGAGGAAGAGGAAAAGGAGGGGGAGGAACTAGGAGAAAGAAGAAATGTTTCTTACAGACGTTTCATGACCCAGCTAGGAAACAAGATCAGTGCTAGAAGGGAACAGGATATGTGGAGAGGAGGAAGAGAAGAAGAGGAAAGGAAAGAGGAGAAGGAAGGGGAAAGAGGGAGCAGGAGGAAGAGAATGGTGACTTCTAGTCCTGCCTTAAACACGAAAGCTTAAATTGTCTGACTTTGGGCCAATCTCAAGGAGGCTCTGAGTTCTAGTCCCACCTTAGGCATTAAAGCCGGCCGAATAACTTTGGCCCAATTGCCAGGAGTCCATGAGTTATAGTCCTGCTTTAGATAAGAAAGCTAGCTGGGTAAATTTGGACCAATCACCAGGAGACAGTGAATTCTAATCCCACTTTAGGCAAGAAACTTGGCTGGGTGATTTTGGGTCCATCCCCAGGAGACAGGGAGTTTTAGTTACTTATATAATAATGAAGTTGGGATAAAAACCTAATAAATAAACAAGCACGAACAAGGCAGATGTTGAGCTCTTGATGCCTCCCTATTAATATTTCTTCCTGCTAAGATGTTCTGCACTCTCTGTTTTGGAAAAAAAAACCAGAAGCTGGGTGATTTGCTGCGGAAAAATGTACTTAGACTTACGGAGGAAAAAAAAAGAAGTTTAAGTGTAGTCGACGACTTTAGATAATTAGCTGCATCCTTCCAAGAGGTGCGGAAATTCCTTGGAAATTCTGTTTTCCTATTGAAGACATTTGCATGTCTCTGGGTGTGTGGGGTGTCGTGACCGGCCTCCAGCATTGTCCTAACTTCCTTCCTGCTTTAACAGCCGGAGTGCAAATCGGGAGCTATTTTGACTGACCCTGTTTTAAATCCAGGCTTCAGAGAAATTCCTTCGGCCTTCAATTGGGCAACCTTCGCCCAGGAGCTTGTACAATCGTCGTGGCTGCTTTAAGCAGGCGATTCATTAAAGCAGGGGTGTTGATCCTCTCGCCCCTTCTGTTCAACATTTATGTGAAGCCGCTGGGTGAGATCATCCGTGGTTTCGGGGTGAAGTACCACCAATACGCTGACAACACTCAGCTGTACATCTCCACCCCGGATCACCCCAATGATGCCCTTGAAGTGATGTCCCGGTGCCTGGAGGCCGTGCGGATCTGTATGGGGAGGAACAGACTCAGGCTCAACCCATCCAAGACCGAGTGGCTGTGGTTTCCGACATCCCGATATAGTCAGTTGGTGCCATCACTGACTATTGGGGGCGAGTCATTGGCCCCCATGGAGAGGGTGCGCAACTTGGGTGTCCTCCTGGACTCACAGTTGTCGTTGGAAGAACATATGACGGCCGTGGCCAAGGGGACTTTTTATCAGGTCCCCCTGATTCACCAGTTGCGTCCCTTTCTGGATCGGGACTCGTTAAATACGGTCACTCATGCTCTCATCACTTCCCGCCTGGACTACTGCAATGCTCTCTACATGGGGCTCCCCTTGAGGAGCACCCGGAGGCTCCAGCTGGTCCAGAATGCGGCCGGGCGGGTGGTTATGGGAGCGACGTGGCGCTCCCATGTGACCCCCCTCCTGCGCGAGCTGCACTGGCTCCCGGTGGTCTTCCGGGTGCACTTCAAGGTTTTGGTTACCACCTTTAGAGCGCTCCATGGCATTGGACCGGGGTATTTACGAGACCGCTTTCTGCTACCGATAGCCTCTCACCGACCAGTACGCTCCCATAAAGAGGGGCTTCTCAGGGTGCCGTCGGCCAAACAGTGTCGACTGGCGGCCCCCAGGGGGAGAGCCTTCTCTGTGGGGGCACCTACCATCTGGAACGAGCTCCCCCCGGAGATACGGAGGATCCCGGACCTGGGCACGTTTCATCGTGCTCTCAAAACTTTTTTATTTCAGCAGGCTGGCCTGGCCTAACTCCCCTCTTTTAAATTTTTAATTCGTGTGATTTTATAAATTGGGTGTTTTAATCTGTGTTTCGGCCAAAATATTTAATAATTTTAAGGGATTTTTTAAATATTTGTATTATCTGTATTTTATCCTGGCTGTTCACCGCCCTGAGTCCTTCGGGAGTAGGGCGGTATAGAAATTTGATTAATAAATAAATAAATAATAAATAAATAAATAAATAAATAAATAAACACTGGATTTCTTCGAGGGCTGGATCAGCAGGCTGGCGGATGGACGGACTGACGATGGACGTCTCCTGCAGCACCCTGATGGCCAAAACAGGGCACGGGAGGGGGCCTCGTTTTCGGTCTCCATGGCCCACTACAGCACTCTCTCGGCCAAAAACAGCCTGTGCGGAGGTCCCGCGCGGCCCGTTTTTAGCCGGGAGTGTGCTGCTGGAGACCATGGAGGCCGAAAATGGGTCACACAGGGGCCACAGAGGCTCTGCAAGGCGGTCCTTTGATATTTCCAAGCCAGCCCTGTGGGCCATATTTAAGCACCCCACAGGTTGGATTCGGCCCGTGGGTCTTGAGTTGACACCCCTGCATTAAAGCAGGGGACTCCAACCTTGGCAACTTGCGGACTTCAACTCCCAGAATTCCTCAGCCAGTCATGAGTTACCTGCGGAATTCTGGGAGTTGGAGTCCGCCAGTCTTAACGTCCCCAAGGTCAGAGAGCCTTGCAAAGCGAATGCAATTCTTTTTTTGCTTTTTTAAACGAAGAAGCAAAGTTAAAGCACAGCCAAGTCACTAAGTGGAAAGCCAGAAGTCGAGGAGTTCCCCCCATGTGGCATCGGTTTCTTCGTCTGGTCTACCTTATAGAGCTGACGTCACGCTAACGGACTTCGGGACCACAATGTCACTTTGTGCTTATGGGGTAGAGTGAAAATGTTGTGGTCCGCCAGCTGCCAGCAGAGCTGGTGGCAGACTCGGATGATGAGGAGGTTGGGGAAGAACTGGGGCCAGTTCTGGAGTCTGGGGAAGGCTCTGATGGATGCTCTGCATCGGACGCAGAGATAGAGCCAGGGCCATCCGACATTTCCCAGCCACCGGAGAGGCAGCTGCCTTTGGAGGCTGATATGAGTGAGGAGGAAGAACAGCTGGGGCCTGTTCCAGATTCACGTATGCGTAGAGCAGTTAGGAGAGGTGAGCAACGGAGGACAAGGAGTCGACTCGGGAAGCAAGGCACAAGTGGACGCTGAATGGCCCCTCCCTGGCTGGAGAATAAAGAGAAGGAAAGGGGAGTGGTGGTCATAGGAGACAACCGTTCGTATTTCTGAAGATGTTGCTCATTGTGTTTCGTGCCACAAAGACTGCTTGCCAGGACTTAATTGGCAGCCTTTCGGCTGGGAGCTCGCGGCCTGGCAATTATCGCAAGGAACTTGTAAGTTAACTGTTGCTGCCGTTAACTCCTTGAAGGACTCTTGCCTGGACTTTTTGGTGGGTGAATGCAATTAATTCATAAAAGGTAAACAAAGAGATTTTTTTCGTGACAAGGAGTCTGTTTCTTGCGTCTGCTAAGGCTGGGTCAGAATAGAAAGGAGACATGCGTATTTATTCATTCATTCATTTATACATTTATTCATGCATTTATTTATTTATGCATTTATTTAGATTCAACCAGCAGCTGTGACCACGAGGTACGGATGTCCCAGGATACGCAGCCCTATATAGGGAGTTCTGGATTTACAACCTTTCCTTTAAGTGACTGTTTGAAGTCTTTGAACAGCTTGGAAAAAATGCGACTTACTGTAGGATGGTTTTTTTGGTCACTAAATGAACCATCGTAAGTTGCAAACCGCCAGTAGGTGCCAGATTTGAAGGCCAGTCCAATGCTTCTTTTCCTCCATACCCTTGGTGGCATATTTCAAAATTCCCTTGCATTTTCCTCCCAAATCCTACTTCCAAATCTTTAACAATAAAGTGATTTACCTTCGGATGCTTGACGACTGATTCACATTTATGACGGTTGCAGTGTCCCGGGGTCACATGACACCCCCACCCCTTTTGCGACCTTCTAAGGAAAGTCAACGAGGTAGCCAGATTCACTTAACAACCGTGTTGCTAATTTAACAGCTGCAGTGATTCACTTAACAACTGTGGAGGAAAGGTCGTAAAATGGAGGAAATCTCCCTTAACACTTTCTCAGTTAACAACATAAATTTTGGGCTCCATTGTGGTCGTAAATCGAGGACTACCTACCGTATAATCAGAAACTGCATCCCGGTCCTCGGTGGCATATTTCAAAATTCTTCTGCATTTTCCTCCCAAATCCTATCCTAGAGCTAAGCCGATAATCACAAGGTGCTTTTTCATAAAACAGATAAGAAGTGGTCTGTGATGGAAATGCCCTTCAGGCTGTTTTGTCTTTTCCGGTAGACAAAGTTTTGTCTATTGATAGTGTGAGCTACAGCTGAGTCAAGAGACAGCAGCTAGGTTCCTGTTTGGTCAATATTGGAAAAGGGATGATATGCTTACAATTCAAGAATGGACTTTGAAGATGGCCAGTTTTGCAGAAATGGCGAAGATATCAGCATACTTAAAAGACCGGACTCAAGAGACTTATGCATGGGAGTGGAAGAAATGAATAGATTATGTGCAGAATAAATATCAAACTAGGAAGTATCAAATAGCTTTTAGCTAAATGTTGTCTAGAAATGTATAGTTTATTGGGGGCAAAATAGCTTATTGTTATGTAGAATTGTATAGTACACAGGGGGGAGACTAGAGGGATGGTAAAGCATGATACAATACAATGGGGATGGATTTCACCTTGGGGAAGTCATGGGGAGTGGGGAGGGTTTGGGGGAGTAAGGGAGGGGTGGGGGGGAAATGGGGGAAAATTGATATTTGTAAAACTTTTTCAATAAAAAAAAAAAGAGCAGTTTGTGAAGGCACCAAATGGGAAATATGGAAAAGTCAGTTAAGCCGTGCAAATCAAACAACCAAAAGAGGGCAAAAGTATTTTGTTTTGTTGTATTGTTTATTTCATTCTTTTCTTTTCTTTTCTTTTCTTTTCTTTCTTTTCTTTTCTTTTCTTTTCTTTTCTTTTCTTTTCTTTTCTTTTCTTTCTTTTCTTTTCTTTTATTTATTTTAATTTTTTAAATTTATTTATTTATTTATTTATTTATTTATTTATTTATTTATTTATTTGTTTGTTTGTTTGTTAACTTTATATCCCGCCCTTCTCCCCAAAGGGACTCAGGGCGGTTAACAGGCGAGAATTAAAATAACATGCAATATAAAAGTTAAAATAATTAAAAATAAATTAAATTAAACGGCCGCCCCAATTTAAAACCCCTAGCAATACAATTAAAAAACCCTTAAAACCTATTCAAGCCAGGCCGGCTTGCTGAAATAAAAACGTCTTCAGGGCCTTACGGAAAGTGCGGAGATCCGGGATCGGCCGTATTCCGGGAGGTAGCTCGTTCCAGAGGGCGGGTGCTCCCATGTGACACCTCTCCTGCGCGAGCTGCACTGGCTCCCGGTGGTCTTCCGGGTGCGCTTCAAGGTGTTGGTGGCCACCTTTAAAGCGCTCCATGGCTTAGGGCCGGGGTATCTACGAGACCGCCTTCTGCCGCAAATAGCTTCCCACCGGCCAGTATGCTTGCACAGAGAGGGCCTCCTCAGGGTGCCGTCCGCCAGACAATGTCGGCTGGCGACCCCCAGGGGGAGAGCCTTCTCTGTGGCGGTACCCGCCTTCTGGAACGACCTCCCCCTAGAGATACGCACGATACCAGACCTCCGGACTTTTTGGCGGGCCGTGAAAACTCATTTATTTCACCTAGCCGGGCTGGCTTGATCCTATCCATTTCGGTTTTAATTTGAAATTGGTTTTAATTGGGTTGTTTTAAATTGTGGGCTGAAATTATTTAAATACCTTTTAAATTGTTTTTTAAATTTTGTATGCTGTTTTACCTCGGCTGTTCACCGCCCTGAGTCCTGCTGGAGAAGGGTGGTATACAAATCAAATCAAATCAATCAATCAATAAATAAGTAGCACTACGATAGAGGAATGACCCCATCACGGGCTCGCCAGAGATCGTCCATCAGCGCAACCAAAGCAGTTTCCGTGCTGTAGTCAGGTCTGAAGCCAGATTGAAAAGGGTCCAGATAATCGGTTTCATCCAATGTCCGTCGGAGCTGAAGTGCCACCGCTTTCTCTACAACCTTCCCTACAAAGAGTAAGTTGGAGACTGGATGGAAGTTCTTTAATTCTGCTGGGTCCAAGGAAGGCTTCTTGAGGAGGGGCCTAGCTTAACAACTGCAGCAATTCACTTAACAACGGTGGCAAGAAAGGTTATAAAATTGGGGCAAAGCTCACCCTAACGTCTGTCTCGCTTAACAGCGGAAACATCGGACCCAATTGTGGTCATAAGTCAAGGACTACCTTTACTTATCTTGCTCCCTCGGGTGCCTTTTTTTCCTCGCACACGTGCCCACACCCATAATGCAATGCCCCCTCACGCTCCCTACCCGCCTGCGCATGTGTGTGCGACCCCCCCCCCGTTTTGGGCCTAGCAGGCCTCCCTGAAGCCTCAGGTGGCATTTGTCCTCATGCGTGTGCCCACACCCATAATGCAATGCCCCCCACGTGTGGTATGCCCCCTGCACATGTGCATGCAAACCTCCTGCGCTCCGCCCCGTTGTTCTGCCCCAGCTACTGACCCCAAAGAACGCAGCACACACAAACTCTATACAAAGCTTATTTACTCAAAATAACTCAATATCATTCAAAGGCTGTTAATGAACTGTCTCAACAGCCTACCAGAATTCTAAGATAAGGTAATCACAGTCTTACTAGAGTTGGCAGAAAGCCCAGAAGCAATTTTGCAGACACGAAGGAGACAGAACTAAAGTTGTTCCCTACAAATTGCTTCAGTCGGTGTTCCTCCTTAAATAGGCTAAGGGAGTGGCCAATTAGCCCCAAGCCTTACTCTCGAGGAGACCTCCTCCTGAGGAGCCACTCCTACCTTTTGGCAGCTCTGCGCGCCCGTGCATTGAGAAGAGGCTCCTCCTCTTCTTCCTCTTCACTTATGGGAGCTTCTGGAGGTTCTGAAGGCCCTGGCTGAATCCCCGCCTCTGGCACCACATCTTCTCCAGCCTCCTCAATGTCCGACTCGAGCGCCAGCTGCACAGGCTGCTGGCGCAGCACCATACCAGCCTCCTCGCTGTCGGAATCAGCTACTAGCTGCACAGGCTGCTGACGGGCCACAACACCTCTGCATTGCATGCACGACCTCCCCCCGCACGCCTTTTTGGGCCTAGCAGGCCTCCCTGAAGCCTCCTGGGGCCAAACACGGGCCACAGTGGGGGAGGTTGCCTCCCACATGCGTGACAGAGACCCAAAAACCAGCTGGCCGGCGGGAAGTGTGCATGTATGCGCAGTGGGCCTGACCTAGGGCATTGATGGCTAACCTTTTCCGGACCGAGTGCCCAAAGCGTGCATGTGCGTGTGTAAATGCGTGCCGCATGCCCCAAACCCCCAAAATGCAATGTGCGCCCGGCCCCATGCATGCACTCCGCCCCTGTGCATGGGCATGTGGGCCCTGTGCATGCACACATGGGGTCCGTGCATGCACGCATTGCCCTTGTTCTGTCCCCGTCTCACACACGCACACAAACAGACAGCCGGGGGTTAAATAAACTGGCAGACAACCAATTCTTCCGATAGGAAGCTTGGCAGCAACCCAGTAGCTGCTTGCCAAGAACTTTACTCATAAACAAAATACCCACAGTTCAAGAATTGTCCAGTTCGTAAAATAAATCCAAGGCAGATAATGTTGTTTCCAAAGATGCAATGTGACTCGATAGTAGTTAGTTTTGTCCGTCACAGAGTCTGAATGGCCACCTCACCCCCTTTTATACCATGTGGGATGTGGTCCAGTGATTCAGCTTAATCTCTGGCACGCCTTTTCTTCTGTTGCGCGCGCTTATCTCTGCGATGCTGCCGAGGATCCAGCCAAGACTCATCCCCCTCATTACTGTCCACCTGTGGCTGCGTGGACGTGCTTGGCCCCGGGCCTATCCCTTGCCCTTCGGCGGACACCAGAGGCATTGCCAGAGAGGAGGGTGCTGGAGAGGGAGGCCTTGCCAACTCCTCTCCTTCACTCTCGGAGTCCTCTCCTGCTGATGACACAGGCTCAGGTAATGGAGCCACAACAGCCCTCCTGCAAGCAGCCCACCTCACCCCCGTGCATGCACGGCAGAGACCCGAAGACCAGCTGGCTGGCGGGAGGCACATGCGCAGCAGAGCTGACCTGGGGCAACGGCTCGCGTGCCATCAGAGAGGGCACTGCGTGCCATCTCTGGCACGCATGCCATAGGTTCTCCATCATGGATGTAAAATAAACCTGCTCCCCGATCAGGCGGCTTAAAAAACAAGAAACCAATCCAGACCGTGTTTCCCGCCCCCGGGGAGACTCGCCCCCCCCGGCTCTTTGCGTAGAACGAGAAAGAGACGCGAGGAATTCGAGCACAGATGGTTATCGGGAGGCCTGGCGTTTCACACTCGGTGGCAATTCCCCCGGGAGGCTCTGGCAGTGACTTCATAGCTTTGCTGCGATAAATCTACTCGTGTCCTGGGAAATCAATTCAGCGGTGGATTGGCCCCTCTTAGCCCCGAGAGACTGAAATAAACGGAGGATAATTGACTTGAGTCCCCAAAGGGTTGGATGGCGGGTGATTATAAGAATTAGCACAGCTGGAAAACAGGCCTATTGACCCAGGAGACCAATTGTTCATCTCTATTTCTAAATCTATATATCTATAGGTAGATATTGTATCTATCTATCTAAATAACTCTATCTATCTATCTGTCAGGATTCCAAGTAACAGCCCCCACAACGAAAGAAGACTCCAAGCCTAGAAGTTCCTCAAAAGGTCCAAAGTAAAAGATGGCTTCCAGGACTGACTCTATCTATCTATCTATCTATCTATCTATCTATCTATCTATCTATCTGTCTGTCTATCTATCATCCATCCATCTAGTCATCTATCTATCCATCTATCTATCTATCTATCTATCTATCTATCTATCTATCTATCTCTGTCTGTCTGTCTGTCTATCATCCATCCATCTAGTCATCTATCTATCCATCTATCCATCTATCTATCTATCTATCTATCATCTATCTATCATCTGTCATCTATTTATCTATCATCTCTATCATCCATCCACCCATCCATCTATCCATTTCTATCTATCTATCTATCTATCTATCTATCTATCTATCTATCTTATCTATCTATCAATCATCCATCCATCCATCCATCTATCTTCTATCCATTTCTATCTATCTCTCTATCTCTCTATCTATCTATCTATCTATCTATCTATCTATCTATCTATCATCTATCTATCATCCAGCCAGCCAGCCAGCCAGCCATCTATCTTCTATCCATTTCTTTCTATCTATCTATCTATCTATCTATCTATCTATCTATCTATCTATCATCTATCTATCATCCATCCATCCATCCATCCATCCATCCATCTTCTATCCATTTCTATCTATCTATCTATCTATCATCTATCTATCATCCAGCCAGCCAGCCAGCCAGCCATCTATCTTCTATCCATTTCTTTCTATCTATCTATCTATCTATCTATCTATCTATCTATCTATCATCTATCTATCATCCATCCATCCATCCATCCATCCATCCATCTTCTATCCATTTCTATCTATCTATCTATCTATCATCCATCCATCCATCCATCCATCCTTCCATCTTCTATCCATTTCTATCTATCTATCCATCTATCTATCTATCAATCATCTGTCTATCATCCATCCACCCATCCATCCATCCATCTTCTATCCACTTCTATTTACCTATCTATCTATCTTCACACCCAAGACACCGCAAGCATGATAGATAGATAGATAGATAGATAGATAGATAGATAGATAGATAGATAGATAGATAGATGATGGATGGATGGATGGAGAGATGATGATAGATAGATATGGATATGGGGATATGAATATATGGATATGTTTTATGTATATATGTATATTTAATTTTGATGGTACACACACACACACACACACACACACGCACACACACATACTTTGCCCCTTTTTTTTTTCATTTAAGGCAGTCCTCGACTGGAGAATTCTGGGAACTGAAATCCACTCATCTTAAAGTGGCCAAGTTGAATTTACTCACCGCTTTTTAAAGCAACAATGGAAAACCTTTTGTGTGGGGTGACATGTAGGAGGAACATACTTTTGTTGAGATGTATACCGGGATCTGTAATCTCGATCTACACACCCAAACAATTAAAATGTTTTTAATTATGATGGTTTCACATGGTAGCCAAAGGTATCATTTTAACACAGATTATCCAACAAGTTGTAATCAAAATAATGACTGGAGTCCTCCTTTTCCTTCTGGTATTTGATTTAACATACATACCATGCTCTCTTTTATTTGTCCTCACAACCACAATCCTGTGGCGTAGGCGGGCATGAGAGAGTGACTGGGCCCAACTTATATGATGAGTTTTCACATGACCATTTGAACATAGTGATGAAGATAGCAGGGACATCTAGCTGACATTGACTAATCTTGAAAGTTGGACATGGTTACTACTTGGATAGGAGACCACCCTGAAATCCACAGCTGCATTTCCTTATACAGATAGTTCTTGACTTACAACCACAAATGAGCTGACAAAAAAAAAAAAAACTCCACCACAATTGGGTGACTGAGCCAATCACCAGGAGGCTGTGAGTTCTAGTCTTGCTAAAGGCATGAAATGACAGCCGGGTGACTTCGGGCCAACCAACCTCACAGGGTTGTCGTTGAGGGGACAATAGGAGGAGGAAGGAGTGTTGGATAGATTATTTGTAAAAAATAATAAAGGTGTGATAATAAATGAATAAAATAAAAACAAATAATTAAATGGATGCCACCTTGATTTATGAGGTAATAAAGGTGGGGTAAAAATCAAAAAAGAAAGGAAGAAAAGAAGGAAGAAAGAAAGAAAGAAAGGGAGGGAGGGAGGGGGAAGAAAGGAAAGAAGGAAAGAAAAAAGGAATAAATGAAAGAAGAGGAAGGAAAGCAAGGCAGGAAGGAAGAAAGGAAGAAAGAAAGAAAAAGAAGGAGAAAGAAGGAGAGAGGGAGGGAGGGGGAAGGAAGGAAGGAAGGAAGGAAGGAAAGAAAAAAGGAAGAAATGAAAGAAGAGGAAGGAAAGGAAGGAAGAAAAAGAAAGAAGAAAAAGGAAGGAAGAAAGGAAGGAATGAAGAAAGAAAGGGTGGGAGGGAGTGGGAGGAAGAAAGAAAAAGAAGAAGGAAAGAAGAAGAGGAAGGAAAGGAAGGAAGAAGAAGGAAGGAAAAAGAAGAGAAAGGAAAGGAAGAAAGGAAAAAAGAAAGAAAAAGAAAGGAAGAACGAAAGGGAGAGAGGGAGGGAGGGGGAAGAAAGGAAGGAAGGAAAGAAAAAAGGAAGAAATGAAAGAAGAGGAAGGAAAGGAAGGAAGAAAGAAGAAAAAGAAAGGAAGGAAGAAAGGAAGGAATGAAGAAAGAAAGGGTGGGAGGGAGTGGGAGGAAGAAAGAAAAAGAAGAAGGAAAGAAGAAGAGGAAGGAAACGAAGGAAGAAGAAGGAAGGAAAAAGAAGAGAAAGGAAAGGAAGAAAGGAAAAAAGAAAGAAAAAGAAAGGAAGAATGAAAGGGAGAGAGGGAGGGAGGGGGAAGAAAGGAAGGAAGGAAAGAAAAAAGGAAGAAACGAAAGAAGAGGAAGGAAAGGAAGGAAGAAAGAAGAAAAAGAAAGGAAGGAAGAAAGGAAGGAATGAAGAAAGAAAGGGTGGGAGGGAGTGGGAGGAAGGAAGGAAGGAAAGAAAAAGAAGAAGGAAAGAAGAAGAGGAAGGAAAGGAAGGAAGAAGAAGGAAGGAAAAAGAAGAAAGGAAGAAAGGAAGAGAAAGAAAAAGAAAGGAAGGAAAGAAAGAAAGAACAGAGGAAAGGAAGGAAGAGAGAGAGGGAGGAAGGAAAGAAAAAAGAGGAAAGGAAGGAAGGAAGGAAGGAGGGAGGAAGGCAGACCTATCCGTCTCCCATGCTTTGTATACAATACATTATTTTGTGGCAGTTTATACTGCTTCTCAGACTCATAAATTAGGAGTTGGGTGGTGTTATACGTTCTAGTTTAAATAAATAAACCATTAAAAAATATGGCTGGCTGAATAAAGGCAGTCGGGTAGGCACAACACACAATTGGCTTGACTAATTGTGATTAATTGGTTGGCTTTTTTTAACTGTGCAACCTTAAAAGTGGTAACCTAACAAAATACAGATAGTCCTCGACTTACAACCACAATAGAGCCCAGTTTTGGTTAAGTTGTTAAGTGAAACATTTGTTAGTTGAGTTTTGCCCCCATTTTACGACCTTGCCTGCCGCTGTCGTTAAGTGAATCACGGCAGTTAAGTGAGTAACCCCGCTGTTAAAGTGAATTGGGCTTCCCCACAGACTGCTTGTTCAGAAGGTCACAAAAAAGGATTTAATTTAATTTAATTTAATTTCCAATTTATATACCGCCCTTCTCCCTGAGGACTCAGGGCGATGTACAGCCAAGATAAAAAACATAGAATACAAATATTAAAAAACATTTAAAAATATATATAAATTTTGGCCCGAAAGTTAAGAAATCACAAACTAATTAAAAGAATTTAAAAATTTCTTCTTAAGCCAACCCGGCTTGGTGGAAAAGATGGGTTTTAAGGGAACGACGGAAGGCATTGAGGTCATGGATTCTCCTTATCACACGCAACGGTCGTAAGTCTGTTGCTGGGAAGCCAAAGTGATCCGAGTCCTGCTACAGATAATCCTTGACTTATAACCGTTCGTTTAGTGACCATTCAAAGTTACAACGGCATGGGAAAAAGTGACTTTACGACCGTTTTTCACACTCACGACCGTTTCAGCATCCCTGTGGTCATGTGATCCAAATTAAACTGCTTAGCAACTGACTCATATTTATGACCGCTGCGGTATCCCAAGGTCGTGAGATCCACTTTTGCGACCTTCTGACCAGCAAAGGCAATGGGGAAGCCAGATTCGCTTACCAACCAGGTTAATAACTTATGAACTGCAGCGATTCACTTAACAACGGTGGCAAGAGAGGTCATAAACTGAGCCAAAACTTACTTAACAAAGGTCTCACTTAACCACAGAAATCTTGGGCTCAATTGTGGGTCATAGGTCGAGGACTACCTGTACTCTTGTTATTCTGTACCACTTAAGGACCAATTTTCCGACCCCTTTTACGGTCAGAAGTCGAGGACTACCTGTGCAAAACGGGGGATGGGAACTTGATTCATGTCAGGGCAACTCTGCTTTCATCATTTAACCTCCCTGGACATTTATACCTTGGCTGATATTGAAAAACTGAAGATAACTAGTATTTGGTGGATGGGAGACCATCAGGTGATCCCAGAATCATAATCAGGTCAGGTAAAGACCAAACGAGGACACGCTATTATGTGAGCATGTTTTAGCATGTTGTGCAATCCAGTTTGATTAGTTGATAGTTTAATTTACGCAATGGACCCAGCAAGGGGTTCATTTAGTATCTAGGTTAAGCATAGTAAATGCTCAATCATAAGCAAATAAAATATTTAATCTGCATATTACATTAGCCGACAGTGTTCTAGTTTCATTTGTATTCCTGCTTTTACAACTGCGTAATTTAAGACAACCTGTAACTAAAGGCTACAGGTCGTCCTCGACCTACGACCACAATGGTTGCTCAGTGAGACTGTTGTTAAGTGAGTTTTGGCCCGCTTTACTATCTTCCTTGTCACCTTTGTCAAGCGAATCGCTGCAGTTGTTAAGTGAGGAACACGGTTGTTAAGCGAATCTGCCTTCTCCTTCGACTTTGCCCGTGACAAGATTACAAAAGGGGAATCACACGATCCCTGGACGTTGCAATTGTCATAATTACACGTCGGTCGTTAAGTACCCGGATTTTGATCACCTGACTATGGGGATGCTGCAATGGTCGTAAGTGTGAAACCCAGTTTTTTCAGTGCCGTGGTAACTTTGAACAGTCACTCAATGAATGGTTTACTTATCTCAGTTTCTATTTTTTATTTTTTTTTAATATGATTTATATGCCGCCCTTCTCCGGAGACTCAGGGCGGCTTACAATGCGTTAAGCAATAAATATCCTTTTGTATATTTATACAAAGTCAGCTTATTGCCCCCACAACTGGGTCCTCAATTTACCTACCTTAGAAAGGATGGAAGGCTGAGTCAACCTTGAGCCTGGGGAGATTCGAACTTGCAGTAATTGCAGACAGCTGAATGTTAATAACAGGCTATTAGTCTGCTGCACCACCAGGCTCTGTAGTATTCCTGGTGCTGTCTGAATTTATTTGCTTGCAATGTTGCATAACCCAACTAGGTAACATCATCAGTTTCAGGGAGTGTGGGGTTTGCTCCCTCTTTTTATTCAGTAGCTTGTCCTGCCAGTGTGTGGTTTTCTCCTTATTAGTTCCTTAATCAACATATTGTTTTTTGCTTGTTTGTTTGTCTGGGGTTACTCCCTTCTTATCTGGGTGTTGGCTACGGAATAAGAATAGAACAGAATTGAAAAACTTTATTGTCACTTTGAATCTACATTAATCGGCATACATTAAAGTGAAATTTCGTTGCACAGCTCTCAAAGGGTTACCACCTCCAATATACACTATATACAGTAGTGGCCAAAATTGTGGAAACCTTTTGGGAAAAGTGTATTTTCTAAAACTAGCTAATAACACCACTTTTTTGGGGGGAGTAGTAATATCATAAAATTATATATCAATGGAAAGATAATTGAATCCAGAATGTAATGCAATAACTTTTAGGAAGGATTTGCTATTAGAATAGCAGTTGCAGTATAAAGAAGAAAAGTGAAACACATAGAAAAAACGAGATATACAGAAATGATCCCCATGTCAGGGAATCCTTAGTTGGGTAACCTATAGCATGAATGATGGCCTTACAACGTTTATTTATATATATATATATATATATATATATATATATATATATATATATATATATATATATATATATGTTTTCTCAGGTTTTCGCGGGTGTTTGTATGTAGGTCTTTGGTTATTCGGGTCTTCTCCCACGTAAAATTACGTAAAATTTTACGTGGGAGAAGACCCGAATAACCAAAGACCTACATATATATATATATATATATATATATATATATATATATATATATATATATATATATATATATATATGCCGCCCTTCTCCGGAGACTCAGGGCAGCTTACAATGCATTAAGCAATAGCCTTCATACTTTTTGTATATTTTATACAAAGTCAGCTTATTGCCCCCACAAACCGGGTCCTCATTTTACCCACCTTAGAAAGGATGGAAGGCTGAGTCGACCTTGAGCCTGGTGAGAATTGAACTTGCAGTAATTGCAGGCAGCTGGATGTTAAATGCTGCCTTAGTAGGAGGCATTAGCCTCCTACGCCACTCAGTCTTCCCATGGAGTGAACCCAGTGTTTTAGTTCTGCAGCTGTTATCATGTGAAACCAAGATGGAATGATGGCTTCTATTAACTGGGTTTTATTGCCGGGTCGCTTCTGACTAGCAAGTTTCTTTAGTCGGCTCCATAGATTTTCTTTTTCTTTCTTTCTTTCTTTTTTTTAAAAATATTTTATTAGTTTTAAAAGTAAAACAATGGACATTGCTCAACGTCTCTGTTTTTTAACATTTGCGTCGAAATCAAGTTAATAAGTAATCTATTCCTTGATTTATATACAAATTTACGTATCTCCTATTTCATTATATATCAAGTATGCAGTATTTTACTTCTTAAACAACTATGCATGTATTTAATAAACCTGTATTACATTCACAAATTCAATATACATTGATATATTGATATATATTGATACATACATTTCCAGATATTCGTTATCCCTTGTTTTTGGCATTCTTCCTCTTATCTAGAAGAGCCTTGGTAGTACAATGGTCTAAAGCACCCTGTTATTAAGATCAGCTGCCTGCAATTACTGCAGGTTCAAATCTCGCCAGGCTCAAGGTTGATTCAGCCTTCCATCCTTTCTAAGGTAGGTAAATTGAGGACCCAGTTTGTGGGGGCAATAAGCTGACTTTGTATAAATATACAAAAGAATGATGGCTATTGCTTAGCGCATTGTAAGCCGCCCCGAGTCTCCGGAGAAGGGCGGCATATAAATCAAATAAAAAAAAAAATCTAACCAATTATAAAATTTATTCCAGACTTCATAGTATGTTGATTCACTTTTGTCTTTGAGTTCTAAGGTAAGTCTGTCCATCTCTGCATAGCTGTAAATTTTGTGTATTACTTCTGGGTATTGGGTATTAATTTTGGGTATTGTCAGCGTTTCAATGCTGGCATAGAGAGAGCAGAGGAGAGCGAGAGATAAACTCTGAAACTTTTGCCTGCTAAATCCCTTTGAAGCCCGGTTGTCGTGGAAATGAGGGGAGGGGGCACATTCCTGGGAAATGAGGAGGAAAAGAATTCTGAAGAATGACTTGGAAGACAGCCAATGAGAAGCAGAGATTTGGGGATCGGAAAGGGAGGGATTGGGAGGCAAAAGGTCAGTCTTGTCCACGCGGAGTCATAATCCGATGGCTGAGCTCAATTAAAGAAAGATTTCCTTAAAGATTGGCAGTTTGGAAATTCATTTAATTTTGAGATAGCACCGCAGTCTGACAGGTATTTCTTTACACTTCCATTTTTGAGCAAATTCTATTCGTGCCGCGGTAAGTATATGCAATATTAAGGCTCCATAGATTTTCAATGGGGTTAAGGTGTGGGCTCTTCCCAGACCATTCCAGCAATGGAATAGGATTATCTTGAAATTCCATTTAAAAAAAAGTGGTGTTATTAGCCATCAAACCTCAAAAATACAACTTTTCCCAAAAGGTTTCCACAATTTTGGCCACTACTGTAAACATGAATGAATGAATGTGTCAGGTTTCGAGGTCGTCTCAAATAAATTACATTTCAAACAAAGTCTTTGAAGAAAAACTCCCATTTATTAAGCACGACATTCTAACTCCGACTCCATCGCAGCCAACACTGACTTCCTGACCCAAAACCCTCCCTTTCCGTTCCCCACTCCCTTGCACTCATTGGCAATCTTCCAAGTCATTCTACCCCTAATCTACTGCTCCAGCTCAAAGGAATTTCCCCCTTCCCATCCCATCTCCTAGGGGATATTATCTCCAGGGAAAAGAAGTAGGTGAAAAGTCAAACGTCCCTTTCCAGATGCCTCCGCTTCTCCTTCTTATGTCAGCACTAGAGTAAATGCAGCTTGAAGTGCTGACAATGAATGAATGAATGAATGAATGAATGAATGAATGAATAAATACAAAATTATGCATATACCCACATCTATTATATGATTCTTTTTTGGGCGGTCTCTTTTGAATGGTATTTTCTCCCTGTCTAATCTATTGATAAATGAAACATCTGGAAGCCAAGAAGAAAACTCAGAAAGGAGCAAGCTTTTCCCAGTTCAATCCACAGCTGCAAAGCAACCTGGAACTAAAGAGGAATTTCCCTGACAGCGAAAATGAGACCTTCTGATCAGCAAATTCAATTAACAACTGGGTTAGTATTATATCAACTGCAGTGTTTCACTTAACAACTGTGGCAAGAAAAGTCATCAAATGGGGTAAAACTCACTTAACCAAGGTCTCACTTAACAACAGATGACTGGGGCTCAATTGTGGTCAGAGGTCGAGGATTACCGGATTTATTAAATGTATATGCCACTTGATCCGCAGAGCCAAAGATGATATGGGGAGGTGCTGTCTATTCAGATCGGGAAGGGAAACTATGATGACTTGTGGACTTCAATTCCCAGAATTCCTAAGCCAGCCATATTCAGGAATTCTGGGAGTTGAAGTCCACCGGTCATAAAGGGGCCATACAGGTAGTTTGTGATTTACAATCCTTCGTTTAGTGACCGTTTGAAGTTACAGCAGAACTGAAAAAAGCGAACGATGGCCGTTCTTCACACTTATGACCATCGCTGTGTCCCTATGGTTACATTATCAAAATTCAGATGCTTGGCAACTGACTCGTATTTATGACAGTTGCAGCGTCCCGGGGTCATGTGATACTCTTTGGCGACCTTCTGACAAGTAGAGTCAATGGGGGGAGCCAGATTCGCATAACGACTGCATTACTAACTTAACAACCGCAGTGATTCGCTTAACGAATAGGGCAGGAAAGTTCGTACAACGGGGGTAAATCTCACTGAACAAGTGTCTTGCTTAGCGACAGATGTTTGGGGCTCAGTTATGGTCGTAAATTGAGGACTACCTGGAGTTGCCCAGCTCCAGTACAAATGCTTTTTTAAAAAATTATTGTGGATTTTTCTCAGTGTGGCTATAAATTTTCTTTTTGATTGCTTTTTGTCCAGGTTAGGCTTCGGTTTGGCTGCAACACACACACAATCTTTAATCCGTTTTAAAAACAAAATATCCACCCAACAAGTAACATTCAAACAAATGGCCGAAAACCGCGGTGGGCATCTCTCAATCCACCATCTGCCCAATCAGGTTTAATCCTGGCAGGAACGCGGTTCCCGATCCCCAAACACAGACTGGTATTTGCTGGGGATTTTAAAAACAACGTGGGGAGACGGTTAAGGGCTGCGATCTCGGTGGCGGGAAACCCTCCTGGAAATCTAACCGGGGGTGGGGAATTACAGGAATGCAGCCCCCCACCTTTTTACCCCCCTCCCCAATAGATACATTGTGGCGGGTGGTCCGAGGAAGTTTGTATCTTAAAGCAAACGTTCCCTGCTCTTTCCGCGTGGAGGGGCCACTTTGAGTGAGGGGGCCCTTGAGTGGGAGGGGAACCCATCTCCCGCCGTCTCGGGGATCGCGGTTGAATAGCCGGCGGCATGGAACACTCAGAGTCTCCGCGTTCGACCGGATGGAACGCTCAGGGTCTCAGCGTTCGGCTGCATGGAACGTTCAGAGCTCCAGCGTTCCACGGGATAGAACGTTCGGAGCTCCCGCGTTCGGCCGGATGGAACGCTCAGGATCTCAGCGTTCGGTTGCATGGAATGTTCAGAGTTCTAGCGTTCGACGACCGGATGGAACGCTCAAAAGGCTTCTCCAACACTTATATGGAACGTTCAGAAGTCTGGCGTTTCGACCGGCTGGAACGCTCGCCTCTCCAACGTTCCATTATAGAACGTTGACTTCCCATAGCCGTTCCGATAGAACTTTCACTGCTCGCGGCGCAGACCGCGTTCTAGTCGAACCACGCCCTCCCCCCCACTCCACTCCAGAACCGGGCCGTTGCTTGCAGCGAATCCTTCGTGGAGTGGGGAGAGAAGTGGGGGACGGGTGGGGTCTCGGTGAATGGGAAAGCAAGGGGGCGGGGTGGGGGAGAGAGAGAGAGAGAGAGAGAGAGAAAGAAAGAGGGAGGGAGGGAGGGAAAGAGAAAAAGGAAAGAGGGAGGGAGGGAGAAAAAGGAAAGAAAGAGGGAGGGAGAGAGAAAAGGGAAAGAAAGAAAGGGAGGGAGGGAGAGAGAAAAGGAGGGAGGGTGGGAGAGAAAGAAAAGGAGGGAGGGAGAGAGAGAGAAAGGAAAGAAAAAGAGGGAGAGAGAGAGAGAGAAAGGAAAGAAAGAGGGAGGGAGAGAGAGAAAGAAAGAGGAAGGGAGGAAGAGAGAGAGAAAGGAAAGAAAGAAGGAGGGAGAGTAAGGAAAGAAAGAGGGAGGGAGGGGGAGAGAGCGAGAAAAAGAAAGGGAGGGAGAAAAAGGAAAGAAAAAGAAAGAGGGAGGGAGGGAGAAAAAGGAAAAAGAAAGGGAGGGAGAAAGAAAGGAAAGAAAGAATGTGGGAGGGAGGGAGAGAGGAAAGAAAGGAAGAAGGGAGGGAGGGAGAGAAAGGAAAGAAAGAGGGAGGGATGGGGAGAGAGCGAGAGAAAGAGGGAGGGAGGGAGAAAAAGGAAAAAGAAAGAGGGAGAGAGAGAGAGAAAGAGGGAGGGAGAAAGAAAGGAAAGAAAGAATGTGGGAGGGAGGGAGGGAGAGAAAGGAAAAAGAGGGAGGGAGGGAGAAAAAGGAAAAAGAGAGAGAGAGAAAGAAAGAGGGAGGGAGAAAGAAAGAAAGGAAAGAAAGAATGTGGGATGGAGGGAGAGAAGGGAAAGAAAGGAAGAAGGGAGGGAGAGAGAGAGAGAAAGGAAAGAAAGAAAGGGGGAGAGAGGAAGCGCCCCGGTCGCCTTCGAGCCCCCCACGCCCTTCCCTTCCGACGGCCGTCTCTCTCGGCCGACGGTCGCAGCGGCGGCGGCGGCGGCGGCGGCGGCAGCTCCTCCCTCTTCTCCGCCTTCTCCTCCACTGCCCGGCCTGCTGTTGACAAACAGCCGGCCAGGGCGGGTCTGGGCGGGCGTTGGGCCGCGGGGAGCGGCTGGCTCCGGAGTGCGTGCCTGCCTCTTGCCCCGCCGGGCGGGGAGCGCCGAGCGAGAGGCTCCGGGAGCTCCTGGAGGCCGGGCGGAGCAGAGCAAAGCCGGCGGCCCGTTGGGATGTGGCAGACTCTGGCCCTGGGCTTGGTCTTCTTCCCGGCTCTCTTCGCCGCTTGCATCCGCAACCTGCGCTGGCTGGCGCCGGCATGGAGCCTCAAAGATCGGATCCTTCTCAGCGGCAGGTACCGGCTGGCACCGGGCGGGGGAGGAAGCCGGGCAGCATCCCCGGAGGAAGGCGGCGGGAGACCCCCCCCCCGCTCCTCCCCCGACCCGGATCTGCTCAGGAAGCCGTGCAAAAATAGCCAGCGGGGGCGGCGGGCTCAGCCGAGAGGAGCTGCAGAGAGTGCTTTCGCGGGGATCGAACCTGTTGCTTGCGCAAGGAAAGCTGAGTTGCGGAAGGATTGGAGGGTGGGAGGGGGGCGAGGGGCTGGGGAAGAGCGGAGCCCCCCTCCCGCTCCTTCCCGAGGGGTGGGATCTTGGGGGTGGGCTCTCTCTCCCCTTCCCGCCCCGCAGATTGGGGGGGGGGGGCGCCAGGTTGGGGAAGCTACTGCTTCCCCCCAAGCCCTGTTGTGCCAAGGACTGCAGGCTTCTGGCTTGGTGTGGGCAAGATTCGGTCCTTCTGTACAGAGAGAGGGAGAGAGAGAGAAAGAAGGAAGGAGGGAGAGAGAGAGAAAGAAAGAAAGAAAAGGAGGGAGGGAGGGAGGGAGGGAGAGGGAGAAAGAGAAGAAAGGAAGGAAAGAGAGAGAGAGAGAGAAAGAGAGAAAGAAAGAAAGAGAGAGAGAGAGTAACAGTAACTAACAGCGTTGGAAGGGACCTTGGAGGTCATCTAGTCCAACCCCCTGCTCAGGCAGGAGGCCTGTACTAGGGATTTGAACCTCCAAACTGCCAATCTTTTTGATCGGCAAGCTCGGTGTCTTAGCCACTGAACCACCTAGTGAGGCAAGAGAGAAGGAAGGAAAGAAAGAGAGAGAGAGAGAGAAAGAAAGAGAGAGGGAGACAGAGAGAGAAAAAGAAGGAAAGGAAAGAAAGAAAAAGGAAAGAGAAAAGAAAGAAAAGAAATAAAGAAGGAAGAAAGAGAGAGAAAGAAAAAGAAAGAAAGAAAGAAAGAAAGCGGGTTGAATTAAGCAAGGATGAAATCTGCTCAGTGTCTTAGCCACTGAACCACCTAGTGAGGCAAGAGAGAAGGAAAGAAAGAGAGAGAGAGAGAGAAAGAGAGAGAGAGGGAGACAGAGAGAGAAAAAGAAGGAACGAAAGGAAAGAAAGAAAGAGGAAAGAAAAGAAAGAAAAGAAACAAAGAAGGAAGAAAGAGAGAGAGAGAAAGAAAAAGAAAGAAAGAAAGAGGGTTGAATTAAGCAAGGATGAAATCTGCTCAGTGTCTTAGCCACTGAACCACCTAGTGAGGCAAGAGAGAAGGAAAGAAAGAAAGAGAGACAGAGAGAAAGAAAAAGAGAGGGAGACAGAGAGAGAAAAAGAAGGAAAGAAAGGAAAGAAAAGGAAAGAGAAAAGAAATAAAGAAGGAAGAAAGAGAGAGAGAAAGAAAGAAAAAGAAAGAAAGAAAGAAAGAAAGAAACCAGGTTGAGTTAAGCAAGGATGAAATCTGCTCGGTGTCTTAGCCACTGAACCACCTAGTGAGGCAAGAGAGAAGGAAAGAAAGAAAGAGAGACAGAGAGAAAGAAAAAGAGAGGGAGACAGAGAGAGAAAAAGAAGGAAAGAAAGGAAAGAAAATGAAAGAGAAAAGAAATAAAGAAGGAAGAAAGAAAGAAAGAAAGAAAGAAAGAAAGAAAGAAAGAAAGAAAGAAAGAAACCAGGTTGAGTTAAGCAAGGATGAAATCTGCTTGGTGTCTTAGCCACTGAACCACCTAGTGAGGCAAGAGAGAAGGAAAGAAAGAAAGAGAGAGAGAGGGAGACAGAGAGAGAGAAAGAAGGAGAAAAGAAAGGAAAGAAAGAGGAAAGAAAAGAAAGAAAAGAAACAAGGAAGAAAGAGAGAGAGAGAGAGAGAGAGAAAGAAAGAAAGAAAGAAAGAAAGAAAGAAAGAAAGACCGGGTTGAGTTAAGAAAGGATTAAATTTGCTGTGTGAAGAAGATGCCAACCTTGGCATAAAAGTTCTCGACTTACGACTGCAAGGGAGCCCAAAGTTTCTATTGCTGAGAGAGACAGCGGTTAAGTGAGTTTTGCCCCGTGTTATGGCATTTCTTTGCCATACTTGTTAAGTCAATCCCTGCAGTGGTTAAATGAGGAACGCAGAGGTTTGGCAAATCTGGGCTTTTCCGTTGACTTTGCTTGTCGGAATGCCGCCAAAAGGAAGACCCCCGGGGCACTGCAACCGTCATAAATACGAGTCGGTCACCGAGCGTCTGAATTTTGATCGCGTGACCAAGGGGATGTTGCAACAGTCGTTAAGTGTGAGCAAATGGTCGCCGTTTCGGGTTTTTCAGTGCTGTTGTAACTTCAAATGAACGGTTGTAAGTCGAGGACTACCTGTATGGCCCCTTTATGACCGCGTGGATGTCAACTCCCAGAATTCCTGAGCGTGGCTGGCTCGGGAATTCTGGGAGTTGAAGTCCGCAAGTCGTAAAGTGCGAAAAATGGTCGTAAGTCATTTTTTCGGTGCCGTGGTCATTTGGAACGGTCACTAACTGAATGGTTGTAAATTGAGGATGACCTATAATTCTCTGGGAGCCCTTTAGGACATTACAAATTCCTCCACAGTGTCCTGTTTTCCCTTCTGACCAGGAAATTGAGGAAGATGAGGTGATCTGGGTTCTAATCCAGATCAAAGGAGGAAGCATTAATTCAAAATTTACCTCATGGTTCAGCTAGCAGACTTTACACATAACAAATACCAGTAGTAAGCCTCACTTTTGCTTCGTGGTACAATTAGTGGCTCCATCCTGAAAATGGCATACACAAGCAATCCTCAATTTAGAGGATTCATTTAGCGACCGTTACCACAGCAGTGAAAACGCTACTTGTGACCGATCTTTGCACTTAAGATTCTCACAACATCCTTACAGTCATGAATTTGGGTACTTAGCAACTGGCATGTAACATGTAGTCCTCGTCTTATGACCACAATTGAGCCCAAGATTTCTGCTGTTAAGCGAGGCGTTTGTTAAGTGAGCTTTGCCCCATTTTACGACCTTTCTTGCCACTGTTGTTAAGTGAATTGCTGCAGTTGTTAAGTGAGTAACATGGTTGTTAAGTGAGTAACATGGTTGTTAAGTGAATCTGGCATCCCCGTTGGCTTTGCTTGTGAGAAAGTCGCCAAAAGGGGGTCGCGTGACTTTGGGACACAGCAATGGTCGTAAGTATGATTCGGTTGCCAGGCGTCTGAATTTTGATCACGTGACCCATGCTGGGGATGCTGCAAAGGTTGTATCTGTGAAAAATGGTCATATTTTTCAGTGCCGTTGTAACTTTGAACTGTCACTAAATGGACTGTTGTAAATTGAGGACTACCTGTATTTATGACAGTTTCAGCGTGAAGGATCATGTGATTGCCACAAGCAAGGTCAATGGGGGAAGCTGGATCCACTTAACAACCAGGTGATTCACTTAACAACCACAGGGATTGGCTCAACAACAGTGGCAAAAAAGGTTGTAACATCAGACGCAACTCACTTAAGAACAATTTTGCTTAGAAATGGGAATCCTAGTCCTAATTCTGGTTGTAAGTGGAGGACTACGTGTGATTACATTTTAGGGACAAAACATTAAATATTACAGGCGTTCCCAAATTACGACCATTCACTTAGTGAACCATTCAAAACGACAACAGCACTTTTTCACACTTATGACCGTTGCGGCATCCTTGTGGACACGTGATAAAAATTCACACACTTGACTAACCGATTCATACTTACGACGGTCGCAATATCTTGGGATCATTTGATTCTGTTTTGGGGCCTGCTAACAAGCCAAGTCAATGGGGAAGACGGATTCACTGAACAACCCTGTTACTCACTTAACAACCACAATGCTTCGCTTAACAATGGTGGCAAGAAAGGTCGTAAACTGGGGCAAAGCTCACTTAACAAATGTCTCACTTAACAACAGAAATTTTGGGTTCAGTTGTGGCTGTAAGTCAAGGGTTACTTAATTCATGAGCCATGAGCCAAACCTCAAAAGAAATACAGTCATTTATTAGGAGCACCATTTCGGCAATATTTGGGTACAGTTAGAACTAATCCCAAGTAGATTTACTATGACCCTGTCTCTCCCCTCCTCCCTGGCCATGCCATAAATCACATTCTCCAATTCACCACTTTGGCTGGCTGTGAAACCCAACACCCTCCGACTGATTGCGGTAAAAAAGCATCTATGGAATGCAGCTTCAGTTAGGGAAATCAATCAGCTCCATCAGTTCTCCCTCTCCTCGTTTCCTTGGGCGTGATGACAGACGTGGATCGATGGCCGAGAAAACTGCCATTGTTGTTACAACGGTAAGATGTGTGAATAAGATCGTTGCAAGTGGCGACAACTGAAATAACCTGTCTGAGGTCGGAAGTGAAGCAACCATCGATCTAATTAACACTTACTCATGGTTGCTTAACGTCAAAAGTTCAGTCACAGGACTGACTCAGTTTATGAACAACTTGCCCCGCAGCGGGTATCCAATATTCTTACCACCGGTTTGCCGCGCACGCCATCGGTGCATGCGTCTGGCCTCGAAAACGTGGCTAAATAGGACGGCATTACACCACCCACAGTCGCTGCTACCGGTTCTCACGAACCGGCCAGTGGTGAAATGTAAAATTTGTTGCTCCAAGTTCTGTGGGCGTGGCTTGGTGGTGGTGGGGTAAAGTGACTGGGCAGGCGTGGCCAATTTTTTTTTTTTTTTACTTTTAAAAGCATTTTTTCTACAACCTCTTCTGCCGAACAGGTTGTAGAAAAAAATGCTTTTAAAAGCCTCGGACGATCCCAGCTGAGCTGCGTGATCGTCAGAGGCTTTTTTTTTTTTTTTTACTTTTAAAAGCATTTTTTCGGCCAAAGGAGCTGTAGAAAAAGTGCTTTTAAAAGCCTCTGACGATCCCAGCTGAGCCGCGCAATCGTCAGAGGCTTTTTTTTTAAAAACGTTTAAAAGCATTTTTTTCGGCCTAAGAGGTTGTAGAAAAAGTGCTTTTAAAAGCCTCTGACGATCCCAGCTGAGCCGCGCGATCGTCAGAGGCTTTTTTTTTTTACTTTTAAAAGCATTTTTTTCGTCCGAAGAGGTTGCAGAAAAAAATGCTATTAAAAGTTTTTTAAAAAGCCTATGATGATCGCGTGGCTCAGCTGGGCGGTGGGGGGGGGCAGGGATTTTTGCTACTGGTTCTCCGAACCACCCACCACCATCGCTACCGGATCAGGCAATCCGGTCTGAACTGGGAGCATTTCATCCCTGGAACCGGCTGAATGCCATCTCTGGACTTGCCTTATGACTATTATGGCCGGGCTCCATTGCGATCGTAACTCAAAGGATACCTGTATTCCGGTGTTGGCGCAAATGCTTGCCATTCGCCAGCGTCCAGTGTCATCCAGTTAGTCCTCGACTTACGACCGCAATGGAGCCCCAAATGCCTGCTGCTAAGTGAGACGGTGGTTAGGTGAGTTCTGCTCCATTTTTACGACCTTCCTTGCCACAGTTGTTAAGCGAATCACGGCCGTCGTTAAGTTAGGAACACCGTTGTTAAGCAAATCTGGCTTGACTTTGTTCGTCAGAAGGTCGCCAAAGGGAAATCACTGCAACCGTCCCAAGTACATGCCAGTTGCCAAGTGTCCGAATTTTGATCGTGTGGCTGCAACGGTCGTAAGGGTGAAAAACGGTCATACGCCCCTTTTTTTTCCCAGCGCTGTTGTAACTTCGAACGGTCACTAAATGAAAAGTTGTAAGTCAAGGACTACCTGCTTAAAACGCTGGCCTAGGAATAGAAGACCCGAGTTCAAATCTCACTTTTTGACGTTTAATGCCTTGGAGGGGGCAGTTGTTGTCTGTCAGTGCAACCTCGCAGGAACGTTGTAAGAGATATTCCGAGAAGAATACGCTGGGGGCCCGGATGTTTGCTCGTGGAAGTAAAGCTTTAGGGCCAAGGAATTTGAAACCTGTGGTATCTTTTTTGCCCTTGAGCTGAGGTGCGCCTTGGATTAATGCAAGGAAATAAGTTGTGTTGTTGTGCACCCACAGGGAGGGAGGCGCCCCTTGACAATTAGTGTGACGATCACTGGTGTCTACCTCCTCCCAAGAGAGAATGTGTCAGCTTTAATCTGTGACTAACCAGATCTAATTGAGTAACACCTAGATTGGGACAGACCAAACCGCCGAGAAGAATGAACAAGGAATTTCCCTCTCTTCAGATCTCTCACCTTGAAGTTATTGCTCCTCACTGAGATCTAGCTGCTTGACGCGTCGGGCTGTTTCTCCCAGCCGCAAATGAGCCACCTGCTTAAGAGAGGCTCGGAAGAACATTTGGGATAGAATTATGTTATAATAGGACATCTTTGTTTAATAGCAGTAACCAGGACTGCTGGAACTGCTCTTGCGTTATATGACCTTACTGTTTAGTGACAGAAATTTCACTCCTAATTACCATTATTAAACCAGGATTGCCTGTACTTCAGCTGTACAGACCCGCAAAGGTTTTAAGTGCAAGGATTGATTGCAAAGTTACTTTTTAAAATCGCTGTTATAGGTGCGAAAGATCGCTAAAAAAGGGCTATAATACTTCAGGGGTGAAATGCTCCTGGTTCGGACCGGATCACACAATCCGGTAGCGATCGTGGCGGGTGGTAGCAAAAATCCCTGCCTCCCCCCCCATGCCCAGCTTAGCTGCGCGATCATCAGAGGCTTTTTTTTTTTTTTACTTTTAAAAGCATTTTTTCTACAACCTCTTCGGCCGAAAAAAATGCTTTTAAAAGTAAAAAAAAAAAAAAAAAAAGCCTCTGTCGATCAGGCAACACAGCTGGGATCATCAGAGGCTTTTCAAAGCATTTTTTTACAACCTCTTCTGCCGAATGCTTTGAAAAGCCTCTGACGATCCCAGCTGTGTTGCCTGATCGACAGAGGCTTTTTTTTTTTTTTTACTTTTAAAAGCATTTTTTCTACAACCTCTTCGGCCGAAAAAAATGCTTTTAAAAGTAAAAAAAAAAAAAAAAAGCCTCTGTCGATCAGGCAACACAGCTGGGATCGTCAGAGGCTTTTCAAAGCATTTTTTTACAACCTCTTCTGCCGAATGCTTTGAAAAGCCTCTGACGATCCCAGCTGAGCCACACGATCATCAGAAGCTTTTATTTTTTTTTACTTTTCAAAGCATTTTTTTCTGCAACCTCTGAGACAGAAGAGGTGGTTTAAAAAAATGCTTTGAAAAGCCTCTGACAATCCCAGCTGAGCCACGCGATCATCAGAAGCTTTTTTTTTTTTTTTTACTTTTAAAAGCATTTTTTTCGTCGGAAGAGGTTGTAAAAAAAATGCTTTTAAAAGTAAAAAAAAAAAAAAGCCTCTGATGATCGTGTGGCTCAGCTGGGCATGGTGGGGGTGGGGGGCGCAGAGATTTTTGCTACCGGTTCTCCGAACCACCCGCCACCATCGCTACCGGATCAGGCAATCTGGTCCGAACTGGGAGCATTTTATCCCTGGTCACACGGCTGTTAAGCGAATCCGGCTTCCCCACTGACTTGGCTTGTCAGAAGGTCGCAAAAGGGGATCACGTGACTACCCCCCCCCCCCGGGACACTGAAACCGTCATAAAAAGGAGTCTGTTGCCAAGTGTTTGAATTTTAACCACATGATCCTGGGGATATTGCAATGGTTGTAAGTATGAAAAAATACGTATTTGAGGCCGGGCACATGCTCTCACATTTGTGAACCGGTAGGGAAAGTAAGCGAATACTGGTCATAAATCACATTTTTCAGCGCCATTGTCGCTTCGAACGGTCGCTAAACAAACAGTTGTAAGTCAAGGACTACGTGTATTCCTTAATATTGGAGGAGGTTAGCCGGAGGACGTTTTTGTTTTACAAAACAACCAAAAAAACATTGTTAAGGGAAGAATTATCTTGCTTTTGGGACAAAAGGTTTCCGAGACCAGTTTGCAAAAATCAGTAGCATAAAGAGAGTGCGATTGTTGGGTTTTGCAGATGGGAAAAAATACGACACACGAGGTAAAACACACGGGGAGGGAGAAAGAAAAAAGCAGGCTTAACACACACACACATCCCAGAGATGGGATTCAGCCGGTTTGCACCGGTTCAAGCGAATCGGTAATGGTGAGCTGCGGGTGAGGCCACCCATCCGAGCGCAAATCCCGTCCTATATCGTTGTGTTTTTGACGCTGCACACATGCGCGGCCGGCACGTGTGAGCGAATTGCCGTGTTGTTCGATGCTGCATGCATGTGTAGATGGCATGTGCAAGCGAATTGCCATGGTGAACATGCACATTTCCGGTGCTGGGTGAACCGGTAGCTACAGTATGTGAATTTCTGCAAAAATTCCCCACTGGATTTCGGTTTAAAAGCAGGGGGAAATTTAGTCGCCGCCAGACCTCAAAAAATATTCATAGAATTGCTTCACTTCCTTCTCCCCTGTTGACTTTGGGGTGGATTCGGTTAACCAGGACAAAAAAAAGAAAAGAAAAGAAAAGAAAAGAACAAAAGAAAAGAAAAGAAAAGAAGAGAAGAAAAGAGAAAAGAGAAGAGAAGAGAAGAGAAGAAAAAAAGAAAAGAAAAGAAAAGAAAAGAAAAGAAAAGAAAAGAAAAGAAAAGAAAAGAAAAGAAAAGAAACACACACAAAAAATAAACCCCTCCAGTTAAATACTACTACTTATATGAGGTCTGGAGACAAATGACTTTCCATCATCGTTGCTCCGCGCTGCCGTCGATATTTGGAGGTAGACTGCTCCTGAGGGTGGAGGCTCTACGGTAGAGCCGACAAGGTTTTTTTTTTTTCGTCCCCACTCCTTGCCGTCAGGAGCAATACGGCTGATTCCTGGAAACGGCATTTTTTAAAATAAAAACCAACAAAAATTTTTTTATTGTGTGTCCCTCTCTTTTTGTTTACATTTTGGGGTGCCTTCTTTGATGTGCCCGACGAGACCTCTCCCCGGAAAAGAGAAGAGTAAACCTGGAGGAAGGAATGTCTGAAAAACGCTGGAGGCCCTTGTGCAAATTTGGACCCAGAGTAGATTAAGAGTAGGATGAAAGGAAAGCCAAAGTTATTGATTTAAGGATATTTACACGGTGATCCGGACACAGCGACCTTGCCGGATTCAACTGGGAGTTATTTCTGGCACGGCGTTTCTTGTCCTCCAATACCTGCCCTCCTTTTCCCAGTTGAAAAACCCACACCTGAGATACACCTGGTTCCTGGCTTCATCTCCAAAAAAATAAAGCTTTTGGCCTACGAGTATTGGACAATTTCGGTCGTAAATCATGGCAGTCATTAAGTGGGTCATCATAAATCCCCTTCTTATGATTTCTTTTTTTTTTTTTTTTGCGGTGGTCGTTGGGTGAACAGTGCAGTTGTTAAGCGAGCCCATTGTTTGCTATGAGGTGTTATTTCAATAAAGGAGAATATTTGTGGCTCAGGGGTCCTGGGTGCTCTTTAAACTTGGTGTTTTTCTTGAAGACGTTTCGTGACCCAGCTAGGGAACATCATCAGTGCCAGAAGGGAGTGGGGATTGCAGAGAGGAGAAAGGGGGGGAGGTAAAAGTGGGGGTGGGGAGGACTGTGGGGTCCTTGGCGCTCTCTGAGCTTGCTTGTTTTCTTACAGATGTTTCATGACCCAATTAGCAGTGGCGAAATCTAAAATTTGTTACTACCGGTTCTGTGGGTGTTGCTTGGTGGTGGTGGGGGTAATGTGTCTGGGTAGGCGTGGCCAATTTTTTTTTTTTTTACTTTTAAAACCATTTTTTCGACAACTTCGGTGAAGAGGTTGTAAAAAAATGCTTTCAGAAGGCTCTGACGATCCCAGCTGAGTTGCCTGATCGTCAGAGGCTTTTTTTTCTATTAAATGCCTCTGAGGATCCCAGCTGAGTTGCCTGATCGTCAGAGGCTTTTTTTCTTTTAAATGCCTCTGAGGATCCCAGCTGAGTTGCCTGATCGTCAGAGGCTTTTTTTTCTTTTAAATGCCTCTGACGATCCCAGCTGAGTTGCCTGATCGTCAGAGGCTTTTTTCTTTTAAATGCCTCTGAGGATCCCAGCTGAGTTGCCTGATCTTCAGAGACTTTTTTTTCTTTTAAATGCCTTTGACGATCCCAGCTGAGTTGCCTGATCGTCAGAGGCTTTTTTTTTCTTTTAAATGCCTCTGACGATCCCAGCTGAGTTGCCTGATCGTCAGAGGCTTTTTTTCTTTTAAGTGCCTCTGAGGATCCCAGCTGAGTTGCCTGATTGGCAGAGGCTTTTTTTTCTTTTAAATGCCTCTGACGATCCCAGCTGTGTTGCCTGATCATCAGAGGCTTTTTTTCTTTTAAATGCCTCTGAATATCAGGCAACTCAGCTTAGATCATCAGAGGCTTTTAAAAGAAAAAAAGGTGCAATGCCACCAACTGCCCTAAATGCTGGTTTACGCTGATTGCCGAGTGCCTAAAATGTGGCCATACGAACACGGGTAAAGCAAGGGGGAAACTTTGAATCAGGATAATAAGTAACTTTTTCGGGGTCGGTTGTAACTTCCAAACGGTTGTAACGCAAGGAGGACCTGTACTTTTGGGAGATCTTCTTCAAATAGGCCGTTCTCAACTTACAACTATTCATTTAGCGACTGAAGTTACAACGGCGTTGAAAAAACCAGACTTGTGACCATTTTTCGCACTTACAGCATTCCCGTATTCGCGTGACCAAAAATTCAGTCGCTTGGTAACTGACTCATATTTATGACGGTTGCAGTGTCCCGGGGGGGAGGGCGGGGCGGGAGAGGCTCATGTGATCCCCTTTTGCGACCTTCCAACAAGCAGAGTCAACGGGGGGCGGGGGGAGAGCCAGATTCGTTTAACAACAGTGTGACTGACTTCACACCCGCAGTGATTCGTTTAACGCCTGTGGCAAGAGAAGGTCGTAAAACGGGACAAGACCTCACTCAATCATTGTCTCGCTCAGCCATGGAAATTTGGGGGCTCGGCTGTGGTCGTAAGTCGAGGACTGCCTCTGCCATGTGAATTTTAGACGTGATTTGCAATTTTTAAGCTGTTTTTTTTTTTTTCCTTCTTTCCTTGCTCTTTTTAATGTTTGGGGCACGGGAAAGGAAGGATTTGGGGATTTAAGGCCTTTGAAACCCAGCGGCGTGAAGTCAAAAGTGGGTCGCCTGACAAAGACAGGCTGTGTTGCTTTCCTTGAATAAATGGGCTCAGCCAACTGCAGATTCCGCCTTGAATGAAGGGGGAGTTGGAAGGGTTCTCTTGAGGTCATCTAGCCCATCCCCGCTCCTGGGGAGGACCTTCCTTTTTCCTCTCTGGGTTTTTACTTTTCCTCTGTCACCTTCATTTTGCATTTCTTGTATTCTGGCTTGTTTTGGAAATATGTTTAACCTTTTGTAAATAAATGGCTGGGGGATTCTGGGAATGGAAGTCCAGCTCTCTTAAAGCATACTGGCTGGGGAATTCTGGGGGTTGAAGGCAGTGGTGAAATCCAATTTTTTTTTTTACTACCTGTGGGCGTGGCTTGGTGGGCATGGTGGGGCTTAGTGGGCATGGCAGGAGAAGGATACTGCAAAATCTCCATTCCCACCCCACTCCTGGGGGAAGGATATTGCAAAATCTCCATTCCCACCCCACTCTGGGGCCAGCCAGAGGTGGTATTTGCCAGTTCTCCGAATTACTCAAAATTTCTACTACCGGTTCTCCAGAACCTCTCAGAACCTGCTGGATTTCACCCCACCTTAAAGCAGGCTTGGGGAATTCTGGGAGTGGAAGTCCACCCATTTTAAAGCATTGCTGACTGGGGGACTCTGGGAGTGGAAGTCCACCCATTTTAAAGCAATCTGAATGGGGAATTCTGGGAATGGAAGTCCACCCATCTTAATGCATGCTGGCTAGGGGATTCTGGGAGTGGAAGTCCACCCCTCTTAAAGCAGGCTGGCTGGGGAATTCTGGGAGTGGAAGTCCACCCCTCTTAAAGCATGCTGGCTGGGGGACTCTGGGAGTGGAAGTCCACCCCTCTTAAAGCATGCTGGCTAGGGGACTCTGGGAGTGGAAGTCCACCCATCTTAAAGCAAGCTGAATGGGGAATTCTGGGAGTGGAAGTCCAACCATCTTAATGCATGCTGGTTAGGGGATTCTGGGAGTGGAAGTCCACCCATCTTAAAGCAAGCTGAATGGGGAATTCTGGGAATGGAAGTCCACCCATCTTAATGCATGCTGGTTAGGGGATTCTGGGAGTGGAAGTCCACCCATCTTAAAGCAAGCTGAATGGGGAATTCTGGGAATGGAAGTCCACCCATCTTAAAGCATGCTGAATGGGGAATTCTGGGAATGAAAGCCCACCCCTCTTAAAGCAGGCTGGCTGGGGAATTCTGGGAGTGGAGGTCCACCCCTCTTAAAGCAGACTGGCTGGGGAATTCTGGGAGTGGAAGTCCACCCCTCTTAAAGCAGGCTGGCTGGGGAATTCTGGGAGTGGAAGTCCACCCCTCTTAAAGCAGGCTGGGTGGGGAATTCTGGGAGTGGAAGTCCACCCCTCTTAAAGCAGGCTGGCTGGGGAATTCTGGGAGTGGAAGTCCACCCCTCTTAAAGCAGGCTGGCTGGGGAATTCTGGGAGTGGAAGTCCACCCCCTTAAAGCAGGCTGGATGGGGAATTCTGGGAGTGGAAGTCCACCCCTCTTAAAGCAGGCTGGCTGGGGAATTCTGGGAGTGGAAGTCCACCCCTCTTAAAGCATGCTGGCTGGGGAATTCTGGGAGTGGAAGTCCACCCCTCTTAAAGCAGGCTGGCTGGGGAATTCTGGGAGTGGAAGTCCACCCCTCTTAAAGCAGGCTGGATGGGGAATTCTGGGAGTGGAAGTCCACCCCTCTTAAAGCAGGCTGGCTGGGGAATTCTGGGAGTGGAAGTCCACCCCTCTTAAAGCAGGCTGGCTGGGGGATTTTGGCAATTGAGATCCACCCAGCTTAAACCTGCCAAGATTTAGAAACACTGTCCTAAAATATTGCAACAGATCTGTATCTATCCCATCCTCAGATCTGACCAGTGAGAAACAAAGTCCATCTCCTGTTTGGGTCACTGGTCCCTCTGTCAATTTGCCTCAAATTGACCTTGATCTTGTGATTTTTTTCCCCCTCCGAATATTTCCTCAGAATCTGCCTCAAATGCTTATTTCGGACAGAAACCAAGTTATACTCAAGCTGAGGAAAACATGATTCTGTCCTTACTGGTTCTTGCGGTAGCCGGCCATATACAAGAACACAAACATAGCTTATTTTTCTTCTGGTTATGTTAATTTTGTTTTCTATTTTGTGATTTAGAGGGTTTGGTGATTTACTCATTCATCCATGTGCATTCTTTTGTTACATAAATAAAATGTGGTAGCTTTCCCTATTAATTGATATGGAGAGGTAGAGTGGTCATGCATATGGAGGCTCTCTGGATGTTTTTTTAAAACCTCTGGCAAGCTTTGTCAGTCACCCAGTCGTCTTTTCATGACTGAGGTGGAACTAGAACTAGAACTCACCTTCTCCTGGTGATTGGCCCAAAGTCACCCAGCCACTTTCATGCCTAAGGCAGGACTAGAACTCACCTTCTCCTGGTGATTGGCCCAAAGTCACCCAGCCAGCATTCATGCCTAAAGCAGGACTAGAACTCACCGTCTCCTGGTGATTGGCCCAAAGTCACCCAGCCGCCTTTCATGCCTAAGGCAGGACTAGAACTCACCGTCTCCTGGTGATTGGCCCAAAGTCACCCAGCCGCCTTTCATGCCTAAGGCAGGACTAGAACTCACCTTCTCCTGGTGATTGGCCCAAAGTCACCCAGCCACTTTCATGCCTAACGCAGGACTAGAACTCACCTTCTCCTGGTGATTGGCCCAAAGTCACCCAGCCGCCTTTCATGCCTAAAGCAGGACTAGAACTCACCTTCTCCTGGTGATTGGCCCAAAGTCACCCAGCCGCCTTTCATGCCTAAGGCAGGACTAGAACTCACCTTCTCCTGGTGATTGGCCCAAAGTCACCCAGCCACTTTTATGCCTAAGGCAGGACTAGAACTCACCGTCTCCTGGTGATTGGCCCAAAGTCACCCAGCCGCCTTTCATGCCTAAGGCAGGACTAGAACTCACCTTCTCCTGGTGATTGGCCCAAAGTCACCCAGCCACTTTCATGCCTAACGCAGGACTAGAACTCACCTTCTCCTGGTGATTGGCCCAAAGTCACCCAGCCGCCTTTCATGCCTAAGGCAGGACTAGAACTCACCTTCTCCTGGTGATTGGCCCAAAGTCACCCAGCCGCCTTTCATGCCTAAGGCAGGACTAGAACTCACCTTCTCCTGGTGATTGGCCCAAAGTCACCCAGCCACTTTTATGCCTAAGGCAGGACTAGAACTCCAAGTCTCCTGGTGATTGGCCCAAGGTCACCCAGCCAGCTTTCATGCCTAAGGCAGGACTAGAACTCACCGTCTCTTGGTGATTGGCCCAAAGTCACCCAGCCGCCTTTCATGCCTAAAGAAGGACTAGAACTCACCATCTCCTGGTGATTGGCCCAAAGTCACCCAGCCGCCTTTCATGCCTAAAGAAGGACTAGAACTCCAAGTCTCCTGGTGATTGGCCCAAAGTCACCTACCTGGCTTTTATGGCTGTGGTGGGACTAGAACTCACAGTCTCCTGCTTTCTAGTCTGGTTCCTTAGCCACTAGATCAGGGATGTCAAACTTGCGGTCCGTGCGCCAGATGCGTCACACGCTTGCCACCCCCATCCCAGTTCACTGAAGGGGGGAAAGTCGCGATACGTCACATGACGATGTGACGACGCGATTTTGACACCGCTGCACTAGATCAAACTAGCACCCTTCAATAGAATTGAAGAGATCTTAGAGCTCATCTAGATCAACTCCTAGGGCAGGATCCACCATGCTATAAAATGCCTGTTTTTAATGTTTAATTTTAATGTTTTTATTGATTATTGTACGCCCTCCAGAGTCCCTTCCTGTGAGATGGGCTGCTATATACGTGTGAATACAAGGGATCCTTGACTTACAACTGCAACGGAGAGCAGAATTTCAGTTCTTAAGGGAGGCGGTTGTTAAGCGAGTCATGTCGGATTTTACAGCCAGTTTTTGCCAACTTTGTTACGGCCATTTTTATGATCTCTTGCCATGGTTGTTAGGCAAATCATCTGCCGTTGTTAAGTGAATCATGTGGTTGTTAAACCCACATATCTTAAAGTCTGCTGTCATCGTTCCGAATGATGAACCCAAACAAGGCAAGATCGACCGAGACAATCCAATCTCTAACGCAAAACTTTATTGACTACATCATATCTGGATGGGGAGGAACAGACTCAGGCTCAACCCATCCAAGACCGAGTGGCTGTGGTTTCCGTCGTCCCGATATAGTCAGTTGGTGCCATCTCTGACTATTGGGGGCGAATCGTTGGCCCCCACAGATGGGGTTCACAACTTGGGCGTCCTCCTGGACTCGCGGCTGTCTTTAGAAGAACATATGGCGGCCGTAGCCAGGACTTTTTATCAGATTCGCCTGATTCGCCAGTTGCGTCCCTTTCTGGATCGGGACTCGTTAAATACGGTCACTCATGCCCTCGTCACTTCCCGCCTGGACTACTGCAATGCTCTCTACATGGGGCTCCCCTTGAGGAGCACCCGGAGGCTCCAGCTGGTCCAGAATGCGGCCGCGCGGGTGGTTATGGGAGCGACGGGGCGTTCCCATGTGACCCCCCCTCCTGCGTGAGCTGCACTGCTCCTGGTGGTCTTCCGGGTGCACTTCGAGGTTTTGGTTACCACCTTTAGAGCACTCCATGGCCTAGGACTGGGGTATCTACGAGACCGCCTTCTGCCACCAGTAGCCTCACCGACCAGTTCGCTCCCATAGAGAGGGGCTCCTCGGGGTGCCGTCGGCCAAACAATGCCGACTGGTGGCCCCCAGGGGGAGAGCCTTCTCTGTGGGGGCACCTGCCATCTGGAACGGGCTTCCCCCGGAGATACGGAGGATCCAAGACTTACGCATCTTCCGCCGCGCCCTAAAAACGTTTTTATTCCAACAGGCTGGTCTGGCCTAACTCTCCCTTTTAAATTGGCCTTTAGATTGGCTTTTAAATTGGGTTTTAAATCTCTTTTAGATAAATTTGGATGTTTTAATCTTTGAACCTAAACCTAAATTATTTAATAGTTTTTAATAGTTTTTAACTTTTGTATGTCTTTGTATTTATTTATGGCTGTTCACCGCCCCGAGTCCCTCGGGAGTAGGGCGGTATACAAATATGGAAAATAAATAAATAAATAAATAAATAAATAAATAAATAAATAAATAAATATCAGCAAAGATGAGGGCAAAACCAGATCTAGCTAATTCCCACGCAGACCCACATAGCTAAAAGTTCAGGTTCTCCCTTTCCCTATAAGACCAGGTCACATTGTCCAATGAAGTTTCTTGGTATTGTTATGAGAAAGTCTGGTAAAGTCTTGGTAAATCCCTGCTGAAGTTTCCTTGGTTCCCATCGTGACGTCCGGAACCAAATTTCTATCTACCCCTCCCCCTTCCCTCCCCCCCATAGTTCGTTGGCAAGCTGAGAAGTGATAATAGTTGCAACATCAAAAGCGTCTTTTGAAGCATGACATCTGCTGGCTGGGGGATTCTGGGAATTTGAGTCCATCCATGTTAAAGCATGCTGGCTGGGGGATTCTGGGAGTTGGAGTCCACCCATGTTAAAGCATGCTCGCTGGGGGATTCTGGGAGTCAAAGTCCACCCCTCTTAAAGCATGCTGGCTGGGAAGTTCTGGGAGTTATAGTCCACCAATCCCAACGCATGCTGGCTGGGGAATTCTGGGAGTTGGAGTCCACCCCTCTTAAAGCATGCTGGCTGGGGGATTCTGGGAGTTGGAGTCCACCCCTCTTAAAGCATGCTGGCTGGGGGATTCTGGGAGTTGGAGTCCACCCCTCTTAAAGCATGCTGGCTGGGGGATTCTGGGAGTTGGAGTACACCCCTCTTAAAGCATGCTGGCTGGGGGATTCTGGGAGTTGGAGTACACCCCTCTTAAAGCATGCTGGCTGGGGGATTCTGGGAGTTGGAGTACACCCAAGTTAAAGCATGCTGGCTGGGGGATTCTGGGAGTTGGAGTACACCCCTCTTAAAGCATGCTGGCTGGGGGATTCTGGGAGTTGGAGTCCACCCCTCTTAAAGCATGCTGGCTGGGGGATTCTGGGAGTTGGAGTACACCCCTCTTAAAGCATGCTGGCTGGGGGATTCTGGGAGTTGGAGTACACCCCTCTTAAAGCATGCTGGCTGGGGGATTCTGGGAGTTGGAGTACACCCAAGTTAAAGCATGCTGGCTGGGGGATTCTGGGAGTTGGAGTACACCCCTCTTAAAGCATGCTGGCTGGGGGATTCTGGGAGTTGGAGTACACCCAAGTTAAAGCATGCTAGCTGGGGGATTCTGGGAGTTGAAGTCCACCCCTCAGTTGCCAAGTGTGAAAAATACTGCTCCAGATAACTCTAGCCTGCTATCCTATCCTATCTTCTCTTCTCTTCCTTTTTTCTGTGAACTAAGCATACCCAGTTCGTTTAACCTTACACCTTATGTCCGTTGCAAGTTTCTGTTCGTTTCCCTCCAGAAATATTTCATATTTTTGCCTGTCTACTTCCCCTCTTCCCTCTCGGTCACGTCCCTTATTCTGACTTTAATTTTTCTTTCTTCCTCCAGGCTCGTCTCTTCCGTCCAAGCTATCATGGCCACCCTCTCTGGCCTGATTGTCATTTTCAGCTGCAGAGACGTGGTACACGGCAGGTAATGAAAAATGGGGCCTTTGCAGAAAGAGAGAGAGAGAGAAAAAAAACCCCAGGCATCTGAAATCCTGCCTGGACTTTGGACAGGATACTCACCTGCCAAGATAGGACATTACAAAATCAGATGGGATGTTCAGACAGGTGGCAGGATGACACCGGGTACCCTCAAGGCCATAAATGGGTAATAATTAGCCATTTATGGCTAAAGCCAGAGCCCCAATTTCAAAATATCTTTACTGGCAGGAAGACCTTGATTTTCCACCACGATTGAGCCCACAACGTCTTGTCGCTTACCGAGACAATCGCAAAGTGACTTTTGCCCCATTTTACGACCTTTCCCGCCATGGTTGTTAAGCGAGTCACTGCAGTTGTTGAGTGAGCCAGACGGTTGTTAAGTGAATCAGGCTTCCGGGTTGACTTGGCTTGTCACCCCAGGGACACTGCAACCGTCATAAATATGAGTCAGTGGCCAAGCGTCTGAATTTCGATCAGGTGTCCACGGGGACTCTGCAACGGTCGTAAGTGTGAAAAACGGTCATAGGTCATTTTTTGCAATGCCATTGTGACTGAATGGTCACTAAAGGAATGCTTGTAATTTGAGGACTACCTGTATTTATTTATTTATTGAACTATGTCACCCATCCAGGGGTGAAGTGCTACCGGTTTGAGGCGGTTCGCCCGAACCGGTAGTAAAAAAAAATGCTTTAAAAAGTTCCCACGATCGTCAGCAGAGCTGAACTTTTTTTTTTTTTTTTTTACTTTTTTAAAGCATTTTTTTACTATTCGTTCGGGCAATAGGTAGTAAAAAAATGCTAAAAAAAAAAAAAGATTCCGACAATCAGCTGTGACAATCAGCTGTTGCGTGCAATCCTCGGAACTTTTTTTTAACTTATCAAAGCATTTTTTACTACCTATTAGGGGTCCGGTTTTGCTCCCAGGAGGGGTGCTGTGAAAGAAAGAAAGAAGGAAAGAGAGAGAGAGAGAAAGAAAGAGAGAGAGAGAGAGAGGGAGAGAGAGAGAGAGAGAGAGAGGCACTAGACGCAGCTTCAGAGGATACCTTGAATGAGCACAGCAATCAATCCAGAGCTGGAAGGGACCCGAAGGTCATCTAGTCCAACCCGCTGGTCCAGTGAGTTTCTGTCTTTTGAAACCCCCCAGTCATATGACTACATAGCCACGCCCACCCAGTCACATGATCGCACCACCACCAAGCCACGCCCACAGAACCGGTAGGAAAAAAAATTAGATTTCACCACTGCATCCATCTCCCCAAAGGTGGCTTACAGACATTGAATAAATTGCAAAAGAAAACATTGAGACAATAGAGTTATTAAATTGAAAAATTCGGTTCAGTGTGTATACTCTGGAAAGAGTGCAGAGAAGAGCAACCAAGAGGATGAGGGGACTGGAGGTTAAAATATGAATGATTGCAGGAATTGGGTATGTCTAGTTTAGTGAAAAGAAGGACCAGGGGAGACATGATAGCATTGTTCCAGTATCTCAGGGGCTGCCCCAAAGAAGAGGGAGTCAAGCTATTCTCCAAAGCACCAAGGCAGGAGAAGAAGCAATGGGTGGAAACTAACCAAGGAGAGAAGCTACTTAGAACTAAGGAGAAATTTCCTGACAGTGAGAACAATTAATCAATGGAACTACTTGCCACCAGAAGTAGTGAATGCTCCAACACTGGGAGTTTTTAAGAAGATGTTGGATAACCATTTGTCTGAAGTGGTGTAGGGTTTTCTGCCTGGGCATGGGGCTGGACTAGAAGACCTCCCAGGTCCCTTCCCAACGCTTGTTATTCTGACCCACACGCAGCTGGTTTTGTTCTGCAAACAAACCTTTATGTTTTGTGCATCGCTCGCAAAAAAAAAGAGCAACGTTGGCGTGTGCAGAGTTCGCGAGTGGCTTCTGGCAGGGCTATTTGAGGGCAGCTGATAGCATCAAGGAAAGAGTGCGCGATGACCACAGGGCAGGCATTTTTAGCTGCTGAGTGGAAAATTATGCCGGTTCTAAGCTCACAAAGAAAAGAAATCGGTCTTTTGGATGCGATTCGGATCACCAACCCGATCAGTGGTTTTATATATATATATATATATATATATATATATATATATATATATATATATATATATATAGTATGACACAGGGGTGGGTTCTACTTTCCTTTACTACCAGTTTGCAACGGTTTAATACTCTGACCATGTTAGCAGATGGCTGACGAAAGCTTAGTAGAATAAAATTGTAATTATTTTAGTTCCGGAGCTCGCAGAATGTCTGCTTCTTTCTTTACAAATATACCTGGAACTCGTATTTTTAGAATAGTTTGTAATATATTTAGTATATACTTGTATATATTTAGTACATACCTCTGTGTGTGTGTGTGTGTGTATACCGGTATATACTAAATACTGAATAAACTATTCAGTTTATCACGCACCTGTGTATTTATATGTGTTTATATATATAAAGTATATGTGTTACAAAATATTCTAAAAATACGAGTTCCAGGTATATTAGTAAACAAAGAAGCAGACATCCTGCGAGCTCCGGAACTTAAAATTTTAACATTTTAAAAGAAATAAAATTTTATTTTACTAAGCTTTCGTCAGCCATCTGCTGACATCGTCAGAGTATTAAACTACCATTACAGAGATCTCTGCCTTTATATGCATTAATCAATTTAATGCTTTGAAAAGTTAAAAAAAAAAACACCCAGTCACATTACCCCCACCCATCCACCAAGCCACGCCCACATACCCCTATATGTGTATATATGGGTTCGCCCCAACCGGTAGCTTTTATCAGTACCAGCTCATATATACATACATACATACATACATACATACATACATACATACATACATATATATATATGTCTTCTTAAGTTTTCGCAGGTGTGCATATGCAAAAAATTAAAATCTCGGGTGTTTTCCCGCGTCATTGTAAATAAGTTGGTTAAAATGTTTAAAATTCTGGTTAAAATCCCAGCTTAAAATCTTCTAAAAATCCTTACAGAGCACTCTGCAAGGTCCTTTAAAACCTCGGCTAAAATCCTACCAGTGACTTTAAAGGTTTTTCTTATAGGACCTTGCAGAATGCTCTGTAAGGATTTTTAGAAGATTTTAAGATGGGATTTTAACCAGAATTTTAAACATTTTAACCAACTTATTTACAATGACGCGGGAAAACACCCGAGATTTTAATTTTTTGCATATATATATATATATATATATATATATATATATATATATATATATATATATATATATATATAGTGTTTTACCGAGACACCTGGTCTACTCCAACATGTGGGGGAGAGCATTCTGCTCTCTTTTGCCTTTCAGCTCCAACCCAGGAGCCCTCAAGCAGTTGCATCCACAACAAACCATTTTTTATACCAAAAATGGTATATTTATTTCTTTATCAGTACTGATAAAAGCTACCGGTTGGGGCGAACCCATATTTCTGAGGATCAGTTGTGCCGCACAATTTATATTCGCTAGGAAGCAGGAAATCCTGCTTTCTAGCAAATCTAAATCGCGCGGCACAGCTATTTCCCCCCATCGCTGTTCTACTTACCTTGTTCGGCCTCCTTTTTCTGCACGAAGCATGTGTTCGGCGTGCACTGCTAACTTAACAGCTGTGGTGATTCCCTTAACGACCGTGGCAAGAAAAGTTGTAAAATGAGGCAACACTCACTTAACAAATGTCTTACTTCGCAACATAAATCTTGGGGACTCCGTTCTGGTCGTAAGTTGAGGACTATGTAGTAGTTAGGTGTAGCCCTGGTCTCACAACTGTTCATTTCGTGACCATTCAAACTTGTAACAGCACCGTGCCATTGTAACTTTGAACGGTCACTAAACGAATCCTTTGTAAGTTGAAGAATACCTGTACCTCCAGTCTGATGAAGAGAAGTATTAGGGGGTGACATGATAGCAGCATTTCAATATCTCAGGGGCTGCCCCAAAGAAGAGGGAGTCAAGCTATTCTCCAAAGCACCTGAGGGTAGAACAAGAAGCTATGGATGGAAATTAATCAAGGAGAGAAGCAATTTAGAACTAAGGAGGAATTTCCTGACAGTGAGAACAATCAACCAATGGAACTACTTGCCTCCAGAAGTTGTGAATGCTCCAACACTGAAAGTTTTTAAGAAGAGACTGGAGAGCCATTTGTCTGAAGTGGTGTAGGGTTTCCTGCCTAAGCAGGGGGTTGGACTAGAAGACCTCTAAGGTCCCTTCCAACTCTGTTATTCTGTTAAGGACTAGGGGTGACATGATAACAGTCTTCCAATATCTAAGCGGCTGCCCCAAAGAAGAGGGGGTCAAGCTATTCTCCAAAGCACCAGAAGGCAGGAAAAAGACGCAACGGATGGAAAATAATCAACCTGGAATTAAGGAGAAATTCCCTGACAGTGAGAACAATTAACCAGTGGAACTACTTGCCTCCAGAAATCGTTGGTGCTCCATCACTGGCTTTTAAGAAGAGACTGGATAACCATTTGTCGGGAAACGGTATATTGAACAGAAGGATGTAGGAGACGGACCAGACTGGGCCCGAAGGAGGGGGGGTCATATACGTGATCTTTTACCAGGGGGTTGGTCTAGAAGACCTCTAAGGTCCCTCTCCAGCCCTATTTTCTATGTTGTAAGAGTCTTCTATTCCCGGATTAAAGTTGAAAACGTTCCAGAAGGTTCCAAAAGGACAGAGAGGGTGGATTTGTCAGCTCTTCCCGCCCCCCCTTTTTTTTTCTGGGTTTGAAAAAGGACTAGTTTTAGGTTTTGAATTAACTTTTAGGAGATTGTAACCTGGAGGAAAAGAGGTCAGGCAAACAAGAAACTTGCCGAATCATGGAAAACGGTTTCAGAATAATCATTTCTGTTGAAATGTTGAAACTTTAAAGTGTTTGGCAAAGGAGGCGAATTAAACGTCATCCAGAGTGGTGCTTAAATATTTGCGAATCTCTTTTTTTTCAACATTTCCCCATCCACACGACCTCTTAGATGTGAGCCCTTCTCCAGACGAGGCCTAAAATGAGATTTTTTAAAAAAAAAAAGTCAAGGAAACAAATGAGTCAACCACAATACAGGTAGCTGTCAGGGTTCCCGACGGTAGGTTCCCAAGTGAAGCCAGCTCTGACCCTACGTAATTTACGTCCCAGTCATGACCCTGTTTCCCCGCCCCCCCCCGCTCCTCCCAGGTTGTGTCATCAATGACATTCACCAACCGGAGCAATTTCGAGGGTTGTAGAGGTCACTCCCCTCCAGCTGCTGAAGGTAACCCTGGGATACAGCCTTGAGAGAGATAAGTCTGGAATGTGCATCTGTCTTTGCTTGCCCTGCCATTTCGCTGGTTTCCCATCCACCTTCGCCTATGGCAACTCGAGAGCAGGCCAAGGATGATTTGCGAGTTGACAGTAGTCCTCGACTTATGACCACAATGGAACCCAAACTTTCTGTTGCTAAGCGAGACAGTGATAGAATTGAGTTGCGATTCCTTTTATGAACTTTCTTGCCGGAGTTGTTAAGTGGATCACCACAGTTATTAAGTGGCTTCCCCATTGGCTTTGTCTTGTCCGAAGGTCGCAAAAGGGGATCACACAACCCCGGGATTCCGCAATCGTCATAAATACGAGTCGACTGCTTAAGCGGCCCAATTTTGTTCATGTGACCATGAGGATGGTGAAATGGTCATAAGTGTGAAAAAAACAGTCATAAGTCATGATGACAGATGATGTTACTACCTGTACTGTACAGGTAGTCCTTGACTTACAACCGTTTGTTTAGTGACCATTCAAATAACGACACTGACAAAAGTCACAACCAATTTTCATACTTACGGCCGTTGTAACGTCTCCATGGTGACGCAATCCAAATTTGGACGCTTGACAGCTGGTTCCTATTTATGACGCTTCCAGGATCCCGAGATCACGTGATCCTCTTTTTACGACCTCCTGACAAGCAAAGTCAAGGGGGAAGCCAGATTCACTTAACAACCTTGTGACCAATTTAACGTCTGCAGTGATTCACTTAACACTTACAGCGCGGCGAGACAGGTCGTAAAACGGGGGCAAAACCCATCTAAGAAACGTCTCGCTTAACGATGGAAATTTGAGGCTCCGTTGCGGCCATAAGGGGAGGACTCCCTGTACTTAAATCTACCCGCAGCCGATGCATGTCAGGACAGTCATGAATTTGGCATGTGAAAAGCTTGCCAAGGAAATTTCATTTTGGGAACATCGTCCCCCAGAGTTATGTAGACGCTTGATGTTCCGAAAAAGTATTTTGTGTGCCTGATTAAATATTTTGGTTACATTTCCGTCTACCCCACCTTGCTGCTTCTATTAATAGGAGAGATCGCTTAGAAAAGGGAAACCGGTGAAGCTTGTATCCGGCTGGGTCTAATTCAGAAAAAAAAAAAAAAAAACTGGAATATCGAGATCTATCCTGATCTGTGGATTAACGATTGGGCAGCTCTTACGCCGAGCATGTTAATAATATTTGCCTTAATGGGAGGTGTAGGAGATCTTAATATATTGGAACCTGATACCTTTTGGATTTTAAATTCGGCTCATTCCTCCTTGGTGACAGGTAGTCCTCGATTTACGACCACAATGGACTTACGACTTACGACCACATTTCTGTTGCTAAGTGAAACACTTGTTGCTAAGTGAAACACTTCTGCCCCATTTTATGACCTTTCAGTGTTACAAGGACACTGAGAAAAGTGACTTGTGACCTTTTTTTCACACTTACGACCGTTGCAACATGATCAAAACTCAGAACACTTGGCAACCGACTCATATTTATGACGGTCGCAGTGCCCCGGGGTCATGCAATCCCCTTTTGCGACCTTCTGACAAGCAGTCAATGGGGAAATTAGATTCACTTAACAACTTGTGTGAGGTAACTTAACAACAGTGATTCATGTAACAGCTCTGGCAAGAATGGTCGTAAAGTAAGGCAAAACTCACATAACCGTCATGGTTACCGACGGTAATTTGGGGCTTAATTGTTGTAAGCTGAGGACTATCTGTAAAAGGAATACTACAGCCACATTCTGTGGCAGGGGTGGGGAATGATGGCCCCTTTATGACCTGTGGACTTCAACTCCCAGAATTCTTGAGCCAGCATTAACATTGGCTGGCTCAGGAATTGTGGGAGTTGAAGTCCACAAGTCATAAAATGGCCATCGTTCCCCATGCTGGCTCATGAATTGTGGGAGTTGAAGTCCACAAGTCATAAAGGGGCCATCGTTCCCCATTCTAGCCCAGGAATTGTGGGAGTTGAAGTCCACAAGTCATAAAGGGGCCATCATTCCCCATGCTGGCTCAGGAATTATGGGAGTTGAAGTCCACAAGTCATAAAACAGCCATCGTTCCCCATTCTAGCCCAGGAATTTTGGGAGTTGAAGTCCACAATTCATAAAGGGGCCATCGTTTCCCACCCTTCCTCTATGGGTTAATATATATAAACATTTAGAACTTAATCATCGTGAAATGGAAGAAAGGCATCCCTGACCATGTTTAAATATATTAGGATAAAGAATGAATTATTAAATATTAAAAGATAATATATATGATTAAAAATGGAGAAAATAGAATTTGAGGGCGAAAGAAGATACTGTTTATAGAAATAAGAATAGAAATATTAATTACTACATATCCAAAATTTAATCTTACATAAAATATATCAGTTATATCATCATTTAAGTATTTCGACATTTCCTTACATATCACCATTTTTTGTTATCTACCCAGTGGTAAAATAAATCCCATATCAAATAATATTGTTTTTCTTCCTGCTCTCTTATTTCAAATGTCAATTTGCTCATTTCGGCACAGTCCAACATTTTCCTAATAATTTCTTCATCTGAAGGTATCATTTCTTCTTTCCAATTTTTAGCAAGTAGTAATATTATGAAAAGAGGAGAGGGCACGAGGGATGCAACCCGACTGATGTACTATCTGTACTGGATTGAATGAATGATGTCTTATTTGTTTTTACTTTTTATTTTTATTTTTTTGTTTTAAAATAAAAAATGATTTGGGGGAAAAAAAAGAATAGAAATATTAAGAGTTTGATTAACAATATGGAAAAAATTGGCAGAAATTGTAAGTAAGTAAAATATATTTAGATATGATAAGTTGTATATGATATGATACGGTCAATACTCTGTTTCATAAAATATGTGGGTGTGTATAATATAATATATAATATAATATAATAATATAATATATAATTTAATATAATATATAATATATTTTTAAATTATTTTAAATTGATGTTGATTCTGTTTTTAAATAGGCTGTACACCGCCCTGAGTCCTTAGGGAGAAGGGCGGTATAGAAATAAAATTATTATTATTATTATTATTAGTATTATTATTATTATTATTATTAGGGGGAAAAAAACCCAATAAAACTTGATTTAAAAAAAAAAGAACTTAGTCATCGTATGTTACATTACATGTATGAATGACATGAAGGAGTGAGGCTTGACCCAATCTAGTCGCCCTTAACGTTCTTCTCTCCCGCAACAGACACTGGATCGCCAGAGAATATGTCTGGATCGTGGTGTCATACATGACCTACGATATCTACGTCATGTATCTTTGCCACTGGCACAAGACTCAAGACAAAGGGCCGGCAGACGGGAAGAACTTCTGGGAGAACCTCCGAAGCTTTCTTCAGAAGGAACGGCTGATGGTCACCCACCACCTCTTCATCCTCCTCGTCTTAACGCCGGTCGCTGTGGTGAGGCCACCTCCTGAGGGCCAAAGGGTGCTCAAGCTATAGGCGTGATGTGGCCATCTGTGTTCTTGTGAGGGAAGTCCATGGAAAACAATGTGATTCCTAGTTGTTGTTGTTGTTTTTTTTAAAAAAATCTAAACACAGTTAGTCCTCGACTTACGACCACAACTGAGCCCCCAACTTTCTGCCGTTATGTGAGACATTTGTGAAGTGAGCTTTTGCCCATTTTTACGACCTTTCTTGCCACAGTTGTTAAGCGAATCGGGCTTTCCCTATTGACTTTGCTTGTCAGAAGGTCGCAAAAGGGGAACATGTGACCCCCCCCTCCCAAGGACGCTGCAACGGTCATAAATATGAGTCAGTTGCCAAACATCTGAATTTTCATCACGTGACCACGGGGAGGCCGTCATGGTCTCAAGTGTGAAAACTGATCAGAAGTCACTTTTTTTCCATGCTGTTGTAACTTCAAACAGTCGCTAAATGAACTGTTGTAAGTCAAGGGCTACCTGTGGAGTCAGTCCTCGACTTACGACCGCAATTGCGACTGGGATTTTGGTCACTAAGTGACGTGGTCGTTAAGCGAGTCATCCCATGATCACTTTTTTCCACGAATGTTTTGCCGTGGCCATTGAGCCAATTGGCGTGGTCGTTAAGCGAATCCGACGTCCCCGTGGATTTGGCTTGTCGGAAGGTCGCAAAAGGGAATGACTTGACTCCCAGGGACACTGCAACTGTCATAAATATGAAACCAGTTGCCAAGCCTCTGAATTTTGATCGCGTGACCATGTGAATACTGCCATGGTCGTAAGTGTGAAAAACTGTCATAACGCACGTTTTTCAGTGCCGTTCAGGGGTGAAATGCTCCCGGTTTGGACTGGATCGCCTGATCCGGTAGCGATGGCGGCGGGTGGTTCGGAGAACCGGTAGCAAAAATCCCTGCCCGCCCCCCATTGCCCAGCTGAGCCGTGCAATCATCAGAGGCTTTTTAAAAAATTTTAAAAGCATTTTTTCTACAACCTCTTCCAACGAAAAAATGCTTTTAAAGGTTAAAAAAAAAAGGCTCTGATGATTGCGCGGCTCAGCTGGGATCGTCAGAGGCTTTTCAAAGCATTTTTTCTCCAACCTCTTGGCCGAAGAGGTGGTTAAAAAAAACGCTTTGAAAAGTCTCCGACGATCCCAGATGAGTTGCCTGATCGGCAGAGGCTTTTCAAAGCATTAGAAAAGATGCTTTGAAAAGTTCAAAAAAAAAAAAAAAAAAAAAAAAGTTGGCCACGCCCACCCAGTCACATTACCCCCCCCACCACCACCACCAAGCCACGCACGCCCACAGAATTGGTAGTAACAAATTTTACATTTCACCCCCGGTGCCGTTCCATCTCCAAACGGTCACTAAATGAATGGTTGTAAGTTGAGGACAGCCTGCCGTTTTCTTTGAAATCGTAAAATTAATTCGTTACGACGAACGAATCCTTAAATCCATTAAAGACTCCCGCACGAGATCAATACGAGATCATCTCAAAACAGATCAGACAACACCTGGATGGACAGATGTTTCCAAAGCTCCCCCCCTTTTTTTTTTTGAAATGCTCGGGAAATGCGGCCCAACCACTTCTCTAATGCTGCAGGCGGACATTCCACCTGTGAAGCTTGCATTCTCCCGATGGACATCAAAGGCACGTCCGGTTCGCCTTGGGGTTTGTTTTGGGGGAGGCGTTGTGTAATTTTTTGCCAGATCAAGGCCAGCCTTCCCTCGCATGCCCAAGTCTCGGGGCTCCTCGATAAGACGATCCCGCGTCCCTCTGTGCCCCATCGGTGGGTTTTTCAAGATCCGACAGGTAATCCTGGGTTTGATTCCCGCAGCCAAATTTTTTTCTTGGGTTCCTGAGCCGGGAATTGAGCCACCTTCCTTTGACCGCGAAGGTCGTGGTTGCGCCAAGGCTGCTAAATAGCTGTGCCGCCTATGAGTGGGTCTGGGCACCCGTGTGCCCACGGGGTCAGGGAACCCAAAGAGAGCTCACAGGCCTTGAAGCTAGTTGGGAGGTGAGGCTGAAAGACATTTTGCATCCCATCCGTGGCTCTAAAAATATCCTTTCCCCTGGACCCTCCCTCTCTCTTTCTCCCTCTCTTTCTCCCTCTCCTCCATTCTTCCTCTCTCTCTCTCCCTCCCTCCTTCTCTTCCTCTCTCCCTCCCTCTCTTCCCCATTCTTCCCATTCTTCCTCTCTCTCCCTCCACTCTCTTCTTCTCTCTCCTTTTCCTTTCTCTCCCTCCCTTCCTCCTTCTCTCCCCTCCCTCCCTCTTCTTCTTTCCCACTCTCCCTCTCTCCCCCACTGCCTCCCTCTCCCTCCCCCTCTCCCTCCCTCTTTCTCCCTTTTCCTCCACCTCTCCCTCCCTCTCTTCCCCTTTCTCACTCTCCCCCATTCTTCCTCTCCCTCCCTCCCCCTCTTCCCCTTTCTCTCTCTCCGTTCCACTCCCTATCTCCCTCCCTCTCTTCCCCTGTTCCTCTCTCTCCCTCCCCTCCCTCCCTCACCCTTCCTCCCTCCCTCTTCCCCTCTCTTACTCACTCTTTCCCTCTCTCTCTCTCCCTCTCCCTTCCTCCTCTCCTTCCCTCCCTCTTCCTCTCTCCCTCCCCTCCCTCCCTCTTCCCCTCTCTTACTCCCTCTTCCCCGTTCTTCCTCTCTCTCTCCCTCTCCCTCCCTCTTCTCTCCTTCCCTCCCTCTTCTTCTCTCCCTCTGTCTCTCTCTCTCTGTCCCTCTCCCACTCCCTCCCCCTCTTCCCCCTTTCTCCCTCTCCCCCATTCTTCCTCTCTCTCCCTCTCTCCTTCCCTCCCTCTTCTTCTCTCCCTGTCTCTCTCCCTCTGTCCCTCTCCCACTCCCTCTCTCTCCCTCTTCCTCTTTCTCTCTCTCCCTGTTTCTCTCCCTCCCTCTCTTCCCCTCTCCCTCCCTTCCCTCCCTCCCTCACTCCCTCTTCCCCTCTTACTCCCTCTTCCCCGTTCTTCCTCTCTCTCTCCCTCTCCCTCCCTCTTCTTCTCTCTCCCCATCTCTTTCCCTCTGTCCTTCTCCCACTCCCTCTCTCTCCCTCTTCCTCTTTCTCTCTCTCCCTGTTTCTCTCCCTCCCTCTCTTCCCCTCTCCCTCCCTTCCCTCCCTCCCTCGCTCCCTCTTCCCCTCTTACTCCCTCTTCCCCGTTCTTCCTCTCTCTCTCCCTCTCCCTCCCTCTTCTTCTCTCTCCCCATCTCTTTCCCTCTGTCCTTCTCCCACTCTGTCCCTCCCTCTCTCTCTTTCTCTACAGCATCTGCGAGGTGAACTCGGAGATTTTTTCGTGGGCTGCATCTTCACTGCCGAGCTCAGCACCCCATTTGTATCCCTGGGGAAGATCCTGATGCAGGTGAGCATGTCAGACCTGGGACCTCCCTATCTTTTTATTATTATTATTATTATTATTATTATTATTATTATTATTATTATTATTATTATTATTATTATTATTATGAACTTTAGATGCCGCCCATCTCACCTCGCAAAGCGATTCTGGGCGCCTTTCAATTAGAATGCTAAATCCTGGTAGTCCTTGACTTTCGGCCCCAAATTTCCTTTCCTAAGCAAGGCAGCTGTTAAGTGAGCTTCGTCTCGTATTACAACCTTCTTTTTCCCCCCATGGTTGTTAAGCGAATTGCTGCGGTTGTTAAGTGAATCATGCAATCATTTAGGGAACTGGGCTTCCGCCGTTGCAGGGGTATCAAACTCGATTTCATTGAGGGCCACATCAGGGTTTTGTTTGACCTCGGCACGCCGTGTGGGTGTGGCCAGGGTGGGCGTGGTCCCATTTCCCGCACGCAGCCCCCGCCCCCAAGCTCCATTTTTGCTGGCAGGGGGCTGCAGGAGGCTATCCTGGTTGAAAACAGAGCCTGGGAGGGCCACGCGTGACCGCCTGGAGGGCCACGAGCAGGGGTGAAATGTTACCGGTTCGGACCGGATCACCCAATCTGGTAGCAATGGCGGGTGGTTCGGAGAACCGGTAGCAAAAATCCCTGCGCCTCCCCCCCATGCCCAGCTGAGCCACATGATCATCAGAGGCTTTTTTTTTTACTTTTAAAAGCATTTTTTCTACAACCTCTTCTGACGAAAAAATGCTTTTAAAAGTAAAAAAAAAAAAAAAGCCTCTGATGATCGCGCGGCTCAGCTGGGATCAGCCTTGAAAAGTCTCTGACGATCCCAGGTGAGTTGCCTGATCGTCAGAGGCTTTTCAAAGCATTAGAAAAAAATGCTTTGAAAAGTTTAAAAAAAAAAAAAGTTGGCCACGCCCACCCAGTCACATTACCGCCCCCCACCAAGCCACACCCACAGAACTGGTAGTAACAAATTTTAAATTTCACCCCTGGCCACGAGCTCCATTTTAGCTGGTAGAGGCACCGCGGGCCACTCCTTCGCTGATTCCAGGGTGGCCCCACGGCCCAGATCTAAGCACCCCATGGGCCTTGAGTTTGACACCTCTGAGTCAGTGGTGAAATCCAAATTTTTTTACTACCTGTTCTATGGGCGTGGCTTGGTGCACGTGGTGTGGCTTGGTAGGTGTGGCAGGGGAAGGATACTGCAAAATCTCCAATCCCACCCCACTCCAGGGGAAGGATATTGCAAAATCCCCATTCCCTCCCCACTCTGGGCCCAGCCAGAGGTGGTGTTTGCCGGTTCTCCAAACTACTCAAAATTTCCGCTACCAGTTCTCCAGAACCTGTTGCGCCCTTGACTGTCCTTGTCAGAAGCTGACAGGGAAACGTTACAAACGGTGGTCACTTTACAACTTCGTAGCAAGTTTATTTATTAAATATATTTATTATTTATTTATTAAATTTATATGCCGCCCCTCTCCGGAGACTCAGGGCGGCTCAAGTTGCCTAACTACTGTGGCAAAAACGGTCATAAAATGAGGCGCAATTCACTTAACAACTTCCTTGCTTAGCAGTGGAAATTTTGGGCTCGATTATGGTCATAAATCGAGGACTACCTGTGGTAGAATTTCGAAAGCCCGCTACAGGTAGTCCTTGACTTACAGCAGTTCATTTAGTGACCGTTCAAACTTACGATGACACTAAAAAAGTGACTTACGACTGTTTTTCACACTTATGACTATTGCAGCCTCCCTATGGTTGGCTATACGATCAAAATTCAGACCCAACTGACTCATCTTTATGACGGTTGCAGTATCTCGGGGTCATGTGATTCCCCTTATGTTCCCCTCATGCTTGTCCCCTGACAAGCAAAGTCCACGGGGAAACCGGATTCACTTAACAACCAGGTTACTAACTTAACAGCTATAGTGATTCACTTAACAAGAAAGGTTGTAAAATGAGACAAAACTCACTTAACAACTTGTCGAGCGAAATGTTGGGCTCGATTGGGGTCGTAAGTCGAGGACTACCTGTATTAAGTCTGAAAAGGAGGAAAGTCAGAACGCAAATCGTACAGAGATGCAGCAGGCCCTCTCCTGCCTGATGTGGGAATTAAAGGAGCAGCTGCTGGAATTTCTCCCAGCTTTGATTTTGTTATTTGTGGGTCAGCACTTGCCTCTCCGTTAACGTTTTCTTCTTTTGGTGGTTGTTGACAGCTGAAAATGCAAGATTCCCTCCTGCATAAGATCAACGGGATTCTCATCCTGGTTACCTTCTTCCTTTGCCGGATCCTCCTCTTCCCATTCATGTACTGGGCCTATGGGCAACAGATGAACATACCTATCTACGAGGTGCCCTTTCGCATCCCTCTGCATTGCAACGTGGCCAACGCCTTCTTAATCGCGCCCCAGATCTACTGGTTTAGCCTCATTTGCCGCAAAGCAATGAGGCTCTACAGCAGTTCTCCAGCACCGGATCGAACGCGATAGCAAAAAACGGCTAAACATTCCCTTTGGAACCAACCTGCCTCACTTTACCAGATTGGGGAATTTGGGGGAGGCGCCATTTTGCAACTGGCTGCCGTTCTTCCCAGCCGAGATGGAGAATCACGAATCACCTCCACGGAGGTGCCTTCGTGGTCGCCAAACAATCACGAGCCTGGAGGCTGTATGCTTTCCAAGCCTTCCCGTATCCGTGCCCAGTGACTGCAGCGGTGTTCCAGATGTGTTCCAGATGTTGAAAGTGGAAACTGAGACTTGTGGCTGGCCAGCCTTGGAGGCCGTGAGAATTCTGCAAATCTCATCTTTTGCCCTGAGATTTTCAGTTGGCAGTTTAGGGCAATGAGGTCAAAGAACATCACACAGCTTGATCTACACGTCTTTCTTTGATTATCTCTCGTCAGAGTGTGCCCTGATCTTTTCATTTCCTCACCTTGAAAAATTGCCGGCCTTCTAAACCAAGGGTGTCGAACTGGTGGCCCACGGACCGGATACGTCACGCTCAGGCCACGCCCACCCCAGCTCTGTGAAGGGAAAAAAAATGTCGTGAAACATCATGTGATGGCAACATGACGCAGCGAGTTTGACGCCCATGTTCTAAACTTTCTTCCATATGCTCCCTGTTGTGCCAGTTTGCTGTTGGTGAAATATGGATAGCCTTATTTGGACGTCTTGATGGCCACCTTGATTTTACTGAAAGTGCCGAGGGATTGCTCCTGGAAAATTTTAGCATCCCTTTTTGATTTTTGTTAAAAATATATCTCAATGTTCTTGTGCTTCTTCTTCGTATGGATAACCATGCCCAGCAAAATAACGGAAGCTGGAGAGAATTGGGATCGCCCTTGTCCCATATCATGGAACGATTCTCACTTCGAACAGACAATATTGTACAATGTTGCATTTTTTGCACATTCCAAGTTTCCTTTCAATGCACAAGATGGAAAACTTGGCCGACGTCAAGGTCATTTCGGAACAGGTGCCAACCTTTGAGGCGGATAACTGGATCGTGATTCAAGAAGATAAGGTTCAAGAAGAGAATTTTTGGTGCTCCGTGTGTGAGAGACGCACGTAAAAATCAACGAGGCTTCAACAATGGCGTTCCCACTGCCATCTTGATTTTTTTCTGACTTTGCAGATATTCAACAGAGAAAGGAAGGAAAATTGAGAGAGTGAAGATGAATCAGAAGTTGCTGAGGATGGACCAAACCAACTGTTCAGATCTGGAAGGATTCTCGCAAGATTCTGTTCTGACCTGGCCCCCAAACATGACAAACCCTCTGTGGTTAAATCAACTATTCCTTTATTAGGAGCGCCAGCAGCCCTGGCAAAAGGTTTCTCTCTCACAGCAGACTATCAATGGCTGACCGACAGAGAGATAAATAGTTGTCTGCTACACCTATTCATCTCCGCCCCCTGCCTTTTATCCCCAGAGCTAGGATGGGGCTTCGCTAGCAGCGGTGGGCTCTTCTGTCCCAAGGACCAGCCCATAGATTTCCACTGCTCTCCTCTCTTCTGCCTTCTGTGCATCCGCGCGTCAGGCACTGGACCCAGCTGTTCCTCCTCTTCCTCATCAGCCACCGGGGGGCTGTTGACTCTCCATCTGAGGGCTGATGGACAGTTCAGCCTGTCTCTCTCTCTCTGCCAGCTCCATTCCCTCTTCCCCCTTGGAGCTCTCAGGTTGCCTTGATGCTGACCTGACTCCTACGCTGCCTACTCACCTGATTCGGCTGCTGGAGGGGCCGGTGGCCAACAGGCCACAACAGATTCTTTTTTGCCTTGTGGTTCTAACTCTGGTCCCCAGAAGTCTGTTGGATGAGCAAACCAGGATCACACACGAGAGGCCAATTCACTGGCACCACAAACAGGCCAGGTTTCTTATCGGTAGCCAAATTCAATGGCAGCTACCTCCTCAACTTGGCCTAAGCCAGGCCCAACAAGAAAAATCCACGGGAAAAGAGAGTTTGTATAGAGTGAGATCTAGGACAATTTGACGCAGCCAACTTGCCATGGCCAGCTTGCCACGGTCAACTTGTCCCAGCCTATTCGCCGCAGGACAGCAGTTACACTAATAGCAAGGCAATGGTGAAACAGAATGATTAAAGCAAGGATGCTAAAGGAGGGACACAATGAAATAAGAACAAAGAAATAGGAGCCTGGATAGCTCAACAGACAGAGCACTGTAATTTAACACCAGCTGTCTGCAATTAAAGTAAGATCGAATCTCGCCAGGCTCAAGGTTGACTCAGCCTTCCATCCTTTCTAAGGTAGGTAAATTGAGGACCCAGTTTGTGGAGGCAATAAGCTGACTTTGTATAAATATACAAAAGAATGACGGCTATTGCTTAACGCACTGTAAGCCATCCTGAGTCTCCGGAGAAGGGTGGCATATAAATCAAATTAAAAAAAAGAAAAAAAGAATGAGAACAATTTGAACAGTGTTGAAGAATCCGTAGTGTTGAGTTATCCTGTGTTGAATTGACCCAGGACAAGTTTTCTGGAAGCGAATTGGCTGTGGCAAGTTGTCCTGCAACAAGCTAGTCGTGGCGAATTGGCCACGAAAAGTTGGCCACAGTTGAGTTGTCCCATACTATATAGAGAGTCCTTATTTCCCTTCAACTTTGGAAAGATACCGTGTTTCCCCCAAAATATGACCTACTCCGAAAGTAAGTCCTAGCTTGATTTTTTTTACACGTGCACCCAATATAAGCCCTACCCCCCCCCAAAATAAGCCCTAGTTAAGACCCCGCCCACACCAGGGTGGACAGTGTCATAAAAATATCCCAGTAAAAGAAACAGGAGACAGCAATGACAGTTTCCATATATGCCCGTGTGCATCTCAAAACCTCTATCCATCTGCTACTTTCCGTTCTCTATTTCTCTCGGTTTCATCCTTCTATGTCCAAATGTATATTTTAAAACGACATACTTTGCAAAGTCACATGTCGCAGCAACAGCTCAGTGGGATTACAAATAGCTCTGATACAGTTTGCAATCTTTCTATCTAAAACTTTGGTTCGTGTCGCTTTTTAGGGCCTGCTGCTATCCTTCTGAGAACTATGGACTCTGGTAGCCCAATAGGCTATTTGTCCCTTTTTCTCACAACAGGTGAAAATTAAACTTGGTTGGGGATGGTAGGGGGTAGTGCTGCCCTACTACTTACCTTCGGATAGTTGCAGCTACCCTGTTTCCCTGAAAATAAGACCCAACCAGAAAATAAGCCCTAGCATGATTTTTCAGGATGCTTGTCATATAAACCCTCTTGTTGTGACCCAGGCCCAAGTAGGTATTATCAAACGCAGTCAGTTCAAAAACAAACAGACTTTATTAGAACAGCTGAGAATTAACTCATTGTCAGCATAGTCCAAACTAAATTAAAGCAAATTCTTCATAACACAAATTCTTCAGTCTAATCACCAACCTTGGTATAATTAGGCAACCTGCCAAAGGCTTTTCTCGGCAAAAGTTCAGGAGCAGAAGATACCGACAAGAAATAAATGCAGCAAGACAAGAAACAAACCTATCAATGTTGTTTTCCGACAAAGAGCCCAAGAGCCGTTGCTGGTCTTTTAAGCCTTATGGGGCCAATCATCTCCTGGCCTTACTCCCGAGTTGTCCTTTTTGCTTTAGCTGCTCCTGCCTTCTGGCAGCTCTTCTCATACATGCACTAGGAACAGGCTCCTCCTGTTCCTCTGACTCTCTGCTGTCAGCCTCTGGAGGCTCCGGAGTCCGCACATCACACCCCGATGGCCCTGGCCCCATCTCTGCCTCCGACGCAGAGCCCTCGTCCGGGCCTTCCCCAGCCTCCAGGACTGGCCCATGTTTTTCCTCAGCCTCCTCACTGTCCGACTCCGCAGGCTGCTGGCGGACCACAGCACATACCCCCAAAATAAGCCCCAGTTAAGATTGTCAGCCAGATGGGTGCATTTAGTACCGTATTTTCCCCCAAAATAAGACCTAACCAGAAAGTAAGCCCTAATGTGTATTTTGGTGCAAAAATTAATATATGACCTGGTCTTATTTTCAGGAAAACACAGTAGGCCTCACACATCTCGGCCCATTTCTTTTGCTGCAGCCAGCAAGACTTTCCTGAAGGCCTCTGTAGCCGATAACAGAGCTCCAGATCAATTGTGGATGATATCCCCCCTGAAAATAAGACCTGGTGCCTTTTTTTGGTGGCAAAAAAATAAATAAAAATAAGACAGGGTCGTATTTTTGGGAAAACATGGTAGGGCACTGCTCCCTCAAGGTCGTGTTTCTGGGGTGGGGGAGAACAGAGAAAACTTTTCCAAACATTGGCGGTGGAAACAACAAATTGATAGGATTTGACGAGGAGGAGAAAGCTGAAACATTAGTCTGGATATTTGCTACTACCGACAGTCCTCAATTTAACAACGCTTCGTTTAGTAACCGTTCAATGTTACAACGGCACTGAAAAAAAAGCGACATACAACCGTTTTTCACACTATTGCGACATCCCCCCGCGGTCACCCAATCAAAATTCAGACTCTTGGCCGCTGACTCGTATTTATGACGGCTGCAGGGTCCCGCCCTCCCCTGCTTTTGCGAACGTCTGACCAGCAAAGTCGACGAGGAAGCTGGAATTCACTTAATGACTTGTGTGATTAACTTAACAACTACAGCGATTCACCGAACAACGGTGGCAAGAAAGGTCGTAAAACGGGGGAGGGGGGAAACTCACTTAACGACGGTCTCGCTTAGCAGCGGGAATTTGGAGCTTAATTGTGGTTATAAGACGAAGACTTAAACTGTATACAGTTCCATTTACGTGGCTGGAAATGTTTGAAACGGCCCTGTTTTGAGTCGGGGGATTTGAATATTTACAGTAGGGTTAGAATGGCCGTCTCGGGCCTCAAATGCTATGTTTTGAGTCTGAAACGTTATCAGATGGGGAAAATTTTGCCCAGAGTGTGTCTGTATCACAACCATCTTTAAACCAGCATTTCTCGATCTCAGCCATTTTAAGATGGGTGGACTTCAACTCCCAGGATTCCCCAGCCAGCCATGTTGGCTGGCTGGGGAATTCTGGGAGTTGAAGTCCACCCATCTTAAAATGGCTGAGATCGAGAAACGCTGTAGGCTAAAGATAAAAGGGAGGTTTTCTCCCATAATTCCATCTCTCGTCTTGCTGAATTCATTTTGCCCATCCAGGGAACAAGCTCATGCTGGAACCAGGTTAAATGGATTGCTTGGCAATCCTGGTTCCTCTGCAGGAGCATCTTCCCCGCCCCCCCCGTGTCAAAGCACTCACTGTACATTTTTTGTTATGACCCCCCCAAAAGTGCAATGTAGAAAATAAGAGTATGTTTCGCACACCGATGCACGATGGAGAACAGAGGCGTTTAACCACTGCTGTGGTTTTGCTCCTACTCTTGTTAAGGTTTTGAAGATGAGATGATCTCATCCTCACTCACTACCTTTCTCCTCTCCCCTTCCTTCTTCCCTCCATCTCCTCCTCCCCTTTCTTCCCTTCTCTTCCTTCTCCTTTTTCCTGCTCCTTCCTTCCCTTCTCCCCTCCCTCCCTCCTTTCTTCCTTCTCTCCTTCCCTCCATTGCTCTCCTTCCTCCCCTCCTCCCCTTCCTTCCCTTCTCCTTTTTCCTTCTCTTTTTCCTCCCTACCTCTCCTGCTCCTTCCTTCCCTTCTTCCCTCCCTCCCTCTCTTCTCTCCTTCCTTCTTCCTTGTTGCTCTTTCCTTCCTCATTTCTCCTTCTCTTCCTTCCTTCCCCTCCCTTCTCCTTTCTTCCATCTCCTCCCCTTTCTTTTCCTCCTTTTCCTTCTGTAGCAGTGGACATTTTGGGTTTAATTGTGGTTGTAAGTCAAGAACTCCTCTGCTGCCACCCCCCCCGCCCTTTCTTCTCTTCCTTCTTCCTTCCCTTCGCTTCTCTTCCTTCCCTTTCCTTCTCTCTTTCCTTCCTTCCTCCCTTCCTTCTTCCTTTCCTTCCTTTCCTTTCCTTCCCTTCTCTTTTCCTTTCCTTTCCTTCTCTTCCCTTGCCTTCCCTCTTCCTTTCCTTCCCTCTTTTCCTTTCCTTTCCTTCCCTCCCTTCCCTTCTCTTTTCCTTCCCTTGCCTTCCCTCTTCCTTTCCTTTCCTTTCCTTCCTTCCCTTTTCCTTTCCTTCCTTCCCTCTTCCTTTCCTTTCCTCTCCTTTCCTTCCCATTCCATTTCTTTCTTTCCTTTCCTTCCCTCTTTTCCTTTCCTTCCCTTCCTTCCCTTGCCTTCCCTCTTCCTTTCCTTTCCTCTCCTCCCCTCCCCTCCCCCTCTCCTCTCCTTTCCTTTCCTTTCCTTCCCATTCCATTCCATTTCTTTCTTTCCTTTCCTTCCCTCTTTCCCTTTCCTTTCCTTCCTTCCCTTGCCTTCCCTCTTCCTTTCCTTTCCTCTCCTCCTCTCCCCTCCCCTCCCCTCCTCCTCTCCTTTCCTTTCCTTCCCATTCCATTCCATTTCTTTCTTTCCTTTCCTTCCCTTTCCTTTCCTTCCTTCCCTTGCCTTCCCTTTTCCTTTCCTTTCCTCTCCTCCTCTCCCCTCCCCTCCCCTCCTCCTCTCCTTTCCTTTCCTTCCCATTCCATTCAATTTCTTTCCTTTCCTTCCCTCTTCCTTTCCTTTCCTCTCCTCCCCTCCCCTCCCCTCCCCTCCTCCTCTCCTTTCCTTTCCTTCCCATTCCATTCAATTTCTTTCTTTTTCTTCCTTTCCTTTCCTCCCTTTTCTTTTTTCTTCCCCTCCTCCCTCCCCTCCTTCTCTTCCTTCCTTCTGCTTTGAAGTCCATCTGCCGCGAGGCCTGTGGGCTTCCTTGGCCAGTTATTGGACAACAGGATAACAAACTGCTGGAGGAGCCAGGCCAGGGTCTAATCCGACCAAGCGGGCACAACTTCTGTTGTTCTTAAAATTGCTGTTTTTGTGCTAACGCCCCCTGGCGAACGCTCCCGTGTCTGCTGTATTTATTTTTCTCTTCCTGTGATAGGCATACAATCCTTCTTCTTCTTGTTGTTGTTGAAAGCAAGCTCGACATTTTTGTGTTTGTAATGGATCACAAAAGCCCCATTTAAGAGGGCTGCTTTAACGATTTTAAAGTTGTGGGAACAATTTAAAGTGGGGGGAGACTAAAAGGCAATAACTTACAACAGTGATGGCTAACCTTTTTGCCATTGCGTGCCAGGAAGGGGGGTGGTGGGGTAGGTTTGTGTGTGCGCGTGCCCACACCCCTAATTCTATGCGCCCCACCCTGCCCATGTGTGCACAACCCTCCCTTCCCCCCCCCCCCCCGCTCCTGGCATGCGATGGCCTGGTAGGCCCATTTTTCTTTCTCACCTGGCTCCAGTTCCTCTCTATGCATCTGGGGAGGGCGAAAACAGCCTTCCCCATCCCCTCGGAGGCCTGAAACGGCCCAATTCCCAACTTCTGGTTCAGGGGTGGGTTCTAAATTTTTTTACTACTGGTTCTGTGGGCGTGGCTTATTTTGTGGGTGTGGCTTGGAGGTCATGTGACTAGGTCGGCGTGGCTGGCTGGTCAGAGTCAATTCTGGAAGGTCCTTGCACTTACGACCAGTCCTCGCACTTACGACCTGACTCATTTGTTTGCTTTCAACACTGATCAGCTGCAGGACGGCTCTTTGAAGCCCCGCGGCAAGAGTTTAAACAGTTTTTTTCCCTCTAGTCATCAGCTGGGACTCAGGAGGCAGTGATAGATTGGGGGCGGGACCAAACAAAAGGTAAGAATAACGTGGGTGGGTGGGAGGGCGGGGGGGGGAGAACCGGTTCGGTGACGTCATATCGTCACCGCTACCGGCTCGGCCGAACCAGACCGAACTGCGAGGAACCCACCACTGTCCTGGTTGGACAGGAAGTGATGTTTTTTGCCGTCCCCAGCCTCCAGAGCCTCTTGAGGGGATGGGGAAGGCTGTTTTTTGCCCTCCCCAGATGCATAGAGAGAATCTGGAACCAGGTGAGAAAGAAAAACGGGCCTTACCCACCCCCCGCAGGCCCTCTGGAGGCAGGAAACAGCCTGTTTCCCTACTTCTGGTGGGCCCAAAAGGCCCGAAAATCAGCTGCCCAGCGCGTGCATGCGTGCCAGAGCTGAGCTGGCGTGCTCACTGATATGGCTATGATGTGCCATAGGTTCGCCATCATGGACTTAGAAGAACTAATTTCTAATGCCATTAACAGATCTTCACATTCCTGAAGAATATTCAGAAAAATTGAGGCAGGAAAAGAATGTGGGGTCCTTGGCGTTCTCTTGAGTTTGGTTGGTTTTCTTGCAGATGTTTCATTACCAAACTAGGTAACGTCATCAGTGCTAGAAGGAAAGGAACGATGTATTTTTAACCCTTTCGAAAAATTTAAAAAAAAATGGGACCAATTGATTTTGAAAAACCATCGCTCAAGCTGATGTCTGAAACCATGAGAGTGACTTGCCAAGGAATGCAACCAGTTTGCATTTATATTATATTGGCCAGGGTGTCCAGTTGCACACAAAAATGTGATTTCTTTTATAAAAAAATTATGAAACAGCCCTGAAAAACAGATGAGTAATTAAGGCTAACCAAGCTACAGAGCAAGAAATTGTGAGTTCAAATTCTGCCTTAGCTATGGAAGCTGGCTGGGTGATTTGGAGGGGCAATCACCAGGAGATGGTGAGTTCCAGTCCTGTTTTAGGCATGAAAACCAGCTGGGAGACTTTAAACCACATCTTCTCTCTCAGACCAACCTACCTCACAGGGTTGTTGTGGGGCAAAAAGGAGGAAGGAAATTATGTATGTTCACCATCTTGAATTCTGACAGCTATGAAAGCCAGCAGGGTGACTTTGCGCCAATCACCAGGAGACAGTGAGTTCTAGTCCCACCTTAGGCATAAAAACTGGGTGACTTTGGGCCAATCAACAAGAGATGGTGAGTTCTAGTCCCACCTCAGGCATGAAAGCTGACTCTTTGGGCCAATCACCAGGAGACGGTGAGTTCTAGTCCCGCCTTAGGCATGAAAACTGGGTGACTGGGCCAATCACCAGGGGACGGCGAGTTCTAGTCCCGCCTTAGGCATGAAAACTGGGTAACTTTGGGCCAATCACCAGGAGACGGCGAGTTCTAGTCCCGCTTTAGGCATGAAAACTGAGTAATTTTGGGCCAAACACCAGGGGACGATGAGTTCTAGTCCTGCCTTAGGCATGAAAACGGGATGACTGGGCCAATCCCCAGGAGACAGTGAGTAGAAGTCCCGCCTTAGGCATGACTTTGGGCCAATCCCAGGAGACAGTAAGTTCTAGTCCCGCCTTAGGCATGACTTTGAGCCAATCCCCAGGAGACCGTGAGTTCTAGTCCCGCTTTAGGCATGACTTTGGGCCAATCCCCAGGAGACAGTGAGTTCTAGTCCCACCTTAGGCATGAAAACTGGGTGACTGGGCCAATCCCCAGGAGACAGTAAATTCTAGTCCTGCCTTAGGCATGACTTTGGGCCAATCCCCAGGAGACAGTGAGTTCTAGTCCCGCCTTAGGCATGAAAAGCAGCTGGGTGACCAAGAGCCAGTCCCTGTTTCAGCCCAGCCCACCTCACAGGGTGGTGGTTGTAGGGAAAACAGGAAGAACGTGTGTTAGATATGTTTATGCCTTGAGTTATTTGCAAAAATAATAAAGGCAGGATACAAATAAATAATAAATAACGTACGGATTGCCTGGGTTTCCAATTCCACTGGATTGCTTCAGCCCTGCACACAACTTGAGCCTTTGATTTTTGGCAACTAATAAAAAAAAAAACAATTTCAGTGAAGAAATGGTGTTTTTTTATTTTTATTTTTCAGTCTTGCTTCATACTTTTGATTTTTCTGCTTACCCGATAGTTCTCTGAAAATCCAGAAACCTTAAGTAATGCAGACTTGGTGGCTAGTGGGTAACCTTTCGGAGTTGAAAAGCCATAGAAAGTTTTTGTTTTCAAAATATTTCAGGGGGAAATCTTTTCTAGAGTGTTTGAACTCTAGTTCCGGTGGCAGAAGACACATTTCTAGAAAGGCCCGACTTCTGGAATGCTTATTCTGGAGATGAAATGGAAGGAAGGGTTTCCAGAATTAAATCACAGTGTTCTTTTTTCAAACTTGGCAATTTTTTTTTTTTAATTTGATTTATATGCCGCCCTTCTCCGGAGACTCAGGGCGGCTTACAATGTGCTAAGCAATAGCCTTCATACTTTTGTATATTTTTACAAAGTCAGCTTATTGCCCCCACAAACTGGGTCCTCAATTTACCTACCTTAGAAAGGATGGAAGGCTGAGTCAACCTTGAGCCTGGCAAGATTCGAACTTACTAATTGCAGACAGCTGGAGTTAAATTACAATGCATTAGTCTGCTGAGCTATCCAGGCTCCAAAATTTAATGTTTGTTTATGTTTATTATATTTGTATACCGCCCTTCTCCCGAAGGACTCGGGGTGGTGAACAGCCAGCAGATAAAATACAAAAAAATACAAAATTTAAAACAATATTAAAATCCAATTAAATTAATTTGGCCCACAGTTAAAACACCCCTCTATTAAAACCCATAATTTAATAATTTAAAATTAAAACAATTTTAAAAAGTTAGGTCAGGTCAGCCCGGCTTGATGAAACAGAAACGTCTTTAGGGCACGGCGGAAAGTGCGCAGATCCGGGATCTGCCGTTTCTCCGGGGGCAATTCATTCCAGAGGGTAGGTGCCCCCACAGAGAAGGCTCTCCCCCTGGGGGCCACCAGCCGGCATTGTTTGGCCGACGGCACCCTGAGGAGCCCCTCTCTGTGGGAGCGTACTAGTCGGTGGGAGGCTACCGGCGACGGTAGCCTCCTACCGACTAGTACGCTCCCACAGAGAGGGGCTCCTCAGGGTGCTGTCAGGTAGTCTCCTCAGGGTGCCGTCAGGCAGTCTCGTAAATATCCGGGTCCTAAGCCATGGAGCGCTCTAAAGGTGGTAACCAATACCTTGAAGCGCACCCAGAAGACCACTGGGAGCCAGTGCAGCTTGCGCAGGAGAGGTGTTACATGGGAGCGCGGAGTCGCCCCCGTAACCACCCGCGCAGCCGCATTCTGGACCAGTTGGAGTCTCCGGGTGCTCCTCAAGGGGAGCCCCATGTAGAGAGCATTACAGTAGTCCAAGCGGGCTACTTAAGATGGATTGACTTCCAACTCCCAGTATTCCCCTGCCAGCATCTGACCCGTTTTTTTCCCCTTTTTAATAAAAAAATACAAATATTATATGCGAACCGAAATTGCTTCACCTTTGTGAACCTGGTGTCTTGTAATAAAATATATATATAACCTTCTGCTCTAGTAGGAAACCCTATACCAGCGATGGTTAACCTTTTTGCCATCGCGTGCCAAAAGCGTGGGGAGCATGGGGGGGTTGCGTGCACGCGTGGCCACACCCATAATTCAATGCCCCCCCCACACCCCCGCGTATGTGCATGCGACCTCCCCGCGCTACCCCCGCTTTTGGCAAGTGACAGCAAAAAGGTTAACGGTGGGGCCGGTAGGCCTGTTTTTTGCCCTCCCCAGGCTCCAGAGGCCTTCTTGGAGCCTGGGGAGGGTGAAAACAGCCTTCTCCATCCTCCCAGAGGCTCTCCAGAGCCGGAAACGGCCCGTTTTGTGACTTCCGGTGGGCCCGGAAGGCCAAAAAATCAGCTGGCCGGCGCGCTGGAGGTGAGCTAGGGCAACGCTCACATGCCCACAGATATGGCTCCGCGTGCCACCTGTGGCACCCGTGCCATAGGTTCGCCATCACAGCCTATACCATTTCAGACAAATGGTTGTCCAATCTCTTCTTTAAAACCTCCAGTATTGGAGCACCCACAACTTCTGGAGGCAAGTAGTTCCACTGATTAATTGTTCTGTCAGGAAATTTCTCCTTAGTTCTAAGTTGCTTCTCTTCTTGATTAGTTTCCATCCATTGCTTCTTGTCCTGCCTTCAGGTGCTTTGGAGAATAGCTTGACTCCCTCTTCTTTGGGGCAGCCCCTGAGATATTGGAACACTGCTATCATGTCTCCCCTAGTCCTTCTTTTCATTAAACTAACATACCCAGTTCCTGCAACCGTTCTTTATATGTTTTAGCCTCCAGTCCCCTAATCCTCTTGGTTGCTCTTCTCTGCAGAATCCCAGAATCCCAGAATTCTCTGCCCAGGGTTCTTTAAAGATCATTGGACTCTTCAATGCTCAGCATTTCCCAGCCTGACTGCTTTAAGATGGGTGGATTTAATTGTAGGCTGGGGAATTTTGGAAGTCCAGCCATCTTAAAGCAGGCTGGCTGGAAGATTCTGGGAGTGGAAGCCCACCCCTCTTAAAGCATGCTGCCTGGGGAATTCTGGGAGTGGAAGGCCACCCATCTTAAAACCTGCTGCCTGGGGAATTCTGGGAGTGGAAGTCCATCCCTCTTAAAGCATGCTGCCTGGGGAATTCTGGGAGTTGAAGTCCACCCATCTTAAAGCATGCCAGCTGGGGAATTCTGGGAGTGGAAGTCCCTCCATCTTAAAGCATGCCAGCTGGGGAATTCTGGGAGTGGAAGTCCCTCCATCTTAAAGCATGCCGGTTGGGGAATTCTGGGAGTGGAAGTCCCTCCATCTTAAAGCATGCCGGCTGGGGAATTCTGGGAGTGGAAGTCCACCCCTCTTAAAGCATTTAAGGGGTTCACTACCACCTGACCCTCTTCCCTTCTCCCCTCACTGGCAACTCACACCAGCCAGGACGGAGAAAGATTCAGACCACCAATGGCGGACTTTGTCTCACCACAAAGCCCACAAACCTCTTCCAGCTCAGACCTTAGCGGGATTTAGGACTGTTTGGTCCAACATAATGTAGCATCTGACTCTGTCCCAATCAAAAGCAGGCAAGGATCACAGAATTGGACAAATTAGATGGAGGCTTGATAGCCCATCTGTAGCCTAGGCTAATGTTTTCTCAACCGTGGCAACTTGGAAGTTGTGTGGACTTCAACTCCCAGAATTCCCCAGCCAGCAAAGCCAAAATTTATATAAATATGGTCTGGTTGCTGAGTGCCCAAAATTCGATCATGTGGCCTTGGGGAAGGGGGTGGCAACTGGAATTTCAAGGTGAAGGCGTGTGGACTTCAATTCCCAGAATCCCTCAGTCAGCAAAGCAAAGAATTCTGGGAGTTGAAGTCCACATGCCTTCAAGTTGCCAACACTTGCCTAGACTATTTCCTGCATTTGTTCCTACAACATGAGGATGCCCAATGTTAGTATAGTCACTCAAAGTACAGAAAGTACTTGACTTATGTCCATAAACCCTTTGGAATGAACTGCCCCGAGATACGAAATATCCCTGATCTCCGTGCTTTCCGCCGTGCCCTCAAAACCCTGATGTTCCAACAGGCAGGGCTAAACATATGAACATGTGAATGTTTTTAAAATGTTATCTAATTTTTGGTTCTATTTAATTGGGCCAAACTATGTTATAATAATAATTTTAATTAGCAATTTTATGATTTTTGTGTATCTATATTTTTCTTGACTGTACACCGCCTTGAGTCCTACGGGAGAAAGGTGGTATAGAAATATAATAAATAAATAAATAAATAAGCTCTAAATTATGGTCAAGAGTCACACTGGGTGTGAAGCGGGTGGCCACATATCCACACCCAATTTTCAACTTTTTTTTTTTTTGCAGTGGTCCTTAAATGAGCACCCCAGTCGTTACAGAGAATGCTGTGCAGGAAACCACAAGTTTCCGGTACAAAAAAAAACATTGTAAATTGCAACCACAGCACAAGGCCAACGGTTGTAAATATGGTCCGGTTGCCGAATGTCCCAAATGCGTTCATGTGGCATTGGCGGAGGGGGGGGGAGGGAAGTTCGGGGTGGCAGTTGGAAGTTTAAAACCGGCTCATAAGTAGCCTTAGGCAGGCCCATCGGAACTTAAGAGCGATTGCTTAGCGACCGGTTGTAATTCAAGGACTATCTGTGCACTGTTTAGGGTCTTCCAGTCATATGTTTTCTAATTCGGCCATGTGAAGATGTCTGGACTTCAACTCCCAGAATCCCTCGGCCTTGTGATCTAAATCAGGGGTGTCAAACTCAATTTCATTGAGGGCCTTATCAGGGTTGTTTGACCTTGGGGGGGGGCAGGGGCTGCGGAGGTGTGGCTGGTGGCAGTGGTGGGAGGGAGAGGGAGGAGGTGTGAGAGAGGGAGAGCGAGGGAGGGAAAGAGGGGGAAAGAGGCCATTTTGGGCCTAGTAGGCCTCCCTGCAGCCTCCTGGGGGCAAAAACAGGCCGCGGAGGGGGTGCACCGCACTCCCCCATGTACCGTTTTGGGCCTAGTAGGCTTCCCTGCAGCCTCCAAAGAGCAAAAAGGGCTGCGGAAGGGGTGCATTGCACTCCCCCATGCCCCGTTTTGGGCCTAGTAGGCCTCCCTGCAGCCTCCTGGGAGCAAAAACGGGCCGCGGAGAGGGGGCACCACCCTCCCCCATGCCCCGTTTTGGGCCTAATACACCTCCCTGCAGCCTCCTGGGAGCAAAAACGGGCTGCGGAGGGGGTGCACCGCACTCCCCCATGTACCGTTTTGGGCCTAGTAGGCCTCCCTGCAGCCTCCTGGGAGCAAAAATGGGCTGCGGAGGGGGGGCACCACACACACACCCCATACCCCATTTTGGGCCTAGTAGGCCTCCCTGCACTTGGAGACTCCTAGAAGGGGCGGGGCCAACCAGAATTTAACTACTGTTTGCCCAAATCGGCTGAATCCCACCACTGGCTGGTGGACATGGGCAGGGTGGGCCAGCTTGATGTCAGTCGTTAAGACTCCGTTTTGGCTGCAACAGCCTCCTGCAGGCCTCTGCCAACAAAAACGGAACCTCGGGGAGGTTGTGTATGGCCCACCTGGGCTCCGTTTTGGCTGGCAGAGGCACCGTGGGCCGGTTCTTCACTGTTTTCAGGGTGGGCCGAATCTTAAGCACTCTACGGGCCAGATGCGGCCCCCGGGCCTTGAGTTTGACTTTGCCCATGCGTTACGGGCAGTCCTTGTCTTACAATTATTCATTTAGTGACCTTTTGAAGTTACAGCACTGAAAAAAGGGACTTATGTCTGGTTTTCACTCTTAACGACCATTGTGGCATCCCCCTGGTCACGTGATCAAAATTTGGGCAGCTGGCGACTGGCATGTACTTAGGACAATTGCGCTGTCTTGAGATCATGTGATCTTCCCTTTTGTGATCTTCCCAGCCAGCTGCTGACAATGGGGAAATTGTCCAATTTGCTTAAGGACCACACGATTCACTGAACGACTGCAAGTGATTTGCTTAAGGATGGGGACAAAAAAAGGCTGTAATATGAGGCAAAACTCACTTCACAACGGTCTCGCTTAGCAATGGAAATGTTTGGAATCCATTGTGGTCGTACATTGAGACTACCCGTCATCTCCTCAGCCCGCCCAACCCCAGCAAATAACCTTCTGGAGAAAGAGATAATAAAGGTTTATTAATAGATCTTGCAAATTTCCCGTTGAGATTTTCTCTCCTCTGCTGAACGCTGCTTTTTTTTGGCTTCTCTCGAACCCCAACCCAGGGCCCTGCCGTCCATGCGCCTCCTAAAATCCAAATTTGGATCCTCAGAGCTTATGGAGCTTATGGAGAAGCATGGTGCGCAGCTCCTTGTTGGCGACGTTCTCCACGATGGATTCCAGGAAGTGGGTCTCGTTCGCCTTGCGCAGGGCGCTCCCCAATGATTCATCGAGGTCGTACAGCATCTCGTACTGTGACAGGACCTCCAAGGAGAGGAGCAGGAGAGGTTCCCCGGTCCCGTGGTTGGGTAACATGGCGGCTATGTGAAGCGTGTGGCAGAATATCTGGATGTAAACAAAAGACAGCTCCCGGATGACGTTCTTTTCTTCCGCCGAGTGCCACTGGCCGCGGGCGATGGTCTTCACTGAGCCCAGCAGATCGGATAAACTGAGGCAGTAGAGCCTTCCTATGTGTTTCCATGCCTCCGCTGGCATCCACGTCGTGCCACTGGAACCACAGAGGAACTGGAAGGCCCGCAAGAGAAGCACGGACAACTGGAGATGATAGGCAAAAGGCCGGAAGTTCAACAACGGTAAATATTGGACGTACTCCAGCGAGTAAGGTACGTAGAGGATCTCTCGTTCCAAGAGACTTTTGATCACATGGACAAGTCTTCTCCACTCGCTTTGGCTACACCACGGAAAGACCTGGACCAGGGCCACCAAAAACCCTTTGCTGAAGAGGTTGACTTCTTCAGGGTTGTCCACGTTAATCACAAGGAGAACGAGCATCTGCTCCCGTAGGGCTGTTGAGACGCAACACGTCTCCAACCAGGCCAGCAACCCACTGCCTGGCCCATAATTTGGGAGTGGACGGGTTGTCCATTCCTCCTCTGGAAGCTTACAGACCTCAAAAAGAGTAGCCGGGACTTCATTCTTGAAATGTTCTCCGAAGACGTTTTTCACGCGGAGGCCGATGGTCCAGTCCAAGACGTTGATCTTCTTGTGCAACCAAGCTACCGATTGGGTCCACAGCTGTGGAGACAAGGAGTCCTTCTGGACCAGAAGGATATCACAAAGCTGTGCTAGGTTGGTGACCACCAAATCTTTGGTCTCCAGGGAACACCTCTCTTGGTCTTGTGGTTGGTGCCAATATTGGCAGAACCCATCCAGGAGTTTGCAGAGAGAAAAGACGAGTGGAAACGGGTGGCAGGTGTGAATCCAACTCTGCTCCAAGGGGACTTTCAAAGCCTTGTCCAGGATTTGCAAGCAGAGCTCAATTCGGGGAGAATCGGACTTTAGGAATGGGAAGATCAAGCTTTGGATGACCTCTGCAGGAGAGAGGAGGGGGCTTGTTCCACTCGGTTGCATGAGATGAACTAGGAACTCTAAAAATTGCTCTTTCTCCTTGGGAGAAGAAAGACGGTCCCAAACCGTCTCTTTCAAACACTCTAGGAGAAAGTTGACGGATACTTCTGGTGGATCCCGAGGTTCTTGGAAGTTCAGAGACGGGAACGAACAGAGGATCTCGGCCAAGTACTGATGGGTTCCCAAGTTGGCGATAGCTAAATTACTGATCTTCTTGATGGTACCTTCTGGGTTGAGGACCACCAGCCGGGAGACTGCAAGGATGGCTTTCTTAAAACTTTCCCCAGAGGCGCTCTTGATGATCTGGTTGAAGGCCACGTTGAGTTCCTCCTGAAACATTTTTGAGAACGCTACCATCAGCTTGGAAAGGCCTTGTCTGCCCCAAGTCGCCAAAACACCAGCAATGACTTGGTTCTTATCCGGCAAGGAAAGTTCGGTATAACACTCAAGGATGATCGTGACTATTTTGGTTTGTTCTTCTTGGTTTCTGGATGAATCCTCAGAGGATTCTAGAGATGCGACAGTCTCCAGCAACTTCAAGATCAGTTCTGGATCCTGGAACAGTTCTTTATTCTTAATGAGGCAAGCTGCCCAATCCTTACTCAAGGCCCAGCTTTTCTCCTTAGCAAACACAGAGCACACTTCTTTGTGTCGGTCCATTTTCTTGTCGATGATCATCATGGCTACTGAAGCCACCAGATCGCCACCGGTGTTCTTCCCCCAAGTCTCAGGGTTGACCTTCTTCAGGAGGTCTGCGATGACTTTGCCCAAATCCAACATCAGTCGGGCTTGGTCGAGGTCCTCTAGACCACAATCGCTCGACCTCTTCTGCAAAGATGCCAAGCAATCGAGGAGCCGGTAGCTTTCATAGCAGACCTGCCGAGGGTCATTCAAGAAGACCTGGAGCTCTGAAGACCACTCCTTCAACAAGGAGAGAAGGAAGCTTAAGTTGAAGAGCACTGATTGCTTGGACAACTTTCCCATGTCCAGCAAACTCATGCTCCTCTCGGCTTCCTTCACCTTGACGTCCAAATCCTTCTTGCTGTATCGGTTTTCACCATCGCAGCTCCATAGAGTGACCACCGAGGAGATCTTTTCCAAGTAAGCCTGAGGAGACAATGCCTTCGCTTCGCGTTCGGTGGCCACCAAGGCAGACAAGACATCCACTAAGTTAGCAAGGGCGTAACACTTCATCCTGCTCGATCCGAGGTTATCTTTGATCATTTTGAGCCCTTCGGTCAAAATTGGGAGGGTGAGAGGGACGGCTGAGTTATCCGGTGTGGACGAAGGGCCGCTCTTGAACCTCTTTGGCGGTTGGCCCAGTTCTTCAGACTCCAAAACGTGTTGGTGGGTCACGCTTTGGAAGAGCAGCACCAACCGGTCTTCCTCGCCTCCTTTGTGTTTCATAATCTCCCACCAAACATCCAAGAAGAACGCCACGTCAGCCGGAGACGTATCCTTGGCAACATACTCTACGAACATCCGAAGTTCTCTTTGGCAAAGGGGATCCGGCAATGCCAGAAGCAGCTGGGCGAAAAGCCGGGGCGCGTTGATCGCCTTGAATAACTCAAAAAGGACGGTACGGTTGATCTCGGGGATCGCGTTGCTGACAGAGAAGAAAGCATCGCTCTTCCACCTTTCGTCAGACGGGACGCTCGAGAGGATGATTTTGGACCAGAGGACAACGGCGGCCTTCCTCTTCCAGAGGTTGGGCTGGTGTGGATAAGAAGAATAGGAGGTGCAGATCTCCTGCAGAGCTTCCAGGATGGGTTTGCCCACCACCGACCAGTCGGATTTGGTCAGTTCGGATAACGGTTTAGGGTGGCACAGCCTGGATGCCAGCAGAAATCCTCCGTGCAAGATGGTCACTTCGCCGCAGATGGTGACGGGCCCTGTTGCAAAGAATGAATGATACGGTGAAGAGCAAGCAGGGTGAGCTCAAGGTTTTCTACAGGTAGTCCTCGACTTACGACCACAACGGTGCCTAAAATGTTACATCGCTAAGTGAGAAATGGGTTAAACAAGCTTGGCCCCGTTTTACGACTTTCCTCGCCAGATTTGTGAAGTGAATCGCTGCGGTTCTTAAACTCGTCACACGGTTGTTAAGTGAATCTGAATGTCTATAGAGATTCTCAGCCATCCAGGTTACGGTTGTCCCAAAGGTGTATTTTTCAAGAGGCAGCTGGTTTTTCTTCGAAGACATTTTGCTTCTCATCCAAGAAGCTTCTTCAGCTCTGACTAGATGGATCCTTCCAATCCCCACCATCCAAGTCAGAGCTGAAGAAGCTTCTTGGATGAGAAGCGAAATGTTTTCAAAGAAAAACCAGAAAATCCAGTTGCCTCTTGAAAAATGCCTCTTTGGGTTAAGTGAATTTGCTTGTCAGAAGGTCACAAAAGAGGATCACGTGACCCCGGCACACGGCAACCGTCATAAATGTGAGTCAATTGTCAAGCTTCTAAATGTAAATCACCTGACCATGAGGATGCAACGGTCAAGTGTGAAAAATGGTCATAAGTCACTTTTTTCGGTGCCGTTGTAACTTCAAACGGTCACTAAACGAACTGTTGTTAAGTTGAGGACTACCTGTATTCTAGTGGCCTGGAGAACTCAGGAACTGTAATGGTACAGGGAGTCCTCGACTTATGACCACAACTGGACCCAAAATTTCTCTTGCTATGGGAGAAATTTGTCAAGCAGGTTTTACCCCATGTTGCGACCTTCCTTGCCACCGTTGTTAAGTGAATCACTACAGTGTTAAGGTAGATACACGGTCGGTAAGTGAATCTGGCTTCCCCGTGGACTTTTGCTGCTCAGAAATTCGCAAAAGGGGATCACGTGACCCACTCCCCCCCCCCGGGGATATGGCAACCGTCATAAATACGAGTCAGTTGCCAAGCCTCGGAATTTTGATTACGTGAACATGGAGATGCAACAATGGTCGTAAGTGTGAAAAACAGCCATAGGTCACTTTTTAGTGAACGGTCATTAAACAAACTGTTGTAAGTCGAGGACTACCTGCATTTGAGGCATCAGCCTAGAACAGTGATGGCTAACCTTTTTGCCATCGCGTGCCAAAAGCGTGGGGAGCATGGGGGGGGGTTGCATGCACGCGTGCCCACACGCATGATTCAATGCCCCCCCACACCCCGCACCCTCACGCATGTGCACGCGACCTCCCCGCGCTACCACCCTTTTGGCACATGACGGCAAAAAGGTTACCACCGGTAGGCCCATTTTTTGCCCTCCTCAGGCCCCAGAGCCTTTATTGGCGTCTGGGGAGGGTGAAAACAGCCTTCCCCATCCCGAGAGGCCCTCTGGAGACTGGAAACGGCCCATTTCTTGACTTCCGGTGGGCCCGGAAGGCCCCAAAATCAGCTGGCTGGTGCGCACATGCGCACTGGAGCTGAGCTAGGGCAACACTCAAATGCCCACAGATATGGCTCCGCGTGCCACAGGTGCCACATGTTCACCATCACGGGCCTAGAAAGTGGGAGGCGGCGATTTCTACTCCCGCCATAGGCACAAAAAAAAAATAAAAATGATTTAATCCTCGGTTGTTGGATAAGACACAAAGGCGATTTCGGTCTTAATGTACACCCTGCCATCGGCAAGCCACAATAACTGGGTTTATTCCTCCAAGCCCTGATGAACTCATCGGATGGCGGTTGAACATGCAGTGTGTGTAACACAATAGCTATGTTCGCACGACTCTACAGTAGTGGCCAAAATTGTGGAAATGTTTTGGGAGAAGTGTATTTTCTAAAACTAGCTAATAACACCACCTTTTTTTGGGGAGTAGTACCATAAAATTATATATCAATGGAAAGATAATTGAATCCAGAATGTAATGCAATCACTTTTAGGAAGGATTTGCTATTAGAAGTCACAGTACAAAGAAGAAAAGTGAAACACGTAGAAAAAACGAGTGGCTTAAAATTTTTTAATTGGGGAATTTTATGGGAAAGGGGTTTTAAATTGGGGGAAGCCAATATAGATTTAATTATGTTTTAAAGTATTTTAATGTTTATATTGTATGTTTTTTAATCCTGGCTGTTCACCGCCCCGAGTCCTGCGGGAGAGGGGGGTATAAAAATTTAATAAATGAAATGAAAATGAAATGAGATATACAGAAATGATCCCCATGTCAGTTAATCCTTAGGTGGGTAACTTTTAGCCTGAATGACGGCCTTACAACGTCTTCCCATGGAGGGAACCAAGTCTTTGAGTTCTGCAGCTGTTATCATGTGAAACCAAGATTGAATGATGGCTTCGATTAACTGGGTTTTATTGCTGGGTCACCTCTGACTAACCAGTTTCTCCATAGATTTTCAATTGGGTTAAGAAGGTCTGGGCTATTCCCAGGCCATTCCAGGAGTGGAATAGGATTATCTTGAAACTCCCCCCCCCCCCCAAAAAAAGTGGTGTTATTAACCAACAAATCTCAAAAATACAACTTTTCCCAAAAGGTTTCCACAATTTTGGCCACGGCTGTATTTGAGACAAAGCTGGGTGGATCCCCACCCAAGTGATCGTGATCGGATGAACTCAGGAAAATAGGCTAAAAGGAACTGAGATTGAATATGTGGTGCCGCTGTCCATTCAGTCCTTAAGTGAACCAAGCCCAGTCCCAAAATCAGGCAAGATGGCAGGAAGGAGGAAGAGGAAATAGAGAAGGCTCTGTCCTCAACTCCGGCCCTGACCTACCTTGCAGGATTGTTGGGAGGAGGAACATGGAGGACAGCGCCATGCGTTGCTGAGAAGGGGAGGGGAAGGGGGGGGAAGGAAGGAAGGAGAAATGAGAGGCAGAGGGAAAGAGAGGTAAAGAGGGAGGGAGGAGAAATGGGGAGTTGGACGGTGGGGGGAGGAATTATATAAAGGGTATGGAGGAAAGGAAGGAAGCAAGCATGGGGGGGAAAGAGGGAAGGAGAAAGAAAGAGGGAGGGAGAAAGGAATGATGGATAGAAAGGGAGAGGGAGAGAGGGATATAGAGGAAGGAAGGAAAGAAGGGAGGGAGAAAGGAAGGAGGGATAGAAAAGGGAAGGGAGAGGGGGAAGATAAAGAGGGAAGAAGGGAGGAAAGGTGGATTAGGGGGATGGAGAAAAGAGAAAGGAAGGAAGGTTAGCAGAATGAAGAGGAAGAGAGGGAGGGAAGAAAGAAAGGAAAGTGGGGAAGAAGGAAGGGAGCAAGGGGGGGAGGAGGGAGAAAGCAATGGCGGCTAGAAAGGGAAGGGAGAGGGAGGAAGGGAGGGAGGAAGAAAGGAGAAATCAGACAAAGGATGGATAAAGGGAAGGGAGGGAGGGAGGAAAAGGGAGGAAATAAGAAAGGACAGAAAAGATGGAGGAAGGATGGCTAGAGAAGGGAAGGAAGGAATGGAGGGAAGGAGGGAAAGGAAGGAAGGAGAGATCAGATGAATGATGAAGAGAGGAAGGAAGGAAAAAAAAAGACTGGAAGGAAAGAAGGGAAAGGGAAAATATGGGAAGGAAGGAAGGAAAAAAGACTGGAAGGAAAGAAAGGAAAGGGAAAATATGGGAGGGAAGGAAGGAAGGAAGGAAGGAAGGTAGGAGAAGAAGAATTAAGGAGAAAAGGGAGGGAGAGAAATAACAAAAGTAAAAGGAAGGGAGGGAGGAAGGAAGGAGTATTAAGGAGAAAAGGGAGGGAGAGAAATAACAAAAGTAAAAGGAAAGAAGGAAGGAAGAAAAAGGAAGGAAGGAAGGAAGGAAGGAAGAAGTATTAAGGAGAAAAGGGAGGGAGGGAAATAACAAAAGTAAAAGGAAGGAAGGAAGAAAAAGAAAGAAAGGGAGGGAGGGGGGAAGGAAGGAAGAAAAGAAAGAAGGAAGGAGTATTCAGGAGAAAAGGGAGGGAGAGAAATAACAAAAGTAAAAGGAAGGAAGGAAGGAAGAGAGAGGAAAGAAACAAAGAAAGGAAGGAAGGAAGGAGTATGAAGGAGAAAAGGGAGGGAAGGAAATAACAAAAGTAAAAGGAAGGAAGGAAGGAAGAGAGAGGAGAGAAATAACAAAAGTAAAAGGAAGGAAGGAAGGAAGGAAGGGAGAAAAAGAAAAAGAAGAAAAAGAAGGGAAGGCTCTCCTTCCTCGGCCGACCCACCTACGTCCATGGCTGCCGCCGGGTCCCCTCCCCACGCGGCTCCTGCCTGCCGAGCCAAGGCGCAGGCATGATCGAGATCCGGGCTGCGCGGCCGCCTCTTGCCGCCCGCGGGCTCCGCCAAGCCAGCCGAGCCGAGCGCCTGGGCATCGCCGGCCCCGGACACGAGCCGAGCCATTGTGCGCTCAGGGCGCAGCGGCCACGGCACAAGGCGCGCCTGCCCAGGACGAGCCGCTTCCCCAGCCTCCCTCCCCGGCTCCGCCCGCCCGCCTGCCTCCTCCTCCTCCGGCCCCGGCTCAGCCAGCGAGACGGGGCACCTCAAAGCCAAGCACCGTCGGAAGAGCTACCTCTGCCGGCTCCTGCGCAACACCGCACGCCGCGCCCGAGCCGGCTCGCTCCCCGCCTACACCTGCTGGTAACTGCGCCCCGCGCCAGGCTCGGCCTAGGATCGCGCTGCGCGGCTCGGCCTAGGATCGCGCTGCGCGGCTCGGCATAGGATCGCGTTGCGCGCGGGGGTTGGTTCCCCTGCCCTCCCTTCCCCCCCCCCCCCGGACCAAGGGACAGGGCGAGAGCTCGGCATCCCCCTCCCCCCCCCCCGCGCGCGCGCTGACTTTTACGCACGGTTTCTGCGAGGTTTGCCCTTTGGAGACACTTTCCCCGAATCGGAATAGAGCTGGCCCCGGAAGGGACCTTGGAGGTCGTCTAGTCCAGCCTCCTGCTCAAGCAGGAACCCATAGAGTTCTTGGCCATTTCAATCAATCAATCAATCAATCAGAGCTGGGAAGGGAGGACTCCTAGTCCAGCCACCCTACACCATTTGAATCAATCAATTAATCAATCCCAGGGGGAGAGCCTTCTCTGTGGGGGCTCCTACCCTCTGGAATCAGTTGCCCCCAGAGATAAGGAGAATCCAAGACCTCAGTGCCTTACGCCATGCCCTTAAAACCCACTTTTTCCAGCAAGCTGGGCTGGTTTAGGAAGGAATTTTTTAAATTTTTTAAATGTTTAATTGGTTTGTGGTTTTTTTAAATGTTTGGGCCAAATTTATATAGATTTTAATTGTTTTTAATATTTGTATTTCATGTTTTTTAATTCTGGCTGTGCACCGCCCTGAGTCCTCAGGGAGAAGGGCGGTATATAAATTGAAAATAAATAAATAAATAAATCACTCAGAATATTGCTGGAAGAGAGCTTGGAGGTCTTCAGCCTCCTGCTCAAGCAGGAATCCATAGAGTTCTTCACCATTTCAATCAATCAATCAATCAATCAATCAATCAGAGCTGGGAAGGGAGGACTCCTAGTCCAGCCACCCTACACCATTTTAATCAATCAATCAATCAAGAGCTGGAAGGGAGCTTGGAGGTCTTCTGGTCCAGCAGGTGACCCTAGAGTCCTTGACCATTTCAATCAATCACTCAATCAATCAATCAGAGCTGGGAAGGGAGGGCTCCTAATCCAGCCACTTTACACCATTTTAATCAATCACTCAGAATAGAACTGGAAGGGAGTTTGGAGGTCGTCTAGTCCAGCCTCCTGCTAAAGCAGAAACCATAGAGTTCTTGGCCATTTCAATCAATCAATCAATCAATCAATCAATCAATCAATCAGAGCTGGGAAGGAAGGACTCCTAGTCCAGCCACCTTACACCATTTAAATCAATCACTCAGAATAGAGCTGGGAAGGGAGCTTGGAGGTCTTCAGCCTCCTGCTCAAGCAGGAACCCATAGAGTTCTTGGCCATTTCAATTAATCAATTAATCCATCAATCAGAGCTGGGAAGGAAGGGCTCCTAATCCAGCCACCTTACACCATTTTAATCAATCAATCAATCACTCAGAATAGAGCTGGAAGGGAGCTTGGAGGTCTTCAGCCTCCTGCTCAAGCAGGAGCCCATAGAGTTCTTGGCCATTTCAATCAATCAATCAATCAATCAATCAATCAGAGCTGGGAAGGGATGACTCCTAATCCAGCCATTTTACACCATTTTAATCAATCAATCAATCAATCAATCACTCAGAATAGAGCTGGAAGGGAGCTTGGAGGTCTTCAGCCACCTGTTCAAGCAGGAATCCATAGAGTTCTTGACCATTTCAATCAATCAATCAGAGCTGGGAAGGAAGGGCTCCTAATCCAGCCACCTTACACCATTTTAATCAATCAATCAATCACTCAGAATAGAGCTGGAAGGGAGCTTGGAGGTCTTCAGCCTCCTGCTCAAGCAGGAGCCCATAGAGTTCTTGGCCATTTCAATCAATCAATCAATCAATCAATCAATCAATCAGAGCTGGGAAGGGATGACTCCTAATCCAGCCATTTTACACCATTTTAATCAATCAATCAATCAATCAATCACTCAGAATAGAGCTGGAAGGGAGCTTGGAGGTCTTCAGCCACCTGTTCAAGCAGGAATCCATAGAGTTCTTGACCATTTCAATCAATCAATCAGAGCTGGGAAGGGAGGACTCCTAATCCACCCACCTTACACCATTTTAATCAATCAATCAATCACTCAGAATAGAGCTGGAAGGGAGCTTGGAGGTCTTCTGGTCCAGCAGGTGACCCTAGAATCCTTGACCATTTCAATCAATCAATCAATCACTCAATCAATCAGAGCTAGGAATGGAGGGCTCCTAATCCAGCCACTTTACACCATTTTAATCAATCACTCAGAATAGAGCTGGGAAGAGAGCTTGGAGGTCATCTAGTCCAGCTCCCTGCTGAAGCAGGAGACCCTAGACCAGGAGTATCAAACCCGAGTTGTCACATTGTCATCACGTGACGTATCACAACTCCTCCTCCCTTTCACTAAACCAGAAAGAGAAAGAAGAAAATTGTGGGGTCCTTGTTGGTCTCCGAGTCTGGTGGGGTTTTCTCGTAGACATTTCATGACCCAACTAGATAACGTCATCAGTGCTAGAAGGGAGTGAGGTTTGTAGAGCGAAGGAGGAGGAGGAGAAAGGGAGGAGGAGGAGGGAGAGGAAAAAAAGAGCGGCAGGAGGACTGTGATTGCGAATCCTTGGTGCTCTCTGAGCTTGTAGACATTTCATGACCCAACTAGGCGATATCATCACTGCTAGAAGGGAGTGAGGTGTGTGGAGTGAAGGAGAAGGGGAGGAGGAGGAGGAGAAGAAAAAGGGAAAGGAGGAGGACGACGACTGTGGGGTCCTTGATGCTGTCTGAGCTTGGCTGTTTTCTTGTAGACATTTCATGACCCAACTAGGTAACATTATCAGGGCTAGAAGGGAGTGGGGTTTGTGGAGAGGAGGAGGAGGAGGAGGAGGAGACGGCGGCGGCAAGATCAAACTATTTCTGAAATCTCGCCAGAAAAACAGCAGGGACTGAAGACCTATCCAGGCAGTTGCCAGGATTTGCAACAGACTCAAAAACGGAGAAATAAAAAGCATACAGCATCAATTGCAAAGTCTTCGGTCGCCTCTGATACGTCTCCTTTTTCTCTCCCTTAAAGGGACAGCACTTATAAATCGGACACTCGCTTGATCAGCCGCCGGTCGCTCTGCACCGGCCAGAAGGAAGGGGCGCTCATGACCACTTGCCATCGTTTGAATTTGAAGAAACCTCTGCACTGGTCCAACAAGTAAGGGCAGCCTTCTCCGGCCGGGGGGGAGGGGAAAAAAATCTGTTTTTTTGCCTTTAAAATCGGTGACCGCTGGCGGCTGGGGATTAGCCGTTTCTCGGGAGAATGGCCTGGCCGGAGGAATGGAAACCTGGAGGATGTCTAAACAAGGAACCTTGGAGAACCATCTTGGCAGGAAAGGAGAGGCAGGAATGATGGAGAAAAAGCCCCAAACTCTGGCAGGAGGCATCTAATGCTTAACCCCGGTGCAAGTCGCTTCCCTTCCTTGTATCTTGTATTTCCTTCCCTGCTGTGTGAACGTTAATAAACGGTAGATTTAAGTTAGCTAAGCAGCCTCTTTTTGTGCAGTGGTGAAATCTAAAATTTGTTATTACCGGTTCTGTGGGCGGTAGAGGTGGTAAAAAAATGCTTTTAAAAGCCTCTGAAGATCCCAGCTGAGTTGCCTGATCGTCAGAGGGTTTTTTTTTTCTTTTAAAAGCCTCTCTGACGATCAGGCAACTCAGCTTGGATCGTCAGAGGCTTTTAAAAGAAAAAAAAACCTCTTCTGATCAGGCAACTCAGCTTGGATCCTCAGAGGCTTTTAAAAGAAAAAAAGCCTCTTCCTATCAGGCAACTCAGCTTGGATCATCAGAGGCTTTTAAAAGAAAAAAAGCCTCTTCCTATCAGGCAACTCAGCTTGCATCGTCAGAGGCTTTCCAATCAGGCAACTCAGCTGGGATCCTCAGAGGCTTTTAAAAGAAAAAAAAGCCTCTTCTGATCAGGCAACTCAGCTGGGATCTTCAGAGGCTCTTAAAAGAAAAAAGAGCCTCTTCCTATCAGGCAACTCAGCTTGCATCGTCAGAGGCATTTAAAAGAAAAAAAAGCCTCTTCTGATCAGGCAACTCAGCTTGCATCGTCAGAGGCATTTAAAAGAAAAAAAGCCTCTTCTGATCAGGCAACTCAGCTTGGATCGTCAGAGGCTTTTAAAAGAAAAAAAGCCTCTTCCGATCAGGCAACTCAGCTGGGATCCTCAGAAGCTTTTAAAAGCATTTTTTCTACAACCTCTGAAGAGGTTGTAGAAAAAATGCTTTTAAAAGCCTTTGAGGATCCCAGCTGAGCCACGCGATCATCAGAGGCTTATGTTTTTTACTTTTAAAAACATTTTTTCGGCCAAAGAGGTTGTAGAAAAAATGCTTTTTAAAAGTAAAAAAAAAAAAAAAAGCCTCTGATGATTGTGCGGCTCAGCTGGGTATGGGGTGGGGGAGGCAGGGATTTTTGCTACCGGTTCTCCGAACCACCCACCTCCATCACTACCGGATCGGGCGATCCAGTCCGAACCGGGAGCATTTCACCCCTGGTCTTTGTGCCTCCAAATTCTTGGCTGAGTTGTTAAAGACTTAGTTAGCTAGCACTTGCTAGGACTGGATGGTGCTATGTCAAGACTTATTCTGCAAAGCACCGGAAGGCCGGGATGAGAAATACAGGCAGTCCTCGACATACGACCACAATGGAGCCCAACATTTCTGTTGCTAAGCAAGACGGTTGCAAAATAGGCTGACAGCGTAAGCCACTTAGCGAGGACTGTAAAGCACTATCTAAACGCTATTGTCTTTGCTGTTCGAATGGTCACTAAATGAATGGTTGTAGGTCAAGGACTACTTGCACACAAGAATCTAGTCAACTGTCAACACCAAATTGGTGCTAGGTAAGAGTCAATTACCGAATTGAAGAGGGGTAGAAATTAGATCATTTGTGGGAACGTAAGGACTCCAGGCTTATTCCTCTCTTGACTCCACCGTCCCAGATTCTACATGAAGTGATAGTTCCAGTATTATGGCTGTAGGAGCCCTGGTGGTTGGAATGCAGTATTGCAAGGTAATTCTGCCCACTGCCAGCAGTTCGATCCTGACTCAGCTCAAGGTTGACTCAGCCTTCCGTCCTTCCGAGGTCGTTCAAATGAGGACCCAGATTGTTGGGGGGGGGGGGGGGCAAGAGGCCGACTCTGTAAACCGCTTAGAGAGGGCTGCAAAGCAGTATAAAAGTTGTTAAGTGCTGCATGGTGACACACTTGTTGTAATGCAATATTGCAAGCTAACTCTGCTCACAGTCAGGAGTTCGATCCTGGCTGGCTCAAGTTTATAGGGCCTGGTGGCTCAGCAGACCGATAGCATTGTGATTAACACCAGCTGCCTGCAATTACTGCAAGTTCAAATCTCCCCAGACGCAAGGTTGACTCAGCCTTCCATCCTTTCTAAGGTAGGTAAATTGAGGACCCAGTTTGTGGGGGCAATAAGCTGACTTTGTATAAATATACAAAAGGATGAAGGCTATTGCTGAGCACATTGTAAGCCGCCCTGAGTCTCCGGAGAAGGGCGGCATATAAATCAAATTTTAAAAAAAAAAAAAGTTTGACTCAGCCTTCCATCCTTCCGAGGTCAGTAAAATGAAGACCCAGATTGTTGGGGGGCAAAATCTCTTAGAGAGGGCTGTAAAAGCACTATGAAGCAGTATATAAGTCTAAATCTATTGCTAGGGAAGGGAAGGGAAGGAAGGAAGGGTGGCACAGTTGTTATAAGGCCGTATTGCAAGTTAACTCTGCTCAGAGTCTGGAGTTCGATCCTGACCAGCTCAATTTTGACTCAGCCTTCCGTCCTTCCGAGGTCGGTAAAATGAGGACCCAGATTGTTGGGGGGCAAGAGGCTGACTCTGTAAACCTCTTAGAGAAGGATGCAAAGCACTATGAAGTAGGTATATAAGTCTAAATGCTATTGCTACTGACAAGCAACTCGTGGCCGCTGTCTGCAAGAAAGAAACAGACAAATAGAAACACTTTTCATAAATTGCCTTTTCAATTCCACAGAGCTCACATTCTAGATTTTGCAGGCCAATGTTAATTCTCAACATCCGTTGTTGTTTTTTTTTCTCCGCAATTGGCCTGTAAACCAGGTTTAGTGTTTGTGACTTCTTGGAGCTGCCTCTACGGTTCATAAATCTTGAGTCGGATGGAATATGCACTTAATGCTTGGGGAAGAGAAAAAAGCCCAAAGGGGCAAGCAAAAAAAAGTCTTAATGGCAGTTGCAATCAATATCTTGCTGGGTTGAAAGTATAGCACATCGAATCTCTGCGCCAAAATCTGGCACTGTCGATCTATCCACTCAAAATTCGTGCCACGTTAAACGGAGAGGAATGCCAATTTTGCTAGAATTAAATTGAAGGTTTAAAAAACACACACACACAAAATCTCCATTTTAGCCAGCAGGCCTGGACAGCTCGAGATCTTCCTTGCAATCCCTTCCGAGTAATTTCCCAGCCGTAGTTCAATGGATGCATTTTTCAGCGGAATGAGAAAAAGTAATTGTGCAAAACAACAAGACAACGCCCGTCACAACTGGGTCTGGCGGGAAGCTCTGGGTTGCATTGACTGGAACACACAATGACACAATGACCCTCACCGCGAAACCCTGCAAGGACCCAGAAGAGGCGGGGAAAAGAAACTTAAGAAAAAGGAAAAATATCTGGCAATGCCGTAGAGGTGGAATTTAAGCTTCCAGTTTGCCAGGCTCAGAAGGGAATCGTAGGTGGGTTACGCCGAAGGCTTCGGGTGGTTGTGTTTGGCAAACCACTCGTGGCTCTTATCGGCCGCCATTGCCTGCAAGGAAGAAAAATTAAATAAATATTGTTTCCGACTTACAATAATTCATATGGAATAGAATAGAGTAGAGTAGAGTAGAGTAGAACATAATAGAATAGAATTAGGAAAGAATAGAATAATAGAATAGAATAGAATAGAATAGAATAGAATAGAATAGAATAGAATAGAACAGAACAGAATTAGGAAAGAATGGAATGGAATGGAATGGAATGGAATGGAATGGAATGGAATAAGGATAGAATAGAATAGAGTAGAGTAGAGTAGAAAAGAATAGAATAGAATTAGGAAAGAATAGAATAGAATAGAATAGAGTAGAGTAGAGTAGAATAGAATAGAATAAAATAAAATAGAATAAGGAAAGAATAGAATAGAATAGAATAGAATAGAATAGAATAGAATAGAATAGAACAGAATAGAATAGAATTAGGAAAGAATGGAATGGAATGGAATGGAATGGAATGGAATGGAATAGAACAGAATAGAACAGAATAGAATTCTTTATTGGCCAAGTGTGATTGGACACAGAAGGAATTTGTCTTCGGTGCATAAGCTCACATTCCACATAAAAGCTATAAGTGATAAATCATGATCATAGTCGGTAGGATTCAACCAGTTCAGGCCGGTTCGGGCAAAACGGTAGCTAAATTGCTGGCTGGCTCTACCCTTCCGCCCCACTTTAGAGCGCTCCATGGCTTAGGACCTGGCTACCTACGGGACCGCCTGCTGCCACCAATAGCCTCCCACCGGCCGGTATGCTCTCATAGAGAGGGGCTCCTCTGGGTGCCGTCGGCCAATGTCGACTGGCGTCCCCTAGGGGGAGAGCCTTCTCTGTGGGGGCACCTATGATCTGGAACGAGCTCCCCCCGGAGATACGGAGGATCCCGGATCTGCGCACCTTCCGCTGCGCTCTTAAGACCTTTTTATTCCATCAGGCAGGTCTGGCCTAATCTTTTCCCTTTTTAAAATGTAAATTTTAACCTGTTTTAAATTATTGGGGTGTTTTAAATCTGTCTTGGGCCAAAATTGTTTAATTCGGTTTTACTTTGCTTTTAAATTTTGTATTTATGTGTTTTATCTGTGGCTGTTCACCGCCCTGAGTAGGGCGGAACATAAATCAAATCAAATCCAAAATCTAAAAATCTTCTTCCAGGAGCCGTCACGTGCCCCATTTTGCCTCCCAGGTAAGTGCATGGAGGCTAGGCCCAAAACGGGGCACGGAGAGGTGCCCCCCCCCGCAGCTTGTTCTTGCTCCCAGGGGGGGTACAGGAGGCGGAGTGCTGCCTGTCACGCCCCCTGGCCATGCCCACCCATGACCACGCCCCCCCAGCCGGTCATTAGGGCAGATTATTTTAATCGCACCCCTGATTGCAGTCATCATCAAAATACATTCATCATAAATCACAAGATACCACACTTAGGGATAGAGTCAGCATAAATCGTACCAGGGAACTAAATAAAAGAATATAAATCGTAAAGGTACAAGCATCAAAGTTATAGTCATAAGTAGAAAAGGAAATAGGGTTTTTTTTTCTTTTGTTTTTTTTAGGAAAAAAAAAATAGTGACCAGAATTATGAGGGCCCTGAAGAAAAAAAAAACTTATCACCGTTTTCTCATACTTAAGACTTTGAAGCATTCAAAGTCACATGGAATCAAAATGTTCAGGTCCCTTCTAGGAAGTTCTGAGTTTTAAGCTAAAGAGGAGTAGGACGAGAAAATCCTGATGATATTATGTAGTCTGGTCACGAAACATTCAGGAGCTAAATCGAAACAAGCTTGGAGAGCAAACCGTTGCTAAAATATAAACACCGAGCTATCACCGAGTATTTTCTATTGTTTCAAAGTTTTGACCATCCTTGGTTCTCTTGTGGAGATCTGAGCTTATCTGTCATGTCCCACCTTCGGAGCCTGAATCTGCAAGCTAGAACTGAAGCCGATGGAGATTGAGGGGTTGGCTTCGTTGGTTTTGGAGGAAGATGGGAAGGAGCAGGCCGAGTAACAGTCCAGGGCCTTTCAGGATTAGGACGGCTTGTAAGCAGGGAGGAACAGGGGCAGGATGTGGAAGAGGGAACATGAGACAGAGCTCAGGCGATGAGCAGGAACCGCTCCCTCCCGATCCTCGAGCATGGAGAGCGGAGAGAAGGCAAGAACAGCGCAGACTGACCCGACTACTCGGGAGGAGAGCGCTGCGCCCCTCTTCACAAGACACACCTTGGGGACTGAGACTTAAGGAGATGCTGTAGGGAGGAGCATTCGTCAGGAACAAATGCTGAATTCCTGGAGTGTTGAGTGCCGACCTTTGACCTTTCCTGGATTCCTTCCTGATTTTGAGATTCTTGGCTTTCTGGACTCTTCGACTTGCCTGCTGGGTTTTCTTGCTTGCAGCTGTGGTGTTCATAGTATTGGGCTGGACTATTTGCAGCCAGAGGCTGCTTGAGGTGCGTATGTGTATCACTTGGTTCTGGATTGGCCAGAAACGTGGAAGCGTTTGGGGGGAATTTGGAGCAATAAAGGGGCGGTTTGAACTGCCAGCTGCCTATGTTGCCTCTGTGCCGTGCCCCCAGGTCATCACATTATCAGAGACCTGGAAGAGAAGACACCCCCCCCCCCCCCAAACTCACCTCGTCCAAGAGCTTCTCGCCGTTCGGGTCCACCTTGGAGAGCTCCCTGAAGGCCTCGTCCCCAACGAAGCAAATTTCGTGGCCATCCTACGAGAAATGGAAGAGGAAGACCCACAAAAACACAAGTGAGACAACATCACTGGGGGGGTTGCCCAACACGAAGTGGAGATGATGATCAGCACAAATGTATTTTCTGTCTACGAGACTGTATAGGTCCGTGATGGCGAAACTATGGCGCGGCTGGGCGGGCATGGGAGCCATTGCCCTAGGTCAGCTCCACTGAGTATGTGCGCATGCCTCCCTCCCGCCGACCGACTGACTGGTTTGCAGAGACACGCGCGCATGTGCAAGGGGTACTGGGGGGGTCGTGCACACATAGGCAGGGAGTCGGGGCGTGAACGCATGCACGGGGGGGGGAAGGGGGATACGGTGTGCCCCCCATCCCCATTTTGGGCCTAGCAGGACTCCGTGAAGCATCCTGGGACCAAAAATGGGCCGGGGACATACACGCATGTGTGGTGGAGGAGACCGCAGGAGGTGGAGGAATGGGGTCACACACGCATGCGTAGGGGGTGGGGAAACACAGGGCGCTTGCGTGCATGCGCAGGGGGGTAGGGCACACGGGAGGCATTGCGTGGGTGTGGGCATGCGTGCGTGTATTGTCGCACACACGTGTGCGCTTTCAGCATCTGAGGAAAAAAAAAGGTTAGCCATCAATGATATAAGTAGTTCTCGGCTTGCAACCGGTCACTTAAGGACCGGTTCCGATGTGTCTCCCTGGGATATGCAGGTAGTCCTTGTCTTACGACAACTGAGCCCAACATTTCTGCTGCTAAGTGAGACATTTGTGAGTTTTGCCCCATTGTACGACCAATCTTGCCACAGTTGTTAAGTGAATCACTCGTTGTAACTTCGAACGGTCACTCAATGAACTGTTGTTAAGTCGAGGACGCCATATTGTCACCGCTACCGGCTCGGCCGAACCGGGCCGAACCAGGAGGAACCCACCACTGGACTGATTTTAAAATTCCATTTTAAAAACTCTGAATCTTGCAGACAGAGACATTTCTGGTTTTCCACTAGATTCCTGAATGTGCCAGCAAAACAGAGTTGGTCGAATCAGAACACACACACACACACACAAAACTTCTCCTTGGTGGACTTCATAGCCACATAATACGTGACAGAACTTAAAATGTTTCTTTAAGGAGGAAGCAAATCTGTGGAGAATACAATACAGGATAGTCCTCGGCTTACAACAGTTCATTTACCGAGGGTTCCAAGTTACCACCATCTTCATTTAACGACCCTGTCATCCCTTGTGGGGTAGAGTCATGGGCAACTGAATGGAGCTGAGCGTTTACTGGCCGGATGCCTTTCCTGTCGCCAGTGCAGAGTTCTATTCAGCAGATATATTCTCATCATGCCCAGAGAGAGAAATATCTGCCTCTACCTGTGTATTCTCCACAGATTTGCTTCCTCCTTAAAGAAACATTTTAAGTTCTGTCACGTATCTCCTGATCTCTAGGCCACTGCACCACTCAGTTCAAAGTTACTACGGCACTGAAAAAAGTGACTTACGACCGCTTTTCACCCTAACCACCTTTGCAGCATTCCCATGTTCACGTAAAATTCAGATGCTTGGCAAATAGTTCATATTTATGATGGTTGCAATGTCCCGGGGGTCACATGATCACTTTTTTGCGACCTTCTGACAAGCAAAGCCAATAGGGAATCCAGATTCACTTAACAATCATGTGACTCACTTAACAAATGAAACGACTCGCTTTAAAAAACTGTGGCCACAAAAGTCGTTTTTTAATATCTTTTTAGTATTTTTAATATTCAAAGTTTAAATTTGTTTTAAATTGATTGGGGTTTTAAATCTGTCTGGGCCAATCTATTTAATTTGATTTTATCTCTGCTTTTTAAATTTTGTATGTATGTATTTTACTGTTGGCTGTTCACTGCCTTGAGTCCTTCGGGAGTAGGGCGGTATATAAATCAAATAAAAGTAAAAGTAAAGTAAAGTAAAAAGTGGCATCACTCCCTAATAACAAATGTTTCACTTAGCAACATAAATTTTGGGCTCAGCTGTGGTCCTCACTCATGGACTATCTGTTATCACCAGCCACTCTGGGTCTTAGCCATAATTTTTTATTTTTTTTTTGTGGAGCCTTCACGTTGAGGAGCAGTCTATCTCTGAAAGGCAGGGACTGGAAATAAACATAGCTCTGCTCACAATCCAGTCATATATTTATTTTAAAGGCACTTACAGGATCGGCCAAAATGATGACTTGCACCGTTGCTTTCCCAGGTGTGTCCAGGCTCACAAGAGGCGTCAAAATTTTCTGGTTCTCCTTTTTTATTAAGGCTTCAATAACTGGCAACTTGGCAAACAGGATGCAAGGAAGAAGACATTTGGGGAGCGGGGAAGAGAGGAGGCCAAATATAAAAGAGGCACAGTCAGTTTGCTGCAAACAATAGCCCTCGCCTTCCAGAAAGTATTTTCAAAACAGAAAAAGAAAGGATATTTTCAAAACATGAAAAGAAAGCATTTTCGAAATGTAAAAGGAATGTATTTTCATAACGTAAAAAGATTTTCAGAACATGAAAAGAAAAGCATTTTCAAACCGTAAAAAGGTATTTTGAAAATGTAAAAAGGTTTTCCGAAACGTAAAAAAAGAGTTTTTAAAATGTAAAAAGATTTTCAAAACGTAGAATTTTCATAACGTAAAGTGATTTTCAGAACATGAGAAGAAAGTGTTTTCAAAGCGTAAACAAAGTATTTTCAAAACATAAAAAAGTATTTTGAAAATCTAAAAAGGTTTTTCGAAATGTAAAAAGATTTTCCAAATGTAAAAATAAAGTATTTTCATAACATAAAAAGATTTTCCAAAACATGAAAAGAAAACACGTTCAAAGCGTAAACAAAGTATTTCCAAAATGTAAAAAGAATTTTGAAAATGTAAAAATGTTTTTCGAAACCTAGTTTTTTTAAAACGTAAAAAGATTTTCAAAACATCGAATTTTCAAAACAGAAAAACCTTTTCAAAACATAAAAATATTTTCAAAATGCAAAAAGAATTTTGAAAATGTAAAAATGTTTTTCAAAACCTAGAGTTTTTTTAAAACGTAAAAAGATTTTCAAAACGTAAAAAGAAAATATTTTCAAAACAATTTTTTTTCCCTCAAACATAAAAAGAAATCGTTTTTGAAACATTGCTCAAAATCCTTCCTCACTCCTGCCTTTGTACTATAAACAGCCAGATAAGTCTTTGACTTCCATCCATTGGTTTAATGATTGTTCAAAGTTACAACGGCAACAAAAAAAATGACTTATGACCATTTTTCACACTTACAACAGCCCCTGTGGCATCCCCGTGGCCATGTGATCAAAATTGGGGGGCAATTGGCAACTGGCATGTACTTATGACGGTTGCAGCACCCTGGGGTTATGTGACCCCCCATTTGTGACCTTCCTTGGCTCGTTCCAAGAAGCCAAGCCAATGGGAGAAACTGGATTCACTTAACAACTGCGTGATTCTTTTAACAACTGTGGCAAAAAAAAAGGTCACAAAAGCAGGACAAAGCTTACTTAGCAACTGGCTTGCTTAGCAATGGAAATATTTGGGGCTCAATTGTGGTCGTAAAATGAGGACCACTTGTAAAGGGCAAAATAAACCTTTGTGCCTGTCGCACTGCGATCTCACCTCTTCCTTCGGGCAAGAGAAAGCGATTCGTCCGAAAGCTGTGCCGTGATCCACATCCTGGCCAATGCTTTGCAGCTCGAGTTTACACTAGAATAAAAAAATAAATAAAAATAAGAACATTGGGGTTTACAAAAAAAAAAAAAAAACCACACAAAAAACTGACACCGGTCAGTTTTCACACAGCTACCAATCTAGTTTCAGAATGCAAAAACTTCTGAATTGTACATTGTGACAGACAGTTTTGTTGTAGTTTGTCTGTCTTGGGAGTGTGGTTTTCTACTTATTTACCGCTTGAGTGTTTGTCTGGTGTTAATCCCTGCTTATCTAGGTGTAGACTGCTGGAGAGGACAGGTTCCGGTCTTTCTTTTTCCCTTCTTGGTTTTTCGTTGTCTTTTTGGAATGGGGTGTAAATATGGTGTGATTTCTATTTATTTATTTATTTTATTTTATTTTATTTTATTTTATTTTATTTTATTTTATTTTATTATTTTATTTTATTTTATTATTATTTCATTTCATTTCATTATTTCATTGCATTTCATTTCATTATTTTATTTTATTATTTTATTTTATTATTTTATTTTATTTTATTATATTATATTATATTTTATTTTATTATTTTATTTATTTTATTATTTTATTTTATTTTATTTTATTTTATTTTATTTTATTTTATTATTTTATTATTTTATTTTATTTTATTATTATATTTTATTTTTATTTTATTTTATTTTATTTTATTTTATTATTTTATTTTATTTTATTTTATTATTATTTTATTTTATTTTATTATTTTATTTTATTATTTTATTTTATTTTATTTTATTTTATTTTATTTTATTATTTTATTTTATTATTTTATTTTATTTTATTTTATTTTATTTTATTATTTTATTTTATTTTATTATTTATTTTATTTTATTTTATTTTATTTTATTTTATTTTATTATTTTATTTTAATTTATTTTATTATTTTATTTTATTTTATTTTATTTTATTTTATTTTATTATTTTATTTTATATTTTATTTTATTTTATTTTATTTTATTTTATTTTATTTTATTTTATTTTATTATATTATATTTTATTTTATTTTATTATTTTATATTTTATTTTATTTTATTATTTTATTATTTTATTTTATTTTATTTTATTTTATTTTATTATTTTATTTTTATTTTATTTTATTTTATTTTATTTTATTTTATTTTATTTTATTTTATTTTATTTTATTATTTTATTTTATTTTATTTTATTATTTTATTTTATTTTATTTTATTTTATTATTTTATTTTATTTTATTTTATTTTATTTTATTTTATTTTATTTTATTTTATTTTATTTATTATTTTATTTTATTTTATTTTATTATTTTATTTTATTATTTTATTTTATTTTATTTTATTATTTTATTTTATTATTTTATTTTATTTTATTTTATTTTATTTTATTTTATTTTATTTTATTTTATTTTATTTTATTTTATTTTATTTTATTTTATTATTTTATTTTATTTTATTTTATTTTATTTTATTTTATTTTATTTTATTATTTTATTTTATTTTATTTTATTATTTTATTTTATTTTATTTTTATACTGCCCTTCTCCCGAAGGACTCAGGGCGGTGAACAGTCAAAATAACATATATATAAAAATGTGAAACAGAAGCAATTTAAAATAATTAAGCCAATTTGGCTCATCAGTTAAGATCTTCAGAATAAAATTTGGACAATTAGAAAAATTTATTGATGGTTGACCTGCCTGAACGCCAAGCTTTTAGGAATTATTTACCGTTTTTGGATTTAGGTTCGTCTAGGACAGTGATGGCGAACTTTTTCGGCACCGAGTGCCGAAAGCGGAATGCACCTGCATGTGTGCCCGCCGGAGTGCCAGAAACCAAAAATAGCTGGGAAAAAAGGTAAAAAAATGGCCCAAAAAAATAGCCTGAAAACAGCCCGAAAAATGGCCTGTTTTTGGCTGTTTTTGAGGCAGTTTTCTAGCACTCCATTGCCACCGGAAAAGTCTCACCGGAAGTTCGGAAACAGGCAATTTCTCGCCTCCGGAGGGCCTCCAGGGGTGGAGAAGGCCATTTTCGCCCTCCCCAGACTCCTAGAAAGGCTCTGGAGGCTGGGGACAGCAAAAAAAAACCCGGTCCTTCCTCACCACCACCGTGAGGCCCTCGGAGGCAGGAAACAGCACGTTTCCCTACTTCTGGTAGGCCCAGAAGGCCCGAAAATCAGCTGGCGCACACCAGAGCTGAGTTCGCGTGCCCACCAATATGGCTATGTGTGCCACCTGTGGCAAGCGTGCCATAAGTTTGCCATCACGGTCTTAAAGCATGCAGGCTGAGGAATGCTGGGAACTGAAGTCTAGACATCTTAAACCATGCAAGCTGAGGAATGCTGGGAATTGAAGTCCAGATATCTTAAAGCATGCAGGCTGAGGAATGCTGGGAATTGAAGTCCAGATATCTTAAAGCATGCAGGCTGAGGAATGCTGGGAATTGAAGTCCAGATATCTTAAAGCATGCAGGCTGAGGAATGCTGGGAATTGAAGTCCAGACATCTTAAAGCAGGCAGGCTGAGGAATGCTGGGAATTGAAGTCCAGACATTTTAAGCCATGTAGGCTAAGGCATGCTGGGAATTGAAGTCCAGATATCTTAAAGCATGCAGGCTGAGGAATGCTGGGAATTGAAGTCCAGACATCTTAAAGCATGCAGGCTGAGGAATGCTGGGAATTGAAGTCCAGACATTTTAAACCATGTAGGCTAAGGCATGCTGGGAATTGAAGTCCAGATATCTTAAAGCATGCAGGCTGAGGAATGCTGGGAATTGAAGTCCAGACATCTTAAAGCATGCAGGCTGAGGAATGCTGGGAATTGAAGTCCAGACATCTTAAAGCATGCAGGCTGAGGAATGCTGGGAATTGAAGTCCAGACATTTTAAACCATGCAGGCTGAGGAATGCTGGGGAACTGAAGTCTAGACATCTTAAACCATGCAAGCTGAGGAATGCTGGGAATTGAAGTCCAGATATGTTAAAGCATGCAGGCTGAGGAATGCTGGGAATTGAAGTCCAGACATCTTAAAGCATGCAGGCTGAGGAAAGCTGGGAATTGAAGTCCAGACATCTTAAAGCATGCAGGCTGAAGAATGCTGGGAATTGAAGTCCAGATATCTTAAAGCATGCAGGCTGAGGAATGCTGGGAATTGAAGTCCAGACATTTTAAACCATGCAGGCTGAGGAATGCTGGGAACTGAAGTCTAGACATCTTAAACCATGCAGGCTGAGGAATGCTGGGAATTGAAGTCCAGATATCTTAAAGCATGCAGGCTGAGGAATGCTGGGAATTGAAGTCCAGATATCTTAAAGCATGCAGGCTGAGGAATGCTGGGAACTGAAGTCTAGACATCTTAAACCATGCAAGCTGAGGAATGCTGGGAATTGAAGTCCAGATATCTTAAAGCATGCAGGCTGAGGAATGCTGGGAATTGAAGTCCAGACATCTTAAAACATGCAGGCTGAGGAAAGCTGGGAATTGAAGTCCAGACATCTTAAAGCATGCAGGCTGAAGAATGCTGGGAATTGAAGTCCAGACATCTTAAACCATGCAGGCTGAGGAATGCTGGGAATTGAAGTCCAGACATTTTAAACCATGCAGGCTGAGGAATGCTGGGAACTGAAGTCTAGACATCTTAAACCATGCAGGCTGAGGAATGCTGGGAATTGAAGTCCAGATATCTTAAAGCATGCAGGCTGAGGAATGCTGGGAATTGAAGTCCAGACATCTTAAAGCATGCAGGCTGAAGAATGCTGGGAATTGAAGTCCAGACATCTTAAAGCATGCAGGCTGAAGAATGCTGGGAACTGAAGTCCAGACATTTTAAACCATGCAGGCTGAGGAATGCTGGGAATTGAAATCCAGACATTTTAAGCCATGTAGGCTAAGGCATGCTGGGAATTGAAGTCCAGATATCTTAAAGCATGCAGGCTGAGGAATGCTGGGAATTGAAGTCCAGACATCTTAAAGCATGCAGGCTGAGGAATGCTGGGAATTGAAGTCCAGACATTTTAAACCATGTAGGCTAAGGCATGCTGGGAATTGAAGTCCAGATATCTTAAAGCATGCAGGCTGAGGAATGCTGGGAATTGAAGTCCAGACATCTTAAAGCATGCAGGCTGAGGAATGCTGGGAATTGAAGTCCAGACATCTTAAAGCATGCAGGCTGAGGAATGCTGGGAATTGAAGTCCAGACATTTTAAACCATGCAGGCTGAGGAATGCTGGGAACTGAAGTCCAGACATTTTAAACCATGCAGGCTGAGGAATGCTGGGAACTGAAGTCTAGACATCTTAAACCATGCAGGCTGAGGAATGCTGGGAATTGAAGTCCAGATATCTTAAAGCATGCAGGCTGAGGAATGCTGGGAATTGAAGTCCAGATATCTTAAAGCATGCAGGCTGAGGAATGCTGGGAACTGAAGTCTAGACATCTTAAACCATGCAAGCTGAGGAATGCTGGGAATTGAAGTCCAGATATCTTAAAGCATGCAGGCTGAGGAATGCTGGGAATTGAAGTCCAGACATCTTAAAACATGCAGGCTGAGGAAAGCTGGGAATTGAAGTCCAGACATCTTAAAGCATGCAGGCTGAAGAATGCTGGGAATTGAAGTCCAGACATCTTAAACCATGCAGGCTGAGGAATGCTGGGAATTGAAGTCCAGACATTTTAAACCATGCAGGCTGAGGAATGCTGGGAACTGAAGTCTAGACATCTTAAACCATGCAGGCTGAGGAATGCTGGGAATTGAAGTCCAGATATCTTAAAGCATGCAGGCTGAGGAATGCTGGGAATTGAAGTCCAGACATCTTAAAGCATGCAGGCTGAAGAATGCTGGGAATTGAAGTCCAGACATCTTAAAGCATGCAGGCTGAAGAATGCTGGGAACTGAAGTCCAGACATTTTAAACCATGCAGGCTGAGGAATGCTGGGAATTGAAATCCAGACATCTTAAAGCATGCAGGCTGAAGAATGCTGGGAACTGAAGTCCAGACATTTTAAACCATGCAGGCTGAGGAATGCTGGGAGCTGAAGTCCACCCACCTTCAAGTCTCTAAGGTGGAGAAACCCTACCCTAAGAACATCAACCTCACCTGGTTATCGGCATAACCGAGCAAAACTTTCTTCTTGCCTTCGTCCTTCTCATACACTTTCATGCCCAGCAATTTGGACCAGTAGTCCACCGATTTCGATAGGTTGGATACAGCCAGGGTTACCTTCAACACCGGATCTGGAAGTTAACAACAATAACATAGATGGACTCAAGTCTAGACTTTGTGGCAGGATAAGGTGAGCTGGGGGGCCACCCTGGCCACTCAAAACATCTCGCCAGGGGTGGGTTCTAAATTTTTTTATTACCGGTTCTGTGGGCGTGGCTTATTTTGTGGGCATGGCTTGGAGGTCATGTGACTAGTGGGCGTGGCTAGCTGGCCAGAGTCATTTCTGGAAGGTCCTCGCACTTGCGACCAGTCCTCACACTTACGACCCGACTCATTTGTTTGCTTTTAACACTGATCAGCTGTAGAGCGGCCCTTTGAAGCCCCGCGGCAAGAGTTTAAACAGTTTTTTTTCCATCTAGTCATCAGCTGGGACTCAGGAGGCAGCAATAGATTGGGGGTGGGACCAAATAAAAGGTAAGAATAACGTGGGGGGGGTGGGAAGGCATGGGGGGGGAGAACCGGTTTGGTGACATCATCGTCACTGCTACCGGCTCAACCGAACCGGACCGAACCAGGAGGAACCCACCACTGCATCTCGCCCTGGACCAGATTCACCCTGAGACATTCGGATCCTCGCATGGGTCAGCCAGAGGCCTTCATCACTAAATCCCAACCAGCAGTGAGTCCCATGGTTTCCCAACTGCATCTGAAGGATGAGTGCTATCTGAGTGCTTAGAATAGAATAGAGCTCAAAGGGACCTTGGACGTCTTCTCGTCTAACCCTCTGCTCAAGCAGGAAACGAACCTATCTGCACAGGTGCCATAGGTGGTATGCGTAGCCATTTCGGTGGGCACGCGAGCTCAGCTCCGGCACACATGCTTGTGCCAGCCAGCTGATTTTCTCTCTCACCAGCCTCCAGAGCCTTTCTAGGAGTCTGGGGAGGGCGAAAATGGCCTCCCCCTCCTCGCGAGGCCCTCCAGAGGCCAGAAACGGCCTGTTTGCCAACTTCCAGCAGGGAAGTATAAGTATAAATATAAGTATAATTTTATTTCTATATCGCCCTTCTCCCGAAGGACTCAGGGCGGTGTACAGCCTATTTAAAAACACAAGACAAACATCAATTAAAAATTTAAAATAATTAAATTTGGCTCAATTTAAAACCCCAGAAATTTAAAATACCCCAATTTAAAATTATTATGTTGATAGCCCGGCCTGGCGGAAGGCTGTTTTCGCCCTCCCCAGGTTCCTAGAAAGGCTTGGAGCCTGGGGAGAGCAAAAAAACAGGCCTTCCGGTCCCATCGAAAGTTGGCAAACGGGCCGTTTCCAGCCTCCGGAGGGCCTTGGGAGTGGGGTGGGGGAAAGGCCGTTTTCGCCCTCCCCTGACTCCTAGAAATGCTCTGGAGCCTGGGGAGAAAGAAAAACAGGCCCACCAGGCCATCACATGCCAGGAGCGGAGGGAGCGTGGGGTTGGTCGTGCATGGGGGCGGGGCGCATAGAATTATGGGTGTGGGCACGCACGCGCATGACCCCCCCCCCGGCTCCTGGCACGGAATGGCAAAAAGATTAGCAATCACTGCCCTATACCATTTCAGACAAATGGTTGTTTAATCTCTTCTTAAAAACCTCCAGTGATGAAGCTCCCACAATTTCTGGTGGCAAGCTGTTCCAGTGGTTAAATGGTCCTCGCTGTTAGGAAGTTTCTCCTTCATTCCAGGTTGCTTCTCTCCTTCATTAGTTTCCATCTGTTGTTTCTTGTCCTGCCTTCAGGAGCTTTGGGGAATAAATTGACCCCCTCTTCTTTTGGTAGCCCCTCAAATACTGGAATACTGCTATCATGTCCCCCCAAGTCCTTGTTTTCTCTAGATTGGCCAAATATTGGCCATATTCTTCGTATGTTTTCATCTCCAGGCCTTTAATCATCTTAGTTGCTCTTCTCTCCACTTTTTCTAACATCTTTTTTGTAACGTGGGGACCATAACTGGATGCCGTACATGTATAGGTAGTCCTCAACTTATGTCCACAATTTGAGCCCAAATTTCTGTGGCTAAGTGAGACATTTCTGAGCTGAATTTTGCTCCATTTTACGACCTTTCTTGCCACCGTTGTTAAATGAATCACTGCAGTTAAGTTAGCAATACAGTTGTTAAGTGAATCTGGCTTCCCCGTTTACTTTGCTGCGGAGTTGGCAGCAGAGTCGGACAGTGAGGAGGCTGGGGAGGAACATGGGCCAATCCTGGAGGCTGGGGAAGGCCCGGACGAGGGCTCTGCATCAGAGGCAGAGATGGGGCGAGGGCCATCTGGGAGCGATGCACGGACTCCGGAGCCTCCAGAGTCGGACAGCAGAGAGGCAGAGGAACAGGAGGAGCCTGTTCCTAGTGCACGCATGCGAAGAGCTGCCAGAAGGCAAGAGCAGCAAAAAGCAAAAAGGACGACTCAGGAGTAAAGCCAGGAGATGATTGGCCCCTCCCATAAGGCTTAAAAGAGCAGCAAACTCTTGGGCTCTTTGTAGGAAAGCAACGTTGCTACATTTGTTTCTTGTCTTGTTCCTGAACTTTGTGGGGCTTTGCCATGAAAAGCCTTTGGCAGGGTGCCAAAGAAGATAAAGGTTTGTGATAAGGCCGAAGGACTTTTTCTGAACCACTTGTTTTGGAATTAATTTGGACTAAGCTGAGAATGAAGTAATTCTCAGCTGTTCTGATAAAATATGTTCATTTAGGACTGATTGTGTCTGGCAATAACTACTTGGGCCTTGGTCACAACACGTAAGTCATTTTTCAGTGACGTAATGGTCACTAAGTCAACTGTTGTAAGTCGAGGACTACCTGTATTCCTGGTGTGGTCTTAACTTAACGATTTATAAAGAGGTGCTCTTCATTCATCGTTCTTCAAAGCTCCTGAGGACGTTCTATCATCTTCCCCCAAATTTAGGCTTCAGATGTGCAAACAAAATGGCAGCAGCCTCATTATTCTGTTCTGCTCCTTACCTTCTTGGGCTCGTTCTTTGTCTTCCAGAAAGAACTTATATCCTCCTGGGGCTTCTGATTCATAAATGCCTGCTGAGGTCTCCTTCAGCGGCCACTGCAATTTTCTGGCATTTTTCACAGCCTGGCTTGAGGTAACGGTCATCCCCTGTATAAGCACGAGAAAAAAAATAATTAAAAAAAGATGTGGAGACTCTAGAAAGAGTGCAGAGAAGAGCAAACAAGAGGATTAGGGGACTGGAGGCAAAAACATATGAAGAACGGTTGCAGGAACTGATTACATCGATTTTGATGAAAAGAAGGATTAGGGGAGGCATGATAGCAGTGTTCCAGTATCTCAGGGGCTGCCCCCAAAAAGAGGGAGTCAAGCTATTCTCCAAAGCCCCTGAGGGCAGGACAAGAAACAACAGGTGGAAACTAATCAAGGAAAGAAGCAACTTAGAATTAAGGAGGAATGTCCTAACAGTGAGGACAAGTAACCAGTGGAACTGCTTGCCACCAGAAGTTGTAAATGCTCCAACACTGGAGGCTTTTAAGAAGAGATTGGACAAACATAACTGCTAATTTATCAGCAAAACCATGATAAAGCATGGCCATGTGATTGTGGGACACTGCAAATGCCATAACTTTGTCTGAAATGGTATAAGGTTTATATTCTTCATTATTCTATTCTATTCTATTCTATTCTATTCTATTCTATTCTATTCTATTCTATTCTATTCTATTCTATTCATTCTAATTCTAATTCTAATTCTAATTCTAATTCTAATTCTAATTCTAATTCTAATTCTATTCCATTCTGAGAAAATAACCTTAAAACGCTAAAAAAATGTTCACGGCACTTGGAAGGGGGGAAAAAGTACGGAATATCTTCATACAGATAATCCTCAGTTTATGACCACAAGAGACCCTCAAATTTCTTTCGTTAAGCAAGACCGTTCTTGAGTTTTGCCCCAAAGTTTACTTTTCTTGCCACCGTTGTTAATTGCTGCTTAACTGTTGTTAAGCAGCAATTGTTAAGTGAGTCACACAGTTGTTAAGTGAATCTGGCTTCCCCGTTGACTTTGCTCGTCAAAAGGTCGCAAAAGGGGATCACGTGGCCCCGGGACCGTCGTAAATATGAGTCAGTTGCCAAGCATCTGAATTTTGATCATGTGACCACGGGAATGCTACAATGGTCGTTAAGTGTGAAAAAAAGCTGTCATAAGTCACTTTTTTCAGTGCCGTCGTAATGTCGAACGGTCACTAAACAAACGGTTGTAAGTGGAGGACAATCTGTAATACCCTTCCTCCTTTTTACGTAAATTCCAGATTATATAACAATCGACAAAGCCACACTGGGAATGGCGCTTACCAGGAAATCATTGCCAAGGTGGTAATTCCCAACACCGTAGTTGTAAGTTAGCTCAGCGACGAAGTGGCCGTCCTCCGGTCCGTAGCCCACCATAGTTTTACTCCATTTGCCATCATAGGGACTAGAAACATATCCATCTTAAGTTGCTTACAGGAACAGCATCACAAGTAAAACATCTTATGCTTCCCTCAGAACAGCCTTGAGTTTACAGGTAGGCCTCGCCTTATGACCACAGATGGAACAAGAATTTCCATTGCTAAACGAGGCAGTTGTTAAATGAGGTGTGCCCCATTTTATGACCTTTTTTTTTTTTGCCACGGTTGTTAAGCAAATCCCTTCAGCTGATTTGTGAATCACATGGTCATTAAACTGCAAAGATTGTGAGAAAGTCAAAAGTGACTTTTTTCCAATGTTGTTGTTATGGCCCGCCAGCTGCCAGTGGAGCTGGCGGCAGATTCAGATGATGAGGAGGTTGGGGAGGAACTTGGGCCAGTCCTGGAGTCTGGGGAAGGCTCTGATGGATGCTCTGCGTCGGAAGCAGAGAGAGAGAGCCAGGGCCGTCTGACATTTCCCAGCTGCCTCTGAAGGCGGATATGAGTGAGGAGGAAGAACAGCTGGGGCCTGTTCCAGATGCGCGTATGCGCAGAACAGTTAGGAGAGGAGAACAACGAAGGACAAGGAGTCGACTTGCGAAGCAAAGCACATGTGGACGCTGAATGGCCCCTCCCTAGTTGGGGAATAAATAGAAGGAAAGGGGAGTGGTGATCGTAGGAGACAACCGTTCGTATTTCTGAAGATTTTGCTCATTGTGTTTCGTGTCTCAGAGCCTGCTTGAGAGTGTTTAATTTACAGCTTTGTGCAGTGGTGGGATTCAAATAATTTAACAACCGGTTAACTGCCCTTATGACCGGCTGGGTGGGCATGGCCAAGGTGGGCGTGACCAGAGGTGTGTGACAGGCAGCACATCGCCTCTTGCACACCACTGGGAGCAAAAACGGGCTGCGAGGGAGGGGTGCTGCTCCCCCCATGCCCCGTTTCGGGCCTAGTAGGCTTCTCTGCAGCCTCCTGGGAGTGAAAACGGGCCGGGGGGGCGCCACACCCCCTGCGCCCCGTTTTGGGTTTAGTAGGCCTTCCTGCACTTACCTGGGAGCCAAAATGGGCGTGTGGGGACTTCTGGAAGGGGCGGGGCCAGCCAGCAATTTAACTACCGTTTTGCCCAAACCGGCTGAATCTCAGCACTGGCTTTGTGGCTGGAAGCTCCCGGCCTGGCAATTATCCAAGAACTGATAAGGTCAGCACTTCAGTTAACCCGTGGAAGGGTTAGAGTTGCTTGGACTTTTCTGTGTGTGACTGCCATAAATTCCCAGTAGTTAAATCAAGAGGGTTTTTTTCGGGGCAAGAGGTTTTGTCTCTTTGTTCTGCTAACAGTTGTAACTTCGGACGGTCACTAAACAAACTGACCTATGTCGAGGATTCCCTGCACAGCAGCTAAGACAACCCAAAACCTAGGGAGCCTTGGCGGTGCAGCGGACTAAAGTGCTGTTAAGTAGCACTTAGCTGCCAACTGCCTGCAATTACTACGAGTTCAAATCTCACCAGGCTCAAGGTAGACTCAGCCTTCCATCCTTCCGAGGTAGGTAAAATGAGGACCCGGATTGTGGGGGTAATAAACTGACTTTGTATAAAATATAACACCGCTTGGGGGTGCCAAAAAGCCCCACTAACCAGGTATATACAAAAGTATGAAGGCTATTGCTTAATGCACTGTAAGCTGCCCTGAATCTCTGGAGAAGGGCGGCATATAAATCGAACCAATAAATAAATAAAGAGCCCTGGTGGCGCAGCAGACTAAAGCACTGTTATTAACATCAGCTGCCTGCAATTACTGCAAGTTCAAATCTCACCAGGCTCAGCCTTCCTTCCTTTCTAAGGTAGGTAAAATGAGGACCCGGATTGTGGGGGCAATAAGCTGACTTTGTATAAATATACAAAAGTGTGAAGGCTATTGCTTAACGCATTGTAAGCCGCCCTGAGTCTCCGGAGAAGGGCGGCATATAAATAAATAAAATAAAATAAAATAAAATAAAATAATAAAATAAAATAATAAATAAAATAAATAAAATAAAATAATAAAATAAAATAAAATAAAAAAATATAATAAAATAAATAATAAAATAAAATAAATAAAATAAAATAATAAAATAAAATAAATAAAATAATGAAATAAAATAATAAAATAAAATAAAATAAATAAAGTTAACGCAGAAGGTAAAATCATCATACCTGCTGAAGGGTTACAATTATAAGGCGTCAAAATCTCTGCAGAAGGGAGCAGAGAAGTTATGCCTAGTTCCCTACACATTCCTCATTGGTGAGACAGCAGGGCCCGTAAACCCTCCAAATCCAGTCAGTTTTTTTGATAAGAGTAGCCAGGATGAAACCTACATACCCGTTGCAGGTGGCCTTGCAACCTTCTTCAAATTCTTCATGCCTCAGGATCTGTTGGATCAAGCCCACATCAAACTGGGTCAGTAAACAGATGGATAGAATCAAGATCGCGTGAAGTTATTACTACCACTTTATAAAGCCTTAGTAAGGCCACAACTGGAATCCTGCATCCAGTTTTGGTCCCCACATTACAAAAAAGATACCGAGACTCTGGAAAGAGTGCAGAGAAGAGCAACTAAGATGATTAAAAGCTTGGAGACAATTATGAAGACCTGTTGCAGGATTTGGATTTGGTCAGTCTAGAGAAAAGAAGGACTAGGGGAGACATGATAGCAGTCTTCCAGTATTTGAGGGGCTGCCCCAAAGAGGAAGGGGTCAAGCTATTCTCCAAAGCACTTGAAGGCAGGACACAAAATAATGGATGGAAACTAATCAAGGAGAGAAGCAACATGGAATTAAGGAGAAACTTCCTAACAGTGAGGACAATTAAACAGTGGAACAGCTTGCCACCAGAAGTTGTGGTTGCTGCATCACTGGAGGTTTTAAGAAGAGACTGGATAGCCATTTGTCTGAAGAGCAATGCCAGTTAGTTGACTTTGAGCCAGCCCTTTTCTCCCAGCCATAGGAAGGAGGCAATGTCAAACCACTTGGGGATATGGGGAAAAAAAACCACCTCTCTCCAAGCAAACTGCAATCCACTAAAATTGCAATCCCTTTCTCTGAAATGGTCTACGATCTCCCGCTTGAGCAGTGAGGGTTGGACTAGAAGACCTCCAAAGTCCCTTCCAGCTTTATTCCGATGGATTGAGATTGAGATGCAAATCACTTGCACAGAGAGAGAGCCACAGGCAAGTGTCTCTTGAAACCGATTTATTTACAAAATGTATTTCTATACAGTTAAATCCTTGATTTACAACCCCCAAAATTGAGCCCAAAATTTCTGTTGCTTAGGCAAAACAGTTGTTAGGTGAGTTTTTGCCTCATTTTATGACCTTCCTTGCCACATTAGTTAAGTGAAGGACTGCTGTAGTTAGTAGTATATAGTTAGTAGGTTAGTTAGTTAGTTTGTCGCATTTCTATGCCGCCCAACTCCCTAGAGACTCTGGGCAGCTTACAGCAAAAAAAAAAAAAAAAAAAAAAGTATGTAGTTAGTATGTAGTATGTAGTTAGTAAGATGTTAGTAACCTGGTTGTTAAGTGAATCTGGCTTCCCCATTGATTTTGCTTGTCAGAAGGTCGCAAAAGGGGATCACATGACCCGGGGACACTGCAACCGTCATAAATATGAGTCGGTTTGCCAAGTGTCTGAATTTTGATCACGTGACCACCGGGATGCTACAACGGTCGTAAGTGTGAAACAGGGTCCTAAGTCACTTTTTCCAGTGCCGTTGTAATTTTGAACGGTCACTAAATGAACTGTTGTAAATCGAGGACTCCCTGTACATGGACAAGTGACTACGGTCTTACTTAGTGCAGAGAAAACAATTTAAATGTAAATCTTGAAAGTTATGTTTGGCGAAAGCAAACGTTAGCCAAGGAAATTTGGATGTAACAGGTAGCCGTAGCTTAGTGGCCGCTCTAGGGAATCAATTCTCGGTGGACTTCCGCCTCAGAGGGCAGATGGCGATGACGTCATTCCTTAGGTTCCAAGCCCTCCGCATTTTCTCGGGTCTCTGGTCCCCCCACCTACTTACGCGCATGCCCAGTAGTTCTCGATAAAAACGGATGGTCTGAGCTCGGTCGCCGACTTTGAAGACAAAATGTAACGCGCGTCTCGCCTTCATTTTGGTCTCTCAAAAGATCGCGGAGGTAACACGGGTTCTGCGATTGTCGGCTATTTTATTTTGTCGCGGCGTGTCGCCGTCTGATAACGTCACAGACTCAACATGGCCGGAGACCCGCCTCCACGCGGACTCAGTCTTCCGGTACAGAAAACCCCCTCCCCCCTTGAAACCCACAGCCAATAGGAGCTGCTTTTTCTAACCGGAACTTCCTGTTGTTTCTAGGCGCTCTATATCAGTGCCTCTATGGCTGAACTGAACCATTGTTTTCATTCGAGACAGCTATCTGTCTCCTTGACATAGAAATCTCGCGAGGCTAGCGCTAAGTCCCGCGTCTTTGACTATTTCCGCCCGTGAGCAAGATGGCATCCTTGTTCAGGCATGCGTGGGCTCCTGTGCTCTTGACGCCGTGTCGGATTAGCGCTGTGAGCCGCCGTGGCATTCGCGGTCTAAGGAGGAAACCTCTCCGCGTGCTTCCCTCGGTCGCGGAGGCGCAGGAGAAGCAACGGATCGTCCCCAGCAAAGTTAAGACCACTCACATCCCAAAAGCGCCTCCAAAGGAGCGCCAATCGGAACCGGAACCCGAAGAGGCGGAACTGCGTTACGAGCGGGCCGGACCCACTGAGAAAAGACTGCGGTAATTTAATTCGCGCAAAGCATCCTGGGTGCTGTAGTGCGAGCTGCTGGGGAAAAGAAACGGAGGTGGAAGGAGCGAACCACAATTCCCAGCGTCCTTCGGGAGAAAGACGAGAGTCGCCGATTGTGACCACCTGCAATGCTTTCTGGGAATTGTAGTTTTGAGGGGAAATCAAGGCGAAAAAAGCTATTTTTTTCTTTCTTTGATGAAAAATCCGCCGGGGATATTCGTTTTTCCTCCTATCCTTTCCTTCTTTTCCTCATCCTGCTGTCGTAGCTGACATATTGGACTCCAACTCCTGATTTCCATCAATGCCCATCACTCCCCACAGGCAGCAGCACCAGTGATGGAGTCAAATCCTTGCTGGCCTGTAACAATGGGAGTTGTAGTCCATTTGATCTAAAGTAAACTGCCTCAGAAAAGCCCTTTTTTCTTTCTTTCTTCGCTTACATGTGAAATATTTTAGGCTTGGATGTGCAATTGACATGCCATGATTTAAACGTGTGACTAACCCAATCCACCCCTAAACAAATCAGGCCAAAGACAGAAAAGAAGCTTAACTGTCTGGCTTTGCAGTGGAAATTTCAGACTCAGTTGGGGTGGTAAATTAAGGATTACCTTTAAAATAGATAGATGCAGGTAGACAGACAGACAGACAGACAGACACACAATAGAAATGGATAGGTATGGATGGATATGATAGATGATATACATAGATAGACGAGAGAGAGAAGGAGAGATATTGATGGATGAATGATAGAAAGAGCTAGAGAGCTAGATAGATGATAGATGACATACTGTACATACATATAGATTAGATAGAGTTTGATGGATGATACATAGGTATATATAAATAGAGATAAGATAGATGATGGAAGGTAGGTAGGTAGGTAGATAAAGACACATGATAGAGATGGATAGATATGGATGGATAAATATGATAGATGATACAGATGATATAGATAAAAGATAGATAGATAGATAGATAGATAGATAGATAGATAATAACGGGTGGATAGATAGATATGGATAGGAAGCTGGAAATGGATGGGTAATTATATTACAGATGATATAGGTAGATGATAGATAGATATTGATGGATGAATGATAGAAATAGAGAGCTAGATATAGATGACATACTGTACATACATACATATAGATTAGATATTGATAGATGATATATAAATAGAGATAAGATAGATGATGGAACGGTAGATAAAGACATGATAGAGATGGATAGATATGGATGGATAAATATGATACAGATGATATAGGTAGATGATAGATAGATAGATAGATAGATAGATAGATAGATAGATAGATATTGATGGATGAATGATAGAAATAGAGAGCTAGATAGATTAGAAACAGAGATAAAGAAACAGATAGACAGAATGATATAAAATGAGATACGTAGATGGATGTATAACCCTATGACTATCATTAAGTGGTGTACCTTATGATTCTTGATGAACGTATGTTTTATGTACACTGAGAGTATATGCACCAAAGACAAATTCCTTGTGTGTCCAATCACACTTGGCCAATAAAGAATTCTATTCTATTCTATTCTATTCTATTCTATTCTATTCTATTCTATTCTATTCTATTCTATTCTATAAGATAGAGAGATAGAGACAGAGATTAAATAGAGGGAGTCAGTCCATTTTTGGGTGATGCCCGGTTTCTTTCTTTTGCTCTTTCTTTTGTTTTACAGACTTCCTGTCTGGGGAGACTTTCACAGACCCCTTTTTTCCCCAACAGGAATTTGGTGACCCTTGCTAAGTCCAGGGCATTTCGTGAGAAGAATGGGAGAATTTTGCTGGAAGGCCGAAGGCTCATTTCAGACGCTCTGGAGGCAGGAGCTGTTCCGCAGACGATCTTCTTTAGCCTAATGGAGAATCTGAAGCTGCTGCCGGCGGCCAAACTCAAACGGGCCACCCTGGTCAAAGTGAAATACAACGAGATCAAGATATGGTCAGATGTCATCACGCCACAGGGGTTGATCGGTAAGTTCCGCTAGAAATCGGAGGGCTTCAGATTTAGTTGTTATGTATTTATGAGATTTTTATCCTGCCTTTACAACTTCGTAAGTAACTTGAAGCAGGGAACCTACAGTATCTAATGTTCCTTTCTCCTCCTGTTTTTCTCACCACAACAACTCTGTGAGGTCGGTTGGGCTGAGACAGGAGCTGGCCCAAAGTCACCCAGCTGGCTTTCATGCCTAAGGCAGGACTAGAACTCACCATCTCCCAGTGATTGGCCCAAAGTCACCCCGCCTGCTTTCATGCCTAAGGCAGGACTAAAAGCCACTGTCTCCTGTTGATTGGCCCAAAGTCATCTAGCTAGCCTTCGAGCCTAAGGCAGGACTAGAACTCCCAGTCTCCTGGTGATTGGCCCAAAGTCACCCAGCCTGCTTTCATGGCTGAGGCGGGACTGAAACTCACCATCTCCCAGTGATTGGCCCAAAGTCACCCAATCATCTTTCATGTATAAGGCAGGACTAGAACTCCCAGTCTTCTGGTGATTGGCCCAAAGTCACCCAGTCACCTTTCATGCATCAGGCAGGACTAGAAATCACAGTCTCCTAGTGATTGGCCCAAAGTCACACAACCGACTTTCGTGCCTAAGGCGGGACTAGAATTCAGTCTGCCAATGATTGACTCATAGTCACCCAGCCAGCTTTCGCACCTAAAATGAAACTAGAATTCACAGTCTCCTAGTGATTGACCCAAAGTCACCCAACCGAATTTCGTGCCTAAGATGGAAACTAGAACACACTGCCACCCGGCAATTGGCCCAAAGTCACCCAACCAGCTTTCGTACCTAAGGCAGGACTAGAACTCAACTTCTCCTGGTTTCAAAGCCAGCGCCTTTAACCACTCCACCAAGCTGACTCAGAGAGTGGTTTGTCCTGGCCTTAGCTTCTGGGCTGAGTAGGATCCCACGGGAACTACCTCTGAGTAAAGCTTTTTGTTCTTTCTTGGTGTTTTACCTTGTTGAGCAATCTTTCTTGCTTTTTTTTTTCAAAGCAGTGCATATAAATCACTCTACAACTGGCTGCTTTCCAGCAGTTAAAACTTTGGAACAAACGCCTGGGAAAGTCTCATAAAAAAAATCCCTGCAGATGCTTTGCACCTTCTCATGTCTCCGTTGTGCGTTGGCATCCGAGGAGGTTATCCACGGGGCCGTCTGGCTAAGCACCGCTCAATCTTTTTTCCTAACCGCGAATTTTTTTTTTCCAGGATGAAGGAAGCTCGGGTGGGAGGGCGAAATCCCGTACCTGACGCCGAAAAAGCAGTTTGTGGTTTTTCAAGAAGGGACCTGCCTTTGTTTTTTTAGCGCTCAATTTGGGAGGGTTGTGAAAAAGACATTTCTGAACTTGGAAGAGTGAAAGAGAGAAAGAAAAAGAAATTTAGCCGTTTTTGCTCTGTTTTTTCGCCTTGCCAGCTGAGGCCCTGGGTGGAAAAGATGCAGCAACTTCTGTGTTAGGCTCAGGGTTCAAGACTTGAATGTTGAAACCCCCCTCCCCAACGACAACTTTGAAATGTTGCAAGCTGATAGTGAGTGGGACGCGGTGGCTCAGTGCCTAAGACTTTGAGCTTGTCGATCGAAAGGTCGGAAGTTCAGCGGTTCGAATCCCTAGCGCCGCATAATGGAGTGAGATCCCGTTACTTGTCCCAGCTTCTGCCAACCTAGCAGTTCGAAAGCAGGTAAAAAATGCAAGTAGAAAAATAGGTTACCACCTTTGGTGGGAAAGTAACAGCGTTCCGTGCGCCTTTGGCGTTGAGTCATGCCGGCCGCATGACCCCGGAGACAATCTTTGGACAGCGCTGGCTCTTCGGCTTAGAAACGGAGATGAGCAGCGCCCCCTAGAGTCGAGAACGATCAGCACATATGTGCCCTACGCCCTGTTTTTGGTCCCAGGAGGCTTCAGGGAGGCCTGCTAGCACCAAAATGGGGGAGGGGGCACCCCACACCCCACGCATGTATGCACCTCTCCCGGCAGAGACCCGAAAATCAGTTGGCCAGTGAGAGCCGTCAGGCGTGTTCGGTGGAACTGACCTGGGCGTCAACTTGCGTGCCCGCAGAGATAGCTCCGCGTGCCACCTGTGGCACATGTGCCATAGGTTTGCCATCATGGATCTACGACAACTCGCCACGGCCTTCCCACCAGAGGGCAACTCGCCGCGGGATCAGCGTTTCACTAATTTAGTCCTTGACTTACGACCACAACTGAGCCCAACATTTCTGTCACCAAATAAGATGTTTATGAAGTGAGTTTTGCCCCCTGTTTATGACCCAAAGCTGGCCCTTTCTTGCCAGGGTCGTTAAGCGAATCACTGGTTGAATTAGGAACCCGATTGTTCAGCGGCTTTGACTTTGCTTGTCGAAAGTTCGCAAAAAGGGACCGCGTGACTCTGGGACGCTACAACTGTCAAATAGGAACCAGGTGCCTAATTTTGATCATGTGACTGCGGGGACGCCGAAATGGTCGTTAAGTGTGAAAAACGATCCTAAGTCACTTTTTTCAGCACCGTTGTTACTTGGGACAGTCTGTTGTTAAGTCGAGGGCTACCTATACCAGCATACATAGATTTCCCTATTTCTCTTTTTCCCCATAACAACAGCCTTGTGAGGTAGGCTGGGCTGAGAGAGGGTCATTGAGCATGTTAAGGATATTCGTGGCTCATAACCGATGTTGTAGGTTATTGAGCAGAGTACCCTTTGAGTAAACGCATGAAAAGCGACTGGGAGTGATTGTGAACAATCACAGTCAACATACAAACACACTGAGTTGTTGTAGTCTTTTACTTTTAGAAAAAGTAAAGCAAAGTCCAAAAACAATCCAAGTCATACACAGAGAAGACAAGAGTTAAAAGATCAATCCAGGGATATTTCAAGTACAAAGTCTTCTTACCAGTTGTAGTCATACACAATAAAAAAGTTCTTCTTGAGTTTCAAAACAGGAACAAGTTCAATATCAAAACATTCAATAAATAGTAGAAAGCAACATGTAAAACAGGTAAAATGGTGTAGTGTCCACACAAGCCATGATCCTGACTTCCCTTAAGTACATTGGCTACGGAGCTTAGCCAATCAGGATACAGGATGATGCAATTCAGTCTTAAAACAATATAATACCTTTCTGACTGCAAACATACATTGTTGGTTTATATATTGCCTGACCAACTAGTTAGACAAATAATCATTTCCTAACAGCATCTGCGGTTGGGGGTAGACTGAGGCCTGTTCCTCTCCGTCTCCCCTCCAACCCGGACTTTCTCTTCCCCTCCCAGCCAATCACCTCCTGCCTCTCTCGGTTTCTTGCAGGCATTTTTGCCATGCCCCATCACGCCAAAATGACCTACCCCGAAATCCCGCAGGAACACACCCTGCCCCTCACCCTCATCTGCGACAACATTCGGGACCCTGGAAATCTGGGCACCATCCTGAGATCGGCGGCGGGAGCCGGCTGCTGCAGTGTGTTGCTTGTCAAAGGTGAGGCGGGGGCCACTGGGCATTGGGTGGGAAGAAGTGGGCTGGAGTCGATCTCGGGTCTTCTTCCACGGGATGGGAAGGGAGAAATTGGCAGAATTGGTAGTGGTGTTGGGGGGGTGTTGGATCACTTCTGGCAAAAGTCAGGACCCTGCTTGGTAATTTTATGGGGAGGGGGCTCCAGCTGTTTCCCCTGCAAAGGAGAGGAAGGTTTCGTGAGACAAGCCCGAGCGCGTAATCCTGGGTTGTAAGGTTTTCCTATCGTCTCAGTTTGAGAAGGGTCGAAAGAAAGTTTTCCTTCTGTGCAGCTTCTTTCACTGTCAAGAACTGTCTTTGCCTGCATTCAGAGGGGTGGACTCCAAGTCCCAGAATCCCCCAGCCAGCATGCTTTAAGAGGGGTGGACTCCAAGTCCCAGAATCCCCCAGCCAGCCTGCTTTAAGATGGGTGGACTCCAACTCCCAGAATCCCCCAGCCAGCATCCTTTTAGAGGGGTAGACTCCAACTCCCAGAATCCCCCAGCCAGCATGCTTTAAAATGGGTGGACTTCCACTCCCAGAATCCCCCAGCCAGCATCCTTTTAGAGGGGTAGACTCCAACTCCCAGAATTCCCTAGCCAGCCTGCTTTAAGATGGGTGGACTCCAACTCCCAGAATCCCCCAGCCAGCATCCTTTTAGAGGGGTAGACTCCAACTCCCAGAATTCCCCAGCCAGCCTGCTTTAAGATGGGTGGACTCCAACTCCCAGAATCCCCCAGCCAGCTACGCTTTAAGAGGGGTGGACTTCCCCTCCCAGAATCCCCCAGCCAGCATGCTTTAAAATGGGTGGACTTCCACTCCCAGAATCCCCCAGCCAGCATGCTTTAAAATGGGTGGACGTCCACTCCCAGAATCCCCCAGCCAGCCTGCTTTAAGATGGGTGGACTCCAACTCCCAGAATCCCCCAGCCAGCTATGCTTTAAGAGGGGTGGACTTCCACTCCCAGAATTCCCCAGCCAGCCTGCTTTAAAATGGGTGTACCCTGTAACTGGCCGTGGAATTCTGGGAGTTGAAGTCCCCCCCCCCCCCCCCGTCTTACCATTGTCCAGATGGAGTAGCATTGCTGCCAGCCCAGCCTTCCTCTCCTCCTTCCAGTGGTGGGTTTCAAATTTTTTTACTACCGCTTCTGTGGGCATGGCTTGGTAGGCATGGCATGGCTTGGTGGGTATGGCAGGGGAAGGATACTATAAAATCTCCATTCCCACCCCACTCCAGGGGAAGGATACTGTAAAATATCCTGGGCCTGGTGGCTCAGCAGACTGATAGCATTGTGATTAACACCAGCTGTCTGCAATTACTGTAAGTTCGACTCTCGCCAGGCTCAAGGTTGACTCAGCCTTCCATCCTTTCTAAGGTAGATAAAATGAGGACCCGGTTTGTGGGGGCAATAAGCTACAATAGAATACAGTAGAGTAGAGTAGAAATAGAATAGAACAAGAATAGAGAAGAGTAGAGTAGAAATACAGTAGAGTTGGAATAGAATAGAATAGAATAGAATAAAATAGAATAGAACAGAATAAACACAGTTGGAAGGGACCTTGGAGGTCTTCTAGTCCAACCCCTGCTTAGTCAGGAAACCCTACACCCCTTCAGACAAATGGTTATCCAATTTCTTCTTAAAAGGGCCTGGTGGCTCAGCAGACTGATAGCATTGTGATTAAGACTAGCTGTCTGCAATTACTGTAAGTTCAAATCTCACCAGGCTCAAGGTTGACTCAGCCTTCCATCCTTTCTAAGGTAGGTAAAATGAGGACCCAGATTGTGGGGGCAATAAACTGACTTTGTATAAATATACAAAAGGATGAAGGCTATTGCTTAATTGCTTAATGTATTGTAAGCCGCCATGAGTCTCCGGAGAAGGGCGGCATATAAATCAAATTTAAAAAAAAAAATTAAAAAAATCCTCATTTCCTCCTGATCAGCTGGGACTCGGGTGGCAGAGAATAGATGGAGGCAGGGCCAGTCAGAATTTTTACTACCGGTTCTCCGAACTACTCAAAATCTCCGCTACCGGTTCGCCAGAACTGGTCAGAGCCTGCTGAAACCCACACCTCTGCCTCCTTCCCGCAGGCTGCGTTGACGCCTGGGAGCCCAAAGTCCTCCGGGCAGGGATGGGAGCCCATTTCCGGATCCCCATCGTTTCCAACCTGGAGTGGGACCTCGTGCCCAATTACCTGCCCACCGAAAGCTGCATCCACGTGGCCGAGAGCTGCCGCGAGAGACCCCCAGAAGAGGCCGAAAGGGCTTCGCCAGCCCAGGCCGGTTGCCGGACCCCCAAATCCTCGAACCGGACGTCCCAGCTGGCCCCATCAAAGGGGAGCCAGGAGGAGGGGAAGGAGGAAGAACCAAACAGGCTGGAAGTCCAGCCTTATTACAATCCGTGGATGGATGCCTCCGTCGCCGTCGTGGTCGGTGGGGAGACCCACGGGGTGAGCCCCGAAGCCAAGCAGCTGGTGCAGAGAAGCGGCGGGAAGCAGCTCGCCATCCCCGTGGTCCCCGGTGTGGAGAGTTTGAATTCTGCCATGGCTGCCAGCGTCCTCCTTTTCGAAGCCAAGAGACAGCTGCTGGTCAAGGAAGGCGGTGCTTCCAGGCTCCAGTTAAAACAATGAGGACTAGAATCCCGAAACTTGACTTTTGTTTCGAGGGTCTCCGAGTGGTCTCCATTTCAGCCTCTGCAGCTTTCGGGGTCAGAGAGGAGGCAAAAAAAATCAAGATGGCCACTGCAATTATGGTCATGAGAACTTCGCCCCCTCCTTTATGCATGCGAGGGTTGGATCACGCAAAGCTGGCGATGGCCCATTTGACTTTTTGAGACATGCACACACACACACACACACAAAATCACACACGCAGGTACAGATCTCTCTCACACACAAATCACGCACAATCCCACACATGTACAGATCTCTCTCTCACACACACACAACCCCATAGTTACAGATCTCTGTCGCACAGAGAGATCACACACACACATGTACAGATCTACACACACAATCACACAGACATGTATAGATCTCTCTCACACAATCCCACACACACATGTACAGATCTCTCTCGCACACACACACACACACACAATCACACAGTTACAGATCTCTGTCCTAGAGAGATCACACACACATGTACAGATCTCTCTTACACACACAATCACACACACATGTAGAGATCTCTCTCTCACCACACACAATCACACACAGTTACAGATCTGTCACACACACAATCACACACATGTACAGATCTCTCTCTCACACACACACAATCACACACAGTTACAGATCTGTCACACACAATCCCACACACACATGTACAGATCTCTCTCGCACACACACACACACAATCACACAGTTACAGATCTCTCTCGCACAGAGATCACACATGTACAGATCTCTCTCTCACACACACACAATCACACACAGTTACAGATCTGTCACACACAATCACACACATGTACAGATCTCTCTCACACACACACAATCACACACAGTTACAGATCTGTCACACACAATCACACACACATGTACAGATCTCTCTCTCACACACACACAATCACACACAGTTACAGATCTCTGTCACACAGAGATTACACACACACGTACAGATCTCACACACACACACAATCACAGTTACAGATCTTTCACACACACACTCACACACACGTACAGATCTTTCTCTCTCCCTCTCTCTCACACACACATACACAATCACATACACATGTACAGATCTCACACACACAATCACACATACACACGTACAGATCTCTCTCTCTCCCTCTTGCTCTCTCTCACACACACACACATACACACAAGTCTCCTTCTCCTCTGACTAAACGGGACAATTGTTGGCAGCCCCGCGAAGGGAGAGTTGGTGGTGGAGGATGTTTGCAAAAGGGACTGCGCTGTTGTGGGTCAGGATTGGCACACTTCCTTGCCAAATTCAAGAAGAGATCGGATGAGGTTTCCTCCTGCAGCTAGCCCTCAACGACCGTCATTGGGTCGTCATTTTGGTTATAAGTTCCCCCCGGGCGTTGTGCATCCATTGAGCTCACAGAAGCTTTTGAGGTTTCAATCAATTTGGGGGGGGGGGCATCGACGAACACCGCTGGCCTCCGACAATGTAATAAAACACTCGTGGCAACCTGCCATCTGGACTGATTTCTTTCTGTAGTTAAAAGGCGCACCGAAATTCAACAGGTTGCGGGAAATACGAATCTCCTCGAGGAGTTAATGGTACTCATTTCAGAATAACCGAGTTAGAAGGAACCTTGGAGGTCTTCTAGTCCAACCCCCTGCTCAGGCAGGAGACCCTATCCCTGTGATGGCGAAACTATGGCACACGTGCCCGAAGTGGCACACAGAGCCATGTTCCCGGGCACGCCAGCCGTTGCCCTATCCCAGCTCCACCGCGTATATGTGAGCGCCTCCCGCCAGCCAGCTGGTCTTCAGGTCTGCCACGTGTGGGGGGAAGCATGCGCGGGGATACTTGCATTGCATTTTGGGGGTCCGGGCACACGTGTGTGCATTTGGGCACGCGTGCCCACGCTTTCGACACTCCGCACCAAAAAGGTTAACCATCGCTGCCCTAGCCCATTTCAGACAAATGGTGGTCCAATCTCTTCTCGAAAACCTCCAGCGCACCCACGACTTCTGGGGTTCAAGCCATTCCCCTGGTTACAGGTAGTCCTCGACCTACGACCACAATCGAGCCCAATGTTTCCGTTGCTAAGTGAGACATGAAGTGAATTTTGCCCCGTTTTACGCCCTCCCTGGCCACAATTCTTAAGTGAATCGCTGCCGTTAAGTTATTAACCCAGTTGGCTAAGTGAATCTGTCTTTTCCCCCATTAGCTTTGCTTTGTGACAAGGTTCGCAAAAGGGGGATCAGGTGACTCCGGGACACTGCAACTGTCATAAACATGAATCGGTTGCCAAGTGTCCTGAATTTTGATCACGTGACCGTAGGATGCTGCAGTGGTCGTAAGTGTGAAAAACGATCATAAGTCACTTTTTTCGGTGTCGTCATAACTTTGGAATGGCCACTGAACAAACTGTTGTAAGTCTCTAGGACTACCGTATTTTTCAGAGTATAAGACGCACCTTTTTCCCCCCCAAAAAAGAGGGTGAAAATCTGGGTGCGTCTTATACTCCGAATGTAGCCCTGCCCAGCTTCTCAAAGGGAGGTTTCAGAGGCTGAAAAAAGCATCAGAAACGAAGCTTCAGAAAAGAAGCCCCCAGTGTTTCAGAGGCTTTTTTTCTGAAGCTCTGTTTCGGAGGCTTTCGGAGGCAGGAAACAAAAGTTTTTTAGAGTTTCAGAAGTTTCAGAGGCAGAAAAAAAAAAGCCAAAAAAAGCAAGGCACAGAGCTCACAACCTAGGAACCTGTTGCTAAAATTCACCTCTGGGAACAGCTGATTGGGAGTATTCCGGGAGACCGATCCACCCGCCAATCAGCTTTTTTCTTATTTTCCTCCCCAAAAACTAAGGTGCATCTTATACTCTGAAAAATACGGTATGCGTAATTGTTCTCACTGTCAGGAAATTTCTCCTTAGTTCTAGGTTGCTTCTCTCCTTGATTAGTTTCCACCCGTTGCTTCTTGTCCTGCTTCCGGTGCTTTGGAGAATAGCTTGACTCCTGTTGTGGCTCCGTTACCTGAGCCTGTGTCATCGGCAGGAGAGGACTCCGAGAGTGAAGGGGAGAGTTGGCAAGGCCTCCCGCTCCAGGACCCTCCTCTCTGGCAATGCCTTCGGTATCCGCCGAAGGGCAAGAGATAGGGCCAGGGCCAAGCACGTCCACGCAGCCACAGATGGACAGTGATGAGGGTAATGAGTCTTGGCTGGATCCACGCCAGCGTCGCAGAGATAAGTGCGCACAACAGGAAAAAAGGGCGTGCCCGAGATTAGGCTGAGTCATGGACCACACCCCACAGGATATAAAAGGGAGCGTGGTGGCCAGTCAAACCTTGTGACGAACAAAGCTGAAAGCTTCCACGCCATTCTGCATTGCCGGACTTTTGCTATAGACTTTGCTGGATTATCCCTGGACTTGATTAACTCCGTAATTATTGAGCTGTTTCCTTTGATGTACCAGAAGTGGGGAGAAGTTATCTCTCTTCTTCGTAAGTAATAAACTCTTGGCAGGCAGCCACTAGGTTGTTGCCAAGTTCCGTTATCATAAGGAAAAGGATTTTGCCAGCTGGTTTGGTCTTTAACTCTTGAACGTCTGTTGGTGTGCGTGCGTGTGGTTGGGGACAGAACAACTCCCTCTTCTTTGGGGCAGCCCCTGAGATATTGGAAGACTGCTATCATGTTTCCCCTAAGTCCTTCTCTTCATTAAACTAGACATACCCAGTTCCTGCAACCGTTCTTCATATATTTTTAGTCTCCGGTCCCCTAATCATCTTTGTTGCTCTTCTCTGCACTCTTTCTAGAAACTCCACATCATTTTTTAACAGAATGACAAGAGCTGGAAGGGACCTTGGAGGTCAACTAGTCCAACCCCCTGTTCAAGCAGGAGACCCTATACCATTTCAGACAAATGTTTGTCCAATCTCTTGTTAAAACCTTCCAGTATTGGAGCACCCACAACTTCTGGTGGCAAGCTGTTCCACTGGTTAATTGTCCTCCTCACTGTTAGGAAATTTCTCCTTAATTCCAGGTTGCTTCTCTCCTTGATGAGTTTCCATCTGTTGCTTCTCGTCTTGCCTTCAAAGTGCTTTGGAGAATAATTTGTCCCCCCCTCTTCTTTGGGGCAGATCCTCAGATATTGGAAGACTGCTATCGTGTCACTCCTTAGTCCTTCTTTTCATTAAACTAAATTTCAGAAGTTGGCAGCCGAGGAATGTTTTTTTTTTTCCTCGCATTTTTCTATTTTCTTTTTTCTTTTTCCATTTTCATCCCTTGCTTTTATTTGGAAAAAGAACGAAAGTCGGTTCAGACGGCCGAGCTGGCGAAAACAAACTTTTGCCAACGTGCACAAAAGAATTCAGATCCTTCTGTGTTTTTTTTTTTTTTCCTGGCTGAAAAAGTTTATACATTGTGCTGCAATAAAATCCACTGGCCCTGTCAAAACCCACAGGGTGACATCACTTCTTCCCTTTGATCCTTGGCCAAAAAGCCGGACAGGCTCGCTTACGCCCAAATTTGGTTGTGTCTGTTCAGGAGGGGCTTGGCTCCTTTTGGATTTTTTTTTTTTAAAAAAATATATTTTCCCTTGTATCGAACTGCCCTTCCTTTGCAGGGCTCCTGAGATCTTAATCTGTCACACGTTTTGGAAAGAAAACTTTTTGTTCTAACTCAAACTTAATTTCTTTTTGTCCTGAATGTGTGATTCCCCGTGCATTAAGAGTTTAACGGATTAACAGAGTTGGAAAGAACCTTGGAGGTCATCTAGTCCAACCCCCCGCCCAAGCAGGAGACCCTACACCATTTCTGACAGATGGCAGTCCAGTCTCTTCTCGAAAGCCTCCAGGGATGAAGCTCCCACAACTTCTGAAGGCAACTTCTGTTCCATGAGTTGATTGTTCTCACCGTCAGGAAATTCCTCCTTATTTCCAGGTTGAATTTCTTCTTGGTCAGTTTCCATCCATTGTTCCTTGTCTGGCCTTCAGGTGCTTTGGAGAATAGCTTGACCCCCTTCCTCCTCTCTGGGGCAGCCCCTCAAATATTGGAAGATGCTCTCCTGTCTCCCCTGGTCCTTCTCTTCCCTAGACTAGCCATGCCCAGTTCCTGCAACCGTTCATTGCATGTTTTAGCCTCCAGTCCCCTCATCATCCTGGTTGCTCCTCTCTGCATTTTTTCTAGAGTCTCAACATCTGTTTTACAGTGTGGTGACCAAAACTGGATGCAGTACTCTAGGTGTAGCCTTACTAAGGCTTTATGGAATGGTATTAGTACCTCACTTGATTGTGACTGAACCCCTCTCTTAATGCAATTTAGGATTGCATTGGCTGCCACATACTGCTGGCTCATATTTAGCATAATTAGCCTATTAAAATCTCTTTTGAAATCTTTTTCCGCTGAAAACCAATTATAGGGAGTTTGTTCGCTTTTGCTGAGACAGAGATATACCTAAATAACTTTTGGTTTTGTCTTTAACTTATCTGCAAGGTTATTTATATACCGCTCGTCCCTGACTTACGACTACAATCAAGACAGGTGTCAAATGAAATTCGCCCTATTTTATATTTCTTGCCACCGTTGTTAAGGAAAGCGCTGCAGTTGTTAAGTCAGCCACGCGGTTGTTAAGTGAATCCGGGCTTCCGCCATCGACTTTGCTCGTCAGAAGTTCGCAAAAGGGGAAATCGCCTGGGACACTGCGACCGTCATAAATATGAGCCAGATGCCAAGCCTCTGCATTTGAATCACTTCATCGTTAAGGCGGAAAAGTTTTTACGAAAAATAAAAATTAAAAATAACTCCGAAGCCAACACAGCTGGTCGAAATCAAAGTCCCAACAACAAACCTAAGATTTCCACCAAGCCATCTTTCACGCTCGTCGTGGGCTTAAAAAATCAAGACGCTGGAAAACCGCAAGAGGCATTTTCCAGCCTGGTTTCTTTCCCAGTTAATAAAGGTGGAGCGAATCTTCCGAAACGCTCCTCTTCCCAGGTTTCTCTCCGCCCCTGAGCGGAGCTGCCATTTGCAAGAGGAGCGACTGACAGGAATCCCTTGCTTCTCCCTTGAGGGCTTAGATGTCGTATCTGTTTTCCCTTCCTGGACTCCCGAATCATTTTTCTCAAATACTTTCCTTTTGGGTTTTTTTTTGGAAATGAGGCCGGAGAGCTGCTCCTGGCCAGCAGGTGGCGATGTCTTCACTGTAAGGCTAGAAGAGACAACCCATCTCACAGCTCCTTGGTTTCTGTCTGTCTGTCTTATCTATCATCTATATCTATCAATCTACTAATCATCTATTTATCTATCCATATCTATCTAATTTATCATCCATCCATCCACTATCATGTATCTAATCTATTTATCTATCCATACTACTTATCTCTCCATATCTATCAATCTACCTATCATCCATCCATCCCTATCTATCTATCTGTCTATCATCTATCTACTCTACATCTATCCATACTACTTATCTCTCCATATCTATCAATCTAACATCCATCCATCCACTCCCTATCACCTATCTTCTAATCTATTATATATTTATCTATCTACATCTAACCATACTAACCTATCCATATCTATCAATCTACCTATCACCCATCCCTATCTATCTGTAATCATATCTATCCATACTATTTATCTATCATCAATTCATACTACTTATCTATCATCCATCCATCCATCATCTATCTTATCTATCATCTATCTATGTCCATACTAATCTATCCATATTTATCTATCATCCATCCCTATCTATCTATCATCTATCTACATCTATCCATACTACTTATCTCTCCATATCTATCAATCTAACATCCATCCATCCACTCCCTATCATCTATCTTCTAATCTATTATATATTTATCTATCTACATCTAACCATACTAACCTATCCATATCTATCAATCTACCTATCATCCATCCCTATCTATCTGTAATCATATCTATCCATACTATTTATCTATCAATTCATACTACTTATCTATCATCTATCTGTATCCATACTAATCTATCCATATCTATCATCCATCTCTATCTACCTGTTGTCTATTTACTGTTTGTCTATTTAACTATCTGTCTGTCTGTATATCTTCTATCCATACTACTTAGTATAGATTATACTAAGATTATACATAATCTACCTGTTATCTATTTTATCTATCTCTCTGTATCTAATCTTTCATCGACCGTGTTTCCCCGAAAATAAGACAGGGTCTTATTTTCTTTTGACCCCCCAAAATAAGCACTTGGCCTTATTTTCGGGGAGGTCTTCTAATTTTTGAGGTGCAGGAGGCGACGAGCATTGTCACCTCATGACTGCTGCTGACACAGCCGCTCATCAGCTGTTTGCCCCGGCCAACCGCTGCGACCGGATGTCCCATCGCCGCCTCCCTGTTCTTTGCTAATGGCTTTTGCAGCGGCCATTATCGTGACAGAAGGGGCGCGGTGGCTAAGGTTGCGGGAGCGGCCGTTAGGGAAGGGCGTGTGGGGTACGTGGGGCATTTTCCCCCTCCCTCCCTTCCAGCCTCACCTCATGTTGTTTGCGTGGCGATCAACCTGAGGAAATGGCGGGGACCAGCTGTGCATGCAGTTAAATATTTTCGGGGAGGGCTTATTTTAACACATGCTCTCAAAAGCCCGATTGGGCTTATTATCCAGGAAGGCCTTATTTTGGGAGAAACAGGGTATGTATCCATCATCTATCCATATCATTTTCTATCTTACCATCTATCAATCTCTAATCTGTCATCTAGCCATCTATATATTTATTATCTCTATCTCTGTCATTCTGTCTATCGTCTGTCTGTCTAATCTGGCGAGATACGGTCCCAAGGTTACAGACAAACAAGACTTTGTGGTGTTATAGAATACTAACTAACAAAGCATGCATCCATCCGTCTCTGTTGTGGCTCCGACAGCGCATGCATCCATCCGTCTCTGTTGTGGCTCCGACAGCGAGGAGGCTGGTGTGGTGCTGCGCCAGCAGCCTGTGCAGCTGGCACTCGAGTCAGACAGTGAGGAGGCTGGAGAAGATGTGGTGCCAGAGGCGGGGATTCCGCCAGGGCCTTCAGAATGTCCAGAAGCTCCCTTAAGTGAAGAGGAAGAAGAGGAGGAGCCTCTTCTCGATGCACGTGTGCGCAGAGGTGCCAAAAGGCAGGAGTGGCTCCTCAGGAGGAGGTCTCCTCGAGAGTAAGGCTTGGGGCTAATTGGCGACTCCCTTAGCCTATTTAAGGAAGGACGACGACTGAGGCAATTTGCAGGGAACAACTTCGTTCACTCTCCTTCGCGGCCTGATCTTAGTTCTCTTATCAGTTTCCTGCAAATTGCTTCTGGGCTTTCTGCCAACCATAGTAAGATTACGATTATTTATTCTTCTTGTAGGCTGTTAAGATGTTTAAGATGTCTAATATACTGGTTTAAGCTTGAATACAGGTACTTCTTACCATTCGTTTAGGGACCGTTCGGAGTTGCAGCGGCACTGACAAAAAGTGACTTATAACCAAACGGGGCAAAACTCAACCAACCATCTCACTCAGCAACAGAAATTTTGGGCTCAGTTGTGGTTGTAAGTCGAGGACTACCATACCCGCAGTTCTGTTTTGGAAAGGAAGTTTTTGAATCCTCTTTAAAATGGGATTTGTGACAAAAATGGAGAAGGCCGCAATGGTGGTACCTCTGAAGCAAATTACAGCGTATTGTGAAGTTTATTAGAACCGTTTTTATTACAAAGATCCAATCACCATGTACAGTTTTTACAACTTCCACTTAGCCAGAAGAGGAGAAGACAATGCGTTAATTCCAATTTCCCCAAATCAAAAATCAGCAGAAATCTGCGGTAGAATTTTTATCTACAATACAACTGTTCTACCAAGATGGGGAACAGAGGCAAAAAAAAAAAAAAGAAGAAGAAGAGACATTTGGATTAAAAGAAAAGAGGGAAAAATAATCTAAAAAATCGTCCTGGATGTTATTTTCCAAGTGGTTTTTTTTTTCCCCGCCCCCACCTGCCCCACTTGCTCTATGTGTGCATTGGGACTACAGATCCCAGAATCCTTAGCAGTTGGAATGTTCCATAGCACCTTGTGGCTTTAAAAAAAAAGAGGCTGATTTTAATTAATTGCTATAGTTATTACAATTAATGGCTTAGGGTGGTTAAGACTGCGACATTCAACAAAATATCTGGGGTTTGCCCCATGAGTGGGTGGGTGGGGGAGCGGGTGGGCCCAATTTCAGGAAAGTCACCGAAATAATGAAGTTTATCGTTGTTAGAAACCTTTTGGCGTAGTTTTAATAAATGGCACGATGGAAATAGGCAGAGTCTCTGTCTAGTTAGAAACCTTTTGGCGTAGTTTTGATAAATGGCACGATGGAAATTAGCACAGCCCCTGTAAAGTCAGGTTGACCACCTGCCAGAAATCCACCGCAGCTCGTTTTAAATTTCCCACGGGGGCATTTGGTGGCACGGCACGACGACAACCCCTGCCTCCTTGTGCGAACGATACAATTACCGCAATTTGCATTGTTTGTCTCGCTGCGTCAACCTTTCTATGCTTGGCGAAATAAACGAAGGGTTTTATTTTTCCCGTAAACAAGTGGGGAGGAGGAGGTTGGGGAAAAGAGGAAGAGGCAGGAACACCAAAATTGTTCCCGGCTTGGGAGCGTCACTTCTGAATCCATCCCAGCTATGAACTTAAAAGTTAGAAACCTTTTTGGCGTAGCTTTGAGAAATGGCACGATTGAAATAGGCACGGCGCCCCCTGGCAAAGTCAGGTCGATCACCTTCCAAAATTGCACCACTGCTCATCTTAAAAAACTCCGACTTTGGTGCAAGGCACGACGACACATCCTGTGTCTCCTTGTGCAAATGTTACAATTACACAACCTGCGTTTGTCTCAGGACGTTCTGGCATAGATGACACTGTGCCCCGTCCTGTATGACTATCGGGGTCATCTCTCATAGCTAAAGCGTACACAAGACCAGCTTCTCCCCATTTCACTTTCGACTAAAGGATTCTAGCTGTCCCCTCATCTCCAGGATGCCTTCACGAGAAACACAGACCCACTAGCAGTGGTGAAATCCGATTTTTTTTTTTACTACCGGTTCTGTAGATGTGGCTTGGTGGGCGTAGCGTGGCTTGGTGGGCGTGGCAGGGGAAGGATACTGCAAAACCTCCATTCCCACCTCATTCCTGGGGGAAGGATATTGCAAAATCTCCATTCCCACCCCACTCGGGGGCCAGCCAGAGGTGGTCTTTGCCGGTTCTCCAAAGTACTCAAAATTTCCGCTACCGGTTCGACAGAACCTGCTAAATTTCACCCTTGCCCACTAGCCCAGTAACCTCCTTTACCATTTGTGAATCCAGGCTCTGGGGTCAGTTTTGGATTATATCTCGAGCAAAGCTCGGAGACCGGGTTCAGCGAACCAAGGTTCAGCATCCTGGGCGAACCCAATCCATCGATTCCATGAATCGGCACCCCTTAAAATACTTTTCCTGCCCCCACCCCACAAATCGAAAGACTACATTTTGCAATAAGCTGCAGGGTTTCTCAACCGTGGGAACTTGAGGATGAGTGGACTTCCACTCCCAGAATTCCCCAGCCATCATGTTTTAAAATGAGTGGACTCCAATGCCCAGAATTCCCCAGCCAGCATGCTTTAAAATGGGTGGACTTCAAGTCCCAGAATTCCCCAGCCACCATGCTTTAAGATGAGGGGACTTCCAAAATTCCCCAGCCAGATTGCTTTAAGATGGGTGGACTTCCACTCCCAGAATTCCCAACCAGCATGTTTCTAAATCTTGGCAGGTTTAAGATGGGTGGATCTCAATTGCCAAAATCCCCCTGCCAGCATGCTTTAAGATGGGTGGACTCCAATTCCCACAATTCCCCAGCCGGCATGCTTGAAGAGGGGTGGACTTCAACTCCCAGACTCCATAGCCAGCTTGCTTTAAGATGGGCGGACTTCAAGTCCCAGAATTCCCCAGCCGGCATGCTTTAAGATGGGTGGACTCCCAGAATTCCCAACCAGCATGTTTCTAAATCTTGGCAGGTTTAAGCTGGGTGGATCTCAATTCCCAGAATTCCCCAGCCTGCATGCTTTAAGATGGGTAGACTTCCACTCCCAGAATTCCCCAGGCAGTCTGCTTTACGATGGGTGGACTTCAAGCCGCTATGGTTGAGAAACACAGCAATACGGATAGAGTGCTAACGTCTTCTTGAATGGTTTAGTTTGCTAGTTATATTCTCCGGAAGCGGGATAGAAATGCCAAATTTACCCCAGGCTCGGAGCGTCACTTTTGAAATCCATTCCAGTTATGAAAACCACTGGCTACGAGGAGTTTTTAAAAAGCGTCTTCTGCTTGCCCTTTCTGGATTGCCCCTGGGTACCTCCGTCCCTTTTCCCCTCACCGTCCCCCCCACAAAGCCAAATCTTCCCCCTCCCCGGAGACCCCTACCCCACCCAACCCCGTTGCTTGCAAAAAAAGCACCTGGAAAGTGTTTGGACAGAGATATTATTCTGGGGTTTAAAACAAGGCACCACAAGGAAATTATGGCCGGCCCGCACCGAAGGGCTGGTGTTGGACCGATCCGGCCATTTTTAAATAGCGTCTAAGAGATGAGGAAAGGGGTGAGAAAAGACCCCCTCCCACTCCCTTGCCCCAGCTTCGGCTTTAGATAGGCTCAGGTTTCAGTTTATCGGCCAAAAAGTCATTCACGAAAGTTTCCACAATTGGTGGCGTGATCTCTTCGACATCCATGACATATTTAGCACGGGCTGACATGTCCAAGATGGTGAGGAGAGGGGCAGCTTCGGGCAGGTTGGTGTAATCCCGAAGAGAGTCAGTCATGTCATCCTGGATTTGGAAAAAAACAAGAAAAAAAAGAGAATAAATGTCATTAAAATTGGTTTGGGCATTAATGCCAGGGTCAAACATTTATCGCTCGCGGCTGTCCTCCGCTTACGACGGCAACGGAGCCCAAATTTCTGTTGGTAAGTGAGACATTTGTGAAGTGAGTCTTGCCCCACTTTGCAACTTTTCTTGCCACAGTTGTTAAGTGAGTCACCGCCGTGCTTTTTTTATTATTGTTAAAGTTTTATTTTCTTTTAATACAAACATTTCATCTTTCATTAAACAGTCTGTCTGAGTACAATTTTTTTTTGTGTCTTAACAGTTAAAACTTTACCACCATGTTCATTATTTATATCTGTTCTTATATTAATGCTAATACTTAACATACCTATTATCATAACATTTCTCTTCTTAACTTATTTAACTTTGTAATACATTGCTTTCATATTTGTTCTCTCACCATTGATAAAATAACTCCCATATGTTATAAAAGTCAGATTCTTCCTTTCCTTTAATTGCAAGTGTTAATCTATTCATTTCTGCACATTCTAATATTTTCTTAATCACATTTCTATTCGTAGGAATCTCTTCGCTTTTCCAATTTTGAGGAAATACAATACTAGCTGCAGTTCTTACATGAATAATCAAATATATATTTCCTTTACTATAACTTTCTGGTAAAATCCCCAACAGGAATAATTCAGGTTTTAAATCAATATGTTGTTGTGTCATATTCTCCAACCACATACAAATTTTTGCTCAATATCTTTTTGCTTCTATACATGTCCACCTGTTGTGGGCCGCCAGCAGCCTGTGCCGCTGTGTTGATTCTGACAGCGAGGAGGCTGGTGTGGTGATTCGCCAGCAGCCTGTGCAGCTGGCGCTCGAGTCGGACAATGAGGAGGCTGGAGAAGATGTGGTGCCAGAGGCGGGGATTCAGCCAGGGCCTTCAGAACCTCCAGAAGCTTCCATGGGTGAAGAGGACGAAGAGGAGGAGCCTCTTCTCAATGCACGGGCGCACAGAGATGACAAAAGGCAGGAGTGGCTCCTCAGAAGGAGGTCTCCTCGAGAGTAAGGCTTGGGGCTAATTGGCCACTCCCCTAGCCTATTTAAGGAAGGACGACTGAGGCAATTTGCAGGGAACAACTTCGTTGCGTACTGACTCCAGAAACGTCTGATCGGCTCTTGCTTCTCTTTTGTCAGTTTTCCTGCAAATTGCTTCTGGGCATTCTGCCAACCACAGTAAGCTTACGGTTATCTGAAAGATTGTGCCTCAGAATTGAGTTATTATTCTTTGGATTCTTGTCGGCTGTTAATGAAGTTAAATTAACAGCCCTTGTTCAGAAAAGACTGATTTAAACTGTACTTGTGTTTTTGAACAACTACTAAGAAAGCTCATTAGTAGTCTTTAATTAGTAAATTAAGGTTTGTATGGACTTTGTGTGTATTGCGTTCTTTGTGGTCCGTAGCTGGAGCAGAATACCACCACATATGATAATACAACCCCGCTGTCTGGTGACATCACACGGTTGTTAAATGAATCTGGCTTGGGGAATCTGGAAAAGGGATCACGTGATCTCCTGGACACAGCGACGGTTGTAAATGTGAGTCATGTTGCCAAGCATCCGAACGTAAATCACTATGGGGATGCTGCAGAGGTCGTTAAGTGTGAAAAACGGCCATGAGCCACATTTTTCCGTTGCCGTCGTAACTTTTAACAGTCACTAAGCAAACTGTTCGTAAGTCGAGAACTACCTGTAGGGGAGTCCTTCACATTCATTTAGTGACCACTGAAGAGTTACAATGGCACAGAAAAATTGACCTGTGTTTTTCACACTTATGACCGTTGCAGCCTCCTCGTGGTCACGTGATCTACTTTCGGCGGCTTGACAACGGGTTCATATTTATGACGGTTGCAGTGTCCCAGGGCCATGGGATCCTGTTTTGCGACCAGCAAAAAGTCAGTGAGGAAGCCAGGTTCACTTTAACAGCCGTCTTCCTAACTCAGGGGTCAGCAACCTGCGGCTCTGGAGCCGCATGTGGCTCTTCCATCCCTCTGCTGCGGCTCCCTGTCACCAATTGACTCTGCAATTGATAGGGCTTTCGGTTAGGATAGGTAGAGGAAAAAGGACGCCACGCTAGGAGGAGACTATGGTGGGGGAACTAGACTTCTGATTGGTCCCAGAATTGAATGGGGCTTCCGGTTAGGACCTCTGTGGCTCTTTTGAGTGTTTAAGGTTGCTGACCCCTGTCCTAACTTAACAACGGCGGTGTTTCACTTAACAAATTGTGGCAAGAAAGTTCGCAAAATGAGGCAAAACTCACTTAACAACTGTCTCGCTTAGGAACAGGAATTTTGGGCTCCACTGCAGTCATAAGTTGAGGACTATTTGTAACTTCAGATGTATTTTTCTACCCCAAATCTAGTTTATTTTTTTTCTACAAGTCTGTGGAAATCTCGAGGATTTGAACGGGAGATAAAACTTTAATGTTCTCTCTCTCTCTCATCTATCTCTACCAATCGTACGGTACCAACCTACCTACCTACCTACCTACCTTCCATCATTTATCTTATCTCCAGTGGTGGGATTCAAATAATTTAACAACCGGTTCTCTGCCCTAATGACCAGCTAGGCAGGCGTGGCTCGGTGGTCATGTGACCGTGTGGGCATGGCCAATTCAACGTCACTCACATCGATGGGCGCTTCGCCTTAGCTGTTACAATGTAATAAGGCTTAACCAGAGAGGCAGTTTCTGTAAGCAGGGCAATAAAGATTAGGCTAGAAACACCTCCAGAATGTTTCAGTTCCTTACAGGATTAGCCCTGTAAAGTCGAAAAAAACCAAATAAGATTTCTTCCAACAACCGGTTCTCCGAACTGCTTAGAAGCTTAACAACCGGTTCTCCCGAACAGGTGCGAACTGGCTGAATCCCACCACTGCTTATCTCTATTTATATATACCTATGTATCATCTATCAGGATGAGTTTTATCCATTTGAGTTTTATGTATAGATAGATAGAGAGACAGAGAGAGACAGAGACATATCAGTGGTGAAATCCCAATTTTTTTTTACTACCGGTTCTGTGGGCGTGGCTTGGTGGACGTGGTATGGCTTGGTGGGTGTGGCAGGGGAAGGAAACTGCAAAATCCCCATTCCCTCCCCACTCCTGAGGGAAGGATATTGCAAAACCTCCATTCCCACCCCACTCTGGGGCCAGCCAGAGGTGGTATTTGCCGGTTCTCCGAACTGTTCAAAATTTCCGCTACCAGTTCGACAGAATCTGCTTTACACCCTTAACAATCCCCAATTTAATTTGTTCACTGCATTTTGGTGGACAGCACCCTCTCCGGATGAGGTTACGGTGTTGATCTGAACGGCCAAAAATTCCACGCAGGCAGAGGACAATGGGTTGAAGACATCCGCCGTCAAAACAGGCCAAGAGATTTCCTAAGATTTCCTAAGGCTGAAAATTTCCTTGCGGTATCAAAACCCCGGGATTAAATTGCATCCTCTCCAGCCACGAGGGCAGTCTCTCCTAACCACATTCTAGGCTTCCTTAATTCTGGATTTTCCTGCTTGCAAGCATTTCTCAATATCCGATTTATTCGAAGCTGAAATTCTTTGCTTTAATATCTTTCGGGGGGGGGGGCGGCGGATTTCAAGCCTTCTTCTGCCTGTTTTATTTCAGGTCTCCTGTTTTGCTTCTCGAAGGCTTGAGGAAACAATATTTTGCACATTTTTGGGGCGTACAATTAAATCCTTTTTTTTTTTTTTTTGTACTTCTAAATTTTTGCCTTCTTTAATAGCACCTTCCATTCCTCTCAGTTTTATCCTACAAATTACAAATTTCGGAATTAGAATTTAGCTGTACGATGAGTGACTGAGCCAAAATTGCATAATTCTCTTTAGAGCAGTGTTTGTCACGCCTGGCAAATTTAAGATGGGTGGAGCTCCCAGAATTCCCCAGCCAGCAAGCTAACTGGGGAGTTCTGGGAGTTGAAGTCCTCTCATTTTAAAGCATGCAGGCTGGGGAATTCTGGGAGTGGAAGTCCACCCCTCTTAAAGCATGATGTCTAGGGAATTCTGGGAGTTGGAGTCCAGCCATCTTAAAGCATGGTGGCTGGGGGATTCTGGGAGTTGGGAGTCCAGCCCTCTTAAAGCATGATGTCTAGGGTATTCTGGGAGTTGGAGTCCAGCCATCTTAAAGCATGGTGGCTGGGGAATTCTGGGAGTTGGAGTCCAGCCATCTTAAAGCATGCTGGCTGGGGGATTCTGGGAGTTGAAGTCCATCCCTCTTAAAGCATGCTGGCTGGGGAATTCTGGGAGTTGGAGTCCAGCCATCTTAAAGCATGCTGGCTGGGGAATTCTGGGAGTTGGAGTCCAGCCATCTTAAAGCATGCTGGCTGGGGAATTCTGGGAGTGGAAGTCCACCCATATTCAAGCATGCTGGTTGGGGAATTCTGGGAGTGGAAGTCCACCCCTCTTAACGCATGTTTAGGGAATTCTGGGAGTTGGAGTCCACCCCTCTTAAAGCATGCTGGCTGGGGAATTCTGGGAGTTGGAGTCCAGCCATCTTAAAGTATGTTTACTGGGGAATTCTGGGAGTTGGGAGTCCAGAAATCTTAAACTGGCCAAGGCTGAGAAACACTGATCCAGAATCTGCTATGTATACTATGCGGTCCTCTTCCCACATTATACAACACCCTTGTGAGGTACGTCTCTACCTTCATCCTTTCCTGCTTGCTTTAAGGTTGGTCACAATATCCTCTCCTCGGCAGGTTGGCATCTGCCAAGGAGGGGGCCCTTTTTCTCACCCCTCCCACCCCATGTCCCCGGAATACCTTTTTATTATCCCAATTTTACCATGCCCTATAAGTGCCAAAACTGAGTAAAAGCCCTTCAGAGGCATTTCTTTGCCTTGACGTTTTTTTCATCTTCGGACCGCCAGCAAATGTTTAAATATTTTGGACCCCACCTCTTCCTTGTTAAATAGCATCCATAATTTGCTTTCTGGTGGCAACTGCTCTCCGCAGTTAGTTTTTCTTTTCTTTTTTTTTCCCCGGGGAAA